>JAKSZT010054030.1:24313358-24378471 GCA_026826555.1 Tolypeutes matacus
AAGGTGGGAGGGAGGGAGGAAGTTAGTTCACTGAACTAAAAAAAATTTGGAAGATAAAAAGGACAATGTTATCTCAGAAATGAAAAATAAATTACAAGGTACCCAAAGAAGAATAAATTCAAAAGAAAAATCTAATAAAACACATTGAAAATGGCAAAAAAACAAACAAGAGAATGAAAAGGAGATAAAGAAGTTTCAAAAGCCAGAGAAAAAGGAATGGAATGGAAGATAGGTGAAGAAGCAATAACATTTGTATAACTGGATTCCTTGCAGAAGGAAAATAAAACAAACAGAATTAATCTTTAGAACTATAATCAAAGAAAATGTTTCATAAATTTTAAAAAGTCTTGAGCCTATGTATTAAAAGGGTGTACCAAGTGCCTGACAAAATTCTCAGAACAATCAGCTCCAAGACATGTCCTAGTAAAACTATTAGATTTCAAATATAAATTTAAAATTTTTCAAGGCCTCCAGGTTAAAAAAAAATCAAATAACTTATAAAGGAAAATAAACTAGTACCAGCCATTTCAAAATCAAAGTATAAAGCAAAGCAAAAATGAATCTGCATTTTTTTAAAATTTCAATTAAAAAATATGAGCCAAGGATTTTATATTCATTCAAGCTCTCTTTCCAGTAATAATTTTATGGAAAATAGTTTTCAGTTTAAGGAATTCTGTTCCCATGATACCTTCTTGAGGAATGTACCAGAGAAGAGCTTCATCCAACCACAAGATGACTGGAAAAACTTCAGCAGAAGGATTGATTGTGTATGTTTTAATATATATAAATGTAGATCAAAGATGAAAACAAAGTGGGGGAATAAGGGTGGAAGACTAACATGTAAATACTGCATGTTGTGACAAAGTAAAGATGATACAACTAAAATGGGAGAACAGAGAAGGAAAAAGTGGAACAAACTTACTGATTGTTGAATAGGCAATAGGTGGGAGTTAAAAGATGCAAATAAACACTGATATACCAGACAGTAAAAGGATAAATGAGAAAAGAACAGAGTAGTGGCATTAGAAAATATATAAGTACAAAGGTACTAGAACAAAAATACAAATTTTCCTAAATACCAATTTCTTTTAAAAATTACAGCAAAGGACACATCTCATAGGAAAACATAGCAAATATAACAAAATTCACACAATTATAAAATATCATGACAAAGTTGAGACCAAGCATATTAGTCATATCAATTAATTTAAATGGGTTTAACTCACCTATTAAAGGAAAAAGATTTTCAATTTGCTCACAAAGATTTAGTGATATGCTGTATATAAAAGATATATCTAAAATAAATTGATTCAGAGAAGCTGAAAATAAAGGGATGAGATTAAGAAATGAAGAAAAATGAAAAAAATAAGGAGAAAAGATATGCTAGGCAGATGAAAATAATGAGAAAGCAAGGGTAGCAATCCTGATTAACAACAGAATAGAATTCAAGCCCCAAAGCATTAGATTTGACAAAGAAAGGCCTTTTTTTTTTTTTAATACTAAAAGGCAAATTTCATAACAAAGATATGACCCTATCAGGAACTATGGAGTGTACTTATAGTAATAATCAGAGGAAGATAAATAGCACTAAACACTTATCAGGAAAAATGAAAGAATAAAATAAATGAACTGCCAACCCAAAAACCTTACAAAGTAACATGAAACTAAAAAATAAGTCACAAGGAAGGAAATAAAAAAGATAAAAAAACATAATGAGGCAGAGCAGGGGTTGGAAAAATTTTCCTAAATGACTAGAAAGTAAATATTTTAGGCTGGGAACATAGGTTCTCTGCCACAACTATTCAGCTCTGTTCTAACACAAAAGCAGCCATAGATAGTGCATAAATGAATGGACCTGGTTTTATTGGTAAAACTTTATTTACCAAAACAGTTGGTAATTTAGCCCCCAGGTTGACCCTTAAAGTAATGTAGCTCAGTGGTTAAGCACCTGCTTTCCATGTACAAGGTCCTGGGTTCAATCCCCAGTACCTCCTGAAAAAAAAAAAAAAAGCATTGACTTAATAAAACAACAAAAGAAAAATAATTTTTTAAAAGTAAAAGGATAGAAAATAGTAGACCCAATTTAGACATCAAATCCTGATGTTTTTGGAAAAATTAACAAAATAGACCAACTTAATCAAGTTCACTTGATCAAGAAAAAAAACACACAGATATAAAATAAGAAATAGCAAGGGGGAGGAATTAACCATTGAAACAAAAGAAATTTTTTAAAAATAAGAGACTACTTTACAGACTTTTTTACAAATAAATTTGAAAATCCAGATAAAATGGATAATTTCTTAGGTAAATACAGACTGCCAAAAGTGGCCACCATATAGATTCAGACATCTGAAATAGACCAATTTCCTTAATAGAAGCGGAGAAAGTTATTAAGAAACTATCTCAAGAAAAAGCATCAGGGCCAGACAGTTTGATTGTTCTATCAAACTTTCAAAGATCAGATATTCCCAATGCTCTATAAATTATTCCAGAGCAATGAAAATAAAGGAAAACTTCCTACAGTACAGAAAAAGAAAGTTAGAAATCAATATCATTCATGAATATCAATGTAAACATGCTAAATAAAATATCAGCAAATAGGATCCAATACTACCTTAAGAAATGTATCGCAACCAAATGGAAATTTTCCTTGGAATACAAGATTGGTTTTCTGTTACCAAATCCATTAATATCACACACCAAATTTATAAATCTAATGTTTTAAAAAATCACATGATGATTTCCATAGATTTGTTGAAAAAGCCTTTGACAAAATTCCACACCAATTCTAGATAACAAGAGGGGACTATTTTCTTAGCATGATAAAATATATGTAAAACTTCTTCCTAAAGTATCTTACTTAATGCGGAATCATTAAAGGTATTTTCACTAAGATCAGAAACAAAGCAAGAATGCCCGCTATCTCTGCTAATAGTCAACATTGTACTAGAGGTGTCAGCAGCTAAAACTAGATAAATCAACTACAGCAAAGGCTGGCAAAAGTATGGATCATGGACCAAACCTGACCTGCCTCCCGTTTTTGTAACTTAAGGTGTGTTTTATGCATTTTATCGGAACATTTATTTATTGTCTATAGTTGAGCAGTTGAGACAGAAACCGTATGGCCCACAAAGCCTAAAATAGTTACTATCTTACAAATATCTAAAATATTTGCCAACCCCTAACCTAGTGGTATAAGAATTGCTAAGGAAATAAAACTATCCATTTGCAAATGATATAACAGTATAACTGAAGAACCCTAGAGAATCAATGATAAAACTTGAACAATGTGAAAATTCAGTTATGTTTAAGGATATAAAATTAACACAGAGAAATCAATAGCTTTTATATACACAATCAATAACCAGTTAGAGGATATATAACTTATCAACAAAGAAGACTAAAGGAATAAACTTTACAAGAAATGTGTAAAATCTACATGAGGAAAACTTTAAAACACTTCTGAAATACATAAAAATAGCCTTTGGCAAATGAAAGGCATCCCCTCTTCTTGGAGAGGATAACTCAACATTATAAAGATGCCAGTTCTCCCTAAGTTACTTTATAAATTTAATGCAATTCCAATTAAAATACCAGCAAACTTTTTATGGAGTTAGATAAGTTATATTAAAGTTCACATAGAAAAACAAGCATGTGAGAATAGCCAGTAAAATACTGAAAGAAAAACTATGAGAGGGATCTAGTCCTGTCAGACATTAAAACATATAAAGCCTTCCAACACTTGTCACATTTGTAGGGCTGACTTAATAGGGAAAACTGCCTTGACATTAGGGAAAGTTTGATTTGAGGTCTGTTTTTTTTTTCACCTCACCATCTGAATGCTGAAGCTCAGAGCTAAAGTTGAACATCAGAACTGCAGGTGGGGGAGTTTAGCTACCCAAAGAGACAAGTTTTTTTAAATTCCTCCTTCAATGGGCAAAGAAAATTTAATTGGAGACAAAAAAGAAAAGAAATAGTCTAAAGTAGTACAGTAATGTTTTAGCTTCTAGAAGAGAGAAAGAACAGGAAGGCAGTGTGGCCCACAGCCCAGGCTCACTCAGCTGCAATTAATGATATGTCTGACTCTGTTTACTGTTGTATCAGCCCCAGCCACAGAGTTGGCACTCAAAAATTATTTCATAAATTAAGGAATGGACCATGAAAGATCAGCCCAGTTTATAAATTGTTCTCTTAATTTTAAATCCTTCCCATTGATTGTTTACATTCTTTACATACTTGCAAACCATTGAGCAAAATTTTAATTTCTGGGTAGCTTCTGGCAAAATTAATAAACTGAATTAATTTTAATTAAGGCAGAAACCAACTGAAAACTTTTTGAACAGACTCTACTGCACTTGAGTTTATAAAAAAACTTACTAGACTGTAAACTATATGAGGACAGGGGCATTTGTCTTTTTTTTTTTTTTCTCAGCTACATCCTCCAGGACCTAGAAAAGTGTCTGGCATGTAACAGATGCTCCATGAAGATTTATTGAATGAATAAAAGAATTGTTTTTAATACAAGAAAATACCAGATATTAGAATATTTATATCTGTATTTAAGTGTGTAATGTAGGCATTTTAGATATTCAAAACAACCAGCAACTTGCAAATTAAAACAATTATATCTAAGATATAAATGTTTTATTTTAAAGCATCATTTTGTCAATTGACTGAGCCTTTATGCTTTTATATGTCATTACTATTGTTCAAATAATTGGTTTTTCATATTTTTGACCTGGCAATCTAAAAAAAAAAGTTACACAACTCAAAGAGCAATTTAGAGAGAAAAAATTCACACAGGATGAGAAGGGCAGTGTTTATAAATAAAATAAATGATCCTAGCACTAGACTAAAAAATAACTTTATACTTGGTAACCAATTGCCATAAACTACTGTTTTTCAAATAAATCAATTTCTCTTGTTGCCACAGTTTTCTCACTGTATAAAATTATCCCCTTCTAGGCCTAAAATTCTTCATTGTACTGCAAATAAACCTTGTATTGCAGATTTTTCTACTTAATATTTGTCATAAATTAATTGCATACTGGTTAGTTTCCTGCTATTTATTGTATCTGAATTCATACCTTAAAAAAGAAATAATTACCCTGTTAAAAGTTCTTACATTTTGGTTTGACTTTATATGATTCATATCTAAGGACACTTTTAGGTAGGAATAAACAAAAACTCTCATCTATTCAGAATCTTTATGTGTGCCTATAAACAGTATAGCTGAGGGAAATTTTTGGTGTTTACAAAACAAAGAAAATTGTCAACAGAATGCCTGGCAGTAGACTTAACAGAAAAAAATTTTTTACAGCCTATAATTCATGAAGATTGGCTCAAAACAAACTGTCCCTGCCAACAGAAAATCTGACAATTATTCTGTTGTCTAATTTGGCTCAGCCAAAGTTGACCTTGTTTATTCATCTCAGTTTTTTAATTCTTGATAACTTGGCATAAGAGGAGAACATATGGCATCTGTCTAGGAAGTCCATTTCTGTATCTTGAACTGAAATAAATTTAGTATATACTGAGCATTCCCAGTTTACTGAGCTCTTAAGGTAGCTTTAATATGTATTAGATAGAGCTGGTTAAGTTCCTATTATCCCCACTAGGTATTTTATGTTTGTTGCCTGTAAAACTAGAAACTAGAGAGCTTTTTCTAAGCCTCAGGAAACTGGCCAACTTTAAATATATTTCCATAGAAGATAGACAATCTTAAGCTCATTTAAAACCTGAAAATGAAAGAATGCCAGCAATTTGGCAACCTAAAGATCAGTTTACAGGTTTTCACTGAATCTGTAGCTATGTTTAAGAAAGCTGATCAAGATAATTAAGAAAGATAATACAAGTTGAAGAGCAAAAAGAATATTTCCATTTTATCTCCAACTTTATCTCCAATGAAGTTTCTTAGTTCCTTTTTCTGACCCACTAAAGCTTATTGTGAAAGACAAGTTACATTTTATTGTGGCTTTAATATGGTTCAAAAAAAAGCTTTGAGGAAACAAGCTGCTTTAAAGATTTACAGCTCTTTTCATGGAATCACAGTTTTCTAATACTACTACTAGAACTAGAAAAACAAAAGCCTCAGAAAATCGAAAGCTCCAAAACTTACATATGCTAAGGAATTTTGTTTTGGTTTTGAGTGTATCCTTTTCATTTTATTCACTAATTTAAGTGAAAAACAGGAAAGTATGATTTCACTGATTGTCACATATTTAAACACCCAACATAACAATACAAATACATTTCAAAGCAACTGAAAATCTTGCAAAAAAAAAAAAACACACTATTTCTTGAAAGAGCATTTTTCATAACGAACTAAAAAAGAGAAATTCTACAAGGATGATGAAATGAAAAGAACGGCAAAATAAAATAAATTTATTATCAAAGTATTAGTTGAAGTTTTTGGAAAAAATGAACAAGTCCTTCAATATTTTTTGAAAAAAAAAAACAATGCTCTTTTTCTGATCATGTATGCTGTGAAATCAAATGTGAAGTTTAAGATGCCAAATCATCTTCTTAGACAATTTGGTCAGAAAAACTAGGACAGCTTCCCCTCCCCCAAATCAAATTGACTTACTATTTTTTCTTTCTAAGAATGTGTGCAGTTTAAATTATGACCTATATTTAATTAAGATAAAATAAGCTTATCTGTTTTTACATTTGTTTTTAAATCACATTTGTCACTACTTATTCTGATTTTCAACCCCATTTAAATGGATTCACTATAAGGAGCTTTTTTTGTGAAAGCAGTTTGGATATGGACCTGAAGCTATGTTAAAAAATATTTAAATCTGTGGTTTTAAAATCATTAAATGTATGCTATTGGGGTCCAGGCAGAAATGTTTAGCTGCTATTACTGTCTTATTCATGATTTCTTTGGGTCTATTATTATCCCTCTGCAATATTTTTTCTGTGTTGAGAGATGAAAAAAGGTAAAGAAATTAAAACTTTCAGGGAAGGAATTATAGAAAGGAGAAAACAATCTAAGAAAGATACACACAAAATTTATAACTAAATAATAGATGCTTTTGGTTTTGCTATTTGTAAACTTGAAAGCAGAACTGGTCAAGGGTACTGAATTGCATTCTGCAGTTATGGTAGATCCCCAGGGAAATCTCCCAAATGGAGCTTGAGACACCCTGACACTGTCATGTAATACTCTTTTTACAGACTGTCTGTATTGGTCATGGCTCAAGGGACTGTGTGATTCTTCCCAGAGATATGCTGCAAATCTAAAACAAGGAAGAACACATCATCTGCAAATCCTCCATGTTTAGAAATTATGACTTTTTTGCTTTTCTTATATGTTTCTCTAAACAAGTTTGGGGAAAATTTTTGCTTTCACACAAATAATGTGTAATAGGTAGTGTGTGTCCTTTCTAGTAATCATTTCATAAAGTATATAATGTCTTTTAGTGATACTAAGATTGACCAGTGGATTCTTTTAGAAAATTCTCCATCAACCTTTCTCCTAATGTTTTGGAATGCAGTAAAAAGTTGACTAGATTATTATTTTATCAGGGTGATTTTCTAATTTTGCCATTCCTTCTGCATGTATTAATTGGAATTCTTCTACACAGGAAACGTTTCTTTATCAACTATATAGTTTCTCTGAAAGGCAGAATCATTACTAAATGATTTCCCTAGATTAATCAGCTTTCAGAGTAATGAAATTTGTGTCCTATCAACCTCCAGCGGTGACTGCTATTTGGGGGAGTGGGGGTGGGAAGTCAAATGGCTTTTAAATGATTCTTGATATGCTTCAATGCATGTAGCCACAATTCTTTCTGAATTGTTATATTTTGTAAATCAGTAAACATTTTTTCAGAAAATAATTTTGTCAGAATGTATCAAAAGCCTTCAAATGTCTCTTTTATGATATATACACAGAAATGTCCATCAGATTATCATAAAAGGGAACAACCTAAATGATCATTGGAGAACTATCAAATAAAGTATATCCAAATAATGGAATACTTTACAGCCATTAAAAAATCATGATTATCAGGTTCTGTATCCAGGTAAGAAGTATACTCCTCCATGTCTCTCCCCTTCAATATAGGTAAAATCCTGGCCAGAATCCAAGATGTAGCTATTTAAGGACACTGAAAAGTAAACAGTGGCAGGTAGACTGGGGAAGAAGACCAGGATTTTAAATACCTCTAAACTATTGGTAAATTTACCAGTTCTTTTCCCCACTCTGATTCACCACAACTTGGATCCGGAGGCAGATACAGCCACAGAGGTGTGCGGCAGAATGGGGTAACTGAAGCCCAAACCTTTTGCTAAAGGATCAAAAAAGGTAGCCCCAAAGAACTAGAAAGTACTAAAGATTACAGATAGGGAGTAGTTAGGGAAAGTGACCACATAAAGTTATTTATAAACTGCAGGGCTTACTCAATGCTGTGCATGCATGGATCTGATACTAATTAGCATATTAAAATGCATAAAGCAAGAAATCTCAACTTGCATGAGAAAAGATAATCAACAGCAATACTGATGTTAGAATTACCTGGTAAAACCTAAAAGCTATTATTAAAATGATCCAATGATCACAAAAACTCTTAAATCAAATGCAAAAATAAAAATAGAAGATATAAAGAAACAAGTAGAAATATTAGAATTCAAAATACAATAACCAAAATTTTTAAAAGTTATTGGATGAATTCAATAGCAGAATGGAGATGACAGTGTACTTGAAGACAGACAGTAGAAATTATACAATCTGAAAAACAGAAGAAGAAAATAAAACACCACAAAACAATCAACAGAGCCTCAGAGATTGAGATAACAGGTCTAACATTCATGCCATCAGAGTCCTAAAAGGAGAAGATAAAAAGTACAGTGTTGAAACTATCTATACACAAAGAATGATGGCTGAAAATTTCCCAAAGTTGGTGAAAGACAAATTTCAAATTCAAAAATCTCAGTAAACCAAAAACAAGATAAATGCAAAGAAATTACTATCGAGACTCATCATAATCAAACTTCTGAAACTAAAGGCAAACAAAAAATCTTTAAAGCAGACCAGAAGGAAGAAGCACAACATTTTATTAGCACTGAAAGAAAAGACTGCCAACACAAAATTCTATATGTGGTGAAATTATCCTTGAGAAATAAAGGTGAAATAAAACATTTGTAGATGAAGGAAAAGTAAGGGACTGTGTTGCCAGCAGACCTGCTCATAACATAGTCTAATTAGGTAATATATAAGAAAACTACAAAAAGGCTGAAAGGTAAAGGGACCTATATAATGGTGAGCATTCTACATTCCACTTGATTTGGTAAAATATTGATTCTAAGTAGACTTTGAAAAGCTAACTATATATGTTATAATCCCTAGATCAACCATTAAAAAAAAAAAAAAAAAAAAAAAAAAACTACAAAGTAAATCATCAAAAACACAAAAATGAATTAAAATAGAATACATGAAAAAAAGTTAGAAAAACCCAAAAGAAAGCAGGGAAATGCAAACAAAAAAGAAAGAAAAAGAGAAAAACCCAGGGAACAAAAAGAAAACAAATAATAAAATATTAAGACTTAAATTCAAACATTTCAGTAATTACATTAAATGTAAATGGTCCAAACACATCAATTTAAAGGAAGAGATGATCAGAACAAGTTTTTTAAAAACTCACTTCAAATATGCCTAGGTTAAAGTAAAAAGGTGGAAAAGATATACCATGCAAATTCTACTGAAAAGAAAGCTAAGGAGAGGATTGTGGGAAGATGTCAGAGTAGGAAGCTCCAGGAATTAGTCCCTCCATCAGAACAGCTATTGAATGGGCAAGAACTGTCTGAATCAACTATTTTGAAACTCTGAGCCTAGTGGAACATTGTGCAGCATCCAGGGAAAAGTGGAAGGAAAAGACTGGTAAACAGTGGTAAATATTAGTGAATTTCACTCTCTGTGCCCCCATCTTGCAGCAAGTAGCAGCGGGGTCCTCTACCCTAGCACCTGTTGCAACTCTGGTGCCAGGGTGAAATATAAAGACCAAGATCCTGGGGGTATGAGGTCCTATCCCTGATCACAGCTTTTGATCAGCTACTTCAGATGGCTGGGTACCCTGCGCTGAGGACAGCTATTGTTTCATCTAGCTTTGGACAAAAACAGCAGAGGAGTCTTAAAGACAGTATCCTTCCTCAAACCTATGGAAAACAACTAAAGGGCTGCATTGACTGGGCAAGTGCTGAATCAAGAAAACACAACTTCAGAAAGCCATAAGGGGAAGCAGATGTGGCTCAAGCAATTGAGCTCCCACCTATCACACAGGAGGTCCCGGGTTCAGTTCCAAGTGCCTCCCGGAGACGACAAGCAAGACAGCAAGCTGGCATGACAGGCAGGCACAGCAAGCTGACGCAACAAGAGACACAAAGAGGAATGACAATGAGAGATACAGGGAGCTGAGGTGGCTCAAGCTATTGAGTGCCTCTCTCCCACATGGGAGGTCCCACGTTTGGTTCCCGGTACCACCTAAAGAGAAGACAAGCAGACACAGAGAGCACACAGTGAATGGACACAGAGAGCAGACAGCGAGTGCAAACAATGGAGGTGTGTGTGAATAAATAAATCTTAAAAAAAAAAAAAAAAAGTCATAGGAGAGAGAAAGGGTGGAAGGACAGAGCCATAGGGCATTCCAGTGTTACAACATTAGGGAAACAAGGCAGAATTTGCAAAATAGACTGAAAAGAGATGGTCAGTAGAGTGATGTTCTGAAATCCAAATTAAGAAAATTTTTCTTCACTTTTGTCAAATGCTGCATATGGTCAAGTAAGCAAAACAAAGAAGGAGAAAAAAGGGTTGATTTATTTGCCACAATTCATTTGATCACTTGAATATGGAGGTTTCTCTGGTGATCACAGCTTGGAGTGGAAGGCAGGCAGAGGAGAAAGCAACAGCACACACTAATTGTCCTGGTGTTTGCTGTGACCTCTCTTACCTTCTATTATGGCACTTCAGACAGGTTGATTGGGCTCACTTGGGTGGTCCTTCTGCTATATATGTTGCCGCCTGAAGTCACTTAATAGAATGTATTCATCTGAGATGACAAGATGGCCTGTCTGGAAAAAGCACTGTGAGAGGAACAAAGGATGAAGCAATGAACACAAAAAATATCATCCTTGCTCTGCAAGAACTTAGAGCTTAATAGACAAGTCTTGTGCTCTGTTTTCCACCAAGTCATCTAGGTCAGAAAGCTACAAGTTAACCTAGACCAGGGGTTCTTAACAAGGGGTCTGTGAGCTTGAATTGAAATTAAAAAAAAAAAAACAAACATCATTCTTGTGGGGATGTGTTGGTGTGGGTGTGATATATTTATTAAATAAGACACAGTATAGTGTGGAATTAGTAAGGGGTTCATGGTTTTTACCTGACCAGCAAAGGGGTCCATGGAACAAAAAAAGGTTAAGAACCCCTGCCCTAGACACTTCCCTCTTCCACAACCCCACCACTCCACTCCACTCCCAGCTCTCACAACCAATCACTGGATCATATCATTTAGATTTCCCAAATATGTCTGTCCCTTATCCCTAACACCATAGCCCCCTCATTCCTCCAGGACCTCATTTTTTCTTACCTGCTCCAATGCAAAGGCCTCTTAACCAGTCTCCCTGCCCCCACTGTCCTCAGCCCCAATGCCTCTGCCATGCTTGGCAGTGTGTCAAACTGAGCACCTCTTCTCTTGATTCAAACCCCTCCAGGGTCTCCTCATTGCTTCCTGGAACAAATCCAAATTTCCTAGCAAAACCCTTCATAATCTGCTCCTTGTAGACCTCGATGCTTTCTCAAAGGCAGTATGACATATTGGGTCAGAACACAGACTCAGGAACCAGACAATTTGAATCCAGCTCCATTATTTGCAAGCTCTATAACCTTGGTCACATTATCTAACCTGGCTGGACTGAGCTTCCTCATCTGTTAATGATGATAATATCCACATATAAAGTACTCTAGCACAGAATAAGCATTATATAAAATTAGCAATGGGTATTACCTGCCCACTCTTATCTTGAGTCCCTCTTCCTTAACTCTGTCATCCCATTACAGCTATTCAGAACCATTTTTATTTCCTACATGCTGTCTTATCTATCAATTCCTTCCATGTCTCATAACATCCCATTTGGCTGGCAGACAGTAAGGCAACCCCTGATGATTCTATCCTGCTGTTCATACCTTTTTGTAATCCCATTCCCTTGAGTGCAGGCAGGACTTGTAACTTGCTCCTAACCAATAGAATATGTCAGAATTGATAATGTCACTTCTGTTATTAGATTATATTATATGTCAAAGGTGATAGGCTATGACTACCATGATTTCACTACATTATATAAAACTCTATTTTGGCAGAATGGAACTAAAGACTCTCCTTATAGATTTGATGAAGTAAGCAGCCATGTTGGAGAAGCCAAGGAATAGTCAAGGAACTGTGGGTGGCTTCTAGGAATTGTGGGTGGTCTCTAGGTACTGAGGATGGCCTCCAGGCAATAGTCAACAAAAATCTGGGGCCCTCAAACAACCACAAGGAAATGAATTCTTTCACTAACCTGAATGAGCTTGGAATTAGGCTCTTCTCCAGTCAAGTCTCCAGAGGAGAATTCAATCCACCTAACATCTTGTAGCCTTATGATGACTTGAATTGAAGATCAAGCTAAACAGTACCTGGACTCCTGACCCACAGAAACCATGAGATAATAAATGTGTGTCATTTTTTTTTTTTAAAGGCCATAGAAGAACCTTCTTGCGCCTGTGCTGGCCAGTCCTTCACCCCCTCCCCAGCACAGTGTGGAGCCAGCCTGCACTCCTATTGTGGGCCCCTTGCCTTGTTTCAGCTGGGAAGGACTGATAAAGGAAATTCCTCTCTGGCTTACCTCTCCCACCCTTCCCTCCCCCCTCCTCCCCCCCTTGCTCAGAATTTGCCCTCCAGGCAAAAGCAGCTTGGGACAGCTAAAGCAGTGTAAGAAACAGTTGTCAAGTGGCCTACGGCAATGGCTTACCTGCTTTAAGAAACAGTAGAGAACTTGAGAGAGGGAGGAAGTCTATTTTATAAGGACTAGAGGGGACTTTCAAATTCCCATAAACAGAGGAACTCCTAAGGCCATTAAGAAACACAAGCCCAGAACAAGATACAGGCTCAGAAAAGCAGGAAGGACCCTACACTTTGTGTTTGCCTTCTTGACAGGAAGGCCAAACTCTGAAGGAGAGCACCAACAAACACAAAGCGAATTTGCAATGACAGTGAAAGGGTTTTTCATTTTTGTTTTTGTTTTTTGTGGTTTTGTTTTTTGCATTGGTTTGTTTGGTTTGTTACCTCCTAGTACTCAAGGAAATCTCTGCCATAAGACCAGCTAGATACAAACTCAGGAGACAACTCGGAGGAAACTCCAGAGTTAACACATGAAAATACTAAAATGTACAGTGTACAACAAAAGATTATAAGACAAAGAAACAGGAAATGATGGGCCATCCAAAGGAAGAGGAAACAAATTCAGAAAATATCAATGAAGAAGACCAAACTGTGGACATACCAAGCAAAGACGTGAGAAAAAATTATACTTCTTATGTGCAAGGAGATGAAGGAAAATACAGAGAAAGAACTAAAGGATAACAGGACATTGCTGAATGAACAATATGAGAATCTCAATAAAGAGATAACAATTTTAAAAAGGAATGAAATAGAACCACTGGAATTGAAGACTACAATAACTGAAATGATAAATTCCCTAGAGGGTCTCAACAACAGATTGGAGCTGTCAGAAGAAAAAATCAGTGAACTCAAAGACAAGAGAAATGATATTAGTCAGGCTGAAAGCAGGAAGTTAAAATAGCCTAAGAGACCTGTGAGATACTATCAAGCATATCAATATACACATTACGGGAGTCTGAGAAAGAGAAGGAAGAGAGAGAAGAGCAGAAGGAATATTCAAAGAAATAATTACAGAATCTTCCCAAAAATGGTAAAAGAGGTGAATATACACATCCAAGAAGCCCAACAAACCCTAAACAAGATAAACTTGAAGGGAAATATACCCACACACATAGTAGTAAAACTGTTGAATGCAAAGGACAAAGAGATAGTTCTGAAAGCTACAAGAAGCAGCAATGTGTAATGTACAAGGGAATATTCTCATAACTATTAAAGAAACTGAAGCTGAAGGGGAAAAAAACTTCTGAAAAAATCTTTCACTGTTGAATTCTATCAAACATATAGAGACAAAGTAACATTAATTCTGTTTTCCAGAAAACAGAAGATGAAGGAATACTTCCCAACTCTTTTTCTGAGGTTACCATTATGTGGAGTACAAAAAAAGAAAACTATAAACCAGTCTTTCTCATCAATATAGAAAGAAAATTCCTCAACAAAAGATGAAGAAACCTAATTCAGCAATATATGAAAAGAACAATACACCACTGTAGCAGTTTGATATTGTTTATGATTTCTAAAAATAGATATTGGATTGTGTTTATAAACTGATCTAACACCTGTATTAGATTGTATTAAATTCAGAGGTTTCACTTTTACTTGATTAAATTATGATTAGGGCTTTGATTTGGCTACATCAGTAGGACATTGAGTCCCCACCCCCTTGGTGGGCAGGAACCCATAGAGAAAACAACAAGGCAGAGGAGAGAGTTTTAGTTTTTGATGGTAGAGCCCCAGGGAGAGAGCCGAGCTGTTTGCCTGATGGTTTACAGCTGGCCTTGTTGTGGAGAAAGCAGAGCAGCTGAGCCCAGAAAGAAACAAGCCCTGGGAAGAGAGATGAGCCTTATGCCAGCCTACAGTTGAGATCAGATGAAGCTGGACCCATGGAGCCTTATCAGGGAAGAAGGAAGGCTGAACCCTTGCAGACATCACCCACCATCCTGTTTCAACAAGTGGCAACAGATTTTGGGTGAGGAAGTAACTTTGAGTTGGACTCTTTAGGTACTTGTGTGACTGTAAGCTTCTGCCCCAAATAAATACCCTTTATAAAAGCCAACAGATTTCTGGTATTTTGCATCAGCACCCCTTTGGCTGACTAATACAACCATGAACTAGTGGGGTTTATCCCAAGAAAGCAAGGCTCATTCAACACTCAAAACTCAATGTAAGGGGAGCAGGGTATATGGGAATCCCTATATTTTTTATGTGACATTGGTATAATCTAAGAATCTTTAAAAAAATAAAATAAAACTTTGAAAAATCAATGTAATCTACATATTAACAGTTTAAAGAAGAAAGATATCTGATGATCATTTCCACTGATGAAAAAAAGCATTCGTCAAAATTTAATACCCATTCATGATTTTAAAAAAAACAACTCATACAACTAGGAATAGAAGGGAACCTCCTCAACCTATAGAGTATCTAAAAAACAACAACACACACACACCCACAAACTACAGCTAACATCATACTTGATAGAGAAAAACTTAATGCTTCCCCATTATGACTGGAAATAGAAAGATGTCCATTCTTACTACTTTTATTCAACATTGTACTGAAAGTCTTAGCCAGCACAATAAAAGAAATAAAAATATACAGCTTGGAAATGAAGAAATAAACCATCGCTATTCACAGACAACATGACTGTCTACATAGAAAACCCCAACGAATCTACCAAAAATGCCTACAAATAATAAGTGAGTTCAGCAAGATCATAAGATACAAGGTCAACTTATAAAAATCAATTGTGTTTTTGTATTTCTCTATAATAATAATGTGCAATTGTAAATTGAAAAAAAAATTAAACATAATAGCTCCAAAATAAATAAAATACTCATGCATAAATCTTGCAAAATATGTATAGGATCTGTATGCTAAAAATTACAAAATGTTAATTAAAGAAATTAAAGACAATCAAAATAAATGGAGAAGCCTACCATGTTTGTGGATCAGAAGACTCAACATAGTAAAGATGTCCGTTCTCTTCAGATTGATCTACAGATTTAACACAATTCTAGCCAAAATTGTAGCAGGGATTGTTGTAGATATAGAAAAGATGATTCTAAAATTTATATGAAAAGGCAAAGAAAAATAGCAAAATCAATTTTGAAAAAGGGAAATGATGTTAGAGGAATCACACAAGATGATTCTAGGACTTATTCTAAAGCAGGGATCAGCAAATATGTTCTCTGAAGGGCCATTTAAATAAATATTTTAGGCTTTGCAGGTGTTATGGTCTCTGTCACAACTACTTAACTCTACCATTGAAGCATGAAAGCAACCAGAGACAGTACTAAATAAGTGGCTGTTGGTGTGTTTCAATAAAACTTTATTAACAAAAATAGGCATGAGCTGGATTTGGCCCATGGACTGTGGTTTGTCAACCCCAACTCTACAGCTATATTAATCAAGAAAGTGTGGTATTAACGAATGGATAGACCCATATATTGATGAAACAGGCTAGAGAACACCAAAATAGACCCACAGAAAAATGCCCAACTGGTTTTTGACAAAGGTACAAAGGCAATTCAATGGAGAAAGGATAGTCTTTTCAACAAACGTTGTTATAACAATTGGACATCTACATGCAAAAAAAAAAATGAACCTTGACTTAAACCTCACATCTTACTAAAAAACTAACTCTAAATAGTTCATAGACCTAAATTTAAGATGTAAAACTATAAAACTTTTAGAAGAAAACATAGGAGGAAATCTTTGTGCTCTATATTAAAGAATTCTCAGACCTCACATGATGCTCCCACTTTTTTTTTTTTTAAAACCATAAGTGGCAAATCACTTCAAACACTTGAAAAACACTAGTATAGAACATTTTAATTTCAGATTAAGCCTAAAGTAAGCTGTTCCTTTAGCAATTTAATTTGGGGGGTGGGGGGTAGGATAACATCAAAATACATTAATAAATGGAAAGTTATTTCTAAAAGCAAAGAAATTAAGTAGCTGTTTCTTGAGAAACTCAAGCATTTTGTTGAATGTTTAAAATTGAGCAGATTTAAGTTTCTCAAGGACAGTTTAGAGAAATTGTGTGAACGAGCTTAAGATATGTCTACTCTGTGATGCTTTGCAGTTTTTTATATAAAAGGATGTCACCTATAGACCTAATAAAATCAAAACTGATGAGGAAAAAAAAAAAAAAGAATTCTCAGACCTATTAACAAAAAACATGATCAATGAAAGAAAAAAATTGATAAATTGTACTTCATAAAAATTTTTGCTCAAAACTTTTCCTCATCAAAAGTACTATTAAGATAATGGAAAAGACAAGCTACAAAACTGAGATAAAACATTTCCAAATCACAAAATATTGCAAATATTCCAACAAAGGACTTATATGCAGAATATAGAACGAACTCTGAAAAGAACCCAATTAAAATGGGCACAAGACTTGAACAGACATTTCAATAAGGGGATTACAAATAAGCACATGAAAAATATTCAACATCATCAGCCATTAGGGAAATACAATTAAAACCATGATGAGATACCTTTGTACACCTATTAGAATATGTATAATTAAAAATATTGACAATACCAAGTGCTGGTAAGGATAAAGATTAACTGGAAATCTTACACTGCTGGTGGGAATACAAAATGATATAGCTATTATGGAAAAATGTAGCAGTTTCTTACAAAGTTAAACATATTTACCATAAGTCAGCAACCTCATTCCTGAGTATTTGCTCTAGAGAAATGAAAATATTCACACAAAAACCTGTACATGAATATTTATACCAGCTTTATTCATAATTGCCAAAACTGGGGAGGAAATATCCTTCACTGGGTTAATGGATAAACAAATTGGTACATCTATACAATAGAATACTTCTCAGCAATAAAAAAGGATGAACTATTGATGTGTAATAATTTGGATGACCCTTATGAGCATTATACCTAGTGACAGATAAAAGCCAGTCACAGTTTATACTCTATGATTCCAATATTATTACATTCGCAAAGTGAAAACTATGTGGTTATAGAGAAAAGACAGTGGCTGCCAGGGGTTAAGGATACGGGAGTGTATGATTATTAAGGAATAGTATGGTGGGAGGGTTGACATGATGAAACTGTTCTGAATTTTGATTGTGGTGATAATCAATCTGTATATGTTAAAAATTCATAGAACTATTCAACTAAATAATCAATTTTTATGTATAACAATAAAAAATTTTAAATGATTATCATATAATAAGGAAAAGAGGATGATATAAAATTTTATAAGACAGTATTATGTCAACTTTATTTTTTTAAAAAGAAACATAATATTAAATATAGGAACTAGCTATCCAGAGAAGAATTCTAGATATTTGTATTTGTTTTTATTCTTTTTCCGTGGGTGTTTTTGCTTATTTGCTTTCTACACTGATACTAGATTACTTTTTAAATTAGGAAAGTAGAATTTATTTAATATAAAACATTTAGCATTCATTTTAATTTTGTAATATCTAGGTGCTCAGAGCATCACATTTTGTTTCCATAATTATTGATCCTTAAAACCATGCATATGTAAAATACTTTATTTGTATGTTAAAATTTAATTAAATTACTATTCAAAATGTCCTGTAAAATATTTAAAGGTGAGAAAATTAAAAGTGGTCTGCCATATTTCTTACTTATATAATGATTAAATTATTATATTGTTCAAAACATTCCAAGGAAATTTTCTGTTTTTTTTTTTTAATTCAGAAGTTTTAAAATATTCAATAATTTAAAAATCTATATCATATTTTAACCCTGTACTTTTCTTCTTTAAATCCTTTTTCCAATAAAAAACCTATACACTATAGACGAGTAACTGACAGAAGGAGTGAGCTTGAAGAAGACACCTGTACTGGATCCTTGATGGCAAAGAACTATAATGCAGAAGGTAATGGTATCCACGGTATCCAAAGTATTCAAAGTATAACAGAAAATATAGAGCAGATAAGATCTTTCAGTAAATGAATAAAAATAGGAAAACTCCAAGCATTCCCAGTTGATATGCTATAAAACCACTCTTGGTTGATGTAATGTAAAATACCTGATTATAACCAAGTCACCTGATTATAACCAAGCCTAATTTTAATGAGCATACAAATCATTTGGAGATCTTTTTAAAATGTTTTTTTCTGATTCAGTAGGTGTGGCGTGGGACCAAGATTCTGCATTTCTAACAAGCTCTCATATGGTCCTTATGCTGCAGGGCTGGTGACTACATTTTGAGTAACCAGGCTTTGAGGGGCAGTGAGGAAAATGGCATGATTCTTGCCCACTTGTGTAGGAAAAAAAGAAATGTAACACAAAGCATGTGATACTTACCTAAAAGTGGTACTAAAAAAAGCATGACAAGGTAGCAAAGTAATCACTTCCAGCCAACATGTTCATATGTGCAGGTAGCCTTCAAAGATAAGTAGAATTTCAACATGCAGGAAAAACTGCATAAGCAGTTATGGAGATAGAAAGCACAATTAATATTTAGATTATAGAGGGACAAAAATAATTAACATTTGAGTGTTCTCACCATGTCCCATTCTCACTGTCCCTTAAAGATGAGTTTCACTTGATCCACTCAATCTCTTGCCTCCTCCTCTAAAAATGATCCAAATCTGCAAAGAGAAGTAGAGAAAAGGACAAGAGGAGCATGTGGAGTTAAGAAATTTTATTTAGTGCTTTTTTCTTCTGGAGAGTCCAGGGAAGGAAACCTATGAAAGCAGCTTCAACACCTGAGAGAAGTGATAGGAAAGAAGAAGAAATTTTAAGAAGTATCACTGTGGTCTATATAGTCTCCTTTATGGTATTTGAGAAATGTAGTTGAAGAACTTGAGTTACTTTGAAATTAGTATCGGTTACTAGATTTTGCTATTTTGACAATGACAGTCACTGTACTGGACCCGTGAATCATGGCCTTACATAAGTTATAAGCCCAGTAATGCTAAGGTGTAAAGAAGCAGTGGAGGGTACGTACCGGGATGGAGGATACAGATTGTGGAGAGGCTTTTTGGTGTAAGGCAAAACAGTTTACATTTTTTTCAATAGGTAGTGGTAAGTTTTTTTTGTTTTGCTTTGTTTTTTTACTGTTCCAATTTGTATGCCTTTTATTTTATTTTTTAAAATTTATTGAAGTATATCACTTATGCATAACATACATAAACAATAAGTGTATAGTAATAGTTGTGAATTTATAAAACAAACATACATAACATCATACAAGGCTCTCATACCTCACCCTACCAACAATACCTTGCATTGTTGTGAAACATTTTTAACTAACGATTGAAGAGCATCCTCGATATATTATTACTAACCAAAGTATCTTATATTTGGTGTATTTTTCCCCCAACTCAGCCTATTAATATTAGTAGTAGTAGTATTACCATATCATTTATACATGAACATACATAAACAGTAGTGTATAATAAAAGTTGTGAACTTACAAAGCAAGCATGCATAACATCATACAGGGGTCCCATACATCAACTCACCACCAACACCTTGCATTGTTGTGAAATATTTGTTACAAATTATTAAAGAATATTGTCAAAATTTTACTACTAACTATAGTCCTTATCTTACATTTGGTATATTTTCCCCCCAACCCACCCTACTCTTATTTTTTACATATATTTTTATGACAAAAGTTGTAAACTTACAAAACAATCATGCACATGTGTAGAATTCCCATACAACAAACACCCCTCTATCAACATACCACACCGTGGTAGAACATTTGTTACAGATTATAATATCATCAGACTATTTTCAGGTCCATAGTGTACATTTGGCATACTTTTTCCATACTCCCCCATTATCAGCACAAGTACATCTTTGGCATAGATGCATGAATATTACAGTATTGCTGTTAACCACAGTCCATAGTTCACTCCAGTTGTATTTTTCCCATGCTTCTCCACATTCACACCACTCTGCAATAGTGATGTACATCTGCTCTAGCTCACAAAGGACACTCTTGCATCTGTACCATCAACCACAATTCTCATCCACCTCTGGGTTTACTGTGTTAATCAGTCCCTATATTATTCTCTAGCTTTCTTTCAATTGGCATTTACATTCCTAGACTACCCTTTCCAGCCACATTCCCATTTATAAACCAGCTGTTACTCACTATAATGTGTCACAGTCAACTCTATACATTTCCACACTTTTACAGTAAAGTTAATTAAAACTTCTACATACATTAAACATCAATAGTCCATCTCAGTCTTCCTCTTATCTCTTTTAAGAATCCACCACCTACCACCAGGTCTTGAAGATATTTTCCTACATTTTCTAGAAGCTTTATGGTTCTTGCTTTTATATTTAGGTTTTTGATCCACTTTGAGTTAATTTTTGTATAAGGTGTGAGATAGGGGTCCTTTTTCCTTCTTTTGGCTATGGATTTTCAGTTCTTTCAGCACCATTTGTGAAAGGGACTGTTCTGCCCAAGCTGGGTGGATTTGACAGGCTTGTCAAAAATCACTTGACCATAGATGTGAGGGTCTGTTTCCAAAGCATCAATTCGGTTCCATTGATCTGTGTGTCTGTCTTTATGCCAATACCATGTTGTTTTTACCACCTAGCTAGATAATATGAATTAAAGTCCAGAAGTGAGAATCTTCCAACTTTGCTTTTCCTTTTTAAGATGTTTCTTGCTATTCAGTACACCTTACCCTTCAAATAAATTTGTTAATCATGTTTTCCATTTATTTAAAAAAATGCTGATAGAATTTTTATTGGGATTGCATTGAATCTGTATATCAATTTGAGTAGAATTGACATCTTAATGATATTTAGTCTTCCAATCTGTGAGCATGAAATGTTCTTCCAATTATTTAGGTCTTTTTATTTCTTTTAACAATGAGTTGTAATTTCCTGAATACAAGTGTCTTACATCGATAAGTTTATTCCAAAATATCTGAGTTTTACCTGTCATATTTTATTTTCACCACTCTTTTGAAACTTTTAGTTACTTTTACTGATATAATCCTCATTTCTAGACTCTCTACCAAGCCTCTCTCTCCTGTCTTTTCAGGCTGTAGCACATCCTTTAATGTTTCCTGCAAAGCTGGTCTCTTGATTACAAACGCTCTCAGTTTCTATTATCTGTGAATATTCTAAACTCGCCCTCATTTTTGTAAGACAATCTTGCTGGTTATAAGATTCTTGGCTGGAAATATTTTTCTCTTGCAGTATCTTAAATATATCACGCCACTATGTTCTTGCCTCCATGGTTTCTGATGAGAAATCAGCACTTAATCTTATTGGGTATCCCTTATATGTTATGCATTGCTTTTCTCTTGCTTCTCTCAGAATTCTCTGTCTTTGGCATTTGACATTCTGATTAATATGCGTCTCGGAGTTGGTCTATTCGGATTTATTCGGATGGGGGTACGTCGTGCTTCTTGGATATGGATATCTATGCCCTTCAATAGGGTTGGGAAATTTTCTACCATTATTTCTTCAAATATCCCTTCTGCCCTTTTCCCTTCTCTTCTCCTTCTGGGACCCCCCTGACACGTATGTTTGCATGTCTCTTGCTCTCATTAATTCCCTGAGATCATGTTCAATTTTTTCCATTCTTTTCTTCATCTGTTCTTTTTTATGTTTGCTTTCAGAGGCCATTTCTTCAAGTTCACCAATCCTTTCTTCTGCCTCCTCAAATCTGCTATTATATGATTCCAGTGTATTTTTAATTTCATTTATTGCACCTTTCATTCCATAAGATCTGCTATTTTTCTATGTCTGCTCTCAAATTCTTCTTTGTGCTTATCCAATTTCTTCTTAATATCCTTAATCTCTTTGGCAATCTCACTGAATTTATTAAGGAGATTTGTTTGAACATCTATGATTAGTTGTCTCAACTCCTTTATGTCATCTGGAGGCTTATCTTGTTCCTTTAACTGGGCCATATGTTCCTATTTCTTGGTGTGGTTTGTAAGTTTTTGTTGGTGTCTTGGCATCTGGCTTAGTAGATGTATTTATTCTGGGTGCAGTTTCTCTCTTTAATTTAGGGCTTTCTTGCCCTTTCTCTCTTGCTGGTTGTATAGTAGGAGTCAAGGATGTAGGTGGTTCTGCAAGCTGTGGAGGCTCAAGCTGCCCTCATTGCCCCAGGGACCGATGAAGCTTCTCCCAACTTTCTCCTTTGCCAGGGGTTGGGACAGAGCCACAGCTGTGTGTAATAATCCAAGTGGCTCAAGCAATTATGTGCCTCCCTCCCACATGGGAGGCACCAGGTTTGGTTCCTGGTGCCTCCTAAAAAAGAAAATGAGCAGACAGCAAGCACAAACAATGGGGGGGGGGGAGAAATAAATAAAAAATTTTAAATCTTTAAAAAAAACACAAAATTTTAAATATGAAAGATTATGATAAGAGATTCAACATAACTGTTGGATTCCTTTATCTGGCAATTCAACAAATATTTATTGAGTGCCTAATATATACCAAAAACTATGTAAAGCAGTATAAATACAAAGGTAAAAAACATCGTCCCTGTCTACCATATGTTCATAGTACAGAACTGTGATAGAAGTATATTAGAAAGCTTTGATGCATTCTCCACACTGTCATTCAAGTGGCCTTAAACTGTTTAGACCCTTTATAATCTGCCCACACCAGCTCTATCCAACCTTATTTTCCATTAACTCCACAAGTTTTAACTGATTCTACTTCATCACCGCAAAACATATTAATACTCACATGATTCTTCCTACCCAATGCTTCTAAAAATATTCACATTCAAAGTATTTAATGTTTCTTACTAACTAATTCTAATGATCTTTTACCAGATTTCCTCCATATGACCTCTGGTAGCATTTGATGTTATTGATTACTCCTTCCTTGAAATACTCTTATTTTTGCCTTCTTTGTGTACTAGCCCACTGCATCCTGTTTTGCCCTCTTTAGAGCTTGATCAGCTCTAGTAACGAGTTTAGAAATAGTATACAGAGAAGTTTGAAAGAATTTTAAACCACCTATTCTGATATAAGTGACTAGATAACACATCAAGTTCTCTATTTCTGCCTTATTATATGTGAATTGCCACACAGATGTACCAAAGGATGAATATAGTAAGAACAGACAAATTAATGAATATGAGTCCTGCTTATTTTTTTATGAATGTTGCTAGTATCAATGATGCTATTTAATAAAATATAAGGGAAGCGGATGTGGCTCAAGTGATTGGGCTCCTGCCTACCACATGAGTGGTCCCTGGTTTGGTTCCCGGTGCATCCTAAAGAAGACAGAGAGCTGGTGTGGTGGGTTGGCATGGCAAACTGATGAAACAAGATGATGCAACAAAAGACACAAGAAGAAAAACATAATGAGAGATATAACAAAGCAGGGAGCAGAGGTTCCCAGTGCCTCCCAAAGAAGACAGCGAGCTGACGCAACAAGAGACACAGGGAGGAAAACATAATGAGAGATACAACAAAGCAGGGAATGGAGGTGGCTCAAGTGATTAGGTGCCTCCCTCCCACATCGGAGGTCCTGGGTTCAGCTCCCGGTGACTCCTAAAGAAACAAGGAAGACGAACAGACACAGCAAGTGCAAACAACAAGGATGTGGGGAGGAATAAATAAAATAAATCTTGGGAAAAAAAGAAAAAGTAGAAAATTTAAAATGGAATATCTCATCATGGCAAAATTTCTTCAATTTAAAAAAATTTAAAAATGAAAATAATGCTTCAGATAAAGTAAGTTTCTGAGTGGCTCATTTGTTAGCCAAGCAAGGAAAGCCATTTACTGATGGCCAGTTAATTAAATCATGTTTGACTGAAGTAGCTGTAGAAAAACATCCACAGAAAGTAAATTTATTTAAGACTATTCAGCACGTGTAGTTTCTCAAAAAGTTAAGGACATTGGGAGCAACATCAACAGCTGATATTAAAACAAGACAAATGATTTTGAGTGGTTTTCCCTGGCTCTTTATCAGTTGACATGTTATGGATTCTGCAAATTGCTGTTTTTAATTTGAGGAGTCAATGCCGGGTTTGAAGTGACTAAGAATCAGCCTCTCTAAGTAGTCTTGTGGAACAACTAGGGCAAGAATATTTTCAAAGAAGCACAGAAAATACTAATTCATTATGACCTACATTGGAATCTGCTGAGATGTATTACAACAGAGGGCTATAAAAATATATATAGAGGAGAAAATGTCTTAGTTGGACAAATTTACAAAGCTTGTGAAAATGTAAGGTATTCAAAGTCTATTCATTGTATTTATTATTCAACAGCAGGTACTTTGCAGAAACTGTTTAAATCTATCATGCATTATTGAACCAGTTGTGTCAACAGTGAATTTCATTTACTCACATGGACTTAACCATCGTCAGTTCCATGAATTTTTATCAGAAATAGAAGCTGAATATCCTGATTTTTACTATCACAGTGAAGTTTAATGTATTAGCAGTGGTAAATTTTTATTGTGATTCTTTTTAGCTCAGAAATTTTTGGGGATAAGAACCACCCTCAGCCACTATTATCAACTGGAATAGCTTTGGATATTAGTTCTTGCTACAGACTTGATAATGTTTCTTAATGAATTCAACCTAAATGACAAGGCAAAACAGTGCTTATATGTGAAACATACTGAAAAGGCCACTTCAACATTAATTAATGTTGCTTGAATCAGAAGTAATGTAAAGTTAAGCAGTCTAGAGTTAAAACAAGAAGTGAGATTTACATTCCCACACAAATTTGCAATGGATTGTTTTCTGAACTCAGCTAGGCTAATCAACTCTCCCAGTTTTAGCACTGAAAAGTCCCACATGCTGGGAAACTCCTCAGTCCCAGAAAAGAGAAACAACTGGTCTTGCTAATTCTAGCAATGTTTTTTGGACCTGGATGCAAGAACAAAAGAAAATTCCATACTTTAAAATCCATTCAACTGTGCAGTTGAGGAGCTTTCACCAAATCTTAAATTGGAAGTGATGAATATGCAATGAAGTGACACACTAAAAGGCATATATCAAGAGAAGAATCTAATAGAATTCTATAAAATAATATGCTGGTCAGAAATTGATATCAGTATTTGGTAGTACTTATTTGTATGAAAAGGCATTTTCAAGATAAAATACATAAAATCTCACTAGAGATCAGCATTAACAGATGAACATTTGCAGGTGATTTTGATGAGAAGGCTAACTTTGAACCCCAATGAAATGAAATGCTAACCCTCTATAAAAGAATTCCATTCTTCTCATTAGGAGACATGTATTACAAAAAAAATTGTATTCAATTATTATTGTATTTTGAATTTCATCAATAAAAATTTGTGGAAATTTGTTTTCTCTCATTATGTAAGTACTTACATAATACCTTCAATCTTGCCTCTCGGCCCAAAAAGCCTACATTTACAATCTGGCCCTTTTTCTAACATGGTCCCCTGGTCTAGACTAAGGCAAATATAGTTAAGGGATGCAGATTGTCATAGTTGACAAGAAACTGAATAAGGCAGTAATATTGGCTGTTATGGAAAAAATACAGAGAACTAGTATATATTTAAAAGACTATTATGTACCAGAGTCCAAAGCAATCAATCTCTTTAATAAGGTATTATGTCTATCTATACTCATAGATCTTAATACTTCTGCTATAGAGGTTAATTTTTCTTTATATGAAAATTGGTGTGGATTCAAGTAACACTGACAGTGAATAATATGGTGAAACTTAGTGTCTATTTTAAAAGTTAAAGGAAGTAAAATTCTTTAGCTAAAAACTGTCAAGACTAAAGGGATAATAAAACAATTTAATACTAAACAAAGTACCCTGAACTGTTTCTCAGGTCTATAGAAGACTAGTAAAAAAAAAAAAACCAAGCTTAAATTAAAGCAGAGTAGTTTTGCTTTGTTTTAGTTTTGTTTAGCCATAAGAAGACTTTATTGACCATTGGGGAGACAAAATGTTGAACCAGTTTCTGGGAGAAAGTGTGACTTTTACATTCCTAGAGATCTTCAAGAAGAGAATAATCTTCTTACTGTAGAATTTAAATGTTTACTTAACAAGGGCCAATCCAATTTTTTTAAAAATTCAGATGTGTTATGAAAACATCACAATCCAGATTTCACAGCATAGTTAGAAATGTTAGGAAATTTCTGATCTATATAGCTAAACAAAACATCCCAAACTATACAAAAAATGCCTAAAATAGCAAGTAATTTAGTTAGTGATAGACAAGTAACATGTATTTTTATAGATATGCAATCATCATCAAAGTGATAGTTGGTGCTAGGACTACGAAGAGGAATACGATGCTGCCCTTAAAGGTCAGAAAACTTATCTACATGGGAAGGCAAATGAAATAAACAAAGGATATAAATGACAACATAAGGTCGCATACACCTAGTGCCAAATATATGGTATATGTATGCAGTACGTGCTATAAAAGAAGAGGAACATAACTGGGACTTACAAATACCATAAATTATACACAATTACCTGTTTCACGGATAAGAATATATAAATTAATGCCTACTTAATATCCATCAAATTTAAATTATGGCAATGATGACAATTGTTTTCCTCTAGTCTAATGGCATAAAAATGTAAATGATGATGCCTCTTTTAAAATCATCATTTTAAAGGCAGCCAACTCAATGGGAAAACATATTTGGAAATCACATATCTGATAAGGGTTTAATATCCAGGATATATAAAGAGATGTTACAACTCAACAATAAAAAGACAAACGACCCAATTAAAAAATGGGCAAAAGACTTGAATAGACATTTCTCCCAAGAATAAATACAAATGGCAAAAAAACATGAAGAACTGCTCAACATCACTCATGATTAGGGAAATGCAAATCAAAATTACAATGAGGTATCATTTCACACCCATCAGGATGGCCACTATTAAAAAGACAGAGAACCACAAGTGTTGGAGAGGATGTAGAAAGATAGGAACACTTATTCACTGTTGGTGAGAATGGAGAATGGTACAGCCACTGTGAAGGACTGTTTGGCAGTTCCTAAAGAAGTTGAATATAGACTTGCCACGTGACCCGGCAATGCCACTACTGGGTATACACCCAAAAGAACTGAGAGCAGTGACATGAACAGACATCTGCACACTGATATTCATTGCAACATTATTCACCATTGCCAAAAGTTGGAAACAACCCAGGTGTCCATCAACAGATGAATGGATAAACAAACTGTGGTCTATTCACACAATAGAATATTATGCAGCTGTAAGAAGAAATGAAGTCATAAAGCATATGACAACATGGATGAACCTGGAGAACATTATGTTGAGTGAAGCAAGCCAGACACAAAAGGACAAATACTGTATGAATGCGTTACTATGAACCAAATATATTGTGTAACATACTGTTTGATTCAAAAAAAATTTATATGTATCCAGTACATTTAATTGAAAAATGTATATATTTATTCATCTGTGTTTACTTTTTAGTTTTTAATTGTTTATATTTTCAATTATTAAATGTACAAAATAAAGTCGGGAGGAAAAAAAAAAATCATCATTTTGATATACTAAGCCAGGGTCAGCAGGCATATGTTCCTATGATAAGAGATACCCACTTATCATTCCGAACATTCTTTCCTGTTGGGTCAAAGAAGGCCTCATAAAACTTCTCAACACAGTTTCTTAGGTATCCACCACTAATCAACTACAATTGGCACTTAGATGAAACTTACTTGCCATACAAGTTCTAAGGCATTACTTTAAGAACCAAAGGATCAATATAGGCATAGTCTAATCATTTGGTTTCAGTGCAGACATAAGCCACAGCATGTATGGATGAGAATAATTGGTACTTCCAAACTATTTTGAAGTATGGTTATTGCTTTCTCTAGAGTTTTCAGCATTTTAATGTCTTTTAGCTATAGTTTTTTTTTTTTTTTTTTCTGCTAAATAACATTTATTTATTGACATTGAGGAGGAAATATATAATGAGCTATAGTTTTAAGTATTTCTCATTTCAGTTAGGAAATTTAAAAGTTTTTTAAATAATTTATATTAAGATACTGTCATAGATTTTAGGGTAACTAATATTGTGATCTTTTATTTTAGAAGGGGAAATAAAAGAAGACTGCATAGAACAGGTAATACACTTTCTCTTACTATTTAACAAAGACATTTAAATTCCAAGAGGAAAGCATACTGTATTGATTATTTTGAATTCAGGAATTGCTATCTGTTGGTATACATTAACTGGGCACATCTTTCTAGAAAACTATTCAGCTTTTCACTATTTCAAAGTTGTAACTACTGAAGTATTTTAGAAAAAAACAAAATTATGCATAATAAAATATATACAGATAAAAGGATATGATAATATACAGTTTGCATCAAAATAATCTTGTGGGAGGAAAATAGAAGGGGCATAAATGGATTAAAGAATCAGCATGAGTTGATAATTGATGAAGTTGGGTGATATGTAATATGGTAGTTTACAAATACCATTCTTTCTATTTTTGTATGTATTTGAAATTATCAAAAATAAAAAAACTTAAAAATAAAAGGTTACAATAATGAAATAACATTTTTATTGAATTTATGTATAATTTTTCTAAATAATGCATATAAAAATGCCACATCAGAAGAATGGTCCTGAACCCACCCCCTCCATATTCTGTCCCTGACATCACATCGAGATATCAATGACCTGTTATAACAATTTCAGAAAGGTTAGGTATGAGTGAGAGAAATCCCCACAATTTTAATAATAGCTCACAGTGGATTATCATTATGAGATGATTCAGCTGAGTCTTCAGTTTGAATAGGAGCTCTACAATTACTATCATTATAACTTTGGACACATCATTTCATCTCCCTAAGCCTCGGCTTCTTAATCTGTAAAATAGGAACAATACCACATAGCCCACAGGCAAAATTACCCCTCGTTGAGAACTGCTGCTTTAGAGGAACACTTACACAACACTGCCTCTGTGAAAATCAAAAGCATAGAAATTTGTCAATCCAGAAAAAGAGAAAATAAAAATTTATAATCCAGAGATAATCATTACCAGCACTTTTGAAGTACCTGGATGCCCTGCCCCCAACTGCATTCGACTTCCTCCTTCTAAAATTAGAGCCCTAAATTTTGTGTTAATCATTCCCTTGCTTGTCCTTATGGTTTTCCTGTATGTGGTTATATCCCTAAATAACATAACATTTAGTTTTACCTGTTTTGAACTTTAAATAAATGGAAACATAGTGTATTATTCTTATTTTCTTTTTTCACTCAATATTACATTTTTGAAATTCATTTGTGGTAATGTATATAGATGTAAGTTTGTTCTTTTGTTGTTGTTGTTGAACAACATTCAACTAAATGAATACCATAATAGTCTCATATACTCTACTACTGATGGACATTTAGGTTCTTTCTACATGTTTCTATTACAAATGATGCTGATGGACATTCTTCTATATCACAAGGGTATATACTTAGGAGTGAAATTTCTGGTCCCAGGTGATGTACATCTTTAATTTTATGAAAGAATTCCAATTTTTCCCAATACTGTTTTACCAGTTTCCATTCCAACCAGATAAGTATTAGAGTTTCATTTGCTCAACAATCTTGTTAATACTTATTACTGTCAGATTTCTAAATTATTGCCATTCCTTGTAGTTATGAAATGGTCTCTTTTTCAGGTTTTGTTTTACATTTGTCTGATTAATAATGTTTTTGGTTATTTGTGTTTCTTATTCCTTAAAATTCCTATTACTGTCTTTCACTCATTTTTCTATTAAGATCTTAAACATTTTCTAACTAATTCCTAGAAGTTCTTTATATATTCTGGATAGTAATACTTTGATGTTACAAGTAACTTCTCCTAGTTTGTTGCTTTTCTCTTCCCTATCTCTATGGCTGAAAAGAGAAATTCAACTACATTAAAGATAAGAATGTACCACTCTTTCCCTTTACAACAAGCTTTTTACATCTTAAGAAATCCTTCCTTCAATAATAAGTAAAGAGATTGAATCAGTAATCAAAAACCTCCCAACAAAAAAGAGCACAGGACCAGATGGCTTTACTGGTAAAATTTTACCAAACATTCCAAAAATTAGCACCAATCCTGCTCAAACTCTTCCAAAACCTTTAGGAGGAAGAAATACTACCCAACTCATTCTATGAAACCAGCATCACCCTAATACCAAAGCCAGATAAAGATATCAAAAAAAAAAGAAATAAAGAAAATTATAGACCAATATCCCTCCTGAATATAGGTAGGGGATTGCTAGCTGTAGGATATACAGTGCAGTACGAAGGACCAGGAGTAAACTGTTTCCTAGGGAAGAGGGGATGTTCATATCCATGTAAACGGGAATTTCTTGGGCCACATCCACCTCTCCATGATAAGACGCATGTGCAGAAAGGGTCAGAAGGGCCCCTATGCTTTGGCCTGGAGTTATTCTCTAAACTCACTACATGAATAATCTCTAAAGGAGAGGACTTGCACAGATCACTCTGCAAAGACTGTTTTAAAGGTGTTTTTGTTTTGTTTTGTTTTGTTTTGTTTTGTTTTTAATCTTCTCTGTCTTTGTTAGCTCCCGGCATTCAAGGAAAGCTCTGTCATAACAATAGATTAGATACAAGCTTAAGGAACAGACTCCTCAGAGACTAAATTCCAGTGACAATGATTAAAATATCAAAATGTCCAGATTTCAACAACAGATTACAAAACATACAAAGAAACAAGAAGTGATGGCCTAGACAAAGGAGAAAATTAAAACACTAGAATCCTTCAGTAGGGAGGACCAGACCTAGGACATATCAGACACAGACTTTAAAAAAAAAAAAAAAAAAAAAATTCCTAAATATGCTCAAAGAGGCTAAAGGAAAACATGGACAAAGACCCAAAATCAGAAAATGACAGATGAACATATAGAGAATATCAATTGAGAGTTGGAAATTATGAAAGGGAACCAAACAGAGCTCAAGATTACAGTAATAGACATTAAAAGCTCCCTAAAGAGGTTCAACAGCAGATTGGAGCAGGAAGAAAAAAAATCAGTGAAGATAAGACAACTGAATCCACCCAGTTTGAAGAATAGACAAAGGAAAGGATGAAGAAAAATGAACAGGGCCTAAGGAACCAGTGGCATACCATCAAGTGTACCAATACACACATTGTGAGACTCCCAGAAGGAAAAGAAAGAGAGAAAGGGGCAGAGAGAATATTCAAAGAAATAATGGCTGAAAATGTTCCACACTTAACAAAAGACATGAATATATACATCCAAGATGCTTAACAAACTCCAAATAGGATAAACCCAAATAGATCCACATCATGGTATACTGAAATCAATCTGCCAAATGCCAGTGATAAAGACAGAATTCTGAAAGCCACAAGAGTGAGGCAACATGTCACATACAAGGGAGCCTCAATAAGATTAAGTGCCCATTTCTCATCAGAAACCATGGAGGCAAGATGGCAGTGGGATGACATATTTAAAGTGTTGAAAGCAAAAAACAGCCAACCAAAAATTCTATATATGGCAAAACTATATTCTTAAAATGAGCAAGAAATGAAGACATTCCCAGATAAACAAAAGCTGAGGAAGTTTGTCACCACTATACCGGCCCTACAAGGGATGTTAGAGAGTTCTGCAGGTTGAAATGAAAGGACAACAGATAATAGATTAAACTGCTTGAAGAAATAAAGATCTCTGGTAAGGGTAACAACATGGGTAATATAAATGCCAGTACTATTATATTTTTTTATTTGGAACTCCACTTTTTACTTCTAATAGAATCTAAAAGGGAAATGCATACAATGTAATGATAAATCAGTGGTTTGGGCTCATATAAATATCAAAGAATATGCAAGCTCATAGAGACAGAAGTTAGAGTACAGGTTGACAAGGGTGGGGGACAGGGGAAATGGGGAGTCAATGCAGAATGGGTGTAGGGTTTCTGTTTGGGGTAAAGGGACTATAATAGTAATGGATGGAGGTAAGGGTATTGGAACATTGTGAATGTGATTAATCCCACTGAATGGTATGCTTGGAAGTGGATGAGATGGGAAAGTTTGTTGTATATATATTCCCACAATTTATAAAAGGAGCAACTAATGAGACAATGACAAAGGCAATGCATGATCTTGGATGGGATCTTACAAGGAAGGAGAGAAGGCACAAAAGGATATTACTAGGACATGAAAAAAATGAAATATAGACTGTAAGCTTTCTATCAATATCAAATTTAACTTGATAACTGCTCTTAAGGTGGACACATAAGTGAATACCCTTGTTCTTAGGAAATGTATATTGCAGTATTAAGTGTTCAAGGAGCATGATGAATACACCTACTCTCAAGTGGTCAGAAAATGGATTTACATATATAGATAGACCGAAAGAGAGACAGACAAAGAGATGGCTAGATTGGTGGATAGATGGAATGATATGGCAAAATATTAGAAATGGTAGATTTAGGTATCTGGAAGGACAGGGGTATCTTGGAGTTCTCTGTATGGATTTTTGTATTATTTTTGTAACTGTCCTATAAGTTTGAAAGTATTCCAAAATAAAAAGTTTAAAATTTTAAAAACATATGTGTCAATGATATATAAATAGGAATCATATTCCACATGCACCTTGCTTTTTAATCTGACATTATATAATGAATGTTACATAGCATTTTCCAATATCATTAAATATTACTCAGAAACATGGTTTTTAATGGCTACATATTTCATTTTGTGAATATCCTATAATTTAACCTTTCTGTTGATTCCTTTTTCTATCATAAATAAAACTGTGGTGAACATCATCTAAAAACTTCCAACAGCCTTCTTTGCAGAAATGGAAAAGCTAATCATCAAATTCACATGGAAGGGTCAGGGAGCCTTTTTCAAATCATTTTGAAAAAAAAGAACAAAGTTGGAAGACTCACACTTCCTGATTTTAAAACTTTTACAAAGCAACAACAATCAAAATAGTACTAGCACAAAGGCAGACACACAGACTAATGGAATAGAATTGAGATTTCAGAAATAAACCCACACATCTATGATTAACTGATTTTTGACCAGGGTGTCAAGTCCACTTAATGGTGAAAGAATAGTCTCTTCAATAAATGGTGCTGAAAGAAATGGATAACCATATGCAAAAGAATGAAGGTGGACCCCTACCTCATACCATATACAAAAATTAAATCAAAATGGATCAAAGTCCTGAATATAAGAACAAAAAGTACAAAACCCATAGGAGAAAACATAGGGAAACATCTTCAAGACCTTGTGTTAAGCAATGGTTTCTTAGCCTTTACATGAAAAACACAAACAACAAATGAAAAAAAATAGATAACTGGGACTTCATCAAAATTAAAAACGTCTGTATATCAAAGGACTTTATCAATAAAGTAAAGACAACCTACAGAATATAGAAATACAGAAAATATTTGGAAATCATTTATCTGATAAGGGTTTAATATCTAGAATATATTAAGAACACTTAGAACTCAAGAATAACAACAACAACAACAAACAACCAAATTTAAAAATGGGGAAAAGACTTGAATAGACCTTTTTCCAAAGAATATATAAAAATGGCCAGGTAACACATGAAAAGATACTCTAAGTCACATTAGCTAGGAAATGCAAATCAAAAGAGCAATAAGCACCTCACATGCACTAGAAGAATGGCTACAGTTTTAAAAATGGAAAATAAGTGTTGGAGAGGATTTGGAGAAATAGGAACCCTTGTACATTGGTGGGATTGTAAAATGGTGTAGCCACTGCCAAAACAGTTTGTCAGTTCCTCAGTAAGTTAAGTATAGAATTGTCATACAAACCAGAAATCCCACTTCTAAGTATATACCCAAAAATACCGAAAGCAGGGACTTGAATAGATAGTAGCATACTGATGTTCATAGCAGCATTATTCACCACAGCCAAAAGGTGGAAGCTACCCAAGTGTCCATCAACAGATAAATGGATAAACAAAATGTGGTATATACCTAACCAGCAGGAAGTAACTACAGAAGAATGACCATTGCCCCTCAGCACCCCCTTAAGAATAAGGGTGTGAACTCTCTGAGGGGAGAGTTGAGGCAGGTTAGTATAGGGAAACGAGGAAAAGATGAGCCACAACATGGCCAACAAACAACATGGCCAACAGACAACATAGTCATGAGACCCCACTAAGACATTTACCTCGACCTTGAGGCCCCAGTTGGGACTCTTTCTGGGGCTGAGGTGAGACTCCTGATAACCCCACACAAAGGGCCTCACCATTGGTGGGGTAACCAATAACAGCTAGGGCCCTTCCCCCAAACATTAGCAAGGAGAGGAATAATTAATAGCTTAAAAGGTAATCACACAAGCCAAATCTTGCTCTCTCTGCCTAGAGGAGCCTGCATCAAGTCTCAGTGCATATTTCTGTCCTTCTCTCCCATTTCTCAGCAAGTTCTGTTTTTCCCCCCATTTAACTGGCCTAAAAATAAAACAAAAATGTGGTATATACAGATAATGGAATATTATTTAGCCATACAAAGGAATATTGTTCTGATGCATGCTACAACACTGACGAACCTTGAAGACATCATGCTGAGTGAAATAAGCCAGACATAAAGGAAAATATTATATGATCTCATTTATATGAAATAAGCAGAATTTGCGAATCATAAAGTCAGAAACCAGCATACAGGTTGCTGGGGATAGTGGGGTGGGTGGGGAATTTATGCTTAACTGGTACAGAGTTTCTGTTTTGGGGTAATGGGAAAGTGTTGCCAATGCATGATGGTGATGGAGGTTCAATTTTTTGAATATAGTCAACACCACTGAAATGTATATTTGAAAATGGAAAAGATGAGAAATTGTAGGTTGTATATAAGTTACCAGGGAAAACAAATCATAGAACTGTATTACACACAGAATAAATCCTAATGTAAACTATGAGCTAAAGTTAATAGTATAATTATAATATCTCATCAATTGTAACAAAGGTACCACACTAATGCAAAATGTTAACAGTGAAAACTGTGTTTAAGAGCGTTTATATGGGAACTCTGTACTTTGTATGGTTTCTGTTACTTTTTCCTGTAAACTTACAACTGCTCTAATAAAAAGGAAAAAAAAAAAAAAGAAATCCTTCCCTATTCCCAATATAGAAATTTGATGTTACTAAAATTTTTGCCTTTCAAATTTACGTCTTTATCCATTTTGATTCATCTTGTGTGTGTCAACTACATGAAAGCCCAGAATTAAAATGAAGTTATTCTTAGTATATACAGAAATATGCTACTATTTCAAAGTTAGAGCTTAACTCTAACTTGGATTTTTTTTTTAAGTCCTTAAATGGTCAAACAGACCAGCATAGCATGACAAAAAATTTATTGAAATTGATTATATAATCAATCAGCCTCCATAGATTAATATTATCTAGAAAGATTGGCTATAATGAACTAAACAGATTTGTTTTGCTCTTAAGAAACAACACAACAAAACAAATTCTCAACATGTAGATCACTAACCAGCTCAGCCCTGATCTAACTTGATTCTAAATCCCCAACTATACAAGTATATCTAGGTTATTTCTGTGGGATTCTGAGATTTAAATATCAAACTCTCATGTTCTGATTATAATGAATGGCATTTATTTTTAAAATATAAACCTTTTTTGTTCTATGTATTTTAATTGGATATTTTGTGTTTTTACTCTAAGCTGTTTCTTATCTTGCAATTTTAGTCAACATTTTTAGGTTAAGTAGACAATACAGAACGTTCCTTAGAAATGTTTAAGATAATGGTGCTTGTGGGTCCCAGGACTGGCAGTCAGCATAAATCAAAATTCAGTAACAAGAAATAGTTTATACTAAAAATGAGAAAGTAAGGAGTCCATATTTGAATTACATCAGAAGTCTCAAAATGTGTTTTTACAGTTGACTTATTCAAACAGGATCCAAACATTGTATTTGTGATATTCCTTAAGTTTCTTTTATTCTATAACAGAACCTCACTTTTTCATGCAGTTCATTAATTAGAGAAATCAGGTCATTTATTCTATATAAAGTCCCGCATTCTGGATTTTGACTGATTGTTCATTTAATTTGTTCATCTATCCCCCCTTATTCCCTATATACTACTATTTAGATCCATAGTCTTGGTTAAATTAAAGTTCAACTTTCAAGGCACTTTTCTGGATTATATCAAGAGGCATATTATATCTGATTGTCCCAACTTTTAGTGATGTTATGATTGACCAATGGATTCAGGAGGTGTCTGATTCCTCTATTTAAAAAATCCCTTTCAACTTTCACTCTGGAACTAGAATCCACTGACCAGCCGCCCACCCATTTTTTCATTAGGGGGTTGTGAAATATGAATTCTCTAATTCTATAATTTCTTTTTATTTACTAACTAGAATTCTTTTTTTTTTTTTTTTTTTTTTTTTACCGGGAGGTACCGGGGATCGAACCCTGGTCTCTCCATATGGTAGACGGACGCCGAACCTCTTGAGCCACATCCGTTTCCCATAACTAGAATTCTTAAAGGAAAATATCCCTCCAGAAAACTATGGTTTTCATGCAGGACAGTTTATGAAAGACAAGATAAATGCTTGATTCTTCCCCTTTATTCATTAATGTTTACAGCAGAGGTCAGCAAGCCTTTCCTATAAAGGTCCAGATAGTAAATATCTTAGACTTTGTGGTCCACATGGTCTCTGCAACAGCTACTCAACTCTGACATTGTAGCACAAATGCAGCCATAGAAAATATTTAAATGAATGAAGATGGCTGTGTTCTGATAAAACTTTCTTTATAGGAACTGAAATTTGCATTTCATATAATTTTAATATTATGAAATATTATTATTTTTATTTTTTCCCCAACATTTAAATACAAAACTATTCTTGGTTCATAGATTTAACCGACAGACCATAGTTTGCCAATCTCTTGTTGCTAGTAATGAGTTGGTGTCCCAAGAGCCTCCAGTAGTGACCAGTAAGGATGCATGCATGTGTTTGATTTTTTTTTTTATTACTGATAATACCTGGGTTTTTAGATGCTTGATACGTTTCCATCCTCTGTAATCATTATTGTTTCTGATGATCCAATTATTTCCCTTCAAGTTGTCTCCTGTGTTCCTTTGCTATGATCCCATTAACTTTTTGGTAGCTGCCTTACTTTTATGGCATAAGACGTCCCAGCCTTATACCTGGTATCTTCTGTTTCTTCAAGGAGCCCTGAAGCTCATTCTCTAGGGTTATCAATGTTTTTAATGCCTTTACAGTGGACTTTGTAGGAAATACATATTTTTAAAAAGAAAATGAACGTTTATATTGATATTTCTAGTTTAAAAGTGAGATTAAGTGGATTTTATCTACCTTGCAATTTCATTTTCACCTTTTTCTATGACTCTTTTTACTTGCTCCCAGTCTTTTCTTTTTAACTATTCTATATAATGTCATACCTTGACATTTTTATCAAACCTAAAGGATTAGCAGTAGAAAGACATTAATAACACCAGACTACGCTCCCTCCCAAGCTTGACTGATATATCCTGCTGCTACAAATAAGTGCCAGAGTAAGATAACTGTCCCTTCTATGAAGTTCCATAGCACTCTGTATTTCTCTTATAACCATAACTATCACTTTTTATTTTAGCTTCTGGTTTATCATTGTGCCTTCCAGTCCTAAACTTGCTTTCTCTTATATTGTCTTTGTCATAAGAATAAATAATTCTGACTATAGATATTCAAACATAGAAATATCCAAAATATAACATGTCAAAAACCAAACTCATCATTATGCCTTCCAGCCCTAAACTTGCTTTCTCTTACATTGTCTTTGTCATTCTTGATTCCCGACAACGTATTCACAACTAATCTATTAGTTCTACTGATTTTAATGCTCCTAAGTCTTTCTTGAATCTAGCTCCGTATCCATTCTAATTTGTGTCTTAATCATCTTCGCCTTGAGTATTCCTTCCCAGTTAATATCTTGCCTTAATCTCTTCCCACCACAACCACCAATACCTCAGATTTAGCTTCAACAATGCTGCCAGTGTGATCTACCTAAGTATCACTCCCCTGCCTAAAATCCCACAGGTTAAAGTCTAAGTTCCTTATTGTAGTATATAAGGCTCTCCATTATATACTGTATATTATAACCTGTACATTCCTCTCCTCTTTCATTTCCTGCCCATTCTCCACCTGAGAGTCTGAATCATTTCACTAGTTTATCCTGAGTACCATGGCACACTACAGGTGTCTAATAAATGTTTATCAAACCAAACTGAATCTATATAGAGTTAACTACTTTTTCATAAAACTATTTTTCCAACATTTTATTATGAAAATTATCAAACATACAAAAAGTTGAAAAAATTGTACAGTAAATATCCACATACCCACTACTTGGCTTCTACAATTAACATTTACCATATTTGCTTTATCATATATTTATCCATCCCTCCATCAAGCCATCTTATTTTTGATACATTTCAAAGTAAGCTACAGACAACTATATGTCACCCCATTAGCCATTTTAGTATGCATATCATTAACTAGAGTTTAATATTTGTTTATAGGCCTTCCTCTCCCTCCATAAAATATATATACAATGAAATGCATAAATCTTAAATATACCATTCCATGAGTTTATATATACATATAAAATATATATATATGTATCATATATTTGCATATATCATATAATATACAGTATTATACCCTTATTATGTTATAGATCCTATCTGTCTACCTAGCTATCTACCTACCTACTTACCTACCTACCTACCTATCTCCTTCCATCCCCAGAAGACTTTTACCCAATTTTCTTAAAATCCAAGTTCATATTTTGTTCAGACCTGAAGTTAGATTATGGGTAAGTTCCTAAGCAGTGACACTATTTTTAATTGCTGCTTATTTTAATCATGACCTAGCTTTAGGCTTCATCAGAATATAGACTTTAATTCTAAGAAAAATAGTTAAGTAAAAGTCAGGAATATATATAGGAACCCAGGAGTGATGTTCTCTAAACCTTCAAATTAGCTTGCTGTCAAAACCTTTGTTAGTAGCTCTATTAGTAACTATATCTCCCTAGTGTGATACATTGGTGCCTGTTTACAACTTCTCAAGGAAAAAGTTTGCTCTTCAAATTTCCTTGTTCACTTCTTTTGTGGAAAAACATAAAAAGAAAATTATCTGTGCCATGCCTCAAATTGAAATAACTAACATTTGAAGGACAATTTATATTAGTCTTAAGAAAAAAAAAAAAAATGCTGTGACAGTTCAATAAAAAGGTAATTAATTACACAACTGCTTAACGAATTTATCCTCACTTTTAAAGTTCAGACATCATCTGCACAGTATTCTCACTAACTTCAGCTACCCTGTAATTTAGTAGACTGATAGATGTGGTCCACTTTAAGAAGATTCTTGCCCATTTTCCCCAGAACTACTTTGAAAAACACATATAAACAGATCTTAACTGAGATACATAGTAATTTCCCCATAGCAGACATACTAAAGAGAAAAATAAGAAAACTTATGAATTTTTTTCTATTTAAACTTCAAAAAAGGGCCATAACACTGCCTTAATCAGAAGCCATCAGAGGCATTAATAAATGAAGCAGTTTGCATTTCATGGATATATGATGCAGTTTGCATACATGAATTTCACAAGTTGCATATTTCACACAGTGAACAAAAGACTGTCAAAATTTCACATGAAAATGCCAGTGCTCAAAGTATAAGTTAAATATCTGAAACCTTGGAAAAGACAAAATCTATGAAAACATGTGTATGTGTTTGTGTACATTCATATATATAAATTTACTAAGTACTCTTCTGGCATTCTGAGAATCTTAGCATTTAATTAAATCTCCCTTCTCTCTATACATACACACACACACTGAGTGGGTAGCATCAAACCAAAGGGCAATCTATTTTATTAGAGCAGGGAAGGTTAGGAGAGTTAGTTCATAGAAATAAAACGTAAAGTTGGTGAAATGTGGAGGAAAACAAAACAAGAGAAACTGCAGAGAGTTTACATTCTACTAGCTACAAAAGTAGAGTAAGCCAAAAACGGCAAGGGATTTGACAAAGTGGGATTAGGATTTCAGTGAAATCTTAATGCTGCATATACCATTCTGGGCTGCTTTGGCAATGGTGTCCCCTCCCTATGCTAATGATATTATAATTAGAAAACCACACTCAACTGAAGTAAACAGCGATTAGAAATGGAACCACTAGAGGTCTAGCTAGCTCTAGGGAAGATTTTTGGGAGTTATTTGTGCCAAAGACAAAAGATAAGGGGAAAAAATTGAGTTTTCTATTAAACTGTAAACAGCTTACTTGGGCCTGCATGTTTGGCTGGGTTTCTAGGTATGGAGGAAATCTTTTGTTTCCTCCCACTGACTTTGGTCCTAGCCAGGGAGGTAATAAATCATGTAATTATATATCTACATTGTCTTGTCTGTTCTGTTCATTGGCATCACTGTTTGGAAGAAATCTTAGACTTGGAATTGACAGAAACACACTCTTTTAATGTGAGATTGTGGCAGATATAGTAATCTGCTGCTTATATTGATCTCTGCCCTACCTATTGCTCAGGAGGGTTGAGCCCAGAAAGAGGGGAGTAGTATACTGGAATGGAGAATATATATATCCCATGGTATAAACAGCACCAAATATAACCAAAGTACGAGTGTGTAATTTCTAGATGTGATTGACAGTAGCAAAATTTGTGTTTACTGATACTTCTATCATAAGCTTATTCATTTATTTAAAAATGGTAGCATCTTCAAGTATTTGCTGAAAATGAGTAAGCAATAAACTATTCTCATATTCATTCTTTCCTCCAGTGGGCAATTTTTTAAAAATCTTAAATATATAAACATTCCCTCAACAGGAAAGCTAGATAAGTCATTAGGTAAAAAAGCAAAAGTGTCAACACAGACACAATATACTGATCATTTTTCATATATATAAACAAATTGATTTTAGTATTTATGGACTGTCTACTTCCTGCAAGACTGGAACAGTTCAAAAAATTATAATATACATATATCTAAAATAAAAGATAAACTAAGCAAAAATCCTTTAAAAATTTCAGAGTAAGAGAGATTTGTTGAATATCTGGTTTTTTGTTTTTTTTTTACACAAATGAAACCTGAGCTTAGCTCTGAATTTGAGGAGGCTAAGGCAAAAATAGGGAAATATATAGATTTACTTTAGGAGGCATCAAGTATAATAGAAATGCAGGATTTATAGAAAAACTACCTCAGTTCCAGTTTTGTTCCATTACTTTCTCACTGCTACTCTTTATACCCGTTTCCTCATCTGTAAAATAAGAATAATTATATCCAATCTAATTGCACCACAGAATTGTTATATCAAATTAGGTAATTGAAAGCATTTTAGAAACTCAAAAACACTGTTCATTATTATTGTTCTTATTGATAGAAACTTTTTTCTAGCACTGAATTCATACTGAAGATGCTTGTAATGTGCAATAGTGGCTCAACGTAAGAAAATCAATTAATGTAATACACATTAATAGGACAAAGAAAAAAAGCACATGGTCATCTCAACTGATGTAGAAAGATATTTGACAACATCCAGCATCCTTTATTGATAAAATAAATACTCAGAAAACTAGGAATGTAAGGAAATATACCTAACATGAAAAGGGGCATGTATGAAAAACCCACAGTTAACACCATACTCAATGGTGAAAGACTGAAAACTTTCCCTTTAAGAAACAAGTGAGGATGCCCACTGACACCACTATTAATCAGCATTGTGCTGAAAGTTCTAGCCAGAGCATTTAAGCAAGAAAAAGAAAAGTAAGGTACCCAATTTGGAGAGGAATAAGTAAAACTTTCCCTATTTGCAGATGACATGATGATGGTATATACAGAAAATCCTGCAAAATCCACAAGAAACCTACTAGAACTAATAAAAAAATTCAGCAAAGTGGCAGGGTACAATATCACCATGCAAAGATCAGTGGTGTTTCCATACACTAGTAATGAACAACCTAAAGAAGAAATCAAGAAAACAATTACATTTAAAGCAACCAGAAGAATCAGGGGAGCTGATATAGCTCAAGTGGTTGAGCACCTGCTTCCCATGTATGAGGTCATGGGTTTGATCCCCAGTATCTCCTTAAAAAAAAAAAAAAAAAAAAAATCAAATATCTAGGAACAGATTTGACCAAGGATATAAAGGGCTTATACATAGAAAACTAAAAAAAAAAAAGTTACTGAAAGAAATTAAAGACCTAAATAAATGGAATGACATTTCGTGTTCATAGATTGAAAGATGAAATATTACTAAGTAGTCAGTTCTACCCAAAACAATTTACAGATTCAACAAGCCTTCTTTGCAGAAATGGAAAAGCCAATCAACAAAGTCATATGGAAGAGTAAGGGGTCCCAAACAGAAACCCTTCCTGAAAAAGAAGAACAAAGTTGGAGGACTCATACTTTCCAATTTTAAAACCTAGTACACTAATCAAAATAGTGTGGTCCTAGAACAAGGACAGACATTGACACCAATGGAATCAAACTGAGAAAACTGAGAATTCTGAAATAAACCGATCATCACACCTATGACCAACTGATTTTTGACAAGGGTGTCAAGTGCACTCAGTGGGGAAAGTATAGTCTCTTCAACAAGTGGTACTGGGAAAACTGGATAGCCATATGCAAAAGAATGAAGGTGGACCCCTACCTCATACTGTATACAAAAATTAAATAAAAATGGATCAAAGACCTAAATATAAGAATGAAAACTATAAAGCTCCGAGAAGAAAATGTAGGGAAGCATCTTCAGGATCCTGTGTTAAGCAATGGTTTCTTAGACTTTACACTAAAAGCACAAGCAAGAAAAGAAAAAATGGATAAATCAGACTTCATCAAAATTTAAAACTTCTGTGCATCAAAGGACTTTATCAAGAAAGTAAAAAGACAACATACATAAAGGAAGAAAGATTTGGGAACTATATATCTGATAAGGAGTTAATATTCAGAGTTCCTACAGCTCAACAACAAAAAGCCAAGCAACCCAATTAAAAATGAGAAAAAGACCTGAATAGACATTTCTACAAAGAAGAATATACAAATGGCCAATAAGCACATGAAAAAATGTTCAACGTCATTAGCTATTAGGGAAATGCAAATCAAAAGAACAAGGTGCCACTTCACACCCACTAGAATGGCTACTATAATAAAAAAAGGAAAGTAAGTATTAGAATGTAAAGAAATAGGAATCCTCATTCATTGTTGGTGGGATTATAAAATGGTGCAGCTGAGGTGAAAAACAGTTTGGCTGTTCCTCAGAAAGTGATACAATTACCATATGACCTGGCAATCCCATTTTGAGGTATACACAATATAACCAAAAGAACTGAAATCAGGGACTCAAACAGATATTTGCACACCAGTGTTCATAGTGGCATTATTCACAATTACTAAAAGGTGGAAGCAACCCAAGTGTCCATAAGCAAATGAATGGATAAACAAAATGTGGAATATATATACAATGGGATATTATTTGCCATAAAAAAGGAATGCAGTTCTGATGCATGCTATGACACAGAACTTATGCTGTGTAATTTAAAGACATTATGCTGAGTGAAATAAGCAGACACAAAAGAATATTTTATAATCTCACTTATATGAAATAATTAGAATATGCAAATTATGAAGTCAGAACCTAGAATACAGGTTACTGGGGCTGGGTAAAGGTGGAGAAGGGGATGTTAATGCTTAATTGGTATGGAGTTTCTGTTTGGGGTTATGAAAAAGTTTTGGTATTGGATAATGGTGGTGGCAGCATAACATTTTGAATGTAATTAACAGTGAATAAAATAAGAAATTTATGTTGTATATATGTTATCAGAATAAAAAAAAATTTAAACCCATAAAAACTCTACAACATAAAGAGTGAACCCTAACGTAAGCTATGGACTATACTTAATAGTATAGTTATAGTAATATTGTTTCATATATTATAACAAAGGTACCACACTAATCCAAAATGTTAATAAGGAAAACTGTGTGTTTGAAAGGAACTCTGTACTATCTGCATGATTTTTCATAAAACTATAACTGCTCTAATAAAAATAAATAAATAAAAAAGAATTACTGTGCTAGAAAACTGAAAACAAACTAAACTTGTCTCAATTAGGGTTTGCGTAAGACAAGTCCTATTTACATGGATGTTCTTATAAGTTTCTTTAAAGGCTGAAATAATTATATTAAATCATAATTCAGTGAAGGTATTTCTGTGCAAAAATGAGATGACATGTTCTAAATACATTCCTTTCTGATGGTCTACTTAACCAGAGGAAGTTAGAGAGTTAGAGAGCTTGTCTATTAAACTGTCTCTCAACACAAGAAGCTTCAAACCAGCCTTGGCAAGTACTAGATAGGAGTCAATTTGAGATTGCATTTTCTACTAGAAAGAACATCAAGTAACAAAACTCTGCAATGTTAATTACAAAAGAATCCCTATATGATACCAAAAATGTAAGAAGCAGGATTAATAATCTATTGTGAAACTTCAGTATCTAGACAACTTCCTTAGGAAAGCATTTCCTGCCACACAGGGTGGGCTACCAGCATGCCTAGTAAGCCAGGGCCTCAAATGACAAGAACAGGCAATCCAAGAAGTTAATCATAAAGTAGCCTGTGTTATTTCTTGGTACATAAAAAGCTGTAATGGAAAAAGCACTTCACATGAAAATAAGAAAACTAAATTCTAATCCCAGCTCAGTCACTAGTGAGGAATTTTGGATAAAGCACTTAATCCATATATGCCTCAGTTTCCACATCTGAAAAATGAAAGGGTTTCCAATTAGAAAGATTTAAAGTTTCTTCTCACTCCAAAATGGTATACTTCTGAGATTTAATTATTGTTGAATCAAATCAGAAGCTTTATGAGATACCATCTGTAAAGGAACACAGAGGAAACCTAACATAAAATGAGATGATCATTTTTTATATTAAAAAAAAAAATAAAAACAAAAAACAGGGTGTATTAAGTGAGCAATAGGTCAAAATCCAGTTTGCAGCAAAGCAAACCTTAACTTGTCTGCAGAATTTGCTTTTGAAAGTCTGTGTACATTTAAAAGAAAGTGACCTGGTATCACCCAACATTAGGTAACAGTAATAGGGTGTGGCTCAGAAAATGCCCTTAGCCATATGTAGAAATCAAATGAAGGACTGGGGAAAACCCTTTTGTTGCTGTAAATTACTACAGGAATTAACTTGTAGCTTCATTCAGTCAAGGATGAGCATGATTTCACCACATAATGAAATGCAGATCAGCCTCCCTTGGAAGCACAGCTTCCTATTACAAAGCAAAATCACCCCCTCCCAACTAGGAAAGAACAAAGCAAGTGCTATGTCCCACCACTACCTACCAAAGAAAAAAGGAAAAGTTATTTAAAGCCAAAATTCATGTATTCAAAGGTGTTCATCTTCTTTTCTTGCCTTTAAAAGTTCATTAGCAATAGCAGCAACAGGGTTTATCCAGAAGTCTAAAATTTTATAATATTTTGTCCAATAATTCTATTTCTATGGTTTTAAACCAAGGAAATAATCCTAAATACAGAAAAGCCTTTATGCCTAAGAATGTCAATCATAGAATTATTTATAAAAAAGAAAAAATTAAAACAACATAAATTAACCAAAATAAAAATGATTAAGTAAAACTGTAGTATCTGATGGGATAAAATTCAGCCATCAAAAACAAACACTGGGGGGTGGATGTGGCTCAAATGGTTGGGCATCCGTCTCCCATATGGAGGGACCTGGGTTCGATCCCCAGGACCTCCCAGTAAAATAAAAAATAAAATAAAATAAAATAAAAAACAAACACTATGTGGAAGCATTGAAAAGTACTTAAAGTGAGGCCAAGAAAAGAAAGAATTATATGTACAATATGATTATGGCTATATTTTCAAAAAATAAAAATGTTAAATATGGGAAAAATATACTGGAAGCAAAATACATCATGTTGAACCATAGTTTTACATGGCTGATTGGACTATGGGTAAATTTTTGTACTTTTCTGTTTTCTAAATTTTATTTACCATATATGTTTTACTTTTAATAATGATCAAATAACTGAATATCAAAATATACTATCTCATTAATCTTCAAAATACTCCTCTAAGGGAAGTAGGGTATAAGGTTAACTAGCTTGTAACAACTTATCATAGATAAATTGAAAAGTACACTTAAGTAAATATTTTAATAATAGGATGGAATTTAAAGGAAGTCCTTCAAAGGAAAAAATATATTGTTAAGTCCTGGGAGATCCTTGAGAAGTTATTTTTATGATTCCCACTTTTTAAGATGTAATGACTAACATAAGGCCTGGATAGAAGACACTACAAAATAACAAGCAAATGGCTGAACCAGGTGATATTACTTGAGTATGCAAAGCCTGGCCTTACAAAAACAATTATACCCAAATATTAGGAAAATAAAATAATTTGCCTTAGATCTCTGTGTTATAGAAACTGGACTTTGGTATAGTAATTTATAATCCAGGAGTTGGACTTGTTTTTTTAAAATGTCAATGTTTATAATGTTCTGTTCTTAAATTGAAAGCTACCTAAAACCCTTGAACTTGCCAGCACACACACACAGGCCCCAGGCAGTATTCAATTACTCATTCTTCTTGTTACCTGTTTTTCCAGGTTTTTTTTTTTTTTTTTTTTTTTTTTTAATTCTGTGAACTTCAGGATCCAGGATCCACAGGCACATGCATACACACAAACATGTTTCACTTACTTTATAGCTCCATATCTGTTTTCTTTGGGATGTGTCTACTTAAAGGCATCATAAAATTCTATTGAAAGAACTTTCAAGATATAACTTAATCATGGGAATCCGAGTGGGTTCCGTATAATATTTTAGGTAATCTAAGCACCTCTTAAAATATATGTATATATATATATAAAAAATAACATTTTTGTAAGCAAATACACATATATGCATATATATTTATATATCATTTTACAAATGTTTGTATGTATTGTGAGAATTTTGATTTTTACCCATAATAAAAAAAATAAAAAAAATAAAAAAGATATAACTTAAGGAAAACTTTAAAATAAACTATTTTCATCTATACTTTAAGAGAAATGTCTCCAATTATGACATGTTAGTCTAACCGCTAACTGTCATCTCTACTCTTTGTTACTGATCCCCTTTACCATTTCAACTCTAAGGAGGTTATCTTTAAACTTTCAAAAATGTCCTCAATTAATTATTTTTAAAATAATATCACTCACCATTAGGCTTACCCTCACAAATCCTACAATTTTAGAATCTTATCATAATATCTTTTTTTTTTTTTTTAAGTTTTTATTTATTTATTCATTTATCCCCCCCTTGCTGCTTGTGCTCGCTGGGTCAGCCAACCACGCCGTGCGGGCGGGCTTGCCTTCACCAGGAGGCTCCGGGAACCGAACCCGGGGCCCCCCATATGGTAAACGGGAGCCCCACTGATTGAGCCACAGCCGCTTCCCCATAATATCTTTTTTTTCCCCCAAAGTCCAATGGTTTTGGGTTTGTTAAAATTGTATTGAAGTATATCACTCATACATGAACATAAACAGTAAGTGTACAGTAGAAGTTGTGAACTTACAGAATAAACATGCATAACATCATACAGGGGTCCCACACGTCAGCGTACCACCAACACCTTACATTGTGGTGAGATATTTGTTACAAAATTATGAAAGAATATTGTCAAAATCTTACTACTGACTTCCAGGAAGATAGCAGACTAGTAAGACACAGGAATCTCTTCTCCAGAAAAATAGCTAGAGGACAGGCTGAAACAGCCCCGAAAGAGATCTTCTATGGTTTAGGACAGCAGGTGAAGGCTGCACACCACCCAGAGGAAAGAGGGTCAAAAGAGGGAAATCGCGATGACAGAACCATGAGTTGGAACCAGTGGGGGCTGCTGCTGCCGGCACCCTCCCCCACACTAAAGACTCTTTAGAATTCTCGGGCCTCTGGGCCTGCAACTACAGACAGCAGGGCTCCAGGGATCTACCACCCCAGAAAAGGGAAGAGAGAGGGACACAGCCTGAGGCTGACCCAGCTTCTGACCCACAAATTTGGTCTGCTGTGCCCCAAGAGCCCTTCCAGGCCAGGTGAGACCACACAGGTGGTTTGTCCTGGGAGTCGGTGAAGGCCTGGAGAAATCTGACCCTCGCAATCTCCCTCTCTTCTAGCCTGGACTAATTGTTGAGGACTCCACAGGAAAGGGGAAAGAGAGGGACACAGCCTAAGGCTGACTTAGCTTTTGACTCACAAATTTGTTCTGCTGTGTTCCAAGAGCCCTTCCAGGCCGGGTGGGGCTGCACCATTGTTTGCCTTGGAGCCTGCAAGGGGCTAAAGATATACAACCCTCCCAGTCTCCATCTCTACTAACAGGGACTGATTGTTAGGACTCAGAGGGGAGCAGAAATATTTCCTAGCTGGGAAAAGGGAGGGGGCTGCCAGAGAAGGCTAGGGAACTATCTCACAGAAAGTTTGAATTACAAGGCTCCTAACCTCCAAACAGGAAGCTCTATCACATTGATCTGGTCTGTGTTGCAACAAGTACACTCTGAACAGGCATTGAATTGAGAGCTGTCAAAGAGCGCCATCTTCTGGAAGACCAAGGACATGCAAAGAAGAAAACTAAAAATAAGTAGGAGAGGCTTTTTCTAGCCTATATAGCCTCCCTGCCCAAGGCCCTAGGAAGTGACTCTACAACCAATTACTGGGTCCAGTGCCAAGTTTTGAGCAACCAGCAGGACAATCCCAACAATCTAGGTCAAGCCAAAAATCAAAGAGCTCTGGTAACTCATACCCTCCTGCCACTAAATCCCTATAAAAGAGAAAGAGATTGAGCATCTGAGTAAACTACATCTAACCAGATGCCTAAACACCAGCAAAAAATTACGAGCCATACTAAGAAAATAGAAGACATGGCCCAAGAAAAGGAATACATCAAAGTCCCAGAAGAGATGCAGAATTTGAGAGAACTAATCAGCGAGATAAGCACAAATTTCGAAAATCAAATTAATGAGTTGAAAGACAATATAAAGGGATAAATGACATCAAGAAGACATTGAGCTAACACAAAGAAAAATTTGAAATCCTGAACAGAAAAGTAACAGAGCTCATGGGAATGAAAGACACAATAGGTGAGATCAAAAACACATTTGAGACATACAACAGTAGACTCAAAATGACAGAAGAAAGAATAAGTGATTCTGAAGACAGAACAGCTAAAATTGAAGAGAGAAAAGAATGAAAAAAATTGAGCAGGGGCTCAGAGAGTTAAACAACAATACAAAACGCAGCAACATACGTGTCATGGGAGTTCCAGAAGAAGAGAAGGGAAAAGGGGCAGAAACCGTATTTGAGGAAATAATAGCTGAAAATTTCCCAATTCTCATGAAAGAAATGAACTTACATGTCCAAGAAGCACACTGTACCCCAATCAGAATAAATCCAAATAGACCCACACCAAGACACATACTACTCAGAATGTCAAATGTCAAAGATAAAGAGAAAATTCTCAGAGCAGCAAGAGAAGCAAACGATCACGTACAAGGGACGTCCAGTAAGACTTAGCACTGATTTCTCTTCAGAAACCATGGAGGTGAGAAGACAGTGGTATGATACAATTAGGAAGCTGAAAGAGAAAAACTGCCAGCCAAGAATTCTTTATCCAGCAAAACTGTCCTTCAAATATGAAGTTGAGTATAAAATATTCACAAACAAACAGAAACTAAGAGCGTTTGCAAAAAAGAATCCACCTTTGCAGGAAATATTAAAAAGCCTTAGAACCTGAAAGAAAAAGACAGGAGAGAGAGGCTTGGAAGAGAATATAGAAGAAAGAATAGCAGAAAGGATAACCAAAAGAGTAAAAACACTAGACAAAAACAAGATGACATATGAAAACCAAAGAATAAAATGGAGGAAGTATATAGTGCATTTACAGTAATATCATTGAATGTGAATGGATTAAACTCCCCAATCAAAAGATACAGGCTGATAGAATGGATAAAAAAACATGAGCCATCCATATGCTGCTTACAAGAATCTCACCTTAGATCCAGGGATACAAACCAGCTGAAAGTGAAAGGTTGGAAAAAGATACCCCACATGAATGGTAACCAGAAAAGAGCAGGGGTAGCTATACTAGCATCAGACAAAACAGACTTTAAATGCAAAAAAGTTATAAGAGATACAGAAGGCCATTATATATTAATAAAAGGGATGATCCACCAGGAAGATATAACAGTCGTAAATATCTACTCACCTAACCAGGGTGCCCCAAAATACATGAGACAAACTCTGGCAAAACTGAAGGCAGAAATAGACATTTCTACAATAATCGTTGGAGACTTCAACATCCCACTCACATCATTAGATAGAACAACTAGACAGAAGATCAACAGGGAAACAGAGAACTTGAACATTATGATAACCAAGTTAGACCTAACAGACATAGACAGAACACTGCATCCAAACTCAGCAGGTTATACATTCTCCTCAAGTGCCCATGGATCTTTCTCCAGGATAGACCACATGTTAGGTCACAAAGCAGCTCTCAATAAATATAAAAAGACTGAAATTATACAAAGCACCTTCTCAGATCATAATGGAATGAAACTAGAAATTAATAATAGACAGGAAAAAAGTAAATTCACAAATGTGTGGAGACTGAACAACATACTCCTAAATATTCAGTGGGTCAAAGAAGAAATTGCAAGTGAAATCAGTAAATATATTGAGACAAATGAAAACAAGAACACAACGTATCAAAACTTATGGGATACAGCGAAGGCAGTCTTGAGAGGGAAATTTATAGCCCTAAATGCCTACGTTAAAAAACAAGAAAGAGCTAAACTTAAAGATTTAACTGAACAACTGGAGAAACTAGAAAAAGAACAGCAAAACAATCCCAAAACAAGCAGAAGGAAAGAAATAATAAAGATTAGAGCAGAAATAAATGAGAACAGAAGAACAATAGACAAAATCAACAAAACCAAAAGCTGGTTCTTTGAAAAGATCAATAAAATTGACAAACCTCTAGCTAGACTTAACAAAGAAAAAAGGAGAGAACATGCAAAAAATACAATCAGAAATGAAAGGGGGGAAGTTACAAATGACCCACAGAAATAAAAAGAATCATAAGAGGATATTATGAGAAATTATATGCCAACAAACTAGACAACCTAGATGAAATGGACAAATTTCTAAAAACACACAACCAACCTACACTGATGCTACAAGAAATACAAGAACTTAACACACCAATCACATTTAAGAAGACTGAATCTGTCATCAAAAATCTCTGAGCAAAGAAAAGTCCAGGACCAGATGGCTTCACAGGTGAATTCTACCAAGCATTTTGAAAAGAATTAACACTAATCCTGTTAAATTCTTCCTAAAAATTAAAGAGGAGGAAAAATTACCCAACACATTTATGAAGCCAACATCACCCTAATACCAAAGCCAGATAAAGATTCTACAAGAAAAGAAAATTACAGACCAATCTCTTTAATGGACATAGATGCGAAAATACTCAACAAAATACTTGCAAATCGAATCCAACAGCATATCAAAAGACTTATACATCACAACCAACTGGGATTTATTCCTGGTATGCAAGGTTGGTTCAACATAAGAAAATCAATCAATGTAATACACCACACTAGAAAATTGAAGGATAAAAACCACATGATCATCTCAATTGATGCAGAAAAGGCATTCGACAAAATCCAGCATCCTTTTTTGATAAAAACACTTCAAAAAATAGGAATAGAAGGAAAATTCCTCAATATGATAAAAGGCATATATGAAAAACCCACAGCCAACATCATACTCAATGGGGAAAGGTTGAAAGTTTTCCCTCTAAGTTTGGGAACAAGACAAAGGATGCCCACTGTCACCATTATTATTCCACATTGTACTAGAAGTTCTAGCTAGGGCAATTAGACAAGAAAAAAGAAAATTAAAGGCATCCAAATAGGAAAAGAGGAAGTAAAACTCTTACTGTTTGCGTATGACATGATCCTGTACTTAGAAAATCCTGAAGTATCCACAACAAAGGTTCTTGAGCTAATAAATGAGTTCAGCAAAGTGGCAGGATACAAGATCAACACGCAAAAATCAGTAATCTTTTTGTACACTAGTATTGAACAACCTGAGGAGGAAATCAGGGGGAAAATTCCATTTTCAATAGCAACAAAAAGACTCAAATACCTAGGAGTTAGTTTAACCAAAGAAGTACAGGACCTAGCTGCAGAAAACTACAAAACAATGCTAAAATAAATTTTAAAAGACCTAAACATATGGAAAGTCATTCTGTGTTCATGGACTGGAAGAATAAATATCTTGAAGATGTCAATCTTGCCCAAACTGATTTATAGATTCAATGCAATACCAATCAAAATCCCGACAGCTTACTTTACAGAATTAGAGAAGACAATTACCAAATTCATCTAGAAGGCTAAGTGCACCCAATAGCCAAAAGCATTCTTAAAAAAAAAAGGAGTGATGTGGGAGGAATTTCACTGCCTGACCTTGAAACATATTACAAAGCTACAGTGGTCAGAACAGCATGGCAATGGCATAAAGATAGACACATCAATCAGTGGAATAGAATTGAGAACCCAGAAATAAACCCTCACCTATACAGTCAACTGGTTTTTGACAAACCTACCAAGTCCATGCTAATGGGGAAAAAACAGTCTCTTCAACAAATGGTGTTGGGATAAATGGATATCTATAACCAAAAGAATGAAAGAGGACCCCTATTTCATACCCTACACAAGAATCAACTCAAAATGGATCAAAGACCTAAATATAAAAGCCAGAACAATAAAACTACTAGAAGAAAATGTAGGGAAACATCTTCAAGACCTTGTAGTAGGTGGTGTATGACATGATCCTGTACTTTTTTCTTTTGTCATGCAACAAAAGAAAAAATAGATAAATGGTACCACCTCAAAATTCAACACTTTTGCACCTCACAGGACATTGTCAAAAGGGTGAAAAGGCAGCCAACTCAATGGGAAAAAAATATTTGAAAATCACATATCTGATAAGGGTTTAACATCCAGGATATATAAAGAGATGTTCCAACTCAACAATAAAAAGGCAAACGACCCAATTAAAAAATGGGCAAAAGACTTGAATAGACATTTCTCCCAAGAATAAATACAAATGGCAAAAAAAAAAAAAACACATGAAGAACTGCTCAACATCATTCATGATTAGGGAAATGCAAATCAAAACTACAATGAAATATCATTTCACACCTATCAGAATGGCCACTATTAAAAAGACAGAGAACCACAAGTGTTGGAGAGGATGTGGAAAGATAGGAACACTTATCACTGTTGGTAGGAATGCAGAATGGTACAACCACTGTAGAAGACTGTTTGGCAGTTCCTAAAGAAGGTGAATATAGACTTGCCACGTGACCTGGCAATACCACTACTGGGTATATACCCAGAAGAACTGAGAGCAGTGACACGAACAGACATCTGCACACCGATGTTCACAGCAACATTATTCACTGTTGTCAAAAATTGGAAACAACCCAGGTGTCCATTAACAGAGGAATGGATAAACAAACTGGTCTATTCACACGATGGAGAATTATGCAGGTGTAAGAAATGAAATTGTAAAGCATATGACAACATGGATGAACCTGGAGGACATTATGTTGAGCGAAGGAAGCCAGACACAAAAGGACAAATACTTTATGAATGTGTTACTATGAACCAAATATATTGTGTAGCATATTGTTTGAGTCAAAAAAAATTTTATATGTATCCAGTTAAAAAAAAAAAATCTTACTAACTATAGTCCTTATCTTACATTTGTTTTATTTTTCCCCCAACCCACCCTATATATATATTTTTTTTACCTATTTTTTTTTTTTTCCTTACTAGGAGGTCCTGGGGATCAAACCTCAGTCCCTCCATATGGTAGACGGACGCCGAACCTCTTGAGCCACATCCGTTTCCCCCACCCTATTATTAAAAATATATTTTTATTACAGAAGTTGTGAACTTACAAAACAATCATGCACATGTGTAGAATTTCCATACAGCAACCCTTCACCAACACACTACACCGTGGTGCTTATCGTAATATCTTTTGATTCTCTGTACCTGATGGGGGTAGGGTAAAGGAGTGATACAAATATGGAAAGAATAAGCAATGGGAAATAGACGAGGTTCTTGCTAGCACTGCCTTGCAGCTTCATAAAATTTTTATAAGGGGTTTATAAAACCATGATCATTTAATGTCATATGGACCATTACTTCAAGAGCCACTATCAAATATTCAGTACAACACTAAAATTAAGAAATATATTCTATCTAGGACCTTTTAGCGCAAACAGAATTGTAAAATCAAACAGATGAAATTATGAATGATAGCCCACAGTTTAATAGATAATTTTGCCACTTTTGTTGTAGGAGCCTTCAAATGCTTCAAAATTTCAATTTATATCCTATCATTCCATCTTTGCCTTTTTATGCTTCGTATATTATTTCTCTTGACTAATTTTATTAATACTATATCAACATACTAATAATTTACTAAGATAAATTCCAGTTCTCTTGTCTCACATGTGCAATGCATTGTAAGCTATTTTATTTTGTTTCATTCATTTTACATATTTAAATTTAAAACAGCAAAAATTAATTTTAAGTCAATTACTTTTCACTCTCTGCTTGAACATGAATTTATTTTAATTATTTTATTTGTTTATTTGCAGGAAATCGGAGATGGTGGTTCTCTCAGAATGGTTCACTTTGGCTTGGTGTAAACATAAGAAAAAAATTATAATTCAAAAAAGAAATATGTCTTTTTCATATCAAAACTTTTTCATGATGTGCTACAGATTAAAATCTCCCTGAAAAGAGGAAAGATTATAAATCAGTTAAGCTTTATTTACTTTAGAGTGTTTTCTAAATAAAGTTTTATTGCTTTCAAAAACATGCAGCATAACAGCAAAGTAACCCTAAGTAAATGTCTTTAGCCTCCTTATTTACAATAATGTAAAATTCTATAAGTGGCTTAAATTGTACATTATTAGGTGTTTCGAAAGTAGTATAGTTAAACTTGGTTTTCCCAAAAATGAACTGAGCCCGAGGAACCTGTGGGATACCAAAAGTGGTAGGTTGAATTATATACCCCAATTTAGACATGTTCTTAATTTTAATCTGCATCTCTGTGAATGTGAACCCATTGTAAACAGGGCCTTTTGAAGATGTTATTTTAGTTAAGGTGTGATCCAAATAAATGAGGGTGGGTCTTAATCTGGATATAAGGAAAAAGCCATACAAATGAGCCAGAAGATGGATGTCAAAGGAACCTGTAGGATAAAGGAGAGCATATTACCATGTAATGTAAAGTAGAGATATAAGCCAAGAAACCCCAAGGATCACCAGCAGCCAGCACCAGAATGTTACAGTCTTTGGGGAGAAAACATCACCTTACTGATGCCTCATTTTGGACTTCACCTGGCTTCAAAACCTGAGCAAATAAATTCCCATTTCTGAAGCCAACCCACATATTGTATTTGTCATAGCAACCTAGAAGACCAAGACACCAATGTATGCATCACAGGGGTCCCTGAAGGACAAGAGAGAAAGGGACAGAAAAAGTATTTGAAGAAATAATGACTGAAAAGCCTCCAAAAGCTGATGAAAGACACGATTATACACTTTCAAGGGGACTCAAAGATCTCCACACAGGATAAATTCAAAGAGACCCACACCAAGATACATTATAATAAAATTGTCAAAATCCAAAGACAGAGGATTTCTTTTTTTGCCCATTTTTTAACAAATCAATTTTATTGGTACATATTAATAAAGCATAAATACATCCAAAGTGTACAATAAATGGTATTTGGTGTAATCACATATTTGTACATTCATCACTTCACTCATTTGTAGAGTACTTTCATTATTCCAATAATAATAATGATAATAAACAACAACAACAACAACAAAAAAAAAACTCAACAAGAGAGGATTTTGAAAACAGCAAGACAGAAGTAATTTGTAACATACCAGGGATTCCCAAAAAGATTAACAGCAGATTTCTAATCAGAAACCATGGATGCCAGAAGGCAGTGGGATAACATATTTAAAGTCCTCAAAGGAAAAAAAAAAAAAAAACAGAAAACCTTTCAACAAAAAAAAAGTCTAGATCAGGCAAAACTATCCTTCAAGAATGAAGTAGAAAGTGAGATATTTACACAGATGAACAAAAGCTGAAGGAGTTCATTCCAGAAGATCTGCCCTAGAAGAAATGCTAAAGGGTGTACTTCAAGTTCAATACTACAGAGTAACCTGAAGCCATAAGAGGAAATAAAGAACACTGGTAAGGATAATTATATAAGGAAATAGAAAATATTTTATTATGTACTTTTTATTTTAAATACTTTTTCTCATATGACTCGAAAAGTAAAGGTGTAAAACAATAATTAAAATCTACATTAATGGGGATACAATGTATAAAAGATGTACTCTGAGACATTACCATTATAAAGGGGGAGGGATAGAGATGTATAGGAGTAGAGCATTTGTAGACAACTGAAACTAAGTTATTTTTCAACCTAGGTTGTTATTAGTTTAGAATGCTAATTTTAATCACAAAGGTAACAATTAAGAAAACTAAAAAATATGGAGAAAAGGAAGTAAGAAGGGAAACAAAAAGTTATATATTACAAAACATCAGCTAAATACCCAAAAAAGGCAGCAATAGAGTAACTGAGGAACAAAAACATACAAGACACACAGAAAGCAACTAAATGGCAGGAGTAAATCCTAATTTATCAGTTATTACCTTTAAAGTAAATGGATTAAACTCTTCTATTAAAAGGCAGTTACTGGGAAACGGATGTGGCTCAAGAGGTGTGGCGTCCGTCTACCATATGGAGAGACCGGGGTTCGATCCCCAGTACCTCCCGGTAAAAAAAAAAAAAAAATAGAGAGACTCACTTTAGATACAAAGACACAAAGAGGTTGAAAGTAAAAGGTAGGAAAAAGATATTCTATGCATATAATAACCAAAAAAGAGCCAAAGTGAACATATTGTCAAACAATATAGACTTTAAGTCAAAAAAGGTTACAGGAAATGAAGAATATTAAGTATTTATAAAAGGTTCAATTCAGCAAGAAGATATAACAATTATAAATATATACACACCTAAGAACACAGCCCCAAAATACATGAAGCAAAAACTGACAAAATTGAAGGCAGAAATATATAATTCTACAATAATAGTTGGAGATCTTAATATACCACTTGCAATAATTGATAGAAAATCAATAAGGAAATAGAAGACTTGAATGATACTATGTCAATTACACCTAATGTACATTTATAGAGCACTGTCCAACAATAGAAGAATACACATTCTTCTCGAGTGCAAATGGATTCTTCTCCAGGATAGACTACATGTTAGGCCATAAATCAAATCTTAATAAATTTTAAAATATTAGAATCATACAACATATCTTCTTTAATCATAACAGAATAATGCTAGAAATCAATAACAAAAGGAAAACTGGAAAATTTACAAATACATGAAGATTAAACAACACACTTTTAAACAACCAGTGGGTCAAAGAAGAAATCACAAGAGAAATTAGAACATACATAGAGGCAAATGAAAACAAAAATACAACATATCAAAACTTATGGGATATAGTGAAGGCAGTACTGAGAAAAATTTATAGTTTTAAATGCCCATTTTTATAAGGAATAAAGACTACAAATCAATTACCTAACTTTATACCTAATGGAACTAAAAAAAGGAAGAGCAAACTAAACCCAAAGTTAGCAGAAAGAAGGAAATAGTAAAGATTACAGTAGAGATAAATGAAATAGAGAATACAAAAACAACAGAGAATCAACAGAACCAAAAATAGGTTTTATGAAAAGATCAATAAATCAACAAATCTTTAGCCAGACTGAGGAAGAAAAAAAAGAGAGGGCACAAATAACTAAAATTAGGAATGAAAGTGGGGACATTACTACTGACCTTATAGAAAGAAAAGGATTATAAGAAAATACTATGAACAACTGTATGCCAACAAGTTAGATAACCTAAATGAAATGGTTAACCTAAATGAAATTCCTAGGAACATACAAATTATCTACATAGACTTAAGAAGAGATAGAAAATCTCAATAAACCTATAACAAGTTTAACGTGATTGAAACAGTAATCAAAACCTCGCTAGAAAGCATCTAGTAGCCACAGGCTCCACCTCACTGTTATAATTTCTTCCATTGCTTGAATCACAATATGTCTACAACAGAATACCATCAAGTCCACTCTAGCCCATAGCTCTTTCCCCAGGATGTGTATATCCATTGCAGGTGATGCGCCACACTAATGAAAGATGTTTATGTGGGATGTTATGGGAGATGTGGGAGGTGAGGAACATGGGATTCCCTGTAATTTTTGTGTAACATTTATGTAATCTAAGCATCTTTAAAAAAAAAAAAAATACATATATATATAAAACATTTATGTAAGCAAATGCATATATATGCATATATAGTTATATATCATTTTACAAATATTGGTTTGTATTGTGAAAATTTTTATTTTTACCCACAAAAAAAAAAAAAAAAACACCTCTCTAGACACTATGGCAGGGCAGACAATCGCAGGAAATGGGCACCCTGTCAGTGGGCCTTACCTTGGAATATATGATAACCTATCTACCCAATGTATCAGAGTTAGACTCATTTATAATTTTCCTTCTCACGGTTCTTCTGCCCCTTTTATTTGAACTTCTAACTAGCACTATATCCATTAAATACATGCCCTAGAGACTTAAATCTTCCAATTGTTCATTTGCTGGTTAAGCCCTGAATCTCAGCAGAGTTGCAGCCAACACCTACACCCCAGTTCATCAGACTCACCCAAGACAACTAACAAAAGGATGATGATGGACAATGTCCATCCCCAAAAACAGAGTATCTACAACTCCAAGCAAGACAGTTCCATCCATCTGCCCCATGGGATCTAAGCCGCCTCTCAATCAGAAGCAGAGTGGGCATCACCATACCAAAATCTTTAAGATTAAGGAATGAACAAATATAAGGGGCAAATGCAACTATGGACTAAAGTAGACATTATTATTCTACTAATGGAAGAACTTTTTAACACTGATAAAAAGACAGTGGTCACCAGAGATTCTGGGGGGCAGGGGAGAGGGAAGAACAGGTGTAACATGGGGTATTTTGGGACATTGGAATTGTTCTGCATGATATTGCAATGACAGATACAGGCTATTATACATTTTGTCAAAACCTATAAAATTGTGTGGTGCAAAGGGTAAACCATAATGTAAACTATAGATGACGGTTAGTAGCAATGCTTCAATATGTGTTCATCAATTGTAACAAATGTACTACACTAATGAAAAATGTTGCTAATGGGGGGAAAGTGTGGGAAGAGGAGGGGGTGGAATATATGGGAATCCCCTATATTTTTTATGTAACATTTAGGTAATATAAACCTTCTTTAAAAATAAAGGAAAAAAAACCTCCCAACAAAGAAAAAGCCAGGACTATATGACTTCACTGCTCAATTCTACCATTTATTTAAAGAATTAACAGTACTCATTTTCAAACTCTTCCAAAAATACAAGAGGAGAGATACTTCCTAACCCATTCTGAGGCCACCATTACCCTAATATCAAAGCCAGATAAAGACACCACAAGAAAAGAAAATTACCAACCAACCAATATCCCTTATGATTATAGTTACAAAAATCCTCAACAAAATACAAGCAAACTGAATTCAACACATATTAAAAGGATTATACATAATGACCAAGTGGGATTTATACAAGCAATGTATGGCTGGTTCAACATAAAATTACTATAATACACAACATGATCATGTCAATTGATGCAGAAAAGACACTTGACAAAATCCAACATCCTTTCATTAAAAAAAAAAAAAAAAAAAAAAAACACCCAGAAAACTAGAATTAGAAAGGAACTTTCTCAACATGATGAAAGGCATTTTAAAGACAACCTAAGTAAAAGGAAAGACATCCTGTGTTCCTGGATTGGAATACTTAATATTGTTCAGAAGTTCTGATACATGCTTGAACGTGGAAGAACCTTGAAGACATCATGTTGAGTGAAATAAGCCAGACACAAAAGGACAAATATTATGAGATTTCTCTTACATGAAATAGTCAGAACAAGTAAATTCATAGAGACAGAAAGCAGGATCATGATTACCAGGGAGTGGGGGAGGGAAGAATGGGGAGTTAGTGCTTAGTATATGAGTTTCTGTGGGATGATGAAAATTTTCTGGCAATAGATAGTGGTGACGGTTATACAGCATTGTCAGTGTACTTAGTGTCACAGAATCGAACTTTTAAAATGGCTAAAATTACTTTTATGTATAATTTACCACAATAAAAAAAGGAAAACCTACAAATTGTATCTTTAAAAATATGTTTGTAACATATAATTTTACTTTAGTGTATGACTTGGAAGGCTCTGAAAAGAATTCCACAGATCTGCATAGATTAGCTGTCTCCTTAAAATAACTAAAAAAAAAAAAAAAAAAAAAAGAGCTGGCTTACAAATGTAGCAAGATTTTGCTAAAAATATGCCCATGATTAATAATCTAGAAATATATTCCTAATTGAATAGCAACCAATTTGATTTTTTTTAAAAAATAGTCATGGAGCTTTATATTAGTCAGCCAAAAGGGGTGCTAATGTGAAATACCAAAAATGGGTTGGTCTTTATAAAGGGTATTTATTTGGGGTAGAAGTCCACAGTTACCAGGCCAGAAAGCGTAAGTTTCTTCTCTCACCAAAGTCCATTGCCACGTGTTGGAGCAAGACAGCTGCCGATGTTTGCCAGGCTTCAGGCTTCTTGGGTTCCTCTCTTCCTGGGGCTGCCATTTTTCTCTCCGGGCTTAGCTCTTTTGGTTCCTCCACAAGGTCAGCTGTAGACTATCAGGTGAACGGCTCACTTCTCTTCTCCTGGGGCCTTCTCTCCAACATCAAAACTCCAACATCAAAACGACTTCTCAAAAACTGCCTCCTCTGTCCTTTGCCTTGCCTTTTATATTCTATTCCCCACCCACCAAAGGGGTAGGGCTCAACGCCTACTGACTTGGCCCAGTCAACGCCCTAATCATAACTTAATCATGCCCAGATTAACAGATCAGTTTATAAGCATGATCCAATTATATTTTTGGAATTCATAATTTCATCAAACTGCCCAATGGCTACAAGCTTAAAATACAATTCATAAAAACCCCAGTTTCTTTCTTTTTTTGAGGTATGGGAGCCGGGAATTGAATCTGGGACCTCATATGCGGGAAGTCAGTGCTTAACCACTGAGCCACATCGGCTCCCCTGAGTTGGTTTTTTCATTTATTTGCTTGTTGCTTGTTTTTTTGTTTTTGTTTTTAGGAGGCAATAGGGACCCAACCTGGGACCTCCCATGTGGGAAGCAGGCACTCAACCACTTGAGCCACATCCGCTCCCCTGCTCTGCTAATCATCAATATTCTACATCTATTCTCCACTTCTCAAAGAAAGCAATATCCCTTTATTCTTTTAGTCTTTCAGTTACTCTAATATGAACTACACACATTTTTTCATGTGTTATGTAAAACAATTTTAAAATATTTCTGCTCTGTCAGTGAATATTTATCTAAATGTTATATTTCCATTGTTTTCATAACTTCCCGTTAGGAAAAAATGCTTCATTTTAAAATTCCTTTAAGTATTTCTTAAATAAACATTAATGTCAAACCACAGCTTCACCTTAGCATTCATCAATATGTATATAATTTTTACCTATTTCATTCAAAAACATATTCATAAGCCAGTGGATTAATGTTCTCATAGGAGTAACTATTTCATTTAAACACAAAATATTGATTTGTACTCAATTTAAAAAAAAGTTTAAAATAATGTGAAAACATTTATATAAAAATTTAAAAGTATTTTTGGAATATAGGGCATTTTTAGGCATTGAAATTGTTCTGCATGATATTGCAATGATGAATACAGGCCATTATACATTTTTTTCAAAACCTATGAAATTGTCCCATGCAAAGTGTATACTGTAATGTAAACTATAGACTGTGGTTAGTAGCAATGCATCAATATTTGTTCATCAAGTGTAACAAATCTACCACACTAATGTGATGTTAATAAGATGTTATTAATAGGGGAATATGTGAGAGGGGAAGGAGGTTGGTTGTCTGGGAATCCCCTATACTTTCGATGTAACTTTTTTTGTAATCTAAAATTTCTTCTAAAATAAAGCTTATTATTATCATAGTGTGTTATATCAGTAGGTGGAGACCCACATAATGAGTGGGAAGGTGGTGATCTCCCATCCTGGGGGGACCTGCTATGTTCTCAAATAGAGGGCCAGGAGTCTCTTAAGAGCATGGGTGGTGCCTAATAGGGGAGGACAGACCAGTGTATCAAGCCCTCAGTGTTGTTTTAAGTAACTATGAATGTTGTCCTTCAAGGAGTCAAGCCCGGTGGTTGCCTTGGGTCCTGAGGGGAGGGTGTGGGAAGAGTGGAATAGATGGAATGGGGGCATTTGGGGGTGATGGAAGTGTTCTACATGATCTTGCTATGATGAATACAGGCCATGTTAAAATTGATCAACAGTTATAAAAGTGTATGGCAGGGAGTGGCAAGATGGCGTTGGTGTAGGAGGGCGCACACTGCAAGCAACCAGAGCGAGATGGATTGGGGACGGGGTCCTGCCCGAGGGTCTGTGCTGTGCACGCGTGGAGTGAGAAGCTTGGGACATCTATCTGCGCGGATCGGCGGTGTGGACCGAACGGTGGAGATTCGTGAGTTTTGAGGCTGCCGGTGGAGGTTGGCACAGGCGGCTGAGCCCCGCAGTTAGGGAAAAAAAAATAAAACGGCCATTTGGAGCCGCGGGCAGGGGGAAAAAGTTTTATTTTCTGGGGAGCTGGCTGCCTGGCGCCCCTTGGACCTTGTGTGAACAGAGCAAACGAGTTAGTCAGCACCCGGTGAACCAGAGGGGGGATTTTGGTCGGTGAACGGAGCTGATTTCCCTAGCCACCCAGGGATAAGACCCGGGCCACTGCGGAGCCAGGAGGAAGGGACACTTCCCAAAGAAGGGAGGGTTCGGTTGGAAGACAGGGAAGGGTATTTTATATTTTTAGACATTGATCTGGCTGCCTGCACCGCCCCGTGGCTTTGGGGAGCAGATAAGCCAACCTGAAGCACCATTAGGCTGAGAGCAGACGCGAATCTGCACTCAAACTGATTTACTGAGTAGCCCGGTGACGCTGGAGCTCGGCCTCAGAAGGGGCGGAATCCGCCATCTTTAGCACTCCTCACTGACTAACATCAGAGTTTCAGCTAACCTGGGGAGTCCGGAAAGTGGTACGTGCTTGATTAATTTCCACGGGCCCAGCTAGGGTCCCTTCCGTAAGGGGGTTGGTCTAGAAGAGGAATTATTTTGGGTCCTGCATTTGGCTTAAAAAAAAAAAAAAAGTGAGGTCACCTCAACAAATGAAAAATAAATTCTTTTTAATTTACTTTAATAGCTAAAAGCTGCTTCAGGACCTGCATATAGAACCCTGTGGGGAAATTCATTGATAAACACGAGTAGGCAGGAAGGATCCACGTGGACCCTAGGGGAATCATTGACCCCCCTTAGCTCTGTTTGACTGCTTGCCTGTGTGGATCTTTGGTTTCTCTCTGTTACTTTCTGGTCTATTGCTATTATTCCCATTTTCCTCCCCCCTTCCTTTTTTCTTCTATTTTTTTTTTAAATAGGTGCTGCCAGCTGGTCGCTTATTTGCTGGGCTTCTTATTCAGTAATTTCCCACTCGCTGTATATATTGATTCTGTATTACAAACTATCGCTTATCCTTCCTGCATCTTTCTGCCTTCTGTTTTCTGTTGTGGCTCTTAGAGACAACATTTTTTCATAGGCCCACAACTTAAGGGTGTCAATTTCTATCCCATCTATTTTGTTTTCTTCTTCTTCTTTTTTCTTTTTTTTTTATTAGTATTAACTTTTTCCTTTCAGACCTTTCTCTACTATTTCTCTCCGTCCTCATAATTCTAGCCTTCTAAATCACTATATATATATATTCCTCCATTTGTTTTCCCAGTCCATTGTAGGAACTCCATATTTTTTCCTAGTACTCTA
>JAKSZT010054030.1:24383471-24490971 GCA_026826555.1 Tolypeutes matacus
GCCATCCCAGGGAATGGAGAGGGCCTGCATCTGCAGGCAGGATCATCCCACCCACCATATCCATGGGATATAAGCCCTCTCTCACTTGGAGTTGGAGTGGACATCACCATCCCAGTCGCCTCTGGATTGGGGGAAGAACTATGGACTAGAGTGGACTTGATGGTATTCTCTTGTTCACATATGGTGATTCTAGCAATTCAAGAAATTATAACAATGAGGTGGAGCCAGTGGCCACTTGACACTTTTGGGGTAGGGAGGGGATGAGCAGTTGAAATACAGGGGCTTCTTTGGGAATTGGAGGTTGTCCTGAGTACTGTTGTGGCAATGGATGTAGGCCATTTTAAATCAGCACACACCACTAAGAACTGAGTGGGAGAGAGTGTGGTCTACAGTGTGAACTGTGGTCTATGGTTGGTGGCAAGGCTCCAGGATGTGTAAGTTCATTGAGGGTGGTGGGCCACACTGTGGGAGATGTTTGTGTGGGATTTGGTGGGAGGTGTTGGAGGTGGGCAACATGGGAATCCCAGTGGGTTCCGTGTAATATTTTGGGTAATCTAAGCACCTCTTAAAATATATGTGTATATATATATATATAAATAACATTTTTGTAAGCAAATACACATATATGCATATATATTTATATATCATTTTGCAAATGTTTGTATGTATTGTGAGAATTTTGATTTTTACCCATAATAAAAAAATTTAAAAAATTAAAAAAAATAAAAAAGTGTATGGCCCAAAAAGTAAAACACTGGCCATGGTTAGTAGCTCTTTTTCAATATTTGTACATCAATATTGAACCATCCACACATATAATGTTATTAATAGAGGAAGGGGGAAAGGGGGGAGGATGTTGGGTATAGGGACTCCCCTGTACTTGGTACATGACTTTTCTGTAACCTAAAACTTCTTTGAAGACAAATTGAAAAAAGCAAGACACTGGGGGAATAAACAGAAGAAAATGTCACTGTACATACAGGACAATAGACCCTACACTAATGAAAGGTAAAATGTCAAAAAAAAACTTTAAAAATATTTTTTCATTATTTTTTATTATCCCAGTTTTTATTTTTATTTATTTTTATCTTTTAAAATTTTTTGAATTTTATTTATTTTTAAAACTATCATTATTATTTTATTTTCTTATTAATTGTATTTGGCTATTTTATTGGCTTCATTTTTTAAGAGGTTTTGGATCACCAAAGGGTAACAGGCATGGCAGGGAAGGAGCATTGGTGCGGGGTATTAGTGATGGGGGATACATGGGAGGAAGCTCGCCTGGGTATACATATAAGGCATATAAATGTGTTCAAATGTTTACGGAGCATTGTCACGGTGGGTGGAGATTCATACAATAACCGAAAGAATATTGAATTCCCATCCTGGGGAGCTCTGCCACATTCTCTAATGGAACAGTAAGAATTCCCCAAGTATAGGCGCAATGACTAGTGAAAGAGGATGGTCCATTGATGGGACCTTGATATTGATGACTGTGCTTATGAACCTTTACTCTTGAAATTGAAACTTAGCCTAATATTATAGGGTGCCTAAGAGTTACCTCCTGAGAGCCTCCTTGTTGCACAAATGTGGCCGCACTCTAAGCCAAGCTCAGCATATAAATATATCACCTTCCCCCCAGCATGGGATATAACTCCCTGGGATGAGTCTCCCTGGCACCAAGGAATTACTACTAAGAACCAACTAGCAATGCAACTGGAAAAAGACCTTGACCAAAAGGGGGGAAAGTAAAGACAAATGAGTTTATATGGCTAAGAGACTTCAAAGTGAGTCAGGAGGTCATCCCAGAGGTTACGCTTATGCACGTCTTGGCAGGATCTCATTGAAGGCCAAAATAGATAATGCTCCAAATAAGGGGGCTCCTGCGGGCTCTCGAGACATCCAGACACTATAGTCAGGGCAGATAGCTCAGAAGTTAGGTACCTTACCAGTGTGCCCTACTTTGGAATTTATCCTCCCCAGTGTGACAGAGATGGACTCAGTTGTGGTTTCCCTACATATGGCTCTTCTGTCCTTCTATTTCAACCTATAATCAGTACTAGAGTTGGGAGGTGTACGTCTAAGAGACTTGAATCTTTGAGCTGTCCATATGCCAGCTGGGCCCTGAATCTCAACAGAGTTGCAACACCTACTCTCCAGTGCATTGGTCTCACCCAGGACAACTAACAAGGAGGTGATGATGGACAACCACCATCCCAAGAAACTGAGAAAGTCTCCAACTGCAAGCAAGAGAGTCCCATCCCATCAGCCCTATGGGATCAAAGCCCCCTCTCAATAAGAACTGAAGTGGGCATCACCATCCCAGAATCCTCAGGATCAGGGAATGAATTATGAATTAAAGTAGACTTACTGGTATTCTACTAGAGACTCACTGTGATTCTAGCAATGGAAAAAACTATATCACTGATGTGGAGGCAGTGGCCACTGGAGGTTCTGAGGGCAGAAAACAGGTGTAATACAGGGGAAAAACAGGTGTAATACAGGGGCATTTTCGGGACTTGGGAATTGTCCTGAATGACATTGCAATGACAGATACAGGCCATTATATATCTTGTCATAACTTACAAAATTTTGTGGGGGAGAGTGTAAACTACAATGTAAACTGTAAACCATGCTTAGTGGCAATGCTCCAAAATGTGTTCATCCATTGCAATGAATGTACCACACTAATGAGGGATGTTGTTAATGTGCGAAAGTGTGGGAGATGTGGGGAGCGGGGCATGTGGGAATCCCCTATATTTTTTATGTAACATTTATGTAATCTAAGTATCTTTTAAAAAATAAAAATAATAAAGCTTATTATATGAAAAAAATATTCTTACCCAATGTGTTATGCCAATAAAGTAGGCAGTCTTTCCTATCTAAGCCTTCAGAGACTCCTTTTCTGTGAATCCCTGTGAAACTCTGAGAAAAATATGTGTTTATGAGGTATATTTAAATGTAATTTGAAGAATTATTCAACTAGTCAAGAATCAGAGCATTTAGCCCACATAAAATAATGAAATGTATTATTTATCCATTGAGCTTTTTTACAGAATTGCAGCCATATTTCTGTCAATTCAAGTGATGATCTATATATGAGGGATTAATCTGACACAAGACAGTGAAGCTTAATCCTTCAGTTTATCATAATCTATTTACTCTGCATGCTAAGAGGATTTCAGATTTAAAAATTATACAGGAAGTGATGCTAGAAATGTACATAGAACAAGAGTGATTTTCCTAAAATCTTAGGCTCTAATATCTGTGTTGCATAAATGAACTTCTTTATTTATTTATTTTTATTATTATTTTTTAAAGAATTTTATTTATTTATTCATTAATCCCCCCCCTTGCTGCTTGTGCTCGCTGGGTCAGCTAACCACGCCATGCGGGCAGGCTTGCCTTCACCAGGAGGCCCCGGGAACCGAACCCGGGGCCTCCCATATGGTAAACGGGAGCCCTACTGATTGAGCCACAGCCGCTTCCCTGAACTTCTTTATTTTAAAATGTCAAATACAACATATATTTAATTTTTAAGGGGTAGAATTAAAATCTTCGTTTGATAATATTTTATTAAAAATCATAAATCAATCTTAAATAAATATATATTCACTTAAGAAGGTTATCTAGAAGTCAGCATGTTTTCATTCTGCAATCACTTTATGAAGTCACCACCCTCAAAAAGAGGAGAGAGATGCTCACATAATTCTCAGGTGGAGTGTAAGACACTGTCAGACTAAGGTCTGTTCACTTTACCCTATAAATACACACAGTATATATAAATGGTAGAATTATTAATGACAAGTACCAGCGGTGCCAATAATTTCCTCTTTGAGAAACTAACTGCCCTGCTTACAACCTTGGAAGGGACAAATCCCTTGTACCATTTGACCCTGTTCTTTCACTCTCAACTCTACTCCTAGACCACAATTGATTGAAGCAATCAGATACTCCCCTGGATTTGGAATTAAAACATCAACACTTAATTGTCATAAGAGGAGCCAGAAGTCATTAGAGTCCAGGTCTGAGGCTGTCATTTTGAGATGGGGCCATATATTGGTGAATGTTTGAGCAGGGAAGTCAGTTTATATCAAATGAGAGAAATGCTAACAAATCAGGTGGTTCCAGCGAGATATTTCCCACAAGGCTGCCAGCAATTGAGTGGAATGCCCTTTTAAGATATCAATTCACCCACCCCTTTTTATGTAAGCCTTTTTGAATGGATTTCTATCTTTACAACCAAATATTTGTTGATTATAACAATGATTCACAAAATATTTTATACCCAGAATTTTACAAAATAATTAAGGAATTCCAAAAACATACCAGAACAAAGAAACAAAAATAATCTCTCAAATTCCTTTTAAAATATCTAAAAATTGTTTATTTCTCAGGAGTGAGAATCATGAGAGAAATGACAACATCAAATAGACTTTTTACTCTATGCCTTAGCAACCTGTAAGTAAAGCAGTCAAACTGTGAAACTTTCCAAGCCCAGAAGATCCTTTTTATTCTTATTCTTACAGGATGTTAAAGATTTATTTGGATATCTACTTTACCTATTTCTTTCAGCTTAGTGTGATTTTATTTTTAAAATCCTTTAATATTAGATTGTTAGATTTTTATAAGATATCAAAATACTTTACCATTTTTATTAATTCATTACCTTCTAGTTTTAATCGGTTTACTCTATATATTGGTCATTCTTAGCCTAGTTTTCTTACTACTTTTGCTATCATTTCTCTTTTAACTCTTATTTTTAATCCCCTAAATATTTAATATTTTAAGTTTACATCCAAGTGTTTCCTTACTTTATATTTATTTCATCCAGAATAAATATATCTTAGCCTTATTTATTTTATTTTTATCTGAATTTAAAGAATTTGAAAGAATACATAAAAGTTATCGTTTTAGTTTGCTAAAGGCTGCCAATGCAATATACCAGAAATGAGTTGGCTTCTAAACTGGGATTTATTAACTTATAAGCTTACTGTTCCAAGGTTGGAAAAAATGTCCAAATCAAGGCATCGGACAAAGCTCTCTCCCTGAAGGTCAGCTGCTGGCGTCTTTGGACTCCTGCCATGTGGCAGGCACAATGGCAGCTCTGCCAGTCGCTGCCTTCTCCAGGCTCACTTTCTCCCCGAGATCACTCTGGACAATCGGGCAAATGCAGTGTCCACTATTCTCTACCCTCTCCTCTGGGCCTCACTGCTTCAGCTTCAGGTTGCTCTGTCTGTGGCTTCTCTCTCTCCTGGGTTCATCAACTTCTGGAGACTTCTCTCTGGCTCTGCCACTTTTTTCTGTGTCTGTAGCTTTTATTCCTCTGTTTACAACGGACTCCAGTAAAAGGATTAAGATCCACCCTACTGAAGCGATCTAATCAAAAGGAAGGTCCTTAACTCAATCTAATCAAAAGGTCCCAGCTACAATAGGTTTATATGCACAGGAATGGATTAGCTTTAAGAACAGGCTTTTCTGGGATCCACCCGCTTCATACTGTCACAGTTATCAAGAATAAAATTTAAAATATGTATAATCCCACCACTCAAGGATACATTTTGGTCTATTTCCTTTCATTCTTTTCTGTGAATATATTTTTCTTCTAAAACTGAGATCATTTAATATATATAGTTTAGTATCCCACTTTCTTGTTACAAAAGCATTTTCTAATTGCACTTAAACATTCACCTGTTGATCAACATTTGGATCTGTTTCGAGTTTAGGACTTACAGTAACACTGATGAATATTTCTACATTGTTTTTATATACATATTTCTGATTATTTGTTTAGGACAAATTCCTAGAGTTAGAATGATTTGTGAAGGAAAATAAGTATTTTTAAAATTGTGAAGCATAGTATCACATTATATTCCACAAAATTTAACACAAATTTTCAGGAAATATATTTTAATGTGATTTATTTTACTGCATCCTCAATAAATTGGTTTTGTTTCTTCTTTGTGAATTTGAAAGGTTGTTTTCATTTGCATGTCTTTATTTTTAACAACTTTTCAAATATTTATGAACATTTTTACTTCTTCTTTCATAACCTAGTTATCTATTTTGCACTCCTTAAAATGGAAATATCCTTATTAATTTCTCTGACTATAAAATACTAAAGGTCTTCTGAGAGGCAGGAGAAAGGCAAAGTAAAGCCCTATCACACATAAGAAAAAAAAAGATCACACGACAATCTCTATTGATGCAGAAAAAGCATTTGACAACATACAGCATCCTTTCTTGATAAAAACACGTTGAAAGATAGAACTAGAAGGAAACTTCCTCAACATGATAAAGAGTATATATGAAGGGGCGGATGTGGCTCAAATGGTTGGGCGTCCGTCTGCCATATGGAGGGACCTGGGTTCGATCCCTGGGACCTCCCGGTAAAAAAAAAAAAAAATATATATATATATATATATAAGGTGCATGGGCTGCCAGGCTCTGTGTGCCGGTGAGCTGCCAGGCCCCAAGAGCCATGCAGACAGATGATGACGTAACAGGAGAAAGACGCAGGGGAGAGACAAGATGAGATGCTCTGAAAGCTCCAAAAACCAGGAACCAAGGTGGTGCAGGTGGCAGAACACCTCTCTCCTACATCAGAGGTCTCCAGGATTGAATCCTGGTAAAGACTGGAGGAGGAGGATGAGAAGAGATGGCAGGAAACAGACACAGAGAATTGTCCAGCGAATGGATACAAAACAGCAGATGGGGAAGGGGGGCTTTAAAATAGATAAAATAAATAAATAAATCTTAAAAAAAAAAAAAAGAGTATATATGAAAAACTCACAGCTAACATCATACTCAATGGTGAAATACTAAATGCTTTCCCTCTAAGATCTGGAACAAGACAAGGATGCCCACTGTCACTGCTCTTATTTAACATTGTGTTAGAAGTACTTGCTTGAGCACTTAGGCAAGAAAAAGATAAAAAAGGCATCCAAATTGGAAAGGAAAAAGAAAAAATTTCACTATTTGCAGATGGCATGATTCTATAAATCAAAAGTCCTGAGAAATATACAACAAAGCTTCTAGAGCTTATAAATGAGTTCAGTAAAGTGGCAGGTTATAAGATCAATGTGCAAAAATCAATAGCATTTCTGTACACCAATAATGAGCAATCTGAGGAGGAAATCAAGAAAAAAAAATCCATTTATAATAGCTACTAAAAGAATCAAATATCTAGGAATAAACTTAACTAAAGATGTAAAGGACTTGTACACAGAAAACTACACAACATTGTTAAAAGAAATCAAAGAAGACCCAAATAAATGGAAGAATATTCCATGTTCATGGACTGGATAAACATCATTAAAATGTCTGTCCTACCCAAATTGATTTACAGATTTAACACAATTCCAATAAAAATTTCAATAGAATTTTTTTACTGAATTGGAAAAGCCAAGTATGAAATTTACTTGGAAGGGCAAGGAGCCCCAAATAGCCAAAAACATATTGAAAAAGAAAAACAAAATTGGAGGAATCATACTACCTGACTTTAAAGCATACTACAAAGCTTCAGAACTGCATGGTAATGGCACAAGGATAGACATACTGAGCAATGGAACCGAACTGAGAGTTCTGATATAGAGCCTCATATACACACAACTGATATTCCACAAGGCCACCAAGCCCACTCAGCTCGGACAGGATGGCCTCTTCAACAAATGGTGCTTGGTGAACTGGATATACATACCCAAAAGAATGAGAGAGGATCACCATCTCATGCCCTATACAAAAACTAACTCAAGATGGATCAAAGATCTAAATTTAAGAGTCAAGCCCATAAAGCTAGAAGATAATGTAGGGAAGCATCTACGAGATCTTGTAGTAAGAAATGGTTTCATAAACTTTACACCTAAAGCGCGAGCAACAAAGAAAAAATAAATGGTACTTCTGCAAAATTAAAAACTTCTGTGCTTCAAAGGAATTTGTCAAGAAAGTGAAAAGGCAGCCTACTCAATGGGAGAAAATATTTGGGAATCACTTATCCCACAAGGGCCTAATATCCAGCATATATAAAGAAATCCTACATCTCAAAAATAAAGACAAAAAAACCATTTAAAAACGGGGCAAGAGATTTGAATAGATACTTTTCCAAAGTGGAAATACAAATGGTTAAAAAGCACATGAAGGGAAGCGGCTGTGGCTCAGTTGGTTGGGCTTCTGTTTACCATGTGGGAGGCCTCGGGTTCGATTCCCCGGGCCTCCTGATGAAGGCAAGCTGGCCCGCGTCAGCGCAGTGAGCTGGCACAGCAAGATGATGCGGCAGAGAGAGACAAGCAGACAGAGAAAAAAAAAAAACACAAAGCAGGTGGACACAGCGGGCACGGGCAGCAAGGGGGTGATAAATAAGTAAATAAATAATAAACCTTAAAAAAAAAAAAGCACATGAAAAGATGCTCAACATGGCTAGCTATTAGGCAAATGCAAATCAAAACTATAATGAGATATCATCTTACACCTATTAGACTGGTGGCTATTAAAAAAAACAGAGAACTGTAAGTGTTGGAGAGGATGTGGAGGAAAGAGAACCCCCAACCACTGCTGGAGAGAATGTATAATGGTGTAGACATTGTGGAGGATGGTTTGGCAGTTCCTCTGGAAGCTAACTACACGATTGCCATATGATCCAGCAATCCCACTACTAGGAATATACCCAGAAGAAGTGAAAGCAGATATATGCACACCAATGTTCACAGCAGTATTATTCACTATTGCCAAAAGTTGGAAGTAACCCAAGTGTCCATCAGCAGATGAATGGATAAGCAAAATGCTGTATATACATACAATGAAATATTACTCAGCTGTAAGAAGGAATTAAGTATTGACACCCACAATAACATGGATGAATCTTGAAGACCTTATGTAAGAGTGAAGTAAGCCAGTCACTAAAGGACAAACATTACATGACCTCACTGATATAACCTAAGCATACTGAGCAGACTCACAGAGCTAGAGTCTGGAAAATAGGTTATCAGAAGGCAAAAAGGGAGTAGAGTGTGGTGAGCCGATGTTCAATATGGGCAAACCCCCTGATGTGGGTGGTCTGGCAGTGGATGGGGGTGATAGTGATGCAGGGATGTGAGTGGGGTTGATGGTGCTGGAATGTGAGGCTGAGAAGGGTGGGGGGGGGTTGGGTTGGACTATCCATGGATCTGGGGGTAGGGCTGGAGGAAGGAACAGGTGAACCCTGGGAATTTGTAGGTCTGTGTTGAAACTACAATGGTGGAAATGTTCTTTTGGAAAATATGGTAGGGGAGAGTCACTGGTGCAGGACATCGATGGTGGGGGGGATATGTGAGAAAGGGTGAACCTGGGGAATGCTTCTATGGAATATGAATGTGTTCATCTTATCATAGGGTGTCATCTCAGTGGGTGGAGATCCAAACAATAAACAAGAAAATATTAAACTCCCATCCTGGGAAGTCCTGCTATGTTCTCAAATAGAGGGACAAGAATCTCTCAAGTACATAGACAGTGCCTAATAAAAGAAAACAGACCAGTAAGTCAAGCCCTCAATATTAATGGATATAACTATAAACCTTATTTTTCAAAAATTGAAACTTAGTGGTTGCCATAGGTTCTGAGGGGAGGGGTAGGGAAGAAGGGATGGAATATAGGGCATTTTTAAGCATTGGAATGGTTCTGTATGATCTTGCATTCACAGATACAGGCCATTATATATTTTGTCAGAACCTATAAAAGTGTACAGTGCAAAATGTAAACCACTGACCATGGTTAGTAGCAATGCTTCAATATTTGTTCATTAATTGTAACAAATGTACCATACTCATGTAGGATGTTGTTATTGGTAGGGGAGGATGCAAAGCAGGGAGGAGGGGTATATGGAAATCCCCTGTATCTTCTATGTGACTTTTCTGTAACCTAAAGGTTCTTGGGAAATAAATGAAAAAAAGAGACCCTGGGGGAACAGACAGAAAAAAACTGTCAATATACATAAAAAATAACAGATCTTGTGATGAAAGGCACAATGCAAAAAAATTTTATTTATTTTATTATTACTATTATTATTATTATTATTGGGGCTTTGTTTGGTGGGGGGAATTAGATTGCAGAAGAGTTGCAACTATGGCAGGGGAGGATTACTGGTGTGGGGTGTCAGTGGTGGGGGGATGTGTGAGGAGGTGTGCACCTGGGCCATGCCTCTGTGGAATATGAATGAGTTCATGTGATCATGGGGTGTTGTCTCAGTGGGTGGACACCCACACAATAACTGACAGAATACTGAATTTCTTTCCTTGGGAGTCCTGCTAAACTCTGTAATAGAGGGGCAAGAATCTCTAGAGTACATGGACAGTGCCTAGCGAAGGTAGAACAGACTAATACACCAGGCATTTGATATTGATGTGTATACTTATGAACCTTGTTCGTATGAAATTGAAACTTAGCCTAGTAATATATATTGTCTAAGAGTTACCTCCTGAAAGCCTCCTTGTTGCTCACATGTGGCCTCTCCCCAAGCCAAACTCAGCATACAAACTCACTACCTTCCCCCAGTGTGGGACACGACTCCCGGTGATGAGCCTCCCTGGCACCAAGGGATTATTACCAAGTGCCAACTAGCGATGCATTTGGAAAAAGACCTAGACCTAAAGGGGGAAATATTAAATACAAATGAGTTTTTATGGCTAAGAGATTTCAAAGTGAGTCTGAAAGTCATTCCAGAGGTTATGCTTATGCACATCTCTGGAGGATCTCATTGACTGCAACAGTAAACAGTGCCTCAAGCAGGGGTACTCCTGAGAGCTCTAGAGACATCTAGACATTATAGTTAGGGGAGACAACCTCAGGAAATCGGCACCCTATCAGTGGGCCTTACTTTAGAATATATGATAACCTACCTCCCCAATGTATCAGAGTTAGACTTACTTACAATTTTCCCACATAGTTCTTCTGCCCTTTTTATTTGAACCTATAATTAGCACTATATCCATTAAATATATGCCCCAGAGACTTAAATCTTTCACTGTTCATATGTCAGTTGAGCCCTGAATCTTAGCAGAGTTGCAGCCAACACCTGTTCTCCAGTTCATCAGACTCACCCAAGACAACTAACAAAAGGATGATGATGGACAGACAACCCATCCATTCCCAAAAACAGAGTATCTACAACTGCAAGCAAGACAGTTCCATCCATCTGCCCCATGGGATCTAAGCCCCCTCTCAATCAGAAGCAGAGTGGGCATCACCATACCAAAATCCTCAAGATGGAGGAATGAACAAACATAAGGGAGAATGCAACTATGGACTAAAGTAGACTTTTTATTATTCTAGTAATGGAAGAACTTGTAACAAAGACAGTGGTCACTAGAGTTTCTGAGGGAGAGGGAAGAATAGGTGTAACATGGGGCATTTCTGGGACATTGGAATTGTTCTGCATGATATTGCAATGACAGATACAAGCCATTATACATTTTGTCAAAACCTATACAATTGTGCAGTGCAAAGGGTAAACCATAATGTAAACTACAGACCATGGTTAGTAGCAATGCTTCAATATATGTTCATCAATTGTAACAATGTCCCACACTAATGAAAGACATTAATGGGGGAAGTGTGGGAAAGAGAGGGGGTGGGGTATATTGAAATCCCCTATATTTTCAATGTAAGATTTATGTAATCTAAACCTTCTTTAAAAATAAAGGGAAAAAACTATTAAAAAAAAAAAAAAAGAAAAAAAGAACCCTATCACAGACTTTCTTTGCCAAAACCTAAGAAAAGTAATTTTAAAATGCTTCACAGACAATGAAATTAAAATTGACAGCAACTAAACAAGAAAAGAAGAACCATATGCCACAAATCTTCTAGCAGTCATCACTAAGGAAATGTTCAACAGCTTAATTTTCTCTTCCAACCCCAAAGAAGAGATTCTGAGAAAAGAAGTGGAGTCAAAAAAAATCATGAGATCTCTCACTAGCAGTGCCCCAATTTGGAGAAAAGCAAACGAGGAAGGGGGTAGGCAGCTCAGGGTATTGATTTTCAGAACTGACAAACTCTAAGTGGCTAGATACCAGTGAGGAAAAGAGGAACACTTGAGCCTACCACTGAAAGTACAAACAGACCTAATTATCCACTCAATAAACGGGAATTTAACAATACTAAAAATTAAAAGGAGATGAAGTATTATGAACCATATCTGATGAAGTAGAAATGCATAAGAAAAATGCAAGAAATGAAAAACCAGGATGTGTCTCCCTAAATGGAAGAAAAGGTATTAGCATTACACATTGGATTGAGGAAACCATCTTAAGTCTGTTGGGAGGAATGATAGTTAATAAAATTTCTCAGAAAGAAAGCAAAACCCATGTGTGTCAGAAAAGGCTGCAGAACCCCAGCTGAATTACCTTCCTTCTCCCTTAATTTCCCCATTCCCTTGCTGCCACAGTAGGACTACAGAAAGCAGGTACATGGTATTACCCAACCACCACACTGTAGCTTAGAAAAGACAAACCAGAAGCAGACACAGAAAGAAGTCAAGAATTTACCGGTATTAGATTAGAGCAAATAAAAAGTCAAGAGAGAAATCCAAACATTAAAAATTGGCAAGATAAAAGAAAGAGTAAGTTAATCAGAAAAACGTACAACAGCACAATGAAGGAAAGGAATAATCTACATAGAAAACCCAAAGGTAGAAGTTTAGACTATTGAGTAGCGACTTTTCTTCTTTTCTAATATAAGCATTTAATGCTATACATTTCCCTCTAAGCACTGCTTTAGCTAAAAGCCCACAAAATTTTATATGCAGTGTTTTCATTTTCATTTAATTCAAACTATGCTGAATTTCCCTCAAGCTTTCTTCTTTGACCCATGTGTTATTTAGAATTATGTTAATATCCAAATGCTTGTGGATTTTCCAGATACTCTTTTGATATTAATTTCTAGTTTAATTCCATTATTTTCAGAGAACAGACTTTGTATTGTATGATTTCGATTCTTTTAAACTTGTTAAGGTTATTTTATTTTATGACCCAGGATATAGTTTATCCCGGTCAAAAGAAAGGAAAACTATAGCCTGTTAACAAAATCCACCCCATTACAAATTTGTATGACTCATGAGCTAAGAATGATTTTTATATTTTAAATGCCTAAGAAAATCAAGAGAGATTTCATAACATGTGAAAATTACATGAAATTCAAATTTCAATGTCCCTAAATAAAGTTTTATTGGAACACAGCCATGCCCATTTATTTATGAATTTTCTAAGGCTGATTTTGTGCTATAATGGTAGAGCTGAGTAGTTGCAACAGAGACCATGTGACTCACAAAGCCAAAAATATTTACTATCTGGCCTTTTACACAAAAAGTTTGCTGACCCTTGATCATACCTTGATACCTTGATTAAACCTTGGGGTATGTTCCATGAGCACTTGAAAAATATATATTCTGCTCTGTTGAGTGATGTATTCTCTAAATGCAGTTAAATCCAGTTGGTTGATAGTGCTGTTCAGTTGTTTTATATCCTTGCTGATTTCTGTTTTTTATTGCTTACTGTTAAAGTCTTCACCTATAAGTAGATTTGTCCATTTCTTCTTTCAGTTCTATCAGTGCATTTGCTTCATGTATTTTGAAGCTTTGTTGCCAGGTGCACAGATATTTCGAACTGATATCTTCTTGGGGGTAGACCCCTTTAATATTAACTAATGTCTCTCTTTATTCCTGGTAATTTTCCTTGCTCAGAAGATTTAAGTTTGAGTGGAATATAGAAACATTACTACCATACTGTCCCCTTACCCTCTCATTTTATGTTGTAGTTATATTTTGCATCTATATACACTGAAACTCTATTAGTGTTATAATTGTTTGTCTCAATTGTTAAACATCTATTTAACTCAAAATAAGAATTGTCTGTTGTATTTATCCAACTGTATCATTTCAGTTCACACAAATGAACAGATTGGAACCACTTAGCTCTCCCCCAACAATCACTCTATGCTTCCTTAATAAGTTCTCTCCCATTCTTCACTACTTTCCTTAAACCTCCCACCCTTCTATTTTCCCCCTTAGTGTCAGCAAATTTCCTTGCCTCCAAATTCACTGATAATAAGATACGTCAGCCAATAGCTCCTCAAATTCTTGCTAACAACGTGAAATTACCTATACCCGTGCCTATACATTCTCCAGAGCTGAATTAAAAGGTTGGCTGGCCAAATAGCTGCCTGAGGTGCCAGTCTATAAGAGGCACTATAACATCACTGGAATAAACTGATGATCAGGGACCTTCTAATGCAACTGCTTCATAACCAGGCAAATGTGTACTGGTCCTAAAATCACGGAAGTCTGAGAGAACATTTGAAAATTCTTCCTGCCAGCACCAACCCATCTACATCAACTATTTCTGCAAATTGTATCTACTTATTAGAGTGCATAATGCTAATGACAGTTTTACCATCAATCCTGACCCAGATGACAAACAGGCACTTGAAATCGACAGTCACAATGAGCAGAAATTTTAAACTAAACCATGTATGGCATGGTACTATTTACCAGACACAAGTAATTTTTTTTACCTAAATCTGAAACCTTTCACATGTCTCCTGGGAAGCTGTCTGGTTCAGAAAACAGCACAACTAAACCGAGTAAAGAACCAATACAGAAAGGTGAGAAGCATGTTGCCAAGATAAACACCAGAAAAATGCCATAAATATATTCTGAACAAGACTTTCCCATTGTAATCATTTATTCAACAACATTACAAAGCAGCTATTATCCACCAGGTCCTGTTCTGGGCCACCAAGCGCACAATGGTAAACAAGACAAACAAGGTCCCTTGTTGGTGGGGGACTTGATTCTAAGGGAGGAGCAAGTACATAATAAACAAAGATGATATATAGTGATATATACTATAAAGAAAATAAGGTGGTGTGATAGAGAACATTGGGGCTAAAGAGGCTGCTAATACAGACTGGAATTAAGGGAAGGTCACACTGAGGTGCAAAAGGCCGAAGGGATAATAAGGCACCAGCCATGCAAAGATGGGAAAGTGAGGAGGGGAGAGGGAATAGCAAGTCCCAAGACAGATACAAGCTTGGCCTTTGAAGATTAGGAAAAAGAGCTGTGACTGGACTAAAATGAGCAAGGAAGTAAGTAGCAGAAGATGAAGTTAGAGGGGTAGATCAACTAGGGCTTGATGGGCTATTGCCTCAATTCTTAATGAACAGGACTAAATAATGCCAACTAGTTATAAGTAATAGTAAAACAATGAATATTTTTTTAAGTTAAAATGTTAACCTATGTTCTGTGAATCTAATAAATCTTTTATAGTGTACATGAAGAGGTATGCAATTTTTTAAATTAAAGTCAATATCTTCCTATCCTCAATAAAACATTGAACAAATATTTGATGGGGTATCTATTTGAATGTTTGCATTCTACTTTCCAACTGTCATTATGGAATAAGCATCACTTCTCTTGTGTTCTGGAGCTCATCTCTGCCCACCAAAGCCTCTGACAGCTAATGAAGCTACAATGTGTAAGAGAAAGTTGTCTCCTCTAGGTACACAAGACTTGCATGAGGGCACAAGCTTAGCAAGAAAAGTACCCATCCTTACCCCCTTAGCCTAACCATCCTATGCCCAACCATTTAAGATGGCCATGCCTCCCACCTCCTCAAATCTCCCATCAATTGGCTCATCTCCTCTGATACTTCAACTGCTCTCACATGGGTAAAGAACATATATGTCAGAAACTGTCTAAAGTTATGCCTTTTCCCTCAAGAAATGTTTAGCATTATTGTATATTTACCACTATGTGCTGCCAAAGCCTGACAGAGTGCTAAGGCTCTGAATGTTCTGTTAACTTGAAATAGATAAAATAATCGAAGTTATGATAGTGCCAGAGTTCTCATACCCTTAATAGAAACCAATTACCTTTACTTGTCTAGCTTTAAAGTCATGTTTACACCTTGTTTTTTCTAATACACACCTCACTTCTGATGGGTATGAGATATATTACAATTTCAGAATGAATTTTTGAATCCCCTATAATTTTGACTACCATATATCTGAATTCTGGCATTACTTTACAGCTAATTATCCTGCCAAAAATAGTGATGCAAAAACTGGCAGAGATGCTGATTTGTCTGTCAAGAAAATTCTTTTACGATAATATTTTTAAATTTCCTACTCAGCACTTAAAACTTTCAAATGTTTCTAAGCAGAATAGGCTGCTTAATATTGACTTTAAATTAGTAGCAGCAAATGCCCAATCTTTTATTACTCCTTCAAAAATGGTAAACCAAGAAAATGATTAAAACTACATTTAAAAGTTTAATAAGGTATTAAAACTCACAGGTAAGATGTATTTGCTTGTTGAAGTCATTTTAATTAATTTTAAAATAATTTATTTTAATAATTTACAACTTGTGATAGTTATACAAATTGTTCACTCTCCCACCCCCATTCCAATCTAAAAAAAAATAACCACAGATTATATGGGCCTATAACAATTTTCAGCAAGTTAAACACACTGACCTTGGTCGTGCTCTGAGTCTCTCTGAAGTAACCCCATAGCTCAGTGAAAATTTTGGCTTCAAAAAATAAGCTATAACATTTCAGATATGAATCACAGCTCATTTGCTCTGAACAAAGTGTTTTATTCAGCTCCTCTTCAGCCATTTCTTACAACAAAATTGACCCTTCTCATGCATCACTGATTTGGTCATTTTATATTCTACCAGATAAACTGGGAATCCTCAATTACAAAATGTTTTTTTAAAAAGTAGCAATAATTAGGATAGTCTACTTTTGGAAAAATTATATAGTACCCACAGTCCTGCTACCCTTAAAACATCTAGTTTTTCCTTTTTAAGGATCCAATCACTTTATATAAAAGGTTATTTATACAAGGTAGGTGGTACCTTTAGGGGAAGATTTTTTTTTTTTTTTTTTTTTAAGATTTTATTTATTTATTCATTTATCCCCCACTTGCTGCTTGCGCTCGCAGGGCCAGCCAACCACGGCGCGGGCGGGCCCGCCCCCACCAGGAGGCCCCGGGAACCGAACCCGGGGCCTCCCACATGGCAAACGGGAGCCCCACTGATTGAGCCACAGCCGACTCCCAAGATTTTTTTTTTAACTACATTGAGCTATACAGCCAAAACGAAAGAAGTCACATTCAAATCAAATATAAATAGGAAAATTGTTTCAGAAGATCTTATACAGAAAATAAAAATATAGTAAATCTCCAGAATATGAGTTACTTGCTTTGGCAGGGATTTAATTATATTTTGAAACAAATCAAGACCTTCAATGTTAAGGGCTTTAACAGTATCCAACTCCATGAAAAAAATCTTTCTGATAATTTACAAATGAAACCATATGCTTTCTTATTATCCCATTTTACTTCAAAGTCAGAAAAATATACTGCAAAAAAAGAAAATTACAGATCAATGTCCCTTTGAAAATAGATGCAAAAATCTTCATTGAAATACTAGCAACTCAAATGCAACAACACATTTAAAGGATGATACACCATGACCAAGTTGGATATATCCCAGGAATGTAAGGTTGGTTCAACATAAGAACATCAATGTAATACATCTAATTAACAGAATGACAGGAAAAAAAAACACGTGGTCAGCCCAATTAATGCAGAAAAGGTATCTGACAAAATCCAGTACCATTTATTGATAAAAACACTCCAAAAACTAGGATTAGAAGGGGACTTCCTCAATATGATAAAGGACATTTATGAAAAACCCACTGCTGACATCATACTCTGTGGTGAAAGACTAAAAGCTTTCCACCTAAGATCAGGAACAAGATGAGGATGCCCACTTTCACCATTGTTATTCAACATTATACTGGATGTTATAGCTAGAGCAATCAGGCAAGAAAAAGAAATAAATTTGAAAAGCAAAAAATTAGAAAGTAAGAAGTAAAACTATTTCTACTCACAGATGATATGATCCTTGTTTTAGTTTCCTGGTTGCTAAAATACCATGCAATAGGTTGGCTTAAAAATGGGAATTTATTGGCTCATGGTTTTGAGGCTAGGAGAAGTCCAAAACTGAGGTGTCAGAATGGCAATGCTTTACTCCCAAAGATTGGTTTTCTGGGGCTGGGTGCTTGTGATCCTTGATCCTTGGCTTTTCTGTCATATGGTAATACACATGGCAGCCTCTCTTGGCTTCTCTCTCCATCTGATTTTCACTCTACCTATAAAGGACTCCAATAATCTGGATTAAAGCCCAATGTGATCCGGTGGGGCCACACCTTAAATGAAGTAACATCATTAAGAGATCTTATTTATAATGGGTCCACACCCACCAGAATGCAGGCCAATACCAAGAATATGTCCAAACTGGGGTACACAATTCAATTCACCACAACTCTAAATATAAAAAATCCCAAAGAATCCACAAGAAAGACACTAGAACTATTAAATGATTCAGCAAAACAGCAGGGTACAAGATCAATACATAAAAATCATTGGTGTTTCTAAACACCAGCAAGGAATAATCCAAAAAGGAAAGCAAGAAAACAATTCCATTTAAAATAGCAAGTAAAAGAATAAAATATCCAGGAATAAATTTATCTAAAGATGTAAAGGCCTTGTACATGGAAAACCACTACACACTACTGAAAGAAATTAAAGAAGATATAAATAAATGGAAAGATATTCTACCTTAAGTTTGCTAAGCTGCCAAAAGCAGACACCATAAAATGCATTGGCTTTAACTATGGGAATTTATTAGCTTACAAGCTTACAGTCTTGAAGCCATGAAAATGCCCAAATAAAGGCATCATCAAGATGATACTTTCTTCCTGAAGACTGGCTGCTGGCAATCCAGGACTCTTCTGTCACATGCAAGGCACATGGTGCCATCTGCTAGTCTCCCCTTCTCTTCTGGGTTTCATTGCTTTCAGCTTTTTTCTTCTGTGGCTTTCTCTTTGTCTGAATTTCATTCTCTTATAAAGGATTCCAGTAAGAGGATTGAGATCCATCCTGAATGAGGTAGGTCACATCTTAAGTTAAGATCCTACTCACCAAAATATCCTACTTACAATGGGTCCACACCCACAGAAATGGATTAACTTTAAGAACATATTTTTCTGGGATACATACAGCTTCAAACCATCACACACCTATATGGATTGGAAGACTTAATATCGTTAAAATGTCATTTCTACCCAATGCAACTCACAGATTCAATGCAATCCCAATAAAAATTCCAATAGCCTTCTTTGCAGAAATGAAAAAAGCAAATCATCAAACTTATATGGAATTGTGTGGGACCCCAAACAGACAAAACTATTTTGAAAAAGTGCAAAGTAGAGGAATCACATTTTCCAATTTCAAAACATATTAAAGCTGTTTGTTTTTCTTTTGAACTATGAAAAGAACCTGACTGTGAACACATTTTAGACAGAAGGGAGGAAGTATGTCTGAGGTACTTTGTTCCTTTTTCTGCTACAAAATGTGAGTAGTTCAAAGAGTAGAAACCTTTTCTGATAGTTGATGTCTTAGGAATAAGCTGGATCTCCAGTGTTTGGGGTATGCTTTGAGTCTCAAAATATGATGAACAGAAAAGAGAAAGTTAAAAAAAAAAAAAAAACGTATTGCAAAGCCACAGCAATCAAAAAGCATACTAGGGGAAGCAGATGTAGTTCAAGTGGTTGAGTACCTGCTTCCCATAAACAAGGTCCTGGGTTCAATCCCCGGTACCTCCTAAAAACAAAAACAAGCAAGCAAGGAAGCAAAGGGAAAAAAAATAACTCAGGAGAGTCAGGGTAGCTCAGTGGTTGAGCTCCAGCTTCCCACATATGAGGTCCCACGTTTAATCCCCAGACCCAGTACCTTAAAAAAAAAAAAAAAAAAAAAAAAGCATACTGGCACAAGGACAGACATATAGACCATGGCAGATAATTGAGAGTTCAGAAATAAACCCACATGTCTATGACCAAATGATTTTCAGAGAAGGGTTCCAAGTTCACTCAATTGGGAAAGAAGAGACTCTTCAACAAATTGTCCTGGAACTGGAAATCCACAAGCATAAGAATGAAACTGTACCCTTACCTCACACCATATACAAAAATTAGCTCAAAATTCATCAATGACCTAAATAGAAGAATTAAAACTATAAAACTCTTAAGAAAAAAAAAGTGAAATGTCTTCTTGACTTAGTATCAGGCAATGGGTTCTTAGACTTTAAAACAAAAGCAAAAGCAACAAAAAAATAAATAAATTTTAAACTCTTGTGTATCAAAGGACTTTACCAAGAAAGTGAATAGGAGAAAATATTTGGAAAGGTTTAGCTTCCAAAATATGTAATGAACTCCTACAACTCAACAACAAAAAGACAAAGAACCCAATTTAAATTGGACAAAGGAATTGAATAGACATTTCTCCAAAGAAGATATACAAATGGCCAATATGCACATGAAAAGATGCTCAACATCATTAACCATTAGGAAAACGCAATTCAAAATCACAATGAGTGATGCTGCTAAAGATGAGGAGTTAGGTTGTTTAGTGTTACTGAGGAATAGAGGAAAACTTACTATCCAGAAGGACTTTTGAAGGTTTTGTTGCCTGAAAGGGGTATTTCTGGAATACCACTCCTAGATCTTCATTGAGGATTCGAAAAGAATAAATTAGAACCATGGCGACAGAAAAGGTTACCGCACCTCTGATCTTCGCCATCACCATTTCCACAATCGGCTCTTTCCAGTTTGGCTACAACACTGGAGTCATCAATGCTCCTAAGACAATCATAAAGGACTTTCTCAATTACACTTTGGAAGACAATATGGAAAACCCTCCCTCCGAGGTGCTGCTCACATCCCTCTGGTCCTTAGCTGTGGCTATCTTCTCTGTTGGTGGTATGATTGGCTCCTTTTCTGTTGGACTCTTCATCATCTGCTTTGACAGGCGCAATTCAATGTTTATTGTCAACCTACTGGCTACCAGTGGTGGCTGCCTTATGGGTTTCTGTAAAATAGCTGAGTCGGTTGAAATGCTGATCGTGAGCCGCTTGGTTATTGGCATCTTCTGTGGACTCTGCACAGGTTTTATGCCCATGTACATTAGAGAAGCATCTCCTACTGCCCTATGGGGTGCCTTCGGTACTCTTAACCAGCTGGGCATCGTCATGGGGATTCTGGTGGCCCAGATCTTTGGTCTGGAAGTCATCTTGGGGTCTGAAGAGCTGTGGCCTGTGCTGTTAGGTTTCACCATCTTTCCAGCTGTCTTGCAGAGTGTAGCCCTTCCATTTTGCCCTGAAAGTCCTAGATTCTTGCTCATCAACAGAAAGGAAGAGGAGAATGCCAAGCAGGTCCTCCAGCGGTTGTGGGGCATTCAGGATGTGAGGCAGGACATCCACGAGATGAGAGAAGAAAGTGCTAGGATGGCACAAGAAAAGAAAGTCACTGTGCTGGAACTCTTTAGAGCACCCAGCTACCGACAGCCCATCATCATTTCCATCATGCTTCAGCTCTCTCAGCAGCTCTCTGGAATCAATGCTGTGTTCTATTACTCTACAGGAATCTTCAAAGATGCAGGTGTTGAGGAGCCAATCTATGCCAATATTGGTGCTGGTGTGGTCAATACTGTCACTGTGGTTTCGCTGTTTCTGGTGGAAAAGGCAGGAAGGAGGACTCTGCATATGCTTGGCCTCAGAGGGATGGCTGTTTGTTGCATTTTCATGACTGTTTCTTTATTACTAAAGGATGAATATAGTTGGATGGCCTTTGTCTGCATCGGGGCCATCATGGTCTTTGTGGCCTTCTTTGAGATTGGACCAGGCCCCATTCCCTGGTTTATTGTGGCTGAACTTTTCAGTCAGGGACCCCATCCAGCTGCAATGGCAGTGGCTGGTTGTTCCAACTGGACCTCCAACTTTTTGGTGGGACTGCTCTTCCCTTCAGCTATAAACTATTTAGGATCCTATGTTTTTATCATCTTCACTGGCTTCCTTGTTGTCTTCTTGGTATTCACCTTCTTCAAAGTCCCTGAGACCCGTGGCAGGACTTTTGAGGATATTACAAGGGTCTTTGAAGGGCAGGCGCAGGAGGCCAATAGAGCCGGGAAAGGCCCTATTGTGGAGATGAACAGCATCCAGCCTGTGAAGGAGACCACCACCACCAACGTCTAAGTCATGCCTCCTTTCCACCTCCCTCCCAACATGGAAAAGCAACCTCTCCCTGAAGGAGGGAGAGACCTCATCCGGATGCAACCCAGGGCTGTTTCTGAATGCTGCTATTTGATTCCTTTCTCATCACACATACTCTATAAGCACACAGGTGAACCCAATGCTGGGGTTAGCATATCTTCAGTTGATTTTTAAACATTTCATTTCTTGAACATTCTCTTCTGTTTAGGAGAGACCAGGTGAACCTACTTTCATTTCAGGAGGGATTGACCACTTGGCATAGGACAACTTTGTCAGCTCTTTCCCCCTTAGATTCTAATGTTGCCTAATAAAGACATAGAAGGAAGTAAGAGTGAGGGTGTAGTTCCCCCAATCTCAGACTTGCCAGGAAGCAGGTATACTTGAGTGTGGAGGGCAGAGGAGGATTAAATAAGAGATCACCTTCTTTGCTTCTATACAGCTCTGCAGAGCAAATTCACTTGAGTTTATTTATTTTATCTTCTGGTTTTATTGCATAAATATTTATTTTTTTAAGTGTAAAGTAATTTTACCAAATAATGGAAAACTTAAGGAGATTGAGGGAGAGGAAGGTGTTTAAAGAGAGGCTATAGGGAAGAAGAAGACTGATACTGGAGAGGTTTAGGTGCAATAAGAAGGGAAGAATTTAGGGAAGAAATAAGAGTGCAATGCATTATTGAAGGGTACGTGAGTGGTGCTTGAAGTTTGCACATTACCTCTTAATAATTTCTGTCCTTCAGATAGAAAGTCTCAAGCTTAAGTTCTCAGAAAAGTCATGTGCCTGTATAAAAAAAGCTACTGGTTTCCTTTGGAACTTATTAAGATTATAGTTTATATGTAGTATTACTTGAAATCTAGGACTGTTACTAAGATGGGCATTCTAGTTAATGGCCGTTAATGGGTTCTAATTTTGGGTGGAGTCCAGAGAAGGGAAGGTTCTTTTTTTTTGAACCAGGAAGTCCCAGGGATCGAACCCCCGTCCCTCCATATGGTAGACAGACGCCAAACCTCTTGAGCCACATCTGTTTCCCGGGAAGGTTATTTCTAAACCTTCTCTCCCCTCCCTGGAACAAACAACTTCTTCCCTTTGTAGCAGACTCATGTTTTTTTAAAAAACACTTCTACCACTCATCTGGTGGGCGAGCCCTCGATGAGAAACTTAAAATAGTGGTTCTTGGTAGAGGTTCAGTATTTCGCCATTTTGTTCTTTAGGAAAATTTAGGTGTTGATTTTTGTTTTGTTTTAATCTATAGCTTTTTTAAAGGAATTTAGAGGAGAATATTCATAGTTAACTTGGAATTTGTAATCTCAGCTCTGGGAGAGGATAGTTCCTGAACGATTATTATCTAATTTAAGTTTGTTGTTTTAGGGTCATGGCATGCTTTTGTTTCTATTTTTATCACCCGTAGAGAACTTGAATCTTTCTGATAGACCACATTTGAGATAGTCTGAGTATATGTGCAGTGTAGCCCACACTTGAAAGAGGATGAATGTATGTGCACTGTCATTTTTCTCTGGGTCGAAGTAATTAATTGGTAATTTGTCTCTTTTATCTTCCTACCCTCCCCCACCCCCACCCCCCACTTTGGATAGAATGGATTCAATCTCATCCCTATGTATATAAATAACTGTCTCTGCTGGGTGAGATTTGCATCTTAGGTTTTCTCCTACACTTTAGAATTCAGTCTCATCTTACCACCATTCCTTGTTGGAGAGTGGGGGAGAACTTCCAGATCTTGAGGATAGGAGCTCACCTTCACTTTGGGCTCAGGCAATGGGAGTGGGAAAGAAAGTGTGACATCGGGGCCTTGACTTTCCTGAGGGCCCTGAAGGGTGGTGGTAAGGAGAGGGAGGCATTCTTTTAAGGGGATAGGAAACAAACTAAAGACTCACTTCTACTCCTGGAGAGTTTCAGAGAGTTAGATGAGATAAGAGGGATTTATTCTTGCTGCAAGATCACTGATATCTCCACAATCATCTAGTTTCCCGATATTTTTTAATAAATGGAAACAGGACCCTGATGACACCTTCTTCCCTTTTTTCATGTTGCGTGATCTCCCTTTCCCTCCTTGGTGCTTAACTATTTCAGACCCTAATTTAGCCAAACTTCTTGCCTATGACAGTATTTTACTTTTCAGTTCTCACCATTCCCTCTAGTCATTGAGTTTTTGGATAAAACCCACCTATCTATGGAGTAGGGCTTTGTTGGAAGAGGTGCCTTCCTTCTAATTGCACTTCTACTTCTGGCCACTCAACAACAGTGGGTTGGCAGTATTTCAGTTCAGTGTGGAGGTTTTTCCATTTCTCAGTGACCAGGCTGTGAATATTTCCAAATGGATTTTTTATTACTAATGTTATTGTGGTTCTTTGTTTTGAAATAAAAACTCTGAATGTACATATGGAAAAAAAATCACAATGAGATATCATTTCACACCCATTAGAATGGCTATTATTTAAAACACAGAAAATAAATGTTGGTGAGGATACAGAAAAACAAGAATTCTCATACATTATGGGTAGGATGTAAAATGGTGCAACTGCTGTGGAAAAGTTTGGCAATTCCTTAAAAAGTTAAATATAAAATCACTATATGACTGGGCGAGTCTACTTCTAAGTATATACCCCCAAAGAATTGAAAATAAGGAATCAAAACGATATTTGTATATCAATGTTCACAGCAGCACTGTTCCAATAGCAAAAAAATGGAATCAATTTTAGTGCCCATCAACAAATGAATGGATAACTAAATATGATATGGATATGCAATGGAATATTTTCAGCCATAAAAATGAATGAAGATAACCAGTAAGATGGCAGCAGAGTAAGGAGCTCCTAGAGTCAGCTCATGCTATATGGCAGTTAATCACCCAAAGCTATCTAAAACACCTGTTTAGGGGCTCCAGAACACCAGAAGAGCATCCTGCAACATCCTTGAAAGAATAAAATGGGAAGCGGATATGGCTCAAGTGGTGGGGCATCCATCTACTACATGGGAGGACCCGGATTTGATCCCTGGGATCTCCTAATAAAATAAAATAAAATAAAGTAAAATAAAATAAAATAAAATAAAAGGTGAGCCAGGCCCATGCAGGTGCTTGGTGAGACATGAAGCAAGATGATGACGCAACAAAAGAGAGGTGCAGGGGAGAGTCAAGGCAAGCTGGGCCAGAAACCAGGAACTGAGGTGGGGCAAGTGACAGGGTGCCTCTCTCCCACATCAGAGATCCCTAAGATTGAATCCCGGTGAAGCCTGGAGGAGAAAAATGAGAGGAGAAGGCAAGAAACAGACACAGATCACCCAGTGAATGGACACAGACAGCAAATGGGGAGGGGTGGGGAACTCACAGAACTGTACCAAAAAGAAAAAATAAAGTCAATTAAAAAAAAAAATAAATAAATAAATAAATAAATAATGTTTCTCTTTAAAAAAAAAAAAAGAATGAAAGGAGGAAACTGCCCATCTGCAGAGAAGATTTATAAGTAGAGCACTCCACACTGCAGAGGCCAGTGCCCATCCATCCTCCACTGGTGGCACAAGCCACCTCGGGAGCTATTCTGTGGCTGGAATTGGAAGCACCACTTCCCCAAAATGGGGAAAGAAGAGACAGCTGAGCACCAACTTCAGCTACTGATTCAAAATCCTGCAGGCTAAAGTATAATCCTAAGAACGGCTAAAGTTTGAACCTGTCCAAGTCAGAAAGAGGCTGGTAACAGCCATTTTGACTCCACCCCTGGCATGAGGGGAAGTGGGGCTGACTGAAAAATCACAGTGATGGTAGGGACCAGCATCTTTCACCCAGCTCATGCTGCAGCCCTAGCCTAGGCTTCAGCCCTACCTCTGGCAGGGAGGAAGCTGGCCAGCCCTGCACCAGCCTCTCTGGTTAACTGCAGGTACATTCAGCTGAAACAGACTGAATAGTCCGAAGTCTACTAAGGCAACTGCAGTTATTCTGGACCCAAATGACACAGATTGCTGCCTACACCTACAGCTCCATCCCACCACAGGCAAGGGAGGAAGGGGCATGAAGCTTCATCAGTCTCTCTGGGCAACCACAGTCTAGGCCTGCATGATTTGGATAATTACACATGGCTGTGGCTCTGTCCCTACCACCATCAAAGGAGAAAGGTGGGAGAAGCTTCATTGATCCCTGGGGCAATGTGGGCAGCTTGAGCCTCCACAGCTTACAGCACCAACTATATCCTCGGCTCCTACTACACAACCAGCAAGGGAGAAAGGGCAAGAAAGCCCTAAACTAAAGAGAGAAACTGCACCCAGAATAAATACATCTAGTTATCCAGATGCCAAGACATCAACAAAAAATTACAACCCATACCAAGAAACAGGAAGATATGGCCCAGTTAAATGAACAAGATAAGCCTCCAGATGACATAAAGGAGTTGAGACAACTAATCACAGATGTTCAAACAAATCTCTTTAATAAATTCAATGAGATGGCTAAAGAGATTAAGGATATTAAGAAAACATTGGATGAGCTCAAAAAAAAAAATCTGAAAGCATACATTGAAAAATAGCAGATCTTACGGGAATGAAAGATACTATAAATTAAATAAAAAATACACTGGAATCATATAACAGCAGATTTGAGGAGGCAGAAGGAAGGATTAGTGAGCTTGAAGAAATGGCCTCTGAAAGCATACATACAAAAGAACAGATGAAAAGAATGGTAAAAATTGAACAAGGTCTCAAGGAACTAAGTGACAGCAAAAACATGCAAATATACGTGTCATGGGTGTCCCAGAAGAAGAGAAGGGAAAAGAGGCAGAAAGAATATTTGAAGAAATAATGGTAGAAAATTTCCCAAACCTATTGAAGGACATAGATTTCTGTGTCCAAGGAGCACAACGTACTCCCATCCAAATAAATCAAAATACACCAACTCCAAGACACATACTATTCAGAAAGTCAAATGCCAAAGACAAAGAGGGAATTCTGAGAGCAGCAAGAGAAGAGCAATGCATAACATATAAGGGATACCCAATAAGATTAAGTGCCAATTTCTCATCAGAAACCATAGAGCAAGAGGACAGTGGTGTGATATACTTAAGATACTGCAAGAGAAAAACTTCCAGCCAAAAATCTTATATCTGGCAAGACTGTCTTTCAAAAATGAGGGTAAGTTTAGAATATTCACCAATAAACAGAAACTGACAAAAGTTTGTAACTAAGAGACCAGCTCTGAAGGAAATACTAAAGGATATGATACAATCTGAAAAGACAAGACAGGAAGAGAGGCTTGGAAGAGAGCCTAGAAATGAAGATGATATCAGTAAAAGTAACTAAAAGGCTCAAGAGTGGTGAAAATAACATATGACAGACAAAATCCAAAGGTCAAAATGGGTGAAGAACCTCCTTTACAGTTATATCATCAAATGTTGATGGATTAAACTCCCAATTCAAAAGACACAGACTGGTAGAATGGATAAGAAAATATTAGCCACCTATATGCTATCTGCAAGAGACTCACCTTAGACCCAAGGATACCAATAGCCTGAAAGTAAAAGGCAGGAAAAAGCTATTCCACGTACACAATAACAAAAAAAAACAAAAACAAAACAAAACAAAAAGCCGGAGTAGGTATACTTATATCCGATGAAAGACTTTAAAAGACACTACTAATGCACAATCTGAGGGGGTAGTCAGGAAGAAAAATTCCATCTACCATAGCAACCAAAAGAACCAAATATTCAGGAAGAAACTTACCCAAGGATGTATAGCACTTGTATTCAGAAAATTACATTGTCAAAAGAAATTTATAAAAAGACCTAAATAATTGCAAGAACATTCCATGCTCATGGATCGGAAGATGAAATATCATTAAGATGTCAAGTCTACCTAAATGGATACACAGATTCAATGCAATCCTGATGAAAAAAATTCTACTAGCATTTTTTAAATAAATGGAAAACACAATTATCAAATTTAGTTGGAAGGGTAAAGGGTCCTGAATAGGCAGAACATCTTAAAAAAAAAAAAAAAACAAAGTTGGAGGACTCTCACTTCTGGACTTTATATCATATTACCCAGCAACATTGGTAAAAACAGCACGGTACTGGCATAAGGACACATAGACCAATGGAACCAAACTGATGGTTCAGAAACAGACCCTCACATCTATGGTCAAGTGATTTTTTACAAGCCTGTCAAACCTACCCAGCTTGGGCAGTACAGTCCATTAACAAATGGTGCTAAAAGAACTGGATATCCATAGCCAAAAGAAAGAGCATAACTGTCTCTTATACAAAAATTAACTCAAAATGGATCAAAAAAATAAATATTAAAGAACCATAAAGCTCTTGGAAAAAAGATAAGAAAACATCTTCAACACCTGGTGATAGGTGATAGATTTTTCAGGAGATAAGAGGAGGACTGAGATGGACTACTGATGTTTCAGGCATTTAGAAGTTTTAATTAACTTTACTGTAAAAGTATAAAATTCACGGTAACATATTATAGTAACAGCTGGTTTATAAATGGGAATGCGGCTAGAAAGGGTAGTCTAGGGATGTAAATGTCAATTGAAAAAAAGCTAGAGAATAATCTAGGGACTGACTAACATAGCAAACCCAGAGGTGGATGAGAATTGTGGTTGATGGTACAGATGCAAGAGTGTCCTTTGTGAGCTAGAGCGGATGTACGTCACTATCGCAGGGTGGTGTGAATGTGGAGAAGCATGGGAAAAATACAACTGGAGTGACTTATGGACCGTGGTTAACAGCAATACTGTAATATTCATGCATCTATACCAAAGATGTACTTGTGCTGATAATGGGGGAGTATGGAAAAAGTGTGCCAAATGTACACTATGGACTATGGTTAGCAGTAACAGTCTGATAATATTATCTCATAATCTGTAACAAACGTTTCACCACGGTGTGGTGTGTTGATAGAAGGGTGCTGTAGGGGAATTCTGTACATATAAGTGATTGTTCTGTAAGTTCACAACTTCTGTAATAAAAATATATTTTAAAAAATAATAATAGAGTGGGTTGGGGGGAAAGTACACCAAATGTAAGATATAGTTAATAGTAAGATTTTGACAGTATTCTTTCATAATTTGTAACAAATGTCTCACAACAATGCAAGGTGTTGGTGGTAGGTTGATGTATGGAACCACAGTATGATGTTATTCATGTTTACTTTGTAAGTTCACAACTTTTACTACTATACACTTATTGTTTATGTATGTTCATGTATAAATGATATAAATAATAATAATAATAATAGGCTGGGTTGGAGGAAAAATACACCAAATGTAAGATACTTTGTTTAGTAGTAATATTTTGAAGATGCTCTTTCATCATTAGTTAAAAATGTATTGGTGGTGGGGTGAAGTATGAGAGCCCTGTAGGATGTTAAGTATGTTTGTTTTGTATGTTCACAACTATTACTATACACCTATTGTTTATGTTTATTTATGTATGAGTGATATACTTCAGTAAATTTTTTTAAAATGAAGTTCTGACACGTGCTGCAACATGGATGAACCTTGAAGGCATCATGTTGAGTAAAATACGCTAGACACAAAAGAAGAGATATTCTATGATTCCATTTCTATGAAGTAACCAGAATATGCAAATTTGTAGGGACAGAAAAGAGATCAGAGGTTACCAGAGCCTGGGGTCGGGGGAGGGGAAATGGGAAATTAATGCTTAATGGATGCAAAGTTTCTGTTTGGGATGATGGAAAAGTTTTAGTAATGGGTGGTGGTGATAGTAGCACAACATTATGAATGTAATGAATAACTGCTGAATTATATACTTGAAGTGGTTAAAATGGGAAATTTTATGTTGTATATGTTACCACAGCTGAAAAAAAGAGAATCACCATAGTACAAAATAGGCTGACTGCACTGTCACTCAGATAAACCAAGATCCATCCACATCAGATCCACCGTCCAATGACAATATGTTGACAGATTCTTCTGTCTACATGATGTTGAGGTCAGAAAACCTCTGAAAAAATGAGGAAGAGCTCTTTCATTCATTCAATAAATATTTATTAAGCAATTACTCTGTGCCAGATCCTGCTCTAGGCACTGGTGATGCATCAGTAGATAAAACAGATGAAAATTCTTATGGAGTTTATATTCTAGTGGGAGCAAAATGGACAAATAATGAATATAATAAAGAAGTTATATAATATGTTGGAAGGTGATATGTACTGTGGAAAAAACATATCAAGGTAGGGGATGTGGCTGAGAGAGGGGCAAAAACTGCTTTTTCCAGCAATGTTTCACTGTAAATTGCCCGATGTCTATTGGAGATTGAATCATGCCTGCCACAAAAAGCACATTCAAGTTCTGACCCCTGGTCCTGTGGGCATGAACCATTTGTAAATAGGACCTTTGAAGATGTTATTGGTTAAGCTGTGCCCAAACTGAATGAAGGTGGGACTTAATATGTCTGAAGTCCTTATAAGCAAATAAAATAGGACACGGAGAAAAGCCACAGGGAGCAGCCAGAAGCTGGAAATCAACAAAACCCAGAAAAGAAAGGAGAAGATGCCACCACGTGTAATGTCATGAGATAGAAAAGCCAAGATCCAAGGATCTCTGGCAGCCAGTCGCAGAATGCTGTTCATGGAGAAATTATTGCCTTGCTGACCTCTCGAGTTTGGACTTCACCTAGCTTCAAAACTGCGAACCAATAAATTCCCATTGTATAGTATTTGTTTTAACAGCTAGGAAACTGAAACAGTGTCTCTCTGTGATAGTAAGCTGTTCTTGTGTATGCTGACTGACCAGTTGCCCCCTTGTGTCCAAGGACAGGTAAGGAAATTACTGCCTTGCTGTGGGAGAGGGAGTCCTGGGTACATCTGGCCTGATGGGACATCATGCCAGGTCTTTCCTTCTAGTACTGGTCCTAAACAGACAAAATCTGGGTTTTGTAAGATTCTATCACCTATCTGGGCATCTTCCTGTCCATCATCTTTTTTCCCTTTAGGCTCCTGTGCTGTTTTGCCTTAAGGAAGAGAAGATGCCCCAACTTTTTTAAATGGTGAGAGAAGGAATAAGCCACTTAACTACTTGTGATTGATGGTTTTTTTCCTGGCTGGAGCACCTTCCCTTAATATAGGTAGCACTGCCTGACAACTGCATTTAGGATCATTCAAATCTTGTGCACCTCTTTGTCCTGGGGTAGTAACAACATGGTCCTATGTCATTAACACTGGGTAGAGTCTCCTGATTTGCAATCCTATTAGAGACAAGCTGCGACTGCTCAACCCAGCAGGAAGGAGCTGGGACCAAATAGTCTGAAATGTTCATACTTACACTAGTTTACCTGCACTTAACCTTGACCAACTTCAAATTTTTCATCATATCATTTGGTGCTGTGGATCATTTGTCACTGATGGTCAGAATTTCACAGTAGCAAAGATCACCCCCACCCCCACCCCCACCAACTTAGAAAGACAGGGTTGCTACATTTACATCATTAGGAGATACGATTTCTGGATTGGACACCAGTGCTTTAAAAGTAGAAGCACATTTGGAGAACCTACTGTCTTATCTGCAGCTGTTTTTATTGATAAACATTCTAAATAATTTACTGAGGAAAATGACAACACTACTTTTCTCAGATAAATTCACTATGGCAGTGCTTCTTACAGATGCAGGATTTGGAGTCACCACAGTCACTGTTTCCTTTTCATTTTCTTCCAGCAACTTTATATATGACGATGGTAACCAACCCTTTGTTTGGTGTCAAAATTCTCCGTAAATCCAGCCATCTTTTTCCTCAAAGATTAACAGTGTGATGACATCTTCCCATACAAAGCTAAGTAAGGTCTTGTCAGTTTTTTTTTTTAATTGTTTTTGTTTTTCATCATGTTTAGTCCAGTTACAACCAAAACCAATCATTATTAACTGGGATCATCTAAAGTATTTATTATATATTATTTATGTATTCATTCATCAACAGTTGATGTGTGGTTAAACCTGTCAATCAAAGGGCTGGTATATGTTCTGGTCAGGGGTATTTTCAATGCAGAGGTAGGGTGGACCCAAGTGTGTTATCTACTTTTTTGATCCAATCATGTTGCTTCACTCTATTGTTGGGGAAGGTTGAAGCATTCCAGATATTGGTATGGAGATTGGTGTCTTCATTTCTTCTATCATATTAATTATTTTCTCTCATACTTTGGTGATATCACTACAAATTTCTTGCCACTTAGGCAGTTTTGAAATCAATTCTGCAGACCGTGTGTTAATAATACATGTGATTTTTAAAAACCACAATGTTTGTCAACCATAAAACAGAATTATCTCTTCTCTTCCAAGTAAACTTCTTTGCAAACATCTACAATGAATTTCTGGATTTCACTCTAGCAAGAAGTAATGCTTTCCATATACTAAATTTATTTGTGCTCTTTAGTGAATTTCTACCTCCTCGACTTTTCCATCTGATCTTCCATTTTGCTTGAGATTTCTCCAAAGAATATACCTTATTTCTATGTTCTGTTTGGTATATTTTTAGAGATGCATTCATATATTTTACATCAAATTCTATCTTCTTCAATTGATGTATAATCTCTTTATGAAATTTTTTGAACTATTAAAGGAAATTTTTAGTAACCTTCATTAAATTTGAAAGCTTCTTGGTCAACATGGGAAAGCCAGTTTTAACCAATTTCACCATTCTTGTCCACTCCATCTTTCTGCCATGGTCACAGCATTAACAGCTTTTTCATCTTTTTTCCTGGATTTATTAAATTTCATAGCCTGGGACTGAATTATTTCATAACATTCTGGTAGAACAGAAGTGCTCACATGTGGCAAGACCTGAGCATCCTTAAAAGTTCTCTAGATGATCAAGCATGCCTAGAACTTACTATAAATATAACACATTATAGACAGTCATTGATGTCTTTATTTTCAAAGTGAAACCCACACAGACTAATGGACCTAAACAGGCTATATTTTTAAACAATCTCATTCAGAATTTTCTAAAAGATTCCACAATAGAATAATTTGAGGAAATATTGCGTGTTCTTCTAGTACACTGACAATACCTATTAACAAATTAAAAGTCATGAAAAGTTCAGGGGAAAAACTATTTTACTTTGACCATACAATATTTTTCCCCTCATGGGTTCCCTATTAATGTGTCAAAATCTAGTTTATCATAAAACATAGTTTGGGGATTGCTAATTTAGTTTGAAAGTCAAAATCATTGTTAACATTATTCTCAATGGGGCAGTGTCCCCAAAGAAAAGTTACTGGAAATTTGTGGGGGCATTTCTGGTCATAATAATAATTGGGGTGGATATGGGTGAAATATTTAGGGGGCAGGAAGTGAGGTATACCAGATGTCCTGCAATGAGTGGACCAGTCCTATGACTTTTAAACTCCTGATGGATAGTCAGGTAAGGGAAAATCCTGTTTATAATCATGCAAGCCTAGAATCTAACTCCATATTATATATAAACACAATGTATTCTTGCATTATTTTGGTATATCATGAATTTTCATGAATGCAAATTTGGAACTTTGTCAAGAGTTGGTCACTATTTCAGAAAATCATACTACTGAAAGAAACAGCACTCATGGTATTTTAAAAATCAATACAATGCACAGATATCAGTTGGCCTAGGTAGCTATTTCACAGTGATTCTATGTACAAGTGCAAGTAGCCATTTCACTGGGACTGCTGGTGTAGTTGTGTCTGAGCTTTCAAATACTGAAATACTTAACATTTTATTATAAATAAGTTCCCTTTATTGCTTCTTGAGTTCAGCTATTATACTGCTTTTTAAATCACATGTATAAATAGGTTATATTTTTTATAAATTTATTTCAAGATAATAAATTAGATGTTATAAAGTATTTTTAAAATAGGGTGTTCTGTCTGATAAGATTGAGAATTATTGATCTATAAGCTTTAAGAATTCTAATTAGGAAAAGCCATGATTGGCAAAAAATACGATTAAATTAAACCATAAATATAGTATGATCTAGGTAAATATTTGAATATGTGGTATGTTTAAGATAAAATAATTTATCATCAGGCCTTTACTATTTGCCTTACACCTGAGTATATTGAAGCATGAAGAAGTATAATAGGTCTGTCTGCCTTCATGAAACTTACAGTCTAGTGAAGGAAACAAAGCAACTGTCAAACAATTAAAGAACTAAATGCTAAACAGTTGCCTTCTAAGCATATATGAAACAAAAGTTCTTATGAGGTAATATTTTAGGGACCTGAGTTGGTCAGGAAAGTCTCAGGGTAAAGTAGACCTTCAGTTTTGCATTCCAGAATTAATTGGACAGCATCAGCAAGGTATGTTCACCATGAAGAAAGAGAAGATGAGCCTAACTGCTAAGAGAGGAGGGAAGGAGGGGTAGGGTTAGAGCCTGTGAGGGTCCAGTGAGAGAGATATGGTAAAACCAGATAATGAAAAGCCTTGAAAGGCACAGGAGCCTGAACTTAATGCAATGGATAAAATGAAGCCTGTACATGCTCCTAAAGAAAGAGGTAATGATGAATTACTTAGAAAGATAAGAACAGATGGACTTAAGGGAGAGAGAGATATATAAAAAAGCACTAGTAGTTGGGAAGGAGAGTTTGGCATAAAAGATGAGTTAAATTTTAGATTTGTTGAAATTGAGGTGATCAGACCAATTAGAGAGCTTTAAAAGTCAACATGGTGGTAAAAGCTCAATGTCTCATCACCAGAATGAATGAGCTCATAGAGACAATGAATACAGAGAATGTTGGAAGGCAGAAAACAGGGACTTGGGCAACACCCAGAGGTGAAAGGACCAGAAGAAGAGCTGGCAAAGGAGCCAAAGAGGATGACTATTACTTTATATACAAATAATAAAGCTTTACTCTTGTCAGGTGGGTGGTAGAGGCTAAAATTATAAACCAATTGTTTTTTAATATTTAAGAAAGGTTATGGACCACAGCATCATGATAGTTTACTAATATGCTATGACAGAAATCTCTCAACTTTTAGGATGAAATTAAAGATTACAGCTGTGCACATAAGTCATATGTCCTTAAAGAAGGTTTTCTAAATGGAAAACGTACTAGTTAGAGAAAAGGAATCTAGTCACATATAGGTAAGTCAGTTGACTCATAGATGCTATTAAACTTCCAGGAAATAACTGTAAGCAGAAATGAGCTATGAACTTATTATCAGTCATCACAGAAAGTTGCATCACTATAAGGATCACTCTGAATCAATGAAATAGACAAAGAAATTGCTTGAAGGGCAGTCCAACTTGGAGCACAGATTTAATTGCCTGCAATAGTAGAGGGAATAGCAGCCGAGATCTCTGCATTCTTTATAAATCATCCTTTATTATCTATAGTCATTTGTAATCTGAAACTATTTAACATTAAAATTTTCAACCTAATAAATCCACCTCTAGACTGTTGCAGTTCACTCTTTACAGAAATTAATCAATATGCCTACATGACTAAACATTCCCAAGATTCAATGCTAACGACAACTGCTATCTATGAAAAAGTGAAGAGCTTTATGGATAAGATAACCTAAGTCCCAGTTTGCCTGGGATAGTCTCAGTTTACATCTGCTGTTCAGGCAGAATCAACAGCACCCCGTTTCACACAAAGTGTGGATGAGCACACTGGAAACTTTTATTAACTACTCTTGTTTTTCACTTTATGTTTTAATCCTAATTTCCAAAAATACCTGTCATAGTCTATGAACATCCATTATAGTTGCTTATAGAATCCTGCCCAGACTTTCTTGGTCTAGGCCTGCGACAGCTAGGGACTGCCTCCTGGTGGTGGGGTGATTCTTAGACGTCACTGATCCCAATTCCGCCCCCAAAAACATCTTGGTCTCCCATACATATCTATCAACTTTGTCCCAATGCTTTTCATCCCATACTTTCTCCTCTTGTGAGCTCTCATTTTTCCTCATTCAAACCAGGCTAATGGTTTGACAGCTCTCTATATGATGAAGATTTCACTTTATAGAAAAACAGGATTAAAATTCAGGCTTTTATTTAAACCAGTATTCTGAAATCCAAATGATCTGAATTCATTCATCCATGCATTCATTCACTGACATTTTATAGAGCACACATTATGTGCCAGGCACTTTGCTAGATTCTAGAGATAAAATGATCAGTGATGCAACAGACTTAGGGACCTGGGTTCATCAGGAACAGACACTTGTGATAATGGGTTATTAACACTAATAAGAGCTAACACTTTTTGGGTACTATGTGCCAGAGCTTTTCTCAGCACTTTTACATGTTCTCAACAACCTTGTAAGGTAATTGCTCTTATCCTCATTTTACAGGTAAAGAACCTGAAGCTTAGAAATAATAAGTAAATCTCAAAAGATCACAGTGCTGGACCCCATACACCCAACCATTATTCTTCTAGTAAAAGTATTTCCTACTATAGGAGTACATAAGCAAGGCAATTTATTTAGTCACCCAGGGTTTTAGGAATGTCTAAGCAGAGAACTAAAGAATAGGAATTTGGTGGGTGTGGGGGGTTTACAAGTAAAAAATAAATACAAAAAGGAAAGAAAGAAAATATTTCTAACAGTGGGAGCAGTATGTACAAAAAAGCCTAGATGTAGGAAAAAGCAGAGTGGGTTCCAGGAATTTAGAGTAGTTTATGCAGGTGGAGCTTGAAGTGTCAAAGGTGAATTGTCAGAGATGAGGCTGGAGTAGTACGCAGGACAAAGAGAGGTTTTGTTTTGGTTTTATCTATTGTGAAATAAACCACCACAAAGTTTACCAGCTTAAAACAACAACCATTTTGTTATCTCTAATTATTCTGTGGATTGACTGAGCTTAGCTGGGCAGTTCAGTTGCCCCTTGTGCTGTCACCTGGGGCTCTGGGAGTTTGCCCAGTATGAAACATCTCAGATGCTCACTCACAGGTCTGGCATCTTGGCAGAGACATCTGGAAGGCTAGGTTCACCTGGAATGCTGGGATGTCTGGGCTTTTCCCTGTCTCCATGTAGTCTCAGGCATTCTTTCTCTTTCCAATAGGGTAGCTGAACTTATTATATGGCACTTTAGAGCTCCCAAAAGTGCAAAAGTTGATGCTACCAGCATTTGTAAGGCTGGTGCCTGGAACATGCACAGCATCCTGCCTGCTGTATCCCATTACTTAAAGTGAGTGCCCCAGTCAGCTCAGACACAGTATGAAAGGAGATAACATACACAAGGGTGTGGATCCTGGGAGATGTACTTCATTGGGGGCCATGTTTGGAGATAAGCTATCACAGGTTTCATGCACAGGAGCAAGACTGGAGAAAGATCAACCACTTAGAAGGTTACTGAATAAAGTGAGAGAGTATAGTGGCATTTGTATTTGTATTTGGTAAAGATAAAGAGAAGTAAGAGTTATTAAGTGATGAAATGGACTGACCTTGGTGAGTAACTGACGATGGTAATTGAGGAAGGTCCAATGAGGGTGGAACATTGAGCTCCTGGTTGATAGCGCTGTTATTCACTGAGATAAAGAAGAGGGTAAGAGGGACAGACACGGTAGCAGAAATCTTATGGTATAACCCAGCAGGCAGATAGAAACTGGATCTAGAGAGTAAGGCTGCAGATACTGATTTAGGCAACTGAAAACATGGGAGTAGATGAATTGCCCAAGGAGGTTATATAAAGGGAGGAGGCAGCTCAGGGTGGGAGTCCTGAAGAACACCAACATTTAATGGATAAGCAAGAAAAGAGTAGCCACAAAGAAGACTGTGATGAAGTGTCACAGAATAAAAACCCGGAGAATTGAGTTACCACAAAAACCAAGGAGGAAAAAAGTGTTTCAAGGAAGAGAAAATGACTTCCAGTATCAAATTCCGTAGAGAGGTTAGATATGATTAGGGATGAAAATGTCTCTTCGATCACAAACAGTTATTCGTGACTTTGGCAAAAGCAGTTTCAGGGTTGGAAGCTATATTACAGTGAATTAAGTGAGGCTGTGGGAACACTGAGTAAGAGATTTTTTCAAGAAAATTGTGAAAAAGAGGAAGGCTTCATGGTAGCTATAGGAGGACAAAGGGTCAAGAGAAAATTTTTTAAGATGGCAGCAATTAGAGCATATTTAAGCACTACTGAGAAGGGAAGGAGAAAGAAACTAAAGATGCCAAAAGAAAGGCCTCTGAGAAAGCAGAATGGGAAGAGATACAGAACACAGAAACAGATTAGCCCTGGACAGGAAAAAAAAATCACCTTGCCTTACACTGGACAGGAGAAAAGAATGGTTATGTGTACAGATAAGACTGTAGTATGATATGGGGGCGGATGTGGCTCAAATGGTTGGGCGTCCGTCTGCCATATGGAGGGACCTGGGTTCGATGCCCAGGACCTCCCGGTAAATTAAAAAATATACACACACACACACACATATAAGGCACATGGGCTGCCAGGTTGTGTGTGCTGGTAAGCCGCCAGGCCCCGGGAGCCATGCAGCAAGAGAATGAAGTAACAGGAGAGAGACGCAGGGGAGAGACAAGACGAGATGCTCTGAAAGCTCTGAAAACCGGGAACCAAGGTGGCGCAAGTGGCAGAACACCTCTCTCCTACATCGGAGGTCTTCAGGATCAATCCTGGTGAAGACTGGAGGAGAAGGCTGAGAAGAGAGGGCAGGAAACAGACACAGAGAATTGCCCAGTGAATGGACACAAAAACAGCAGATGGGGAGGGGGGGGCGTTTAAAATGGATAAAGTAAAGTAGATAAATCTTAAAAAAAAAAAAGACAAGTATGATAGTTGGAAGTCAAGGGCATTCCTCTTTATTGCTTTATACAGAATTTTTTCAGTGAAGTAAGAAGTAAGGTCATCTGCTGAAAACAAGGATAGGAGTTTTGAGAAAAGTAAAAGAAGTTTTAAATGACTACTATGAAGAATAAGTTAGAGAGATGATTAGGAAAACACTGAAAGATTTGCTGTACAGCTTAAGACCCAAGCTCAGGTTGGTCACCATGACTCTAGGGTATCCTCAGTCTGCTCAGCTGTGTGGCTTTCTCTTGCAGCATCCAGTAAACAGGCGTGGAAAGAAAGTTAGATGGATTCGGGGGCTGGGGTGTGTGTGTGCTGAAGAAACACAATGGCTAAATAGCATGCAAGAAAATTACAAATTTTAGCAAAAGATCTATTGATAACATGATACAATTCCCTTTTATTCAATAAATCAGCCCAGAACTCACAATGTCAATAATTTCATAGTTTGATAAAGGTATATTTTCCAGTACTTTGGATGCTACTAAGAGGTCTGCTGTAGAGTATGGAGAAAGTTGCCATTTAGAGGACCCTCTTTTTAAACAGCCCCTGTAAGAAACAGACCAGGGAACCATATCAGCCATCCCTGGGATCAATACTTCTATTCAGAGCTGAATAAAAGAAATATAATGTGAGCCACACATGTAATTCTAAATTTTCTAATATCCACATTAAATATGTAAACAGAAGCAGGTTAGAATATTTTAACATTATATTTGGATAAATCCACTATATCCAAAATATTATTTCAACAATTAATTAATATGAAAATTATTAGTGAGCTATGTTACATTCTCTTTCTTTATACTAAGTCTTTGAAATCCGGGGTGAATTTTACATTTACGTTGCATCTCATTTCAGACTAGCCACATTTAAAGCTATCAATAGCCACATGTGGCTACCCCTGTTGAAGTAACAAAGCCACTGAGGTTCTACTGAGGTTCTTTCTTTAGAGACTCAAACTATTCCTATAATCAAACAATTCATAATACGTTTACATAGTATATTTCATCTAAGACTGTTCAGTTATTCTCAGGCTCAAGAGTCTAAACACATGTATTGCAATCAGATCATCCCAAGACAGAGAACCCTGGTTCCCAAATGAGTTTGTGCTGACCACCTGCCTGGGAACCATCAGTATCTGTACAGGCACTGGCTGCTATGGGCGATCTCAGCAGCCAGGTATGGCAGGTGGCAGGCAGCTGCACAGCCTGAGCTTTCCTCTTTCTCCACTCTGTTAGGTTAGTTACCATTCACCTCCACTTCCCTGCTTCCAAAATTCTGTTGCCATGTCTTCTTTGTCCTTATGGGGTTTATGCCTTTTATTATTCCTTCACTGTCATTTTAGTGTGTTTTCAAGAGAGAGTAAAAACAGACACAAGTATTCAATTGGACACGTTTATCTGGAAGTTGCTTGTATGGTTAGGGGCTGATTAATTTCAAATTCTACAGTTTTCATCAGCAGCAGATAACTTGTCTACAGACATAGGATACAAACTTCTTCAAGCTTCTTTAAAGATTTACTTCTATCATAATGCCAGATATAAACAACATACTATTTTAAGGGAAAAATCTATTTGCTCTTAAAATTGCTCTACTAAGAACATTTTGTGTTAAGAATACTCTTGTGCATAAGATGACTCAGTGATGTTAACATCAAAAGACAACTAATAAAGAGAAATGAACCAGCATTTACCCCTGCTGTCCAATTCACAGCGTGTGTCATTCTCAGTTCGGGCTCTACTCTACAGCCAGTCCCTTGCTCTCGGGAGAAGCCAAAGGAAAGAAAATATCTATTTTTGAAATAGATTATTATGAGTTTGAGGTGTCAGTTAATTCACTCTTAGGCCTTCTTAAGGAAAAGATGTTTTCAGTCCCATTTCTCACTACTGACCTTCCTCGTATGATGGTTACTGAACTGGAGCCTCTCTGGGGTTCTGCCCACAAGATTGGCCTCCCTTCTCGGTTGCAGCCCCCTCTCAGCTGGGAAGTGGATGTGGCTCAACAAGTTGGGCACCTGCCTATCACATGAGAGGTCCCAGGTTTGGGTCCCAGTACCTCCTAAGAGAAGATGAGTAGACGCCGCCTCCCGCCACAATGAGCTAGATACTGCCTCCCGCCGCAAGGAGCAAGATGCCACAAGCCAGCAGACACCAAAGCCCGCAGAGAGCAGATGTGGCTCAGGCCGTGGACACTCACCTCCTGGAGAAGGCAAGCAAACCATGAACAGACAGACGAGAGAATCATCTGGGGAACGGGGGAGATAAAGAAAGAAAAATAAATAAATAAATCTAAAAAAAAAAAAAAAAAAAGACAACTAATAATGTTAAGAATACTAACCCTACTTCCTCCAATGAATTGTAAAAAATTGTCTGGTCACAGCTCAGTTATGTGTTGTGTGTTTACTGTGTGAACCTTGAGTAAATGTTTGGACTCTAGTCACCAGAGATTTTTTTTTTTATGGGAGGGAGCAGAATTAGCACATACAATAACTGGTAATCCATCACTGTTCTGATTAAATCTAAGGGGTACCTGATTCACCAACACCTTCCAGAGTAGAAGTTGGCAAGCACTGTCAAAATAGACACATTTCATCAGTATTATAAAAAACGGAATAGGATAGACTATGCTTAGAAATGTCTTCTCTGAAAAAGACACAAATCTCTTCAGCAATATTGTGAATTTCTTACTTTTGTAACCTAATTTATCTAACTTTGTATTTTGAGTCTGTTTTGAAATTTTAAAAATTAGCCTTTTAAAAATAGGGAGTGCTCAATTTTGTTATTTTAAGATTCTTTGTGCCCATTCAGTGAGCACTGGGCCAGAGAGAGCAGCATATTCCCATCTTTTCAGCTAGAACTCACCCATGTAAAACAGCCCAGATAACTAATTGAACTGTGATTATGATACAGCAAATACAACAGCTTTGACTCAGAGTAGGTATTAGGTATAAATAGTTTCTAAAACAGTTTAGAAGTATCAATATTGTATTCTTCCATCAACATTTCCCCCTGCTTACCACTTTCAAGTCAGTGCATACAGCTGCATTTTCTTTTCAAACGTTAGCACAAGTCTTAAATTTAATTCAAGTAATTATTGAGTACTATTGTGTGTCAGGCACTGCTAGGTGCTAAGCATAAGAAGATTAATAAAACGTATTCTCTGTCTTCAAAGACCTCATGATCCAGCATGGGAGAAAAATATATCAATTAATAACTATAATGCAATATGGTAAGGGCTGCAATAAAGGTATGAACAAAGTGCTATAGGAAGCCTAGAGGCAGGGAGGATGAATTCTGTCTGGAAATGGTGGCAAAAGGAATAGGATTTCCCCAGTGTGAAGAGGTGGAAGGAAGACTATTCCTAGAGCAGAAACAACATGAAAAAAGGCATAATGAAAGTACACAACTTTTTCGGGAAACAGTAAAATAGCCTGGTGTGGCTAAAACCGGAGATTCCTGAAGAATAATGGTAGAAGCCGTGTGAAGAAATTTGAACTTTTTGTTATAAGAAAGGCAATGAAAAGGCATAAGAGTAGAAAAAAAAATATGATTTATGTCATAGTAAGAAAACTCTGTGGTAGTGTGAATGACTGGCTAGAGAAATGAGACAGGAGGCAGGCAGGAAAACCAATTAGACAGCTATTCTTGTACCAGGATAAGTGAAACTCTGAGCAGTAATTGTGGGACTGGAGAGAAGGGATTGAAAGGAGTTGAGATGCACTGCAGAAGCAGAATCACCTGGACATGATGGCTATTTGGAAGGAGAGGGTAAGGAAAGATGAGTCAAAGACTCCACCATGTACTTTGGCTTGCATGATGACTTAATCTAAAGAAGACAATAAGGATGAAAACGCAGGCAGTATTGCAGACATTCAGTCAAGCTGGAAGATCCAGGAGGCAGTTGGAAATAACGGTATCTGGTAAGGAGTGTAGTCAATACCAAAAATAGAGATTTTTAGAATTAGCAAAATTAAGATGACATTTGCAGTCATGTGAGCAACTGAAAAGAAGAGGAACCACTGCCAAATAATGCAACAACAACAAAAAAAGGCAAATATTTAAGGCAAAACTTCTTAAAGAACTCTTTTATAAGAAAATATGGGAAAATATCTTTGTGATCGTGAGGTAAGAAAGGATTTGCTAAACAAGACATACAAAAAGTACGAGCCATAACGGAAAAGACAAATTGAGCTACATAAAAATACTATTAAAAAGGGGTGAAATGACATTCCACAAAGTGGGAAAAATATCTGTAACACATACAACTGACAAAGGACTAGTATGTAGAATTTTTTAAAAGGGCACTTAAAAGTCAAAAAGAAACAGCAGATCACCTCGAAGAAAAAGAGGCAAATATAAGAGTAGGCAATTCACAAAAGAAAAAAATCTAAATAGACAACAAACATAAGAGAAGGGGCTCAATCTCATCAGTAATGAAAAAATTCTAAATGATAAGATATTACTGTATACCCATCAGATTTTTAAAGTCTATCAATAACAAGCTTTGGCAAAGATATGGAGCAATTAGAATTTTCATACACTACTTAGGGATGTAAATTAACATAACCACTTTGGGAAACTATGCCATTATCTAGACAGCTTGAAAATATACATACGCTATGTCTCATAAATTTCCCTCCTAGGATATACCGTAAAGATCTGCATCCTTATGTGCACAAGGATAGACATAAAAGAATGTGCAGAGTCGCACTCTTCTAATTGTCCCACACTAGAAACAACCCAAATGATAAATTGTCATATATTCATACAATGGAAAGCTATACAGCATATGGCAAGGAAAATGAACAGGCTATAGATACATACAGTAACATGGATGAATCTCATAAAAGCAAGTGAAAAAAAGCAAGTCACAAAAACAATACACTATGATTTAAACAGGTTTGAAAAAAATTCAAAACAGGTAAAATGAATCTATATTGTTTAGGAATTCATATACAGGTGGTTAAATAGGAAAAAAAAATGCAAGAGAACAAGTACAACAGAAGACAGAATAGTGGTTGCCTCTGGTGAGACAGAAGTGGTTATGATGGGCAAGGGACACCCAGGGAAAGTCTGCAGTCCCAATACTGCTCTGTTTCTTGACCAAGGAAGTGGTGGTTACATAGTGTTGAATTTATAACCATTTGATTAAATGTACATATCAATGTTATGAAGGTTTAGGTATATTTTATAATTTAAAATTTTAATGAACTAAAATTTAAAATGATCTTATATTCAACAAAAGATGTGATAGTGAGAAGTAACCACAAAAGATTTTGATGCTAAGGATTATTAAAAGAAATTAAGAAAGCCTGCTATCAAATCCATTTGTTAAGTTCCCACAAAGTAAAAATGACAATTCTTTATCTGAGATGAATTACAATTAAATTTGTGTCAAAGACTGTGAGTGAACTTCATTCTTTCATTCACTCAGCAAACACAGTTGAGTCTGAGTTTGTGTCAGGCACTGTGCCCACGACAAAAAGTACAGGCATACCTCAGAGATGTTGCAAGTTTGGTTTTGGACCATTGTGATAAAGCAAATGTCACAATAAAGTGAGTCACATGAATTTTTTTGTTTCCCAGTGCACATAAAATTTATGTTTACACTAGACTGTAGTCTTTTAAGTGTGCAATAGCATTGTCTAAAAAATAATATATGTAACAATTTTAAAATATTTTATTGCTAAAAAAAATGCTAACTATCATCTGAGCCTTCAGCGAGTCGTAATCTTTTTGCTGGTGGAGGGTCATGCCTCGATGTTGATGGATGCTGACTGATAAGGGTAGTGGTTGATGAAGGCTGGGGTGGCTGTGCCCATTTCTTAAAATAAGACAACAACGAAGTTTGCCAAATCAATTGACTCTTCTTTTCACAAAAGGTTTCTCTGCAGCATGTGATGCTGTTTGATAGCATTTTGAAAGAAAGACTTATTTCAAAATTGGAGTCAATCCTCTCAAACCTTGCCACTGCTTTATCAATGAAGTTTAGGGAATATTCTGAATCCTTTGTTATCACTTCCACAATGTTCATAGCATCTTCACCAGGAGTAGATTCCAACTCAAGAAATCCCTTTCTTTGCTCATCCAAAAGAAGCAAATCCTCATCCATTCATGTTTTATCATGAGATTGCAGCAATTCAGTCAAATCTTCAGGCTCCACTTCTAATTTTAGTTCTCTTGCTAATTCCATCACATCTGCAGCTACTTCCTCCACTGAAGTCTTGAAGCTCTCAAAGTCATCAATAAGGGTTGGAATCAACTACTTCCAAACTCCTGTTGATACTGACATTTTGACCTCCTCCCATGAATCACGAATGTTCTTAATGGCATCTAGAATGTGAATGAATCTTTCCAGGGTTTCAATTTACTTTGCCCAGATTCATCAGAGGAAACACTATCTATGACAGTTACAGCCTTACAAAATGTATTTCTTAAATAAAGTCAAAATGACTCCTTGATCCATGGACTGCAGAATGGATGTTGTATTAGTAGGCATGAAGACAACATTCATCTCGTTGTATATTTCCATCAGAGCTCTTGGGTGAGCAGGAGGTCTCAACAGTGGGCTTAAATATTCAGTAAACTATGTTGTAAATAGATGTGCTGTTATCAAGGCTTTGTTGTTTCATTTACAAAGCACAGGCAGAGTAGATTTAGCATAATTCTTAACACCCCTAGGATTTTCAGAATGGTAAATGAGCACTGGCTTCAACTGAAAGTCATCAGCTCAATTAGTCGGTAACAAGACTCAGCCTGTCCTTGGAAGCTTTAAAGCCAGGCACTCACTCCTCTCTGGCTATGGAAGTACTAGATGGCATCTTCTTCTAATAAAAGGCTGTTTCGTCCACATTGAAAATCTGCTGTTTAGTATAGCCATCTCCCTCTATTATCTTACCTAGATCTTCTGGATAACTTGCTGTAGTTTCTACATCAGCACCTGCTGCTTTACCTTGTACTGTTATGTAATGTTATAGAGATGGCTTCTTTCCTTAAACCTCATGAAACAACCTCTACTAGCTTCAAACCTTTCCTATCAAGCCGCCTCACCTCTCTCAGCCTTCAAATAATTGAAGAGTTAGGGCCTTGCTCTGGATTAGGCTTTGGCTTAAGGGAATGCTGTGGCTGGTTTGAGCTTCTATCTAGACCACTAAACTTTGTTCATATCAGTAGTTAGGCTCTTTCACTTTCATCATCCATGTGTTCACTGGAGTAGCACTTTTAATTTCCTTCAAGAACTTTTCATTTGCATTCACAACCTGGATAACTTTTGGCGTAAGAAGCCAAGCTTTCCGCCTAGCTCAGCTTTCAATATGCCTTCTCACTAAGCATAATCATTTCTAGTTTTTTATTTAAAGTGACAGATGTGCGACTCCTTTCACTTGAGCACTTAAAAGCCATTGTAGGGTTATTAACTGGCCTAATTTCAATATTGTCTCAGGGAATAGGGAAGCCCGAGAAGAGGGAAAGAGCCAAGGATTAATTTCACCATGTTATATGGGTGCGGTTCATGGCACCCCAAAACAATTACAATAGTAACATCAAAGATCACTGATCACAGATCACCATATGAGATATAATAATGAAAAAAGCTTGAAAATTTTCAAGAATTACCAAAATGTGACAGAGACATGAAATGAGCACATGCTGTTGGAAAAACGGTGCCAAAAGACTTGCTTGACCCTGGGTTGTCACAAAACTTCAGTTTGTAAAAAATGCAATATTTGCAAAGCACGATAAAGTACAATAAAACAAGGTATACCTGTACAGGAATCAGCCCTACCTCTAAGGCTTCTCCTAGCTGTAGGAAACCCACTGATTTCTAATCTCTTTTTTGGGTGAAAGATTAGCTGATTTTTTTCACTAGAATAGTCTCAGGGGTGGGGGTGGGAAATCTCACTGCCTTTGTTTGGGTTCTCCAAAGAACCAGAACTGACAGGGTGTATGTTTAGAGAGAGATTTATTATAGGAATTGGCTCATGTAACTATGGAGATTGGCAAGTCCAATATCTGTAGGGCAGGCCACAAACTGGGAACTCCGATGCAGGTTACAATGAATTCCCCAGGAGAAGCTGGCTAACTGAAGTAGAGGTAGAAGTTCTTCTGTCAAGATCATTAGTTCTCGCTTAAGGTCTTCAATTGATTAGATGATAATTCTCTCCGTGATGAAGGCAAGCTCCTTTGTTGATTGTAAATACAATCAGCCATAGATGAAATCAACTGACTAATGACTTAAGTCCACCAAATACCCTCACCATCATAATCAGGCCAGTGCTTGCTTGACCAAACAACTGGACACCATAACCTAGCCAAGCTGACCCATGAAATCAACCATCACAGACCACCCTTGTCAACTCGACACCCATACAAATCTCCTTAAGCCATAATTTCTAAATAAAGACAATGACATAGACATACTTTTGCTTAATGTAATTCAACTGTCCTGTGTACAACTGGAGATGCAATAACCCTCACTCCAGAACAGGATGCAAGTCCTTGGGTAATATTCACTCTTAAACTTGATATATGTAACTTAAATACTATGACACAAAGTTAATACAACTTATGTTATATAATCAGATTGAGAAGAAAACACAAAAATATTTTCTTTATGTATATATACAATTATATTTATAATGACACAAGAAAGAAATACTCATAACCATCACGGTCCTCATTTCTGCAACTGGTCATGTTGTTATGGCTTTTATTTATACCTACCTTCTTCTGCTATCCATTCCATATTCCCTTTACCCTCAGTAGGTACTTCAGCTGGCTGTAGTTCTTCACCTGGTGGGTAACACAAACCATCATTCCTGAAAGGTCTGGGCCATTAGTAGTCCTACCTGCTTTGGGTGGTTGCAGTGTCCTGTTGCCTTTAATCACAGGGCATAGTAGTACTAAGAGACGGTCTAGGAGATCTCCTGTACTCCTGGCAAAATCTTCTTTACCTCCATGTGTAGGTGAAGTCCTATTTCCCCTTGATAATCAGGATCAACCACCCCAGCCAGTACAGTAATTCCCTTCTTTGCTTGTTGATTCAGAGGCATGAGGAGCCCAAAGTAGCCAGGTGGCAGTCTTAACTTCCAGCTCAATGAAATCATTGTGTCTCCTGGGGCAAGTGCTCCTCCTTTTGGAACTAAGCCCTGTAGACCAGCAGAGCATAAGGTTGCAGGCACAGGAAGCAAAAATTTTGCTAGTGGATCATGAAGGGTTATAGTAAGTGATGCCATTCTCATTTCCACCCCTTAATTCCTAGACCCGTAAATCCTGGCTAAGGGAGAGACAGCACCATAAAGTGGACGCTGGTTTAAGCATATACAGCCCCATGGAGAACACTGTCAGAGCCCTGCTATGTACTGCTATGTACTGGCTTGTAGTTGAGTCTTCAAAAGCCCATCCCACCATTCTATTAATCTAGCTACTTCAGGGTGATGTTGAACATGGTAAGACCAGTGAATTCCAGGAGCATGTGCCCATTCCTGCATGTCATTTGCTGTGAAGCAGGTTCCTTAATCAGAAGCAATGATATGTGGAATACTGCTTTAGTTTCCTAGGCTTCTTAAACAAATACCATGAAGTGGTTCGAGTTAAACAATGACAATTTATTCGCTCAAAGTTTTGAAGCTGGGCATCATCAAGGTGATGCTGCCTTCCCAAGGACTGTGTTGTTCTGGGGCTGACTGCTGGAGATCCTTGGGTCCTGTCACATGGCAAGGCATATAATGGCATCTGCTGGTGTCTCCTTTCTCTTCCAGGTTCCATTTCATCCTCTTGCTTCCTGTGGCTTTTCTCTTTCTCTCATGTTTGAATTTCATTCTCTTTAAAGGACTCCAGGAATAGGATTAAGACCCATCACAACTGAGGTGGGTCACATCTTAACTGAAGTAACCTCATCAAAAGGTCCTACTTACAATGGGCCCACATCCATGGGAATGGATTAAATTTAAGAACATGTTTTTCTGAGGTACAAACAGCTCCAAACCACCACAAATAACATGATGGTGTATAAGGCATTCTGTAAGTCCACAGATGGTAGTTTTGGCAGAAGTACTGCATACAGGGAAGGAAAATCCATATACGGAGTATGTGTTTATTCCAGTAAGAACAAAATGCTGCCCCTTCCATGATGGAAGCAGTCCATTATAATCAACCTGCCTCAAGGTAGCAGACTGATCATCTTGGGGAATGGTGCTATAGTGAAGACTGGACATCAGCAGTGGTTGTAGCCAGATTGGCATCAGTGAGTAGAAGTCCATCTTGCTGAGTCAATGCATAACCTCCATCCCTACCCCATGGCCACTTTGTTCACGAGCCCATTGGGCAATGACAGGAATGGCTGGGGAGAGAGGCTACGTGGTATCCATAGGTCATCCTATCCACTTTACTGAAAGTCTCCCCTCCTCAGGACACCCCCTGCTGGTATTGGGACACAAATATCTTCATGATTTTCACCCATTCAGAAAGGTCTATCCACATACCACTCCTCTATATCTCTTTGTCACCAATTTTCCAATCATGTTCCTTCTAAGACCCTGAATATCTGACCATGCCTTCAGACCATGAATCAATATATAAACGCACTTCCAGTCATTTCTCCTTCCAAGCAAAATGAACAACCAATTGCACTGCTCAAAGTTCTGTCCATTGGGATGATTTTCTGTCACCACTGTCCTTCAAAGACATCCCAAAAATGGGCTGTAATGCTGCAGATGTCCATATCTGAGTGGTACCTGTATATCATGCAGAACCGTGTATAAACCAGGCCCAAGTTTTCTTTTCCTCAGTCAACTGATTGTAAGCAAGTTCTCGAGGCAACAGGTGCAGGCTAGTAAAGAAAAGGTAATGCTGTAGAAGTTGGGGCCTTGGGCATTTAGACTACTTCATCATGTAACTTTCTTGTGCCTTTGGAGCCTGCTCAACCTAGATCTCACATATACCACTTACATTTGATAATGGAGTGCTGCTGTGCACATCCAACTTTAAGGCTTGATGGGCCAGACAATACCCAGATCTCATGGTAACTTGGGGGCTCATGGTTAAGTGTTCAGTCTCTACTAAGGCCCAGTAGGAGGGCCAAAAGCTGTTTCTCAAAAGGAGAACTGGTACCTGCATAGGATGCCGGGGCTTTACTCCAAAATCCTAAGGATCTGGGCTGTGATTCTCTTCTAAGAGTCTGCCAAAGGCTCCAAACCACATCTCTATTTGACACTGAAACTTCCAGCACCACTGGATCTGCTGAATCATATGGCCTAATTGCAGAGCAGCTTGCACAGCAGCCTAGACCTGTCACAGAGCCTCCTCTTGTTCCAGTCCTCACTCACAACAAGCAGCTTGTCAGGTCACTCAGTAAATGGTCCAGATTAACACACCCAAATGAGGAATATGTTGTCTCCAAAATTCAAAGTGGCCAACTACTATTTTGCCTCTTTTTTGGCTGTAGGAGGGGCCAGATGCAACAGCATATCATTCAACTTAGAAGGGATAATTTAACATGCTGTGTATCACTAGACACCTAGACATTTCACTTAGGTGGAAGGCCCCTCAATTTTTGTTTGGTTTATCTCCCACCCTCTGGCATGTAAGTGCCTTTCCAATAAGTCTAGAGTAATTGCTACTTCCTACTCACTAGATCCAATCAGCATAATGTCATCAATATAATGGACCAGTATGATGTCTTGTGGAAGGAAAAGGCAATCAGTCATGGTCCGTGCAGACTGTATCATGACATAGGACTGGAACATTGATATACCCATGAGGTAGGACTGTGAAGCTTTATTGCTGGTATTGCCAGCCAAAAGCAAACTGTTTCTGGTGGTCCTTACTAACAAGTATTGTAGAAAAAGCATCTGCCAGCTTATTAGCTGCATAGCAGGTACCAGGGTATGTGTTGATTTGCTCAAGCAATCATACTACATCTGGAATAGAGGCTGCAATTGGAGTCACCACCTGATTAGGCTTACAATAATCCACTGTCATCCTCCAAGATCCATCTGTTTTCTGCACAGGCCAAAGAGAAGAGCTGAATGGAGATGCAGTGGGAATCACCACCCTGAATCTTTCAAGTCCTTGACGGTGGCACTAATCTCTGCAATCCCTCCAGGGATCCAGTATTGCTTTTGGTTTACTATTTTGCCAGGTAGAGGCAGTCTTCATGGCTTCCATCTGGCCTTTCCTACCATAATAGCCCTCACTCCATAAGTCAGGGAACCAACGTGGGGATTCTGCCAATTGCTGAGACTGCCTATTCCAATTATGCATTCCAGAATTGGGGAAATAACCACAGAATGGGCTCTGAGACCCACTGGACCCACTGTGAGACAGACCTTAGCTAAAACTCCACTGATCACGTGACCTCTATAAGCCCTGTACTATGGTACTTCAGTGATTATTTGGGTCTCCCGGAATTTGTCAGTTCAGAGCCAGTATCTAATCATCCCTCAAAATGTCTGATTATTTCCTTTCCCCATTGCATAGTAACCCTGGTAAAACACCATAGGTCCCTTTAGGGAAGGCTGGGAAGATTATTAACAGTATAAATTTTGTGTAGTTTAGCAGGGTCCTTCCCCAAGGGAACCCAGCCTTCCCTTCATTCAAAGGGTTCTAGGTCTGTAAACTATCTAAAGTCTGGAAATTGATCGAGGGGCTGTGGCTCTTTTTTTGTGATTTAAGTTACACTTTTGTTCACTTGACCTAGAATGCATATAGACCAAACAAATGTCTAGTAGACTGCTCATCTATTCACTCCTAGGTACCCCATGGTCAACCAGCCATTGCCATAGGTCTCTGTGAGTTAGACTATTCTGATTACTGTTTTGACTGTGTTGTCTATTACAGTAGCCATGGCCACATTGTCTTTGGCACTTATGTGCTGCCACTTGGCTCCTGCCAACCTAAGAGCCAATCATCTTCACTGTGTTTAAAGACCCAAGTTCAGTGGCAGCAATTCCCACAATAATATATGACCTACAGAGACGAGAGACCATATAACACTTCAGGGATGATGGTACTGCTCTCACAATTTATTCCTCACATTCCTGGTGAAAGGTGTGTCCTCTGGACATTCCTGGGGTGGGTAAGCAGGTCTTACATGATAAATCCATTCTAACATTTCAATCTCTCTAAGCCTTTGGATTCCCTCATCTACATTATACTAGGAAAGTTTTGGCATTTTTAACTTCAGGCAATGGAAGCCACCCTTTGGTCAATGCTTCAGCAAACCACCCAAACAAATGGTAGAGCCCTTTCTAAATGCTTGATACTAAACTGAATCCAGAATCTCTGCTTAGTGGGCCCATATCAATAAATTCAGCCTGATTCAACTTTATGTTCCTTCTCCTGTAATTCCACACACATATTCCCCTGATTCCTGTCTATGTAAACTGGAAGTCATGCAGTTCTTTTGGAAAGTAGCACACCCCCTCATGGGTCACACTTTGTACCTCATCTTTTGGGGCCTGTTGGGACTTCAGTCTAGTTATAGATCTGCAAGAAAAGAGGGGTGGTAGGGGTGTATCATGAGAGGAATTTGCAGTGTCTTGCAAGCCAACATCATCATTAGAGTTTCACCTGGTGAAACAGAATTAATCTCTTTAGACAGAGGTATGAGGGATATTTTCTCAAGAGAGGCAGTTACAGGTTTATCAGGCACAACAGGGTTAATCTCTTTAGAGGGAGGTGGGATGGCTCTTTCCTGGTGGCTGATTCCTAAGGACAGAGCATTATAGGTTTATCTGACAAAAGATGACTCAGCAGAATCTAGGGTTTCAATATCCCCACTATCATCATTATTAGTCCATATGTTCCCATTCCAATCTTCAGGATCCCCTTCCTTCCTCATCAATGTCCTAATTTTAACGGTAGACTCCCTGAATGTCTGGGACTTCAATGTATGCTGTAATTCAGCCACTTGCATGATAAAATTCAGTCTGGTTTTCAGAAATCTCAGGTCTGCAGCTACAAGAAATAAGTTTCTTTCAGTGTACACATAAAAACTTTCATGTCTTTCTTACAGCTCTTGAGCTAGGAATTTGGAGCCCTGAGCCCATCCCTTTCTTTAACAACTGTAACCAACATATGTAGGAATAAACAGCTAATATCATTATACTTATTTAGCACCACAAAACTCTGTTAAAGTATCAAATACACTGTCACCCATAGACTTGTCTCTTATGTGCATATAAGTAACAGTATCCAATGGTGATATTTAGTGTATCTCTATTGCCAATCCAAACCATGGATTATAAATGCCCTCCTGATCACTGGAAATAGAGTCATTAGTGCCTTTTAATCTAATCAGATTAGAGAACCAGTATCAAAAGCCCCAGAACCAACTCAGAAGTCTCATCCTTAAGACTTCATTTCTCAAGAACCACTCTCCATACTAAAATCTGTATTAGGGTTCTACAGAAAAACAGAACTGACAAGAGCTAGATAGCTAGCTAGATAGCCAGCTAATTATAGTAATTGGCTCATGCAACCATAGGAATTGGCAAGTCCAAATTCCTTAGGGCAGGCCACAAGTTGGGAACTCCAATGAATTCCCCAGAAGCTGCTGCTGCTGAAGAAGAGAGTGAAATTCGTCTTTCTGACTGCTGAAATCATCAGTTCTCCCTTTAAAGCAGGAGTTCTTAATAAGGGGTCAATGAGCTTGAATTGAAATTAAAAAACAAAACAAAACCATTATTCTTATGGGGATGTGTTGGTGTGGGTGTGATATATTTATTAAATAATACACAGTACAGTATGGACTTAGTAAGGGGTCCGTGGTTTTCACCTGACTGGCAAAGGGGTCTGTGAAACTAAAAAAGGTTCAGAACCCCTGCTTTTAAAGCCTTCACCTCATTAGATGAGACTTCTCTCACTGCTGAAGGCAATCGTCTTTTTTATCTGTAGAGGTAATCAGTCACAGATACAATTAACTGACTAGTGGTTTAAATCCATGAAATATCCTCACAGTAACAATCAGCCCAGTGCTTGCTTGACCAAACAACTGGACACCATAACCTAGCCACTTGAATTCAACCATCATAGTTCTTAAATGTTCAAATAAAAAGGTATGTAGGAATTATCAGTGCTGATCTGAATACGTTATAGTTTATGACTCAACTGAGAAATTACAGGGAGAAAATTGGTGCCAGTTGTCTTCTTCTCCTCCAAACACTAATAAACATGAACAGACAACCTTTGTTTTATTTTAATTTATTCCCTCCCCACACCCCCACTGTTTTTGCCTCACTGTCTGCTCTCTGTGTGTTCTGTCCGCTTGTCTTCTCTTTAGCCAGCACTGGGAACCAATCCTGGGACCTTCCAGAGTGGGAGAGAGGCACTCAATCTCTTGTGCCACCTCGGGTCCCTGGTCTGCTGTGTCTCTTATTGTCTCTCTTCTGTCTCTTTTCATTGTGTCATCTTGCTGCACCAGCACTCTGCGTGGGCCAGCTCACCACGTGGGCCAGCTCGTCTTTCACAAGGAGGCCCCAGGAACCAAACCGTGGACCTCCTACATGATAGACGGAAGTCCAATCATTTGAGCCACATCTGCTTCCCCCAACTTTTGTTTTTATTGCCACATAAGAGGAAGACTGAAGAGGCCAGCAGCAGGAATGGAAATAAGAAATGAAGGGTATAAGAATCTAAATAAATATACCAAGTGCCAACTAGTGTGCATTTGGAAAAAGACCTTGACCAAAAGGGAGAAATATTAAACATAAATGAGTTTTTATGGCTAAGAGATTTCAAAGCGAGTCAGGAGGTCATTTCAGGGGTTATGCTTATGCACGTCTCAGCAGGATCTCATTGACTGCCACAGTAAAAGCGCCTCAAACAGCAGGGCTCCTGAGGGCTCTAGAGCAGGGGTTCTTTTTTTTTTTTTTTTTCCTCGAAATGGCTTTTTATTAAACAGCAAAGCAGAATTGCAACACAATTTTCAAACATCAGTAAATTAAGTCACAAAAGGGATGCAAAATGTTTGCAGTATGACTATTAAATATTCGTACAGCTAAGTCATTTGTTGAATTTTACTTGCACCAATATAAATATAAGATTATTATTCCATGATTAAAAGTGACCCAAATCTAAAACCACAAGCTGTTTATCAGTAGATCTCTTCCTGTTATAATTAACATTTTTATTTATTTATTTATTTATTTATTTATTTATTTATTTATTTTACCGGGAGGTCCCAGGGATCGAACCCAGGGCCCTCCATATGGCAGACGGATGCCCAACCATTTGAGCCACATCCGTCCCCCTATAATTAACATTTTAACATTACTTCTAATAAATTCCTTTACCAAATGGAATCTACAACTGAATTTTTAAAAACTGTTTAGTAAAAGGATGCCAAAAACTCTGCAAACCATGTAGCTGGATTTACAGAAAATTCAAAAACTAGTGAGATAAAATACTGAGAAAGATTATCAATTAGTACATATGTAAAACTTTCCCATTTTATTCATGATTCTGATACTAATATACTCTTGAGGGTTTTTGCAAACTTGATCTTCTGGGTATCATAAATGAACCTTAAGAAACCAAACTCTTTTTAATTGTTCTCTTCCAAATGTGGCTTATATAAGGTTTGTCAGACTCAATCCACTTTCACATATAAAAATCTATGCCAGAGATGACACAAATCTGTAATGAAAACACTGGAGTTGGTTACTGTTTATTATTTTTTCCATTCTATTTCTCTGTTTCTCGAGATTTTCTATTTTAAACACACACACACATACACATACACACACAACCAGAGCTCATCTTTTCAGATACCAAGTGGGTCATTTTGTGCAGAAGGAAGTTTTGAATAAATCTTCCCAATTTGGAAACTCAGTTTTAAAGAACAGTCATCTTTTTTATCACCTCTGCTTTCAGTTTATCAAAGAGAAACTAACAGGCCTGTCGTGTTACTAAATATAACAAATGATGGGCCATAGCTGAGAAACTTTCATATTTTGGTTAAGTTTCAACAAGTTCAGGTTATTTTCATAAATGATTAACTATTAAAACTACTTTTACAAATGTGGACCAAGTGTTTTCTTCCTTAGGGGAAGGGAAATGGGAAGGAAGAGGCAAATGGAAAAGAGGCACAAGATGGTAGGCAGGGTACATAAAGCTGTGCATTCAGTACATAATTTTGGTCACTTTTTTACAACATGGTAATTATCTCCTTCTATCATCTTTAACTAAGCCTGTAATAAAAGATAATGCTAAACTTATAAATCATAGGAAATTTGATAAAACACTAATTTTCAAGTTTTCATAAATATATACAATTCTAATTATAAAGTCTCTACAATACATTTGCACGTTTTCATAGACTAAGAGAATACACAAACCCATGGAAGTCTCCAGTTAGGCTTTTAGTGCTCTTAATTTTGTCTAGATCTGCCATTATCTTCATAAATACTCAATGAAGCCACAAACAAAGGTACTGTAACTTTTGAAATCTATTCAAATTGTAAAGAAAAAAAAAAAAAAAAACAGGGGGCGGATGTGGCTCAAATGGCTGGGCGTCCGTCTGCCATATGGGAGGACCTGGGTTCGATCCCTGGGACCTCCTGGTAAAAAAAAACAAAAAAACAGCAGCACATCCATATAACAGAATGGATCCCAACACCTTACTTTCTTTTGCTTTTTGTGTCAGTTGTTTGAAAAACACTAGAAGTTGACATGAGGTGTTCTATATATTGTCTAAGAACTTGGTTTTCTGATTTTAGCTTCAGATTTTCTTCCTTAACTGCATCTACTCTTGCTGAGAGATCTTCAAGTGTGTGTTGGAGTTCCAACAGATTAATAAGTTGTGTTTTTTCCTCCAGTTCCACCTGATTTTTGGCATCAATAGCATCCATGTCGGCATTCATCATCTTGGATAACAAACTTTTAGGTCTCAGATATAAAACCTCTGATTAATGGTCTGCGCTATGAGAGGCCGGGAGAGGGAGGGGTCGGGTAGACAGCTCAGACCGGGACACAGGGACCTAGACACCGGCAGCTCCGCCTTCTCCTAGAGCAGGGTTTCTTAACAAGAGGTCAGTGGAAAGATTTCAGGGGTTCCATGAGCTTGAATTGAAAATTCAAAAAAAGTATTATTCTTGTGGGGATGTGTTGTCTTTCTTAAATAATATACAGTATAGTGTGGACTTGGTATGATTTTTATTTTGATGTAGCATGTTCTGAGTGCAGTGGATAACTGCCTACAAAAAGGTTGGTAAGGATGGTGGAGTTGGTTTTATGTTGCCGTGGGAAAACTCGAATTTCTAAGTGTTTGCTGAAAATGATGGTTTGAACAGATGTTGAACCATGTTAGGTTATCAGGTATTGAAATTATGGGAAAGTTGTAAAATATAATTTTGAATAATCCTAAAATTTAATTTAAAGATGTGCCAATGTTGAGTGTCATAAAACTATCTGTCACTACATTATGAGAAGGGGTCCGTGGTTTTCACCTGACTGGCAAACGGGTCTGTGGAACAAAAAAGGTTAAGAATCCCTGCTCTAGAGACATCTAGACACTATGTGGCAGGCAATCTCAGGAAGTCGGTATTCTGTCAGTGGGCCTTACCTTGGAATATACGCTCCCCAATGTAACAGAGTTAGACTCATTTATAATTTCCCTATACATGTTCCTTCTGCCCCTTTAATTTGAACCTATAATTAGCACTATACTCATTAAATATATGTCCGAGAGACTTAAATCTTCTGTCTCTTCATATGCCGGTTGAGCCCTGAATCTCAGCAGAGTGTTAACACCTACTTTCCAGTTCACTGGACTCACCCAGAACAACTAACAAAAGGATGATGATGGACAATGCCCATCCCAAAAAACGAGTATCCACAACTGTAAGCAAGACAGTTCCATCCATCTGTCCCATGGGATCTAAGCCCCCTCTCAATCAGAAACAGGGTGGGCATTACCATCCTAAAATCCTCAAGATTAAGGAATGAACAAACATAGAGGGGGAATGCAACTATGGACTAAAGCAGACTTATTATCATTCTAGCAATGAAAAAACTTGTATCATTGATATAAAGGCAGCAGCCACCAGAGGTTCTGAGGAGAGGGAGGGAAGAATAGGTTTAACATGGGGCATTTTGGGGACATTGGAATGGTCCTGCATAACACTGCAATGATAGATACAGGCTATTATACATTTTGTTGAAACCGATAAAATTGTGTGGTGGAAAGTGTAAACTATAATGTAAACTATAGACCATGGTTAGAGCAATGTTTTAATATGTGTTCATCAGTTGTAACAAATATGCCACACTAATGAAAGATGTTGTTAATGGTGGAAAGTGGGGGAGGGGAAGGAGTTGGGGTACATGGGAATCCCCAATATTTTTGATGTAACATTTATGTAATCTAAAGCTTCTTTAAAAATAAAAAATAAGTAGCTGAATAAAGATGTAATTTAAACAAGACTTCTCAAAAAAGGAAACCTATATCTACAAAATTATGTGATTTCTATTACCCAACTTCACCCATCTTTTTATTTCCAGACTGAGCTCTGAAGAATAGAATATACCCTAAAAAGCCAAAAATTTACCATCAATGAAGGTATTCTTAAAAAACTGAGCTACAACACTTGTATGAAATATCTAGGATAAGCAAATTCAGAGAGACAGAAAGTAGATTAGAGATTACCAGGAGCCAGGGGTAGGGGAGTGCTATTGCTTAAAAGGTATAGAGTTCCTGTTTGGTAATGTATAGTGGTGAAAGTAGCAAAACTCTGTCAATGTAATACCACTAAAGTATACACTTAGAAATGGTTAAAATATGGAAATACGTTATCACAATAAAAAATTTTTTTAATTAAAAAACAAAATGAAGGGAAGCGGCTGTGGCTCAATCAGTGAGGCTCCCGTTTGCCATATGGGAGGCCCCGGGTTCGCTTCCCGCAGGAAGCGACGCAGGCAGCAAGGGGGGGATGGATGAATAAGTGAATAAAATCTTTAAAACAAAAAAAAATGAAGTTACAAACTTCAAAGGCCACTTGAAAAGTCCCAAGTTAGCATCGTTAGAAAAAAGTTAAAAAGACAACTGGTATCGCTTCTCGGCCTTTTGGCTAAGATCAAGTGTAAAAAGACAACTGGTTTACACAACCTTTCCTGGAATAGAATTCCTATAATATAGAAAAGCAGTGTTCTAAGGATCAAAAAAGGTTCAGAAAAGAACAGAAAACACCACTCTTAAACATGAAGAATTAAGGAAGATTTTGCCTAACGAGTAAGGAATTTTAAAAATACTTAGAAGTTTAAAATTAGTGACCAATCGAAATTAATAAGGAATTAAAATGGGAGATAGAAAGACAAGATGCAGGTATCAAACTAGTTTCATTTAATGCTCTATTAATATCTCCCTGAAAACTCTTTACAATGAGATTTAAGTGATGCCCAGAAACATACAAAAGTAAGAATGTCCCCGGAAATAATTTTCAGTTACCATAACTCAAATTTTACAACTTGAATTTAGGTAAAGCACTTTTTTTTTTATGTCAATCTGTGAATCTGATTTTCAAATGATACGGTGTTTTGGGTTTTGTGGTGTTTTTTTTTTTTTTAAATAATGCTTGCTAATATTCTGAAAAAGTTAGTGAAGAACATGGAATCTGAAGAGTTCCAAGATCTGCTACCTACCAACTATGTAACCCTGAGCAAGTAACCAAACCCTTCCGAGCCCCACCTTACCACAAGCCTCACACGTCTGGAGCACATTAAAGAAAACAATAAGGTGGATAATAATGCATAAACTCTAAAGTGCTAGAAGCTCAATTTCTTCAACCCGCTGCAAAGACAACTTCTGCAAGTTTTTTTTTTTTTTTTTACTTTTGATTATGGAAATTTGTTAAATATACAAACATATAGTATATTATGAAATCCTATGCACTCCCACTCAGTTTCAACAATTATCAACTTATAGTTAATCTTGTTTCATCTATACTTCATCCACTCCCTCTTTCAATTATTAATTTCAAGCAAGTCCCAGACATCAGTATTGTTATAAGTAACATCCTAAAGACCGAAATCTAATAGCCTTTTTCCATGGTTGTACAGGTAAATGAAGTCCACCAGAAAGGTCTTGGCTAGAAATATGAACCTGAGACTCACCAACAATGAAATAAAGAGTTTAAGCTGTGACTCTGGATAAGGACAAATATCTTATCCATGCTTGGGAAACAATAAGATAGTTTCTCTGTGCTCTTTTATTAAAATCATATAAATAGATGTAAAGCACAGTTCTTCCATCAAGAAAGAAAACCCATGAATTTATAAAGGCCTATAGAACTTTTACATCTTATCATTTTAAATGCTTTTCTCCCTTTGAAAAGGTGTCCCTACATGTTAATAGTTATGAAAAGATTTAACAAAATCTCAGAATCATAAAAATATATGTTTTATATAACATCAAATTTAAACAGATATTGTAACCAACTGCCAATCTACTTTTCAAAGTATTTGTTAAAAACTTGTTGAGAGCAGGTGTAGCTCACTGGTTAAGTTCCTGCCTCCCATGCACGATGTCCCGGGTTCAATCCCTGGTACCTCCTAAAGAAAACCAAAACAAAACAAAATCTTGTTGTTCGATGTATATTTTATTAATTTTTAAATTGTACATATCTGTTTTATACATTCTTTTTATGTATATTTCACAACAATTTTTTTTGAGGAGACTGAACCTGGGGTCTAGTATTTGGGAAGCTGGTGTTCAACCACTGAGACACATCGGTTTCCCTGAGTTGTTTTTTTTTTTTTTTTTTTTTCATTTGCTTGCTTGCTTGTTTGTTTTTTGTTTTCAGGAGGCACCAGAACTGAACCTAAGATGTCCCATGTGGGAAGCAGGCGCTCAACTGCTTGAGCCACAACCACTTCCCTCACAATAATTTTTAAAGATAAACTTTTAAAATTTTTAAAAGAAAATGTGAGTCCTACATTGAAATAGCAATAAAAGATGATTGTGTATTTTATAAGCATTCAGAACTCTGAACATACTAAGAATATTTACCTACCAAAAATATTTTATAAGCTCTTCAGAGACAAATCTAGTAAATCAAAGACTACTTATTCTTAAATTTGTTATGATTTATTTATACTCCACCTCAAAGAATTCCTGAAAGAATTTTGACTCAAGTTCCTTAAGTCCTAATTTTACAATCCACTTTAAAATAATTTCTAAACTTTCTAAGAGTTTTCATACACTGTTCTATAAAGATTTACCTTAAAAAAAAAACAAACTTGTGACCTTTCCAATGGAATGAAATTTTGTCTCTTTGATTATTTTAGCCACCAAATAAGGGATCCAAAGAGGGTAAGGGGGCAGTGCAACTTTGAGAAGCACAACTGATTTTCAATGTTTAAATTGTGACAGGTCATCAATCATTAAATCAAACCCAAATCCTATCTGATTAGAAAGAACTCCAAAATATTTTTAAGCACATCCTTATCTTTGAAGTAATAGTTCTAGCCATTTCATAAATTAGAGGGGTATGCATTTTAGTTGAGAACACACCATACATTTCTTTTGCTTTATTTCTCTCTAAGAACAACATTAGACGTATTTAAAAGTAGTTTCAGCTTTGCTGTATTTATAACTGCCACGTCATCTAAATTAGTGAAGGCTTTTTGGCAAATAGTTCTCATTTTTAAAAACTTTTGAAGGACTGCATCTAATGTGTTTTAAGTAAAATCCAGTCAGTTTTAAAGCACGGTTAAGGTATTATCGAGTCAAAACAAGATGGCATAGTACCCTCCCACACATTAAAACACACACACACACACACACACAATTTTCCTCCAGATATCAGTAAATATCAACAGGAAGATTAAAAGGCATAATTGCTTTCACAGGAGCCATCTACTTAATATCACCCCCCAAAAAACTTATTTTCAAAAACATATGTCAGATACTCAAACATTATTATTTAAACTGTTTCAGTCTTTAAGATAATGGGGATATTTTCTTGCTGTCAAATAAGCAATGCATTATTATTTAGCACTTATCTTTAGCTGATAAATTTTAATTGTTGAATATAAATATTTCTTGGATCAACTTAATGAGATTTTTTCACTCTCATTTTAGACATTAAAACGTTGGGGAAGGGAGAGAAAGTGTGGAAATATAGAACAACTGTTGAGAACTCGCTCAGTTTTTAATTAGAGAATTTTATAAAGATATCTTGCTGCTGTTCTTAAATTAATTCTGCATCAGAAGCCAAGTGAATTTTTTAGTCTTGAATAGTAATGATACAAATTCTCTTTATCAATAATCTGTATATTAACTATAAGTATATATCAGATACATTTTATTTCTGTATCTCTATAAAGAAAATCTTAGTGCCTGCCAGAGCCTAATGACATCATTAACATTAATTAATTCTGTCAGAGTGAAAAGTGAATTCATCTTTTATTTTCATAATGAAAAAACTGCTATTTTGCACAAAATACATGAAAAATAGTAATTTTCTTTTGACACAAGAAATGAAACCACGCATTTTTTTAGTCTCTAATTTAGCAGACATTAACTTGCAGACATTTAATGTCTTAAGTACTCCCTCTCCATCAGATTTCCTCCTCAGGTTAAATACCCTATGGCTATAAAGATATTTTTTCTCAAAAGTAGCATTCACAATTCAGAGAAACGTTGTCTACATAAACCCTCAGTACCTACTATAAAGGATTACTGAAAAACTCCCCCAACAAACGAGGTTAATTCCACTGAACCTTTCAGAGTTGAAGCAAATATTAATGCTCCTAATGCAGCGCCTTTAACACAGTCTTAAAATAAAAGTTAAAAAACTTTAAAAATCACAAATACGACCCATCCTTTACCTCGAAAGCACCTCACACACGTCTAAGGGTAGACTTTTTTTTTGCCCCTAGAGTGTCAGCAGATAATGCAAGCTATGAGTAGAAAACGTGAAGATTTCGTTGAACACTGAAAGAAAACTGTTGAAGTGTAAAAGTTCGTAAATTTTCTGAGGCGTCTCCCGAAGGTGTTTCTAGTTGCTGCAATTATGTCACGAACACAAAAAAGCAACAGAACAAGCTGAGGACGACTCTCAAAGAGCCTGTTAACAGGTGGCCGGGCAGGAAGAACGGTCCGCGCTCCAGCTGCGGCCGCCGCCGCCCCTACCCGGGGACGCCAGGCCGCGCCAGCCCTCGCTCTGCCCGGCCAGGCCCCGCCGGCGCCCCGGGCGGCACTCACCCCGCTCCCCCACGCTCCGGCGTCCTGGCGGCCCCGGCGCTTCCCAGCTCCGGGTTTTCCACTCAGCACCGAGGTGCCGCGGGGCCTGCGTAGCGGCCCGAAGACCCTGAGAGAAGCACGTGGCTCCCTCGAAGCCTAGTCCCCGGGCGGGAACTCCGGCCTCGGCGCGCCGGGCCCCCGCCTGCCGCAGCACGCAGGCGCCGAAGCTCCTGGACGCCTCGGAGCGGCGGGGCGGAGGGCGTGCGTCTGTGCTTCCCCCGGGCTCGGCCTAAAGTGTGAAATTCTGGAACGTCCCAGCCCGGCTGGGGTCAGATAACACCTGATCTACCTTCTACAAACGAGGGAAGTGAGGACCACCCAGGATTTGGGGTGCCTTGCTCTGGAGGCCACACGGTTGTTGGAGCGGTACAAAACCCGCCACCCCGATTTCCTCCTATTGAGCAGCTGGGGGGCGGCTAGGCCCCTCAGAACGCGCCTCCGGGAGGTGAGGGTGGAGGCACCCAGCACCCGAGCCTCGAGCGGCCCCGGCTGCTGCGTGAGCCAGACGGCCTCGCCGCTGCACAGGCAAGGTCCGCCGAGGGGAGCGCCAGGGAGGCCCTGCAGCCGGGTGCCCAGGCCGGCGGGGTCTCCCCGGCACGTGCGGGCCGGGCACCCGAAGTGCCATGGGGCACCACAGCGGGGCCGGCTAGGCTGCGCGTTTCACTGGAGGCGCCGCCCCAAGGGGGAGCGGGCGCAGATGCTGTCCGGCCCTGAGCTGTGAGCCCAGGTCCCCGCCACCCGCTCAGGCTCGGCGGGGCGGCAGCTGCGCCCTCTTGGGAACCTCGGTGGAGTCGGAGGTGATGCGGTTTGCTGGAATGGGAAGTGCGCACCCAAGCTGGGGCTGCGGAGTCCGGAGGGAAGAGGATGTAGCCCAGAAGGTCTCTCCACAGGCAGGGCTCGCAGCTCCGCGCGGACCCTAGGGGGAGGGGTCGTTCTCCAAAACCCGCCTCACGCTACATTCTCAGGCCACACATGGAATCAAAAATAAATAGGGGGTGCAGGTCGCTTCGCAGGAAACTTTTCGTTGTTCCTGTATTTCCTTCCCGCCCGTGGACAAACCGAGCAGCTTCCTGGCCTCACTCTCAGGAGGTTTCAGGCCAAACAGACTGGATAGCCCCGGACTCTGGGTTTTCCCGGGGAGCATTGTCCCCCATCCCCAGTTTCCCCCAGGGAAAGTGGAACTGTCCTCCCTGACCCCCAGTTGGAAACCGGACGCCTTTCTCCCCTGTCAGAGTAAAATGTGTTCTTATCGACTTTTCCAGGTTTTACGTTTGTGTGTTTTTAAAGAACTTTACCACACCAACAAACAACTTGGTTACTTCTGGCAAGCGGTTGAGGATTTAAGAGCGACGTTTTAGCACGTGGGAGGAAAGATTCTCAGGTCCCCCAGCCGCGGTGAAGCCACCTGGGACAGCACAGCAGAAAAAAAGATTGCTGCTGCCAACATGCGGGACGTGGGTCGTTTTTCTGTTGTTGTTTTGCGTGTGTTTTTCTTTTTGTCCTTTTCCTTTTTGGCTCAGCTCTGCGAGTATCCTTTCCCCCGCTTCCTGGCCCCCTTCCCCTCCCCCTCTTCTTTCTGGTGCAGGCAATTAGGGTGAAGAAATCAGTGCCAGGTTCCTGCCCCTGAAGAGAAAGGAATTGTTTCGGGGATTGAGTCCTGACACCTGTCTCTGCCCTATTTGGCGGGGGATGGGGGTGGGGGGACACGTAGGGTCAAGACGCCTGGGGGAGAGGTCAAGCTGACGGGGGACACTCTCCAGGAGAATGTTTCTGTGGGCTCCTCTTGCCACGTCCGCCCGCCCTGTCCTTTGGCCCCCAGCTTCGCGCAGAACATTAACACACGGGTTATTAACACCGGGGTTCCCCTCACTTTTCTCGGTGCCCCCCATCTCCGGACCGGGATCTGGGGCTGGAATCAGTAGAGCAACACTGACAAGCCGTTCATTAATTTCCATTTATTTTCGGGAAATAACGTAGATATGGGGAAGGAAGGGGACTGCCTTACATTTCAACAAGTAATTTGTGATCTTCACATCGGACAAATCAAATTTACAAATTACTTTCCCACCTACTGGACGAAGCGGCCAAAGTCAAACTGAAACACCGGCGCGCGAGCTCTCCGCAGCCTTTGGAGACTGAAGGTGCACTAAAAACTCACTAGACAAAACAGGGTTGTTTAAAGAGAGAGAGAAGCTGACAGTGGAATTAGAACTGGGGTTTGAGGGCCTGGGTTTGTTTTTTCTTAGTGCGTGTTTTTTGTGTGGGTTGTTTTGTTGTTTTTTGGGAGTTTTTTGTTTTTGGTCTCTAAACCGGAACTGCGACCTTGTGCTTAGCCTGGTAAGGGACTCAGTCCCGCGCCCCTGCCCAGCCTAACCCCACCCGTGTCCTGACTTGGATGTTTCCTCCATGCTCGCGGACCCTTGTGACCCTCCGCGCCCAGCTTCCTGGAACTGAGCGGTTCTCTTTAATAAATACACATAGGGAGAAGGTGTGAAGAGGGCAGGACAGCTTTATAACAACTGAAAAGCAAAAATGCGTCATCACTTGAGGAAGAGAGGAAGGAGAACAGAGGGGGAAATATTTTTTGCTTTTGTTTTTATATGTATATATATATATGTGCGGCATATATCTTAAAGTTCTGTTTTCTGGGCGCTAAGACTTGAAACATGCTCAGCTCAACCAACAGCAACTAAAAAGTTTAAGTGGTCCCTGTAACGGACCGGACTATGTACAGCATTCCCGCCGAGGCGGAAGAGCGAGCCAGTTCTGCGCAGCGCGGGGTAGGATGCGGTAGGCTGGGGGCGCGCTCATCCCACCCGCCTTGCCCCATCGCACCCAGGCCAGGCTGGGGAGGAGGAAACGCCTGGTAAGCTCTGGCCTGCAGGCGGGGAGCAGGGCCAAAGCAGCTGAAGGGGGCAGCAGTCTGCGCGCGAGAAACACTTAATGGTGGTTTTGATTTGAAGTAGAGCGTAGGTGCACGCGATGGCAGAAACACGCCAGTTAGTGACTCCAGTGTCCAAAAAGAATAAATAAAGGTGTTGGGCTCAAACAGTGGGTCGGAGTGAAGATCCTCCAGAGGCTGCAAGTGCATAATAATTGTACTGAAAGACTGGAAGGGGGTGACTTAGGAATTGGGGCGGGGGGGGGGGCGAGAATCACACAGCTCCAGCGCATAGAATGTGTGGACCAGACCGAAGCACCAGTCCCCTCCTCCAAGGTGTGGGTGGATTTGCACATCCCCCAAGCAAGTGGCACAAAGATGGGGACAATAGTGCAGGCAATGGGCATCTTTTGGGGGCGTGAAAATTCAGTTCTGGAGAAGCCGAGGCAAAGGCGGGCGGTACAGCAGCAGCAACAGGACGGGGGCCATAGAAGGCGCAGGTAGTTGTGTTTCTTCTCTTTCTTCCGCTCCTGGACTCACAAGACCTGGAACCTCCATGAGGTTTGGTCCTTATAGTCCAGACAGTCGGGTGAGTTGAAGTTGAGTTTCCATGCGGAGGACGCAGCGGCAGCGCCAGGCTCCTTGTAATCCAAGCAGTCGGCGGAGTTGAAGGCGAGCCCCGAGCCGCCGTAGCCCTGGTGGTGGTGGTGGTGGTGGTGATGGTGGTGTCCCGAAGACTGGCTCAGCGGGTGGTGCGCGTGAGGGTGGTGGTGATGGTGGCCCGCCATGGACGAGGGCGCCATGGGGCTGAGCTGGTGCGGGTGGTGGTGCGAGTGCATGGGTGCCAAGTAGGAGCTGCAGTCCACGCCGCCAAAGTAGGAAGAGGAGGGCGCGGGGTAGCCCTGGCCGTAGCTGCTGCCCTGGCCGTAGGACATGGGGTAGGAGGCTGCAGCTGAGGCGGCGCCCGCGGCCACAGAGCGCTGCATACACGATGCGTTGCTAGGGGCGGCCAGTGGCTCGGGCACCGACACGGACGCGGGAGCTGAGCCGGGCGAGATGGAGGCCGGGCTCCAGATGGACGAGGCAACCGGAGTGCTCAGCGACGACGCGGCTGCCACTGCCTGGTTCCCGCCCAGGCCTGCCGCCGCTGCCGCGGGGTTGGCGGAGGCGCTGGACGCCGAGCTAGAAGACGAGGCGGAGCTGGACACAGCGGGAGGCGTAAATTGGCCACTGCTCTCCGAGCTCGAGCTCTCCCGCACCGGGGATGACTTCTTCTTGGCTGGGCGGCTCTTGGTGCCGCTCCCGCTCTGTTGCTGCTGGCGGCATTTTGCGCGGCGGTTCTTGAACCAGACCTGCAGCGGGCGGGCCAGACCAGGGAGAGCGGGTCAGCGGGACAAGCGGAGCTTGCTGCTACCTCGCCCCTCCTACCTACCACCCCACCCTGAATAGAACCCTTTTCCACTGAGACCTCAACCCTTCCCACCTCCCACGGGGTCAGACCCTGCCCCCGCGCTCCCACCCCCTACGCCCTCCCCCATCCTCCTGCTCAAAGCCGCTCCTCTGCCGGCTCCGGGGTAAGGATGCGGACTTTCCCACCCCCACGCAACTCTGCTCAAGGGGGGGACGTTTGCTTCCGTCCAGCCAGACGATCAGCCATCTCCAAAATGCTGCTGTTGGCTGCATCCCCACAGCCCCCTGGGGGTGGAGATTGCCACCGCCCAAGGATGCTTGGAGGCTCTGTCTTCTACCAACAGAGCTCAAGAAACGGCAGAGAGGCACAGAGCAAGCCACAGTGAGAGAGACAGTTTCACCAAAGTCTGGAGCCAGGGTCGTTTCACTAAATCGACCCCGGGAATCCCAGGGCGGGGCGGGGCGAAGCGACTGTTTGGGTGCGAGCAAGAGTAAGGCCGGGAGGCACCTCTCGGGGGACTCGGGAAGAAAGCCAGAGCGGAATTTCGTTGGGCTTCTTTGCTCAAGGTGGGAACTAAGTGAGACGGTATCTTAAAGTTCTCACTCCTCTGGGAGGACGCCGACACATGGCATTGAATTCCAGGTGCTTTCTCGAGCCTCCGGAGAAAGAAGGCGGGACAAAAGGCCCTTGAGGAGAGTTCTGAGTTAGAATTTGAACATATTTTCCTGGCTTTTTCATTACAAAAATAGAAACGGCAAAGCCGGATTTTGTGCTCAGCGTCCTCTTCAGGGTAGAGGAAGAGGCTAATCAGACCGACACTACCCCATGAGCCGCACTCCCAGGCAGGGCACCTGGCTCAGACCACAACTCCACTCTTTCAGTTCCAAGATCCTCGGGTTGCAAGGCAAGGACGGAGGCAGAATTCAGGCCTCTGAGGGAAACTCCCAAGTCCTGGGGCGGCTAAAGAAGTGGGGGCAAGTGCCAGGCCCCTCGAGGCACTTTACATGAGCAGCCTGACTCTTCCTCCCGCTGTCCTAAAAAGGACTTTCGGTACGGAAGGCGCCCGGCGACCAAAGGCCAGATTCAGGGCTCCAAGCCATTTCCTTTAACTTTGCCCCCTCTTCCTGGAGGGACTCAGCGCTAGGGGGAGTCGGAGAGGAACTGCCCAGCCTGGATAAGCCCGCCCCCAGGCCAGACCATCCTTCCCCAGCCCGAGACTCCCACCGCCGGCCCGCCCCTCCCCCACCCTGAGCCCCGGCGCTCCAACTGTGACCTTAGAGTGCCGGGTGCACGCACCTGGACTCTGGATTCGGGCAAGTTAATCTTGAGCGCCACCTCCTCGCGCATGAAGATGTCGGGGTAGCGAGTCTTGGCGAAGAGCGCCTCGAGCACGTCCAGCTGCGAGCGTGTGAAAGTGGTGCGCTCCCGCCGCTGCTTCCGCGGGGTGGCTGTGGGGACACGAGGGGGCTCCTCGGGTCAGTGGTGGCCACGCGGGCCGGCGCGAAAAGACGCGGGCAGGCCCAGCGCTGGGCCATCAGCAAGGGAAAACCAAGCTCCGAGAAAAGAAACTCCCCCGCGGGGCCTAGCCTGAGAGGCCACAGGTGGGAGAAGGTGTGTGCACAACGGGGGGCCAGCGTCTCCAAGGCTCCAGGCCTGCCCGCCTCCGGGAGGTTAAAATAGGAAGAGAAATCACGCAATCTCCCTTTCTTCATATACCCCCCACCACCACCACCACCATGCCTGGGGGAGTATTGGAGAGGTGCACCGAACACCACCTGGAAAACACGTTCTGAGGAAATAAATGGGGGGTGAAGGAGTGAAGGCTGGAAAAGAAACCCAGGGTTCGGCTCAAGCCTCACTTCAGCGGTTTTTTGGTGCAGACCACGGGGAAGGAGAATCCCCCAACCTCAGCCGGTCGCTTTGATTGGGGAAGTTCCGCCTTAGGGCCAACCTCTTTTTGTCAAGGCCTAGCGAGTGTCCAGACTCCTCATTCAGTGTTGGGAAAAAAGGAATAAATAAATACACACACACACACACACACACACACAGGCACCCGTGGGAAACGAATCCACGGGGCAAATCGGCTGGGCTCCGGCGGTGAGAGCACAATAGGAGACGGGTTGCTCGTGTGGCCGGGCTGGGACTGTGCACGTTGCACGTTTTCAACGCCCTGGCCCACCTCATCCACCCGCGACTCTGCCGCCTGTGGCCAGCAGCGAGTCCTGCATTGGTGAGCAGACTAAGCAACCAGCTCACTGGGCCTGCTCCACAACAAAGCATGTGCTCAGAGTGGAAAGCCTAGGGGGTGCCCAACGTTTGCAGGCGCAGGGGGGCCGGGAGGGCCGGTGCTCACCCGGATAGCCCACAGAGGGGTGCAGCAGGTCCATGGCGGGCCCAGCCAGGCCCAGCCCGTTCATGCCGTATGGGGGTTGTTTGAGGTAAGACATCATGCTAACAGCCGGGTGGAGGCGCCCGGACGGATCCAGGGGGCCGGGGGCCGGGCGCGGTGCGGGGCTCCCACCGCTCAGATCTTCGAGGTCTGTTGCGTCTGGGGACCCGGCCTGTGGAGACATGAGACACACGGAAACCGTAACTGGGCACCACCCCAACTCCAAGCCTTGTGCGAACCAAGGATCCCCAGTTGAATTGTAGAAGCAGCCTGAAGTACTGGACAGGGGCATCAACTCGGCTCCACAAGGCATAAACCCAGAGACCACAGCTTTGAAAAACGTCTCTGGATCTTCATTGCCTCTTTTCGGACTTGGAATTGGCCAAAGACTCTAGTAGGACAGCCCGGGAATTAAGGATAGGTCAAAAGCCAGGCTAGGGAAATCAGAGCCGGAATCGCGGGGAATGCAAGGTCCCAAACTTCTGAGTAGGGCGGGAGCCGGTCTCGGGCTGAACAAGCAAACAATCTCTCGGCACCCAAGCCGGCCGCCGGCTGCCCAGGGCATGGAGGGGTTGTTTTGTTTTGTTTCAATTGTTTTTGAAAGCAGGATGAAAAGTAAAGGTTCCAGAGGGCCAAGGCGAGGCATTGCGGAGGTCTAGGCGCAGCTCGGCCTCTCTGGGACGCGTTTCCCACTTGGGGCCTCCCCTCTTTCAAGATCTCGGCGGCTGGGTCCGGGCCCCGGCATCCACAGCCAACCCTACAGCTAATCTCTCTGCGCCCAGTCGCTGAAAGATCGCTGACCCCGAATCTCACCACACCTCAACCGCAGTTACAGACCTAGGCCCAGGAGAGATGGTCAAAGGACGCAGAAGGGGTCGCCGTAAAGGTGGCGGTTCCAAGATGCGACACGATATCGGGGGACACTCAGCCGCAGGCCTTTATTGGGCCGGCTTTCTTTCTGCCGGGTCCTGCATATGGACAATGGGGTCCCAGCCCATCCATTTCATAGAGTCACGGGGATTTGGGAGGCCTGGGTGCAGCATGTCGCCTGCGCTCCCTACCTATCCTAGTTCCTAAACCCGCGATCCCAGGACCCGACCGAGAACTAGGCCTCAGCTGTGTAGCCCGCGCTGACCCCGGCTGGAAGGTCAAAGCTACGCCTCCCCAACTGCCCCGGAACACTAGGCGCTACTCTCGGGGGTCAGGAAGGGATCCTGAGAAGCGGGATTGGAGCCCAGGAGGCCCTGTCGCTTCACCCCGCTCGGCGGGAACTTTTCTAAAGCAGGCCTTGGAATCTGGGCTAGGGAGTACCGGGAAAGAAGCCTGAGCTGAAGACGTAACCCCGCACCCCACCCCAGCCCCCTTCCGCCGGGACCCACAGTCTGGACTGAGGGAGCCCAGCATGCAGGGAAGGGAGGAAGAGGGTAACACCCGATACACATGGGCCAAAGGAGAAGCAGTTTCACGCACGGCGGGTCTGCTAGGCTGCAGCCCTGAGTTTTCAAAGACTTCCTCCAAACTTCGGCTCGGTGACTTCGGCGGAGGCGGGGGAGGGGGCACAGCGCCAGAGCTCCGCTCTGGGGTCCTCCACACACCAAGAGGGGCGCCAGGCCGCTCCCCCGGCCCCGCCCCGTTGCCCCCGACTGGGGGAAGCAGATACCCGGTAGAGGAGGGGGAAGCGAGAACTATCAACGTGCTCCCGGAGTCCCGGTTGGCCCCGCGGCTTTTTCCTTACCTGTCCTCTGCTTACGCGGTCACTCACCATCTACCTCGCGCCCTCACAGAGACCCGCCGGGCTGCCAACCTGCAAAACAGAACCGCATAGGAATTATGTATCGGAGCAGGCGGCTGGTGTAGGACCGCCGGATTTCTTTCTTTCCCCAACTTCCCTCCTTCCATTTCTTTCTTCTCTCCTAGTGGCTTTGTGCGTGTCCCACTAGATTTCACTTTATTGCAGAGACACTTTGTTTGCAAAGCCGCACACGCTCCCGGGACATTGCCTCGCCCAGGACCGCGCAGAGGGGCCGCGTGGGGGGAGGGGGAGGGTGCGGGGAACAGAGTTGGGAGGAGGCTCGCGGTTGCAGCTGCACTCCTAGTGCAGCACGGAGACAGCAGGGCTGGAGAAGTCCTGCAGAGACACTTTGCAAACTAAATAAATCAAGCGATTTACCTTGTCGGAGTGGCTTGTCTGGCTTGGTTGTTTAGGTGATTGGAAATGTAGCCTGATGAAGATTGATCACCTTTCTACTGCCCTCCGCGGGTAAGTGAATGCGAGCCGAGTGCGTAACCGGGCTAGGCCGCCAATCCGGGGCCCCGCGCGAGCTGAGTGACAGAGAACCCGGCAATAGCAGTTCGAGCCGGGGGTTACCTCGGCGCGCCCCCGCCCTTCCCCGCCCCTTGCACCCCGCCCTCGCCCCGCCCCGGCCGCGCGCTAACTCTGGGGTTTGGCTGGTAAACGCCGTGCAGATCCAGGCGAGGAAGGCGAGAGCAGCGCCCAAGCCCAGGCCACAGAAGGGGCGCCCGTCCCGAGGTCTGCTCCGGGGCCCCCTCTCCTCTCCCGCCCTCCTGGCGCTCCCGAGGGAGTGGCGGAGGGGAGGCGAAGTGCTGGAGAACCGGTTTCTTAGCTCTTTCGCGAGCCCACCCGGCTGGGCGGCCGGGTGTGGGCGCGAGGACTCGGGGGCCGCGGGTTGGAGGAGCGCGGGTCCCCGGTTCCTTTCGCGGCCCGGTGAGCCCCAGCGCCTGCTACCTCCGCGCCGCCACCTGCAGAAGGACGCCGCGAGCGGCTTGTGCTGGCGCAGGCAACTTTCCCCACCGCGGGAGCAGCTCCGGGCGCGCAGATCCCGCCTCGGCGCCTCAGCACTCTCGCGACCCGGAACAGCGCCCTTAATGGAGGCACCGTCACTTACCTGCTTCTCGGCGTCTCCCGGGGTTCCCGGTCCCCACGAAGGGTGTTTTCAAATCTTAAACGCTTCTTCTGAAACGTTCGAGCCCAGCATCCCCTCCCCCTCTTAAACACAGACTCTATTGAATCGAAAGATTTGATAGGAAACTTTCTTTTCCCCACACTCTCTCTCCTTCCTCGTTTCCATTTACCAGGGACAGTCTGGTGGAAAACGAGGGCCCTGCCCTCAATTTCTTTTCTACATGCCGCGGAGGAAGCCTCCTTGAGGCGATTTCCCCGGATTGTTCGTACTGGCGAAGCCCATTTCCCAGCCGAACAAACTTCTCGAACTCGTCCACCTAGGTAGACTTTTCAAAGCGCAATAAAAGTGTTTTGGCCCCCAACCCTGAGCAAGGTGATTCTTTTAAATGGCACCTCCTCCTTAATATTAGGCACGGATTTACACCCTTTCGAGGAATTCCTACCCTTTCTTCTTAATCCTCCCTTCCCCCTCCCCCAACAGGCATAGTGAAAAGTTTGAACAGGAGTAAGTGTGAGGGCGAGTCACGGAACCGCCAGGCGCATCGCTGTGGGTAGCGTCCGCGCTGCCCGGGCCGCGGGGTCGGGCATCGCCAGCGGACCTGGCTCTGGGCGAGGAGGAGGAGGAAGGGGAAGCCCGCTGAGTGAAAAGGGGCCGCCGCAGCAGCTCATCAAAGTGCTCACCCCTCCCCCAAGCGACACTTTCCTTTGGAGTCCGAATAAAATACGGTAACAGAATATGATGGAGGGCACACTGTTTCCTTAACTGCTTCTCAAAGGGCCCGGGATATCTCCTTAGGACCTTTAATAAGGCTTTGGTCGGTCCTTTTGTTGATCTCTCAAAATCAACTCCTTCTAATTGAAGTTGGAGCTGAAAGCGAGCTAATGTTCAAAGAAAGTGGCCGCCAGACCAACGAAATTACATTTTTTTTTTTTTTTTTTTTTTTTACGATGAGGGAACATCTAATCAAAGGGGCATGGAAGGAGGGGTGGGAGTGGGGGAGTACGGAGGAGAAAAAGAGGTTTTACAAGATCCTTCTCTGGTTCACAAAAGTCAGCGACACGGGCGCTTCTCTTCAGAACAAAGACACCGCGGCTCATTCACAAAAGGGAAAGAAAGAGAGAGAAAGCTGAATAAAAGAAGGAAAGGAAAGGAAAAACATGGGGAGGAGGGTGGGATGTGCAGCTTTAAGAGGAAAAGAAATTGTGCAGCGCATCGCGTTGGCTCCGGGGCGGACACACCTCAGGCTCGGCCAGGCCCAGGTCGAGAGTAGTCTGCGTTTCGGAGCCATAGAGGTGGTGCTGAGGTTAAAAGAAAGAAACGAAATACACACCCCTCCCCCAGTCCCAGGAAAAGGCTCGGCTGGAGCGCACAAGTTTGGAGGGAAAATGTGCCGGGGTCCTGCTGAGCGCGCTAGCAGCGTCCGCACCGGTTGCCCCGAGCTGCCTAAGCCGGGGCCTGTGCGCTGTGTGCCTGGATTGGCCCTCACGCGCTGGGGTGCGTGTCCTTGCCCCAGTCCGGCAACCTTTCCACCTCCTGCCTCCTCCCGGCCCTGTTTCGCCTGCAGCCACAGCCCCGGGTCGGGAACCTGCGCAGCTAAGTGGGGCGGCGGTGCGCGCTGGAATGTGCCAGCGCGGTCCCCTGGGCCCGCTGCGCCGGAGTCCGGCTCTCGGCTCCAGATGCTGCTACTGGTCTCGGGGAAGTCGGGAAGTATCAAATAGCATGTTTTTTTTTTTTTTTTTTTTTTCCTCCTAATGAGAGTATTTAACTAATCCCAAATTGCAGGCGAATTTTCTTAATGCTCAGTCCATAAAACCCGGGATTAAGAGAAGAAAAAAGGGAGGAGAGGGGAGAGGGAGGAGAGTAGAAAGGGAGAGAGACTGAGATGAAAGTTTCCTGTACGAGGCGCAGAGGATAGAGGCGACCGTCGCTAGGCAAATGTCCAGGTGGGAGACTCTGGGCCAGAAGCCACGACGGTTTCAGCAACTGCCGCAGCGCGGGGAGGGGGAAAGGGGGCAGCCCCGCGGGAGGAGAAGTGGATTCAGTGTGAGGTCCTTGGGCCGGGGAGGGGTAGGGGAAGTTGGGACCCGGGACCCGGATCCCGGGACTAGGTGACTTCGAGGCCGGGTCAGACTCTGGAGGACACAGGACAAGGGGAAGGGTTTGGCTCCCGAACCAAAGGATTCTGGCCAAGGACAGAAGTTCCGCACCGGCCCGCCGGCTGTGCCCAAGCAAGCCCGCCATCAACACTCCTCCTCCCCGGCGGCTCCCGGGTCCACAGCCTCTCTTCCCGCAGCGCGGGCTTTCGGGTTCCCGGCCCCTCAGCGTCCTGGGCCGGCGCCCACGCGGGGTAGCCTAGCCCTGGGCTGACGCGGTGAAGCCGGGACCCGGCCCCCTCGCCGCGGGCCGGGCCCCGCGGGTCTCCCGGGTCCGCACTGCACCGCCGCTGCGGGGCGTGCAGGCGCCACAGAGAAGGCCAAACGGAAACCCCGCGAGGCTCGGGATTGGGGATGGTGCGGTGCGGAGCGGGTCCGCGCGGCCGACCCGGACGATCCTGGCAAGTCTGCGGCGAGGGCAGGTTTGGCACTCCGCAGCTCAGGACTGGCCCCCGGGGAGCGAACGTTCCCCAATCCGGCGTAAACGGGGTGGGTGGCGCTGGCCGCTCAAGCCCCCAGCTCCTCGGGTCGGGCGGTAACGTCGGCTGGCCTTCCCCGGGGTAGGGCCGAGTTCCGAGAGCTACCCCCAGAGAGCAGCAGCTCGCTCTGCTCTCCCGCTCGAATAAAAAGGGCAAATACCCGATTTCACTTAGTTTTGATAACTTTTCAATAACTTTTCTTAAAATTCTTGTCATGAAGAAAATCTACCATTCCAAGTTTTGTCATTTTTGAAAGGCAACTGATGTCGGCTGCGTACTTTTCGGAATTGTGTGTGTGTGTATAAAATATCTAGGTTAAACTATGAATGCTAGTGAACTGTTTTCTCCAAGTCTCCAGACTTGTTGAACGAGCTTGCTTTGTTTGGGACCCTTCTGTAGCAGACTGACTGACTGGAAATTACCATAGAATCCTCAGTTTTTTTCTGAAGCCTGGAACTTGTTAAACGTTCCCTTTCCCCTCACCTCTCACACACACCTGCCCACACTACCCACCCACCCCCTTCCCCAACAATAACCCTCTTCCTTTCACTTCAGCTCCTACAGACTTGCGGGTTATCAAAAGACATAGTTCTCCCTCACATAAGTGGAAACTGAACAATGAAAGTAAGTAATAATGTGGAATATAAATATAAAGATTTTGGCATTTTTCAGTGCTGTGGAATCACAAATTTCCTCAAATCTTTAACAAAAGAAATTACCCTCTTTTTGAATGAGAGTTTACACTGCTAAGAAAATATAACTAATTGCTTTTTCAATTCACATTCTGTGTCAGCAGGGCCCCTTTGGGATGGTATATACTTATTCAGCTCCAAATACAGCTGTGTTCTGTCTTGCAATTCAGAGGACCATTTTTCCACATGTAAAGTCTTATGGATACACAAATTTCCATTAAACCACTTTTGTCAAGTTTTCATTGCAAGAAAGTAGCAGCAGTGTTTAAGGTAAGAAAGTTTCTGCTTTTATTGAAAATTTATATGACTGGGAATTGTAATAAATAAACAGATAACCATTTTCACAAAAAAATGACAGTGTTATGTTAGAGCAGAAAATATTAATTGGAGGGGTTTACTCATAGTGGCAAGACAGAGTTCTATCAATACAGAATAAATATTAACAGCATTCTTGAACCAATGTTGAGACCCAACAAAATGTAGGAACCAAGCTAGATGTAATAAATAATTATCCAAAGAAAAAGATGGTGCATTCTAAGATGATAAGCCTGTCTTTGTAAAAGGATGCATGTCAATTAGTCTCATCCTCAGGCCTCACGTTCAAATGACAGGGCTTGTCTCAGGCTATGTTAAAAGACCCTCCTCTGAGAAAAGCAGAGGAGAGGTACTGTTATCCTTATGGTAAATGCAAAACAACTGCAGAAAACCCCTATGGTAAATAGAACACAGTTTAATAAGTAGATTGAGTATGATCTAACTATAAAATTTAGGTAGCATAGTAAGTGTTACATATGGAAGGACTGGAAAAAAAATCATTCATGATATTTTCCTTATCCCTCTCTGAACCCCCCCTCCCACCATCATTATGTTATTAACAACAACAACAAAATGTTTTCAAATTTTCCTCCCATCAAAAAAAAAAAAAAAAAAAAAGAAAGAAAGAAAGAAAGAAAATAATGCAGGGAGCATTTTTTTTTTTCTTTTTGAACGGGTTCTTGAACACCCCCAATACCAAGTACTCACAAGGTGTCTGTGCAAATCTATTTCACATGATTTCAAGGAAATAATTAACTCACAAACAAATCTAATTTGTAGTTCTGTATATTATCTGGAAAGGTAAGAGAGGAAAAAGGGTGTTGGTGGTAAAGAAGTACAATCCAGCCAAACAGAATGTTAAAAGTTTTAAATCAACAAGGAGTCTGACTTTTTCTGGTCTGGGGACCCAAGACTCTAAAATGTTGGGCGACATTCTGGTCCGCCCGCTACTGAAGAACACATTTCTCTTCTTTTTTGGCCATCTTGCCTTTGTTTTGCTCCAGAGTTCGCTCCAAATGCTCATCTTCTTCTTCGGCCCTGTAAGTCAAACAGGAAATAAAATTATTTTTCTTCGTTGAGGGCAGAGCAGCAGCTCTCTCGCCCACGCATTCGGAGCCCCCGCGGGAATCGCGCGCTTGGCCCGCGGAATTGGATTGAAGTTTCCGCAAACTTCGCCGCCGCTCGGCAGGTGGCCGGGCCTCTATACCGACCCCACGGCCCACTCACTGCTTCTCCTGCGCGTCCAGGTCCCTGACGAGCGCGTCGCGCTTGTTCACCAAGGCCACCAGCTCATCCAGCAGGAGCTGCTCACGTCGCTTCTGGGCCTCGGTCTTCTGCCAGTCTGCAGGGGCAGGAGACTAGTTGCCCACAGGCAGGGCCTCCCCGCACGCTAGGCCCCCGCCCCCCTTCCCGCCTTTTCCAGTTTCCTTGTATTGCTCGGCAAACTATATTATAGACTAGTGTAGAATACACTTGCTAGTGTGTTAGAGAAAGTCTGGCCGTTGTGGGAAGGATTTCACCCCTAAAACCAGACTTTCTAAATATTTCCTGCAGACGGATATAGCTGCGGCAGGGCTGGAATCTGCAAAAGAGGCCAGGTGTGAGCCGTGGCAGGCGGGAGTTGCGCACCTGAGACCAGCCAAAGTGGGGGAGGGAGAGCTGGAAGTCCAGGAGCGGAGGGTCGGAGAGTCAGTGGTGGGGGAAGTGGGTAAATGAGGAGGCAGGAAGCAGAGAAGGGCGATAAAATCATTCGGAAAAGGTTAGAGAATCTGCCTGAGAACCTAGCCTTCTCCCCCGCCCCCACTCTCACCCCAAACAGCCCATTCTTCGCTAATTTCCTCTTCGTTCTATTTTAGCAGTTGGATGTATCTCACACTGGGCGCCATATGCTTCACAAAAACTTTAAAAGTAGTGAATCGGCTCATTAGCATTTTTCTTTGAAGTAAAAAATAAATTTGCTCTGCAATATTACACTGCAGCTCTCGATCGCATCGCAGCCAGTTTTCTTTTGGAGAGGTTTGCTGGGTGGTTTGAAATCAAAGCACTTTTGTAAAAGGAAAATTACATATTTCTTTTTGAAACCCCATAAAGGTTGGAAATCCGATGGACAGTGCTCTTTTCATGGGTGGGGGCAGTTTTTTTTTTCTTTTTTTTTTTTTTAAGGTTTTAGGCCCCAATAATAAATTTCCTAATCTTTGCTGGTCTAATAATTTCCTTAGGATGAGCAGCAGTTTCATTTAATAAAAAAACAGGACCAAATCGAACATTTAAAGCACTTTTGAAACCAAAGCCAACTGCTCTCTGGCCAGACTGTAAGGGCTTGTAGCTGTCAATCAACCCCCATTCTACCCCGCCTCCCTCATTAGGAAGGTAAACAATGAAAAGAAGTAGATGATGAGGCGATAGCAGAACAAATGAGGACCTAAAGGGAAACAGGACACCAGCTTTAAAAAACACACACACACACACACAAAAAAAAAAAAACACAAAAAAAACCACACAAAAAAAACCACCCTTAAAAAACAACCCTTAAGCCAATGACTCAAGCAGCGTAGCCTCCCACCCTTTCCCCCAGCAAATGCACTTTCCAAAAAACAGGAGAGTGCAATCCTTTCGGGTTTCTCTCTTCTCTCTCCATTGCCCTGGGCAATCATGTTAAAACTCACATGGCTGGTGCTTATTCAGATAAACCTAACAATGCACACCGCTGGTTACCATGTGAATCTTCACAAACCACACAAGAATGTGCTGGTTCAAATCCCCCCGACCCCCTCCAAGGCAAAATTTATTCAAGACAGCAAACTGCTCAGCAGCTTTATGAAAGCAAATGGTGCTAGAGGGAATTCTATCTTGAATTTACAAATTAAAAATTAGATGCATCATCATGCAATAAAGACTAAGACAGCAGCAAAAAGCTAGAATGGTTTATCCCATTTTTAACACTATCTCTTTCATTATAGGCTCAAATATATATATATATACACACACACACATATATATAACATGCTTTATATTAGTTATCCACATTCAACACAAAATATCATGCAAATAAATACATAACTGATCACATTACAATCTTATTAAAAAAGGAAAATATTCTAATGCATGGAGAGGAGTAAACAATTACTTCAGAAAGTTTTTTTCTGAATGTAAGAATTTTAAAAATAATAACAAAGAAACAGCAAATCTGAAGGAAAGCCATATCCCTCACAGTTTTATTCTTTGGATTTAAATGAAACTGAGGTAAGTAATGCTAGGGAATTTTCTAATCTGGTTCTTGTTCTTAATCAGCCTTATTCTACATAGCAGATAAATTAATAGGCTCTTCAGGTTGAAAAGATCTTAAAGGTCATCTAGTTTAATTTCAGGTTACTGTAGTTCTAGAAATATTAACTCAGAAAGTAACCTGCTAAATTTGGAAAAGATTTTAACTAAATTTTATAATTAAGATTATCAAGTTTTGATGAATATTAACCTTTCCATTTCCAACCCCAAGAAGTTGTTCTAATTACAAGCTTTGATTTCTAGTTCTTTACTTTCAAAACATTTTGATGACAGCTTTATCAACTGGAAAATAAATTTTCTACCATATACTTAAAAATATATATAATTTAAAAATTACAAAAATTTTTAAACAAAAAATTTTAATAAAAAGACTAAGAAATGTATTAATTAGCATGAAGAACTGCAACAGACACATAATTTTCTTAATTATACTTCTCTGAAGTTGACTAGTGATTTTTAAGTCTTTAATAAATTAGAAATATCAGGATTTTACTAATATTGGAAAAAATTAGGCCTCTAACAATATGGATTAAAGAGAAAACTTACTTTTTAAACCTCTGAAATACCTGATTAATTTTAAAAATCTTAACCTTTCCCTAGCTCAATAATGTCATTTCTCATAACCACAAAAATTAAGAATATTTAATTTTCAACATTTTAATGTCAAATTGAATCAAAATTAGAATTTAAAATATCCCAGCATAAATATATAGGATTTTTTCATCCTATATATTTTTCATATTTTTAATTCTGTCATTACTACATTCATATCTGTATATAAAATATTAGTCAACTATAGAGGTAATAGCTATGTGCAGTGAGTAGATTAGTAAAACCATACTTTTTATTAGCTTTTCATAGTGGAAATTAATTTTGTTTTGATGTTAAACAGTAAATCCAGTAGTGCTGAATTTTGCATATATATACACACACACACACATACATATATTTGAATCCTAATTTGGGAGATTAAACTATTTTGATCATTTTTAAAAACCAATTTTAATATTACCTTTAAAACTGATCAAGATTCAGTTTGATTGTATATTCAAGCCTCAGTTTCAAAAAAATCCCCTTTTAAATAGTTTCACCTAGATGTAATGTCATGTTTTAAAAACCTGCATGTAAATTTATGTTACCTGTTATGCATTTTAAGAAAGGATTACTTACCTAAAACACCGTCACAGCTAGGTAGCTACACTGACTTTGGCTTGGACAGACTACAATGTGGGTTCTAATTAAAGATTCCAGTGTACTTTTGCTATAAAAGTCATATCTTCTGGCAACAAATAGGATTAAGTTTTGATGCTGCATTTGAGCCAAAGTATTGAAATAAAGAGATTTCTGTTTATGTCCATCTGTACTGAGCTGTTTCTTAATTTTAAAAGCTCTTTTTTTATATACAGAGCCAATTATTCATTCCCTGATTCAGTTTACTTGCTGAGGTTGACAATTACCTTGAAAAAAGGCAAGAGAAATACCTAAAAACATGTTAATATAAAGGATCCAAAGTTCTTGTAGTAAAATCTTCAACCTTGCCACTATAAATAAGCCTGGTACTTTGATGAAAATTAACGCTAGTTTTGTAAAGAGCACATTGGGGGACTGCAGTCAAGTCTTATCTTTAGTTCCAGTCAACTAGCAATCCTGAAAGAGTTTGCATCATCATCAGAGCAGGCCATTTGATAGGATTCTACGGCTGCACCTAATCAATCTGTGGAAGACTGTGGCTGTGCTGTGTAACAAAGCTAAAATAGATTTACAAATGGGGTTTTAGGGGATAAGCTCCTCCACAGGATTACATATTGATTTTAAATATAAAAAGCTTATCATATAAACCATAACTACAAAAATAGTGAACCTATGCATAAATCCTTTTAGAAGAGCACCCACTTCAAACTCTAAGCCAAGAATAAATCAAGATGTACAAAATCCTAGAGAAGATCCATTTCTTGTGCAGAAAATGAACATACCACCTTCTAAAAGCCCACCCCAAATGTGTGCATAACTGAATTTATCTTTCCTGAGGGGGCAATAAATAATCTGGAACAAAAAATTATAGGAAATATATCCAAAAGATGTTTGTTAGCTTGGGGGATCCTACAACTTAGCTTAGTAGAATGAAATTCCTGCTATGAAAAAACACCTCGGGTGTGGGGGGGAAGTGGGGGAGGGAAGACAGGCCAAAGTGATTATGGATTCTCAGAAGAATGGCTGTATTGAATATTATTTTTTGCTATCAAACCAAGCTATTAATATTTCTTTTAATCTGCTATGGCTATTAATATTCTGTACTTTTTTCTCTTAGTGAATGGTTTCAGCAGCAGATTTATTTGAAAATATTTTAGTTTATTACTAAAACCATCATCTGGCTACTAAGTGGAAGGGACAGGAAAAGAAAAGAGGAATGAACTTTAAAACAAAGGAAAGCAAAATAAAACCAACCAGTGTTGCCTATTTGTGTGTTTTTCTGTGGTGTTTTTAACATGCCAAATGGCTATTCAACTACATGTGTGTCCATTCTGAGGGCTGGTGCAGAAGACACTGTCTTTAAGGCACTGATCATCGTGATAGTCAGTACCTCTCTAGGACAGCGCAGCACACATATTGCCCAGGCGAATGGGGCAGGCCTCGCTCCAAGAAAGTGTCTTTATCTGTAATCAACAGGCGGCTCCTTTTCTCAAGGCTCTTTTTGTCCCTCAACCATCAACTGAAACTGGCGGAGAGATTAAGTCAGTCACATATGGGACAATGATATTAATTAAAAAACAAAACAGAACAAAAAATAAAAAACCTAATCATTGTATTAAAGACTTTTTAAAAAACACATTTTTTTCATCTTCAAAAAATATGACTCTCTACTGGTCTTCCATATGTACAAGATCAGGCAGATAAAATGATAGGATTATTTAACAGTATAAATCTGGTACACATGGATAGGATTGCCTATGAAACTAGAATCTTTTATATATATCGTGGCCCTCTCTTTAAGACTTGTTTTTGGAAATAATACTGGTTTTTGGAAAAGAACCAATATCTGTCTTTAAAGTGTTGTTTCAAGTTGTGTTTTAGGGATGATTTGACTTACTATACATCAGAGGGTAGATAAAAAACATAAATACTCTGTTGAGTGTAAAGTATAATGACTCTATAAAGAACAGACTGTATAATAAGTATTGTATTTGTTGTACCTGTTTTTCAACTATTTAGCTTTCCAATTTCTTTTAAAGACCCTAATCTGACTACAAGAATAATACCAAGAGGAAAAATAACATTTAGTATGTCGTGTATATTTTATTTCAACAGCACAGAAATTCTTAAATAATTTTGACAAATTTTAGTTATTATCAATTATATAATTTGGTACATTGGATAGCCATTTGAAGGAAATTAGTTATCTGAAGCCTTTTAAGTAAAGTAAATCTGACATCTAAATGAGGATATACAAATGTTGTCAATCATATTTATCAAATGAGATTATGGATATAAAAGTAATTAAAAATAAAATTTCTGTAAGTGTATAAGATACTATTTAGGTAAATGGAATGCATTTTATTTGATAAAATTATTTATTAAAATATTTAAAAAATATTAAGGTGTCCCTTGGCTTGCTCTTAAAAACTTAAATTTCCAGTTTTTAAACTAATTAGAATTGACTTATTATAGATGAGGTACCTTATCAGGTGAAGAACGAAATTACCATGGACAGTCAATGGGTTAAGAGGTCAATATAGAATAGGAAAATCAATTTGCATTGATTAGACAAAAGGTCCATTTTACTGAGCTCAAAGGATTAGGTTTTAAGCAGATATCTTTGAACTATAAGACATTTTTCAACTGAGAGTTATAAGGAGGACAGCATTATAGAACACCTCAGAATTTAAAAAAAAAAAATCATATATAGTAAACACTATAGTTTAAGCTAGCTGATATTTATTGATATTATGAACCATGCTTAGGATTACCATATAATTCATTTAAAAGCTTTATGAAAAGTGTGAAAGTGTTTCTTTTATCTCCGATGTCAATCTTTATCTGAATATTCACATAAGAGCAGTTGGAATCCTAAGAACTATAGTAGGCATGGCAGTGACTTATTTCAATGTTGACATCAATGAAATATTAAGGTAAAATTTAGAGTCTGAATATGAAAAATCAAAATGATAAATCTTTCTCAAGCCTCTCCAGTGGAAAAAGATGAAATTGTACATCAGTAAAACATAATTAAATCCATTAATTTCTTATATTTTCCATTCTATGAAAATTTAAACTTACTGAACCAAAAGTTAAGACAATTTTGTGCTGAACAGCAATGGTTTTATGTGAATCAGCGTCCTTAAGTTTATATTGCTATAGCTTTCTGCCTCTAAGGCATCTATTTGCAATTCCTGTAGGTCCCTAGTTAGACAAGACCAAGTGAGACCAGATGTGTATTACATTCTTTAAATCTCATTGACAACTGACACCTCACATACCTCATCCCACATTTCTTACCTTCAATGGCTAGCATTGCGCGCAATTCCCGGTTCAGCAGCTCATATCGTCGTTCTAAGTCATGCTCTTTTTCCCTAGGCAAGTTGCAAAAGTTCATCAATATGCTAATTACTAAATCATTAAACACTTAAAAAATCCCTTAGATTACATTGATTTTAGAACACATAACTGACTTTTCTCTTTAACTTTAAGCTACTCCAAACAAATGATACACAAATCTAAAACTTTCCTCAGGTAGAATATTTACTAGTGCCATTATTTTCCTCCTTCAATCTGTATTGTACAGAAGTATATTTTAATCTGTGAAGTAGTCTCATTCTTCAATGCTTTTTAAATAATTTTTTAAAAGATACTTACATAAATGTTACACAAAAAATAGAGATTCTCATATGCCCCACTCCCCACAACCCCCACACCTTCCCACATAAACAACATCCTTCATCAGTATGGCACATTCATCACAATTGATAAACGCATCCCAGGCATTGCCACTGAGCATGGACCACCATTAACCCTGTAGTCCACACTCTCTCCCACAGTTCTGCATGTCATGGGATGATATAAAATGGCCTATATCTGTTACTGCAATGTCATTCACGTCATCAATGCTTCTTGTATTAAGTGCAGGCATAAAGCTATTTTGTAAAATATTTTTCATAATTCATAGTAAACACTCTTTTGTCCAATACTTCATGTGAAAAGAATATAAAAAACATGAAAATACTACCAATGCAAATTTAATATAGAGACAATTTAAAGATTTTGGATTAATTAAATTTTGTGTTTCTTCATAACTCTTTTATCAAGTTCTGGCATGGTAGAAATTACAAAAGTAGCAGTGAATTTCACTAAAATAAAGCATGTAAGCCTGCTCATTCCCACACTAGGTGGCACACTATAAGAACAGTGCTAGTGAGCAAAAAGGAACAAGCAGTAAGTTCTACAGTGAAATAAATGCTGAAAATTAAGAATGCTTACAGTTAGTCTAGTCTTCACTTTAACTGCAATTCTTTCAATACTAAAAAAGGTCATTTTTGTTTAAGTCATTAACCTTTTATTCCAAAATTTAGGGTACTCACCCACAGAATAAAAATGCCCTTTGTCCTTATTAAGGGTTATTTTATTCTCTTAACTTGAGTTTGATGTTAAATGGACTTCAATTTTATTTCTCTTTCCTTCTTTTTTTTTTTTTTTTTTTTAAATTTATTTATTCATTTATCCCCCCCCCTGCTGCTTGTGCTCGCTGGGTCAGCCAAACACGCCATGCGGGCGGGTCCGCCTTCACCAGGAGGCCCCGGGAACCGAACCCGGGGCCTCCCATATGGTAAACGGGAGCCCTACTGATTGAACCACAGCCGCTTCCCTCTCTTTCCTTCTAACCCTCAGTATGAACCAAACCTCCTTTTTTGCACAAGTGGTTTATTTCTTAACAACAAAAATTGTTTATATGCCTTGGCCTGTTGGGATTAGACTATTTAAAATAATTTTTTACATAAAACATATTGTAATCTCTAAGGAAAGAAAGAAAATTTAAGACTAATAAAGATGATACCCTAAAGAAGGCAATAATAAAAAAACCTAAGATATATCAATGTTGCAGGGAAAACAAGCACAGTCATGAATACTTACAGAAGAGAGAGCTGGTTCATTCTTCTTATTAAGGCATTTTTTTTATTAACTAACATAAACCATTCCTGCATCATTGCTTCTTCTTCTTCTGTGTTCCTTCCTATAATTCAGGAAGATTTAGCCTTTATTATATGACATTTTACAAGCCAAATCATAGTTTAGTGCAAGTGTTTTTTTTTAACAGGAGAAATACCATTTTAGCTGCCCCAATAGTATATATCAGACTGTTTATACTAACAAAAGATTAAAGTCCAAAGCCTGAAAAAATAAATCAATGTTTAAAAACTCAGAAGCTAATCTTCCAACACTGATATAATTCAGCATGAACAACTCAGTACCCCTTAACATACCTATAGATCATATTAACACTAAGAACAGTCAACAAAGTGTTCCACCTTTTAAATCCTCCCCAGAGGCTGACTTGTTATTATGTTTCAATGAGGAACTCATAGCTGCTGACAGACATATGGTCAGGATAAAAAAAAGAAAAAAGGAAAGAAAGAAAACATTAAAAAAAAAATCATTATGAAAATTATAAGACTAGTAGGAAGATCAGAGAAGTCCAGATATGGTATGAAAGCTTTCACCTGTAACAACTTGTTTTTTTTTTTTAATTTCCCTCCCCCCCAAAGTAAACTAAAGATATATGTGTATGGGCCAATCTCATTATCCCTAACAGAGTACCACTTGCAAATTATTAAATACATTGTGAATTACCAGGTTACCAAAACTTACCTCTAGCTATCTGTGAAAAACACATTACAACGAACATAACAATGATCAGAAATCAGAAAACATTTGAACAAATGATCCAAGCAGAGAGACAATCTAAAATTTTAGATTATAAAGTTACTGACTGTATACAGGATATTAAAAATTCACTATCTTTAATGCACTATCCATCATCTCTAACTGACTCCCCCAAAGGCCAAAATATCAAGGATTATAATATAGTGTTGCATATATTTGATATTGTTCATGTAGAAGTAGGTCACAATAATATTTGAAAAATATTATTTTCCACCACCTTCTTCCTTCCTCTCTCTTCAAATTATACTTAGTCAATTTTTACAGTTCTTTGACTTTTTTCCTGAATTTTCCCATAATTGGTTTTTTACTTTTCTAGGCCATTAATTCTTCAGTCCAATTTCAATATAGAATTCATAGGGTTAACTCAAATATATAATATCAAATTAAATATCTCAGCTAAGACTATTTCCTATCTTTTTCTTTTTAAATGAGATATTTTTTAAAAAAATTTCAAACACACTACCAGTACATTTAAAACATTCAAATAATACAGATACATAATTGAGTAAAAAGTCAAGTCTTCTCTCACCAACCCTCCCCTCCCCAACTCCCCAGTCCACCTCTCTTCTATAGAAGTAACTCCTATTACAGTTTAGTGTGTCTCCATAGAGACCTCATATATAGTTATGTCTGTAATACAATATATACACCTTATCTATAGACACATAAAAGTTTCTCTTTTTTAACATAAGAGATCATATTTTATTTTGCCCTATGATTTGCATTTTTCATGCCATTGGTACATCTACTTCATTCTTTTTAATACTTACATAAAGTATGGGCAAACCATAATGTTTCTTACTATTTCCACATTAATAGAAATTTGAAGAAGATATTTTTCAAATGAAAATAGAATATAAGCAACTGGTCTGTGTCCAAAAGAGTATACATATTTCAGAGCTTCCCTGTAAAAATAGTTATGTGTTGTTCATCATTAGGGAGAATAATGAGGAAATGTGCCTTCATTAAATGCTGTTAAAACTTAGTGGTATGAAGCAGACTTAGGATAGATTCTTTTAGAGTCTGAACAAGTCTTTATTGTTTTACAGTATTTTTAATCTCTCTTTTAGGGTAGCTAGTTTTGTATTCACTTTGGACCATGTGATGTCTTGACACTAGTCATGTGATATAGGCTGCGATAGGCACAAATCCCTGGGTAGCAACAAAAGAAGAAAGAGTAAAAAGAAAAAGCTGAGAAAAAGCTTGCAATTTGGAAAAAGGCCAATTGTACCCTGGTGAAGGCCTTTTTGATCAGTGAAATGACACATGTGTGCAATATTAATAGGTGTAGATTTTATGATATTTTATTTTCTGATTGAAGACTTAATGCTTGTGTTCATAATCTAAGTGGCTTCTAAAAATTTAGACTTATTAAAACTTTGTTTTGAGTTTCACTTAACCTATAATTGAGGCTTTCAGGCACTACAAGAAGCAACCAGCCTACTCTTAAATTAGCATCATTTTTTTCAATGGAAGACTGCTTCCTTTGAGAATAAAAATATTGATGTGGTACTGTGTTATTTTCAGTGATGCTCGTGCCTATGATTTCTAGGTAAGACTAAAAGCTCTTCCTCCCCTAATTATTAGGAAATGACTAATAACTCAATCGTTTCATGTATCAAGAGGAAATAAATAAGCCTAACAATAAGAAATATTTGAAGACACATTACCCTGGGCCAACAATATTATATAGATTATTTACATTAAATAACAAAAAACATACTTGAGGATAAATCAATTCTGATCACTGAGTCCTTATCTGAGATAGTGATGGAAATCTATACTTAGCCTAGTAATAAAAAAATTAAATTTTCTTTCAATACATCATTACACTATTGTTCTTATGGATTTAAAATTTTTTAAATTTAAAAAGCTTTTAAAAGCCAGTAAGTTGAACCATTACAAATTAATCCTGACTTTAATAACTGGTTAAAGACCCCTTTAGCTTTATAAGTAACAAAAAATATTAAAGCCTGTGATCACAGTAAGCTTTTCTCATTTCTCCTCTAACCATTTGTTATTTAATCCAATACTAGTAATCCAATTTGTCCATCAGACTTTTAAAGGGCAGAATGCAACTTCCTCAGCTTAGACACTTTTCAAAGTACAATATATTTTTCAAATGAATGCTGGATGTTTCATTTTTCCCAACTGTTCCTAGCTCTAATGCATGAGGGAAAAAAGAACAAGATGAACATTGTTCATACTGATTAAGTAAGAGCTCATTAAAGAGCTGTCAGTGCAGTACTTTGAATATGCATGAAGCATATAATCAGATCTAGTACCGTCACTAGAGGAGAATACGGTAAGTACAAAGGATTGATTTAATTACTTAGAGTGGGCTGTGGTGGTAAAGCAGTCTTGTTAGTGCAAAAAGAAAAGGAGGTTGTATTCTGGCACTGTTTAAAAAAAAAAAAGGCAGTTTTAGCTTCTGCCACAATACCTAATCTCAGAATAAAAGCACTTTACATTGTAGCTTAAAATGAAGACTGTCATTATTTTATAAAATGGCCATAAATCATTTTATCTTGTTTAACCTCACCTGGTTAACTACCTCTCATTCAAAATTGCCTTTAATTTGTAATTACAACTACAATTTTGTCACTAAAGAGTCAATACTAATACTTTTTAAATCTTAATTTTTTTCAGTCTCATGAACTGAAATATTTAAAACATATACTATTGAAGACCATTTTGAAATAAAAAATGACAATACTACAGTATACAGTTACCAAAACAGGAAAGCATGGTTGGGTTGTTATACCATACTTATGTTTCTTATGAATATACTACCAATAAGGCATTAAAAGCAGGACTTGTATAATTTACACCTTATCATTTTAAAGTATTGAATAATTACTATAATCTCTGGTAATATTTTTCTGTTTTGTCTCCTTAAAGATTATGTTTTTATTTTGCTTCCAGGAATGGAACTTCTTTTCTGCCATCACAATATTTTAATGTCAGTTTTTTTCTCTTATTCATTCACTCAATAATTTGTATGTGAAAATTTTTCATTTTTTTCATAAGCAGTGTTTTCAATGTTTTAAAATGAATGAAAGAAAAATGTCAAAAGCCTGAAATTATGAATCATATTTATAAAAACTGTCTACTAATCAACCTTCCCTAATTAATCTGTCACCATAAATGTATTACCTATTTAGAAAGACGTATTATAGACAGAGAATTCTTATATAAATGCAAAATAAGGAACAATACATTTTTAGCTGAATAGAAGATGAATTCAATGGGAAAGGAATTAAAAACACCTAGATGTAGGCTGCTGTTGTAAATATGAAAAAAATATAAGATTTCACACCATAATAACATTATAGGTTGCTGAAATCATGCTATAACCTCATAGCGGGGATGGGTGGCTAGTGATCACATGTGGCCCTTAAAGGACACAACATAGCAAAAAACAAACAAACATAAAAACAAAAAAGCTGTCATTACAAAGTGGCCTGATGTTGTGATTACAGAAATATGACCTTCAAAAGACATAATATATTACTATAAAGAGACACATAAAGGCATCTAACTAACTGGCACTAGATAAACATATTTTATAGCAAATAGATTTATTTAATGGATGAGAAAAATAAATTTACTGCAGTTATATAGGGTCATGGAAAATTGACTCAAAAGCCAGCATTATAGCAGGGCTCCAGTGTCTCAGTTTTGGAAAATATTTTATACTTAGGAAATAGAGTTACATTATGAAAATAAATTTTGCTATATAAGCAAATAACTGATAAATGTTTCTATTCTAAGAATATCCTCAAATAGCAATCAATATAAAATAAATTCATAATTTCTAATGCTGTTCTTAGCAGTAATTGTCTTAATACTATGATACATGATCTAATTGATACGTATATATTTTTTATAGTATTAAGAATAGAAATTTTGGGAAAAATCCTGTTTCCTTTTGTTGAATAAAATAAAAAACTAACACACTCTTAAAATAAGTATAACTTTTATTTACCCATTTGGTAAAATAGAATGTGGGAGAGATTTGAGGCAACAACTCTCCACAGATAACTTTTGACAGATTTCTATGCATGTACTTCCTACAGGAGGAAGAACAGACAACTTCACCAAAGTTTTCAAAAAACTTATTCATAAGAAGCTATTTCTAAAGGTTGAAAATTACCAGGCAGTCTTCTTTTACCAACTCCTTAATAGGGTCTGAACAGCCTTTTTATGCCAATATTAAGTGCTAGACTTCTTAGAAGGTATACTAAGCACAAAATTAAGATAGCAAGAAAATAAAGCCTTGAAGTAGTCATTGTGGGAAAATTAAAACTGATGAAATTCTTTACATTTACTTATAGCTAAGTATTTTAAAAAATACTCATGGGATAGTGTTGCACCCATAACTTTTCAGTGCTAACAGCCTTTAAAGGTAGTAATTTGACCCATATTTCAGGTAATGCATGACTATTTATATCAATAGAGAGGTATTTTATAGTTAAAACACTCAGAACTCCCAAGCTATATTAATTTTTTAAGTATATTTAACATATTTTATAAAACAGTATAGAATACAACAAATCAATTTTACAGGCACCATTCAATTGAATAGACTACTGCCTACTTGGAGAATCAATTAGTTATCCTTCATTTGGGGTACAACTGTGAGCCACTTTTACGGATAGAAGGTTTGGTTCCCCTTCCAGCTCTCCTCTTCCTGAAGCTGCCTTTGGCCTGCACTTGGCAGACTCCTCTCTACCACAACTGTCCTAGAGCCTTTCCACAGTCATGACATGGGAATGACTCAAAAAGTGGCTCTAAAAGTGACACAGATTTCAATGTAATAGATGAACACAAAGAGTCAAATTTATTTCTTATAAAGTTGTAGTGTAGAAAAGCATTATTTCTAGGTTAATGTATTTTAAGATACATGATTTTAAATATGTATGTGTGTAGAGCTAAATTAAATATTACAGGAGACATTCTTAAATTTTTATATATTCAAGTAGATCAAAATTTCTGGGGGCAAAATTTCTGGGGCGATCTTCTCATTGGAAAACTAGGGTCATTTGGCCACAAATGATACTTTCTTTTTTTTGAAGATTTATTTATTTCTCCCCTCCCCCCTGCCCTTGTTTTGCACTTGCTGTCTGCTCTCACTGTGCTCTTCTGTGTCTGCCTGTCTTCTCTTTAGGTGGCACCAGGAACCTATCCTAGGACTTTCTGGAGTGGAGAGAGGCTGCTCAATCTCTTGCACCATCTCAGCTCCCTGGTCTGCTCCATCTCTTATTGTCTCTCTTCTGTTTCTCTTTTTGTTGCATTATCTGCTGCGCTTTCCATGAGGGCCAGCACTCCTGCGCGGGCGAGTACTCCTGTGTGGGCCAGCTCTCCGCTCGGGCCAGCTTGCCACATGGGCCAGCTTGCTTTTCACCAGGAGGCCCCAGGAATCGAACCTTGGACCTCCTATATGGTAGATAGGAGCCCAATCGCTTGAGCCACATTCGCTTCCCCAAATGATACTTTCTTATATGGTGACCTGGGAGCCCAATCCATAATTTTGGTACTTTCTGGAAAAAATACCTCACTTACAAATGAATTTTAGAATAAAGACCTCTTGTAAGTTAAGTACTACCTTTATGAATGTTTACATTAATTCTGAGAAACTCCTATGGATTAGACTATAAATTCTGGTAGGGACAAGGATAGTTATAATTGTTTACAGTCTATAATTTCTGTGGTTGGTTAGTTCAGTCATTTCAAATATGATGCAAATAAGGTGAGCACTGAATCTGCATCAAATATGACTTTTGTTCAGTTCAGTTTAAAAAAATATTTTTTGACCAAGCCCCTGGATCTTAGACTACTTAATCTCTCTAACCCTCAGTTTTACCAGCTCTATATTTTTATAGGAATTAAATGAGAAAATCTATGTAAAGTTCTTAGCGCAGTACCCAAGACTAAAAATGCTAGCTATGATGATGGTAACAAAAAGGGTAGTGTGCAGCACTAAGCCAAGAAGTGGAGATACAAAGATGAACAAGATATGTCCCTGCCCTTGAAAGGGCTCATAGTCTAGTGTAGAGACACATGTAACTGGGATATCTGGAAGGAGGGTAAATTTTTAAACAACTCCATAAACACAAATTATATTTTTCATCTTTGTTATTTATAATTAGTTTATAGCTAGTATGTTATTGGTCATAAGCAGGATAAGTGAAAAATGTGGGTGAAGTGTTATAAACCCATGTCTAGCTGGAAAACCAAAGTGAATGTCCTCCTATATCAGCAGTGTCATTGTTGCACTCAAAAGATAGCCACAGCTAGGGTGACACACACTGTGGCTGTGCTCCAGGTAATGACTGTATAGTTATTTGCAGTGGGTTTCAGAGACTTGAGGACAAAGTTGATTACTGAATAGTAATCATTATCAAAAAATGAAAAAAGGTACAATTCAAGATTAAAAATTGTGGACTAATGGAACATATCTAAAAGCTTAATGGTTGTCAAAGTGAAAAAAAAAAAAAATCCAATTTTATATATGATGTAGTTTGAAGAAAAGAAAGCCCTTGACAAGAAAAATCAAGATTTATAATGCAGAAGCTTCACTGGAAAAGTAAGTTTTCATCATTTTTACAGGAAGAGATCTTGATGTTCTTTAGAAGCATACCACACATTTTTAAGTATCTTTAAAATCAGCTTATGCAGTTGTCAGTGTAGATGAAATAGCTGATTTACTAAATGCCAGGTGAGAATGAGATTAGATTCTGTTGAAACTGTGGAAAATTAAGTATATATAATTTTATAAATATAGGATGAACTTATGTAGATATGCTCCAAGAGTGCTTCAGATAGGCTCTTTTGTAATAAAGAGTTTCTCCAAAGATGTATTATGCAGTCAGTCAGTTACTATTTGAGGTAACTCCCTCCTGTGTTGCTTAAAGTCTTTAAGTTATTTTTAAAAAATCATACCTAGGGTGTCAGCAGAGCCTTCAGTTTCCAATAAGGCATGAGTTCCACACCCCCAACCTGCAAGGCACTACCTGAACAGGAACTTCCTCTTCCACTCTGAACCTCCATTGATCATGCCTGGGTTCAGATAATCAGTAATATGGGGATATATCCTTTCTTATGTACCCTCACAAATATCTTTATTATTTGAGGGGAATAGTTGTGGCCACATTCATTCTCAAAGCACAGAAGACTAATCAAAGCAGGGCACTGCAGAATCTTCTCCAGCAGCCTTCTAACCTATATAGGGGTTTAACAATTAAACACCTTGAATCAAATGCAAATCTAAACCAGGCTAGATCACTAGTGTGAGTTTCAGCACTACACTAACTCATCCAATGCCCCTCAACCTCCTCAGTGGAGCCATTCCCTGCATCAAGGTACACAGGATATACTCATAATGGGCCTTCCCCTGTAGTGCTGTTTCCTGAAGTCTTGGATCAATAGCACCTCATAAATCTCCCACAGCAGGTCACTGACAACTAATACCATTTTTATAGGCTGGGAATAATAATGATAATGATGACAATGATGACAGCATCAAATATTTAATAAGGAATGTAAAATGGTGTAGCTGCTGTAGAAAAACAGTTTGATAGTTCCTCAAAAAATTAAACATTGAACTACCATACGGCCCAGCAATTTCATTCCTAGGTATATACCCCAAAGAATTGAAAGCAAGGACTTGAACAGATATTTGTACACCAGTGTTCATAGTAATATTACTCATAGTTGCCAAAAGGTGGAAGTAACTGAAGTGTCCATCAGTGGATGAATGGATAAACAAAATGAGGTATATATATACAATATATACAGCCATAAAAAGAAATGGAGTTCTAATACATGCTACAACATGGAGGGACCTTGAAGACATCATGTTGAGTGAAATAAGCCAGGCACAAAAAGATAAACATTGTAGAATATCACTTATATGAAATGACCAGAATATACAAATTCATAGAGACAGAAGGTAGATCAGATGTTATCAAGGGCTGGGAGTGGGGTGGGGAGGAGGAATGAGAAGTTAATACTTCATGGGTACAGAGTTTCTGTTTGGGGTGATGGAAGAGTTTTAGTAATGGATGATGGTAATGGTAGGACAACATTGTGAATGTAATTAATACCACTGAATTGTATACCTGAAAGTGGTTAAAATGAGAAATTTTATATTGTATATATGTTACCACAATAAAAATCTAAAAACAATCATAAAAAATCTCAAAAAAATTTAATAAGGTCATATAACCTACCTAAAGTCTAGTTAAATCTAGGTTTCAAATCCAGGCAGTCTGTCTTGTGAACCAACACTCTTAGCCACCCACTTGACATTTGTGGACTCATAGGTACCCAGTCTTACCAGAACAAGGCCCTTAGAATTCGGGACAACCTTGACAAAGCCCACTCTGAGGGTGGCTCTGGTAAACAAAACAATCCTTTCATCCTAGGGACCTTCGCTGTTCACTTAGTTTATCCATTAACAGAGGGGGGTTTGCTTACTCTTCCTACGTTGCCACTGGGATTTAACAATGATCTCAGAGCAGCATATCATACTTCACAAAGGGAGTCGATTTTTCTTCCTATGTACACGTGTTAATAAGAGGCTTGAACTACAGGCTAGTGTATAATGTCTTCCAGAAACAGGGGATTCCAGGTATAGATCTGTTTACTTCTTGGGCTACTATAAGTTACCTTGAGTTACATCTGAGGCATCCTTCAATGAAAGTGACCAAGAAAAAATACTCTGGCATGGAATTATCAGGGTGCATTCAAGTTCCAGTTTTGCTCTTTAAAAGCTGTGTGAACTTTGGCAAGTTACTTAATCTCCCCCATGCCTCAGTTTCCTCATCTATAAAATGGGAATAATAATAGGGTTTTATGAAGATGAATATATATATCACTTACAATAGTGCATGACTCACATAAATGCTATATAAGTGTTAATGGTTATTGTTATTCTTTCTTTCTATCTATCTATCTTGGTGATTCCACCTGGCAAAGCCTTACGGTTTTTCTGAGTACCTTTGCAAGCACCAGAAAGGCCTACTCATGGAAGTAAACATATTAGGCAACTTAATACAAGACTTAAGATGTGAGTTCCATTAGGAATGGCATTTCTAATGTCTTTACATATCTATTTTACTGGACCAATCAACCAAAATATATCCAATTGCCATTTCAACTTTTTCATTTCCCCCATGCATGGATACCCATGGCCCATTTTTCTTTTCCTAAAGGAGCTGCTCAAACTCTCTATGAGACATTCCTTTTCCCAAAGTTATTCATATTCTGTTAAGTCTATTCCAAAGGACGTCTTCCCAATAGCAGTTCCTTCAATTAAAAATTCAGGATAATAAAAATCTAATGTGTAGCTCTCAGAATCTCTAAAACCCCAAGGATCAAGTTATTTTAAGATTTCTGCCCAACATAATCCTCAGGATATGTTCAATTCCCTGTTTAAGCACGATATAAATTTTTAGATAGCCTTTAGATGAAGAACATATTATGTTGGGAAGCAGATGTAGCTCAAGTGGTTGATTGCTTGCTTCCCATGTATGAGGTCCTGGGTTCATTCTTGGTACATCCTTAAAAAAAAAAAAACATATTCCCCAATAGCCCCTCTCACATTTTGGCATAAACCTTATGGATCAATTCGTTATCCGTTAGCTGTATGTCCTTCTCTTGTGTTGAATGTCCTCTTTTTCCCCAAATCTTCAGACCACTTAAAAAGCATCAGGCAATCACATCTAAAATACTTAACCTATATTATCACATAAAGTCATGGCCAATTCCAAGTCCAGGTTTATAGAAAGCATCTCAACAAAAAAGAACTTAAGTGTTTGGTCTTTACAATGTGTCTGTGAATACTTTGTTTCCCACATTCATTAGCATCAAATCAAATGATATTTTTTATAGGCTAATTTTAAAGAAACAATTTTAAAGGTATTTTTCCCTCTATAAATGATGAAAAACAATCTTTTAATGAAATTCTATTATCTATTATCTATTATCTAAACCTAAAGTTTGTTAGTTTTATGAATATTTTATAATTTTTTCTAGAATGGTATCCAATTTTTGAATTGCAATGTTCAATTGCAAGTGCAATTTTATTTAAACTTTTACTTAGATTAAAAAAAGCAGTTGAGTGAAACAAGTGCTATTGAAAGTTTTAGATTTTGGCTTCCCCTAATTTTATTCTCAGGAGAAATTAAAATATTTATGGCTACTTTAATACTTTATTTCTCTAGAAATTATATCAGAAATATAAAACAATTCCTAATATATATTTTAAAGTAATGAAATTCATAATAAATTCATTTTTAAAATCTCTTAACATCTTTGACTTTCATTATGGAGCTAGATCCTGGGAATGTACAACAGAGATAGCCTGACCAAGTCCACCAAATTCCAGCTCAAAAGCACCTTTGTGGAAGCTAACATGCTAGTAGGGAAGAAATGTTGGTGCTTTACACAATTCCTAGCTTTGGCCACCAAGTGGTGCTATTAATTCAGAGTGAACTGGCATTGGGGGAGTGGGGTTGGGTGCCTTTGGGGTGGATAAAAAGATGGAGAAGCAGTATACAACCAGTCAGTCAATATATGGGACACTCACAAGTCAGATGTTCATAACTCTTGTGTTCACATATCATCTCTGGCTCAGTATCACCAGTTTAAAAAGGTGGGAAAACTCAGTTCTATACTCTTATTTTGGTGATAAAGTTCTACTATACTCCCTCAGAAAAAAAAATGTTTATATATACGTATTTGTACTAAACTTTATCCTTTACGGCTATGTAGCTAAAAAAATAATCACAGTTTTGATTAATCTTTCTTCTCCCCTCCAAATTCCTCCAAATTTCCCCATTAAAACAACAACAAAAAAACCTTTACAGAAAAAACTATTCAGCAATAAACATTAAAAATTAATTAGTAATATTAAGCATTAAAATATACATAATTTTATTTTTTAAGAATAGACATCAGCCCAACAGTTTTTCCTTAACTTATATTTTAAACTTTTCCTAAGGAAATAGCTCCTCTGAAGCTATGCCTTTCACATTCCAGCTTAGAAGTGATATGTGGGGACAGGGAACAGATGCAATGACTGTATATATTCAATTTTCTTATGCAAAGCATCTAGAGGCCTAGGAAAAATGTTAAAAAACCTAACTGGTAACTAAAAGACATAATTTACAATCCCCCAGAAAAACTGGCAATGTCCCCACAACAGAATGAACACTAATTGAAAGCAGAACTTTGTAAGCATGCACAACAATAAAAGGAAGGTTCACAGCTTTTCACATGGACAGTTCTATCCCAAAGATGAAGGGACTTTGCAAGGGTCAGTATGCATCCAGTTGTTTCTGCACATTAACATCTGTATTTTTGAAGGAAATGTTTCCACTTGGGGGGACTGAGTGTTGGAACAGAGCTTGTATAAAAGCTACATTGACGTTCACTCTGTGGACTTGGAGGGAATTCACATACACGAAGCCATCTCTGATGTCATTCTTTGTCAAATAAAATTATGAAATCTTAGTTAAGCTTCTTAGGAAGAAGTCAGGATAAAACAAAGGAGGAGAAAATGCATTTGTAAAGTTGATTCCCACATAGATATCCTAGAATAAATTTCTCAAAATATAATGCCTGAGTTCAGTTTTGTTTCTATATGTGCCCCACAAAACTCAAATAATTAGAATACTAATTCAATTAAACTTATGCAGACTGAGGAACTAGCAAAATTCCTAAGGTTTCCTCAGAGTTATTTCTTTAACAGCAAAAATTACGGTGTCCACGCAAACATTTATCAGTTACTTTTTATATATTCTCAAGGGTTGAAAAAACAACAACTTTTCAAAGTCTTATGCCAAATTCCCAGACTAGTTCTCTTGGCATTTCTTTGGGGTGGGGTGGGGGAAATGGGAGGGAGGAAGCAAGAGAGGGAAAATTTTAAAGTAAATGCAGAAACAATAATAAATGATGAAATTGCTATCATTTATGGCAGCAGTTACTTTGGTATTGAGTGCTCATCCTTTGTCAGTCTGTGTACTAGGTACTCTTATCGAAGTTCTATTTATATTTGTATCAATATATTATATTTTAAACTCTAAATAACATTCTGAAGTAGGTATTATCAGCCTTTTTGTTTTTTTCTTTTTAACAGATGAAGAAATAGTGACTCAGGTTCAGCAGCTTGTCCTAGACCATCCAGATTCCAACGGGGATTTAACTGATTTTAAAGTGTATGCTCTTAAATTTCTATGCTATACTACTTCCCTTAGCATTATAACACTTATGAGTTTAGCATATTTTAGTCCAGTGTTTCTTAAAATGTGGTCTGTGGACCACCCTTATTAGGATTTCCCTACCCCAGATCCACTGACTCAGAATCTTTTAGGTGAGATCTGGGAATCAGGATTTTTAACAAACTTCCCAGGTGTTTTTTATGTATATAAAAGTCGAGAAGCACTGTCTTAGCCCTGCCACAAATAAGTCACTGAGATTAATTTTTTTAAAAAGAAAGGGGTGATATTCTATGTATAACATGTTATTTTAGCATTGGCATGACATTACGCAAATTTAATTTCACATTCAGAAGAAAAATATGTTGCTGCCAAATCAGTTGAAATGCCTGAATTCTGTTTCATAGATAGTTGCTGAGAAAAACACATTTTCCTGGAATTTCTACTTTTTTAAATGTTAAAAAAATTTACTGCAGTCTAGAATAAGGTTGTACCTCACTATAGGCAATATATTCTTTTTTTTTTTTAAGATTTTATTTTATTTATTCATTTATCCCCCCCTTGCTGCTTGTGCTCGCTGGGTCAGCTAACCACGCCGTTCGGGCGGGCTTGCCTTCACCAGGAGGCCCTGGGAACCGAACCCGGGCCTCCCATATGGTAAACGGGAGCCCTACTGATTGAGCCACAGCCGCTTCCCGGCAATATATTCTAAATCGAAAATTATGGTGATGTGATAATTCTTTAGTTCAAAAATTATATTTTACATTTCCAATTCAATACTTCTAGTAGTGGAAAATACTTTAGAAATATCACTGGTAGAAATTATATACATTTATTTTTCTAGATAAATGAACACACATGAGTCAGCAGATAAAAAGACAACTTAAGGCTATATATCATATAAAGTGGGACGAACAGTGAGTGGTAGAAAGAGAAGAAACAAATGTTAGAAATGAAAACCTCAGGAGGTTCTCTGCATTTCTGAATCAGAGAAGTGCCTTTCCAGAAATCCAAAATCTGATACCTAATACCTGATGCATGAACTAGAATGGCTCAACAATGATCACGCTCCTACTTCTTTTTTTTTTTTTTTTTTTTTAAAGATTTTATTTATTTATTCATTTATCCCCCCCCTGCTGCCCGCGCTCGCCGGGCCAGCCAACCACGCCGCGCGGGCGGGCCCGCCCCCACCAGGAGGCCCCGGGAACCGAACCCAGGGCCTCCCATATGGCAAACGGGAGCCCTACCGATTGAGCCACAGCCGCTTCCCGACGCTCCTACTTCTAGACAGAATTTATACTTTCTCTCTTTAAATAGTCAAAATAATATAACACAAATAGAAACAGAGATGAAAGATGTTTGACTTAGCTAACAAATTGCAAATAAAATATGACAAAAATTTTAATTTTCCTTATAGCTACAGAAGGAAAAAAAAAAAAACTATAGGAAGAAAAGAATTTAGCAATATTACCTATTTTCAATTAAAAAAAAATTGAAAGTGTAAAAAAGTAAATAGTAAAAGCACCATAATGACCTTAAAATGTAAACACTCCTTTTAAAAAAAACTATTTTATTTACTCTGTGGTTTCCATTCAACATTATTTTCAATAATCAAAGGCCTATTCCAGTATATATGTAATATAGAATAAATAAAATGTACAAATGTGCAAAGAAGAACATTAATTTGTTATGTTAATATTAATTTATTAATTTGCCTGGTGGTGATGGGCAACATTCTTAACACATCAGTAGTTTTCATCTTTTGGTGTCTTTTATTTCAAAAGAGACCCTGGCAAATTTAAGTATTAAAGAGATTATATAAACAATAATAGCTAACAATTATTGAGGTCTTTCTATGTGTCAGACACTGTGAAAATGCTTGATTTAAAATACCTCATTTAATTCTCACAATTCTCCTAGCTACCATACCATATCAGCTTTGACTCAATGTGACCAAACTTGAATTACGTTCACTAACTAGGCTTAAGTTTCTTAACTCAGTGTAAAGTGCCTTAGGCACAAAAGACATTTAAAAAAAAAAAAAAAAAACAAGATTGTTGAATGAATAAAAAATCACAAAACATAAACATATGTAAATGAATTTTGTCTTTTATGGGAATTAAAGTTATTGGGTTCTCTCTCTGTTTTTACTTTTAAAGCCATAGTGTTCTCTTCCTGATAAAGTGGAAATGCAGGCTCACAGCTGTGAAGCTGAGCTAGTAAACAAAGATGAGTATAGCAAACACTTCACTGCTGGTAAGGCTGAGTCCAAGTTTTCAGATGAGAGCCTACTAAGGACCAAGTATTGAACAAAAGGCTCTCCGGTAATTATACTAGCCGCAATGGAATACAGATGGGCTTAGGCACCTAATGGACAGGAGCACTGGAGAGAAGGTTCACATGGAGAACTCAGAAAGATGGCCCTGTGGCTCACTGTTCTTCTACCCAGCTATGATTTAACTAATCAAGGATGAGAGAATCAACTGTTTGACATATTCTTTTATGCTTTTTACTTTTCTGAATATTGAATATTTAATTGCATGAAGTTTAGTACTAATTAATTTTATATTATTTTATTTACTTTATAGCACCAAATTCCCAAACTTATTTTGTTTCTATTTATGAAAATTTCTGCAAAGCAGACACAATATTATAAGCATGTCTGTCTGTTTGATATTTTATATAAAGAGATCAAATGGAAATGTCTTTAATAAGCTGAAAACTTCATTTTCTATTTTACCATGGTATGTCATATTTGATAGAAATTTCACTAACAGCAAATCTGCAGTTCTTAATTTTTTTCAGTTTTGTAACTAAAATGCCAAAATAGAATCTCAGTTTAATGTATATTTGTGAATGACTTGGTCTCTTCTGATTATAACTGGTATGAAAATAGACATACCCAGTCTATCAAAAAAGAACCTCTACAAAATGGTGACATTTTATTACAGGAATACTAACTTTCACCCATACTTGTAAGAAACACAGAAACAACACACTAAATGATAGAGAATAGAGAATTAGAATAAACAAATTATTTTTCAAAATGCTACTGTTATATTTAGAAGATAGTTTATACTTTTTCCTGACTTTATTAACTGTGTTTGTCCAAGTTATTCCTATTACTATAGAGTTTTCCCCCTCCATTTTGTAAAAAATGTGAATAAATTACAATATCTTAACAAGCAATATCTTAAGCCATGTGAGCAAACTACAATGTACCAAAAATATAATTTCTCAGGATAAGAGAAAAAATTTTTAAATAATATAAAGAAATATGTATTAAATGTGAGAAATGTTGCCAATTTTTTATTTCTCCACACAAAACCTGAAAAGTGTCACTATCTCAAACTTCTTTCCCTTCCTTTCTTTGCAGGTCATTTATTAGTTGTTGTACAAAACCAGTTTAACTCTAAGTTCAGCTATCTTTTTATATAAGAATGTACCCAGTTTTGGTTTTCATTTTTTCCTTTTTAGATAAGGGTATGATGAGAGATGGAATTGACTACTCTCAGTCTACTAGTAAATATTTGCTAGAGAAAAAAGACAGATCTAGTGAAAGATATATTCCTTACAAATATATCGTTAAACCTTATTAAAATAATTATTTATCACAGAACATAATTTGACAGTATTTATGTGGGCAATCTTAACTTTATGTAGTTAGCTATACCCCAAACCATAAAAACTCCATAACCTGCCATTTTCTAAATCACAGACTCTAATGCTGTTTAGAGATATGTTTTAATGTTAATGAATTTGTAAACAAAAATAACTAGCATCAAGGCTCCACTGAAAAGCAGAACACTTCAAGCATTTAATACAGCTAAAGGGACAGATTAGAGATCAATAACAAAAATCACCTGGTAAAAAAGGAAAAAGGTGTTGCATTAAAAGGCTTTTTCTTTACATGCGAAACAATACTGAGAAACCTGTATTTTAGCACTTGTACTCAACAGGCACTCCAAACTATGCAACGATGAGAAAAGAAACCCATCCTTTCTAATAATCTTGTGACAAAAGCTAAAAGACATCATCCTATTAACTAGTGATCTCAACTGCTAATGCGGAGTACTTCCTGGTGCCTTTTATGTAGAATGCTGCTATTAAAAAACCACTAAACATTCACAGTGAACAACACAGAATCATTCATCTTTTATCAGCATCTCTTGTTAGAAGAGTATGAGTGGGGCTGAAGGTGTCATTGATATTATGGAGTGGAAATTAATCAGAAATTTTTCTCATATTTTCCTCATCTCACTAATTTACTTTTGTACAAATTTCCCCCTGTTAAAAAGTTCATACCCAACCCCCTGTTGTACTCTTTTAAGTTGAGAATATTCAACGAGTGTGTCCACTGAAAAGCACCAGGTCCTAACACAAAAAGCATTCGAAATTCTCATTTAGTTGTCTTTATTTTGCTAGCACCATGTGGTCCTTGAAGATGTAGAAAACACGGGAAGCCGAGTAAAGATCAGAGCAAGCTCATTAGCATTCTGACAAAATTGGAGTGGTGGAGATGTATAGTTTGCCTAGTTTGTCGTTTTGAAAGCACCGGTGGTAAGCTTTCTATTTCATTGTGCTTTTGTCTTTTGGGGTGTGGGGGGGTGGGGGTGTTTCAAAGCAGCAGGGTATTTGTTAGCCCTAGGTTTGCACAATGCATTGTGGGAACCTTTCCTGCACATTCAGCCCTATATAGTATCATACTAGTTTGAGTCAAAAGTTTTTTTTCCACCCTTTATAAAAAAGGACGTGTGTGAATCTTAGTGTATACATTCAATAGTTTATCACAGCTTTGCCTTTCCCTTTTGCCTAAATTATAAAGTCCAAAGAGAGTCAGAAATAGAACCTAAAATAGACTGTTTAAGTCTTTAAAAAATATTGCCCTTCACTTCAGAACACAACACAAAAACATTAATTTGTTTTCTGCTCTTTACCATAAACAACTAACAAGTAACACACAGGACTGATTCAGTTGGTTAAAATTCAAAACCTTATTGCTCACTCTATAAGACCTCAATTCTATTTCTGAAACTAGTGATGAGGAAAAAAAAAAGGCTTATGCTTCAGAATGGTATAAATAATGAATACCTGTATACCTGTTAGAAGACTTAAGTAAGTTATGACCCTAGTTATTTTTATCTTTTTTTAAATTTATTTATTTATTATTTTTTTACATAAGACTCACTTTGAAGGGCTAAATGGGTTACATTAATGCTACTATTCAACATGAATGTTTCCAAGATGCAATGAAATGGATAAAGGTCTTTGGGGATGAATTTATCTGCTAAATCCTTGTGGTTGCCCTCCTATCTTGGATGATGACCCAAAAGAATGTCAACAGCTCATTTTCCCAGAGATCTGGAAGGAGTCCCTATGCAAGCCATAATCTGCACATTCTCACAGAACCATTTCAAACATTATATTTCACAAGCTGTTTTAAGTATTTTCCTTCTCATCTCTAATATCCTAACAGTACTTTGGACATCAGTGCCTCTGAAATATGAGCTAAAACAATGTTTACACATTACTTCCACATGTGGCCTAAATACTTTTAGATACATGTACATTTTAGAAATATGGTCTTTTTACAATATTATGGCATAAATGAATAATGCCTAAACTAAGCATTAGTATTTGAGTTTTTATCGTGAAAAAAGAGCATTTTTAGTATTATTTTTTATTATTTTGCTTAGAATCAAACCTAACTTATGAGAACTGTTTATAATTTTTCTTGCTTTGTAAATATTAAAGGCCCAGGGGAAGCCAAAGGGCAATGGTGAGTAAGGTTCGTGAGTAATGTAAAAGTAGTTTAACAGTAAGAGAATGGATCATTTCTATATGAAGCCCATGACATAGCACCATTTGGTTATGTCATGTTTTATTTCCTTTGTACAGTAAGAAATCTCTAAAGTAGGGACTGTGTCATCATGGGGGGGTACTTTTATGTATTAATTATTCATCTTATATTACAGCATGTAATAAAAATGATGCAACTTTTTCTTTAGTTGTAATTTGAGCTCTAATTTTCTCACCCCTTAGAGTTTTTCTTAGGCCTTCTTCTACAATTTAAAAGTCCATTCTTCTAAAAAACAAGCAAAAACCTAACCCTGCTATTTATAATTTTGTGGTTATGGTATAAGCTATTAATATATTGTTCGAATTTGAAACTTAACTGACTTAAAACTTTGATAAATATTTAAATATATTCCAACATTGAGTGCTGTGTTGCCAGCTTTAAAGCTATTAAAAAATGGATAATGTTACTCCAGCAATAATGACTGAATTAATTCTATACTTTGCAATATGAGTATGGCTGCAAAATTATTTATTTCCTTCACTGCATTCTCCCTACCAAAGTTTCTTGAATAAAATCGCTTAGGCCAGCTATATCAAATTAGAGAGCAGTCAGGAGTGTCTAAGTCCAGCTTTAAAACAAATATCTTAACAATTACTTAGCCATATGGAAAATAGAGTATGCCTCTCCTGAAACCAGTTTTAAAATATATTTTCTATCTTGAATTTAGACTTCATTAGAAACCATTTCTGACTTGTAATACCAAGATTGCTGAAATAAACAACCATGAAAAGACATGTAAAAGCACGACTATTTAAAGCTGCTTATTAACAATTTTCTAACTTTTGGTGAACAAAACATTTGCATTTATAACATTTTCAAAATCCAAAAATGCTACACACATGCTAACATAGCCTTTTTACATTATACCAAACTTGAAACTTCTTCACAAGTGTTAACATTATACTTGTGTTTAGGTTCCTATGACTTAAAGGCCAGATGCTTTCCACAAATGACCAACAATCATAGTTAGAATAAATTAGTGATTGATTTTTTTTTTTTTAGCTTTGATGGAATTAAACATACTTCTTTTCTCAATGTGCCTATGTGAATATTTGCCTGTTAAACTTTTTTTTTTTTTTTGACAAGTGAGGCCACCCGGCAGAAAACAACTGATGCAAAACCCAGAAGTAATCCCTCTGTTTAGTTCAACACTATGGTTAGCCTTAACACTGCCTCTATTATCCAATGGATTTAGAGAAACTTTCATTTATTTGTTGGCCTCAGTTTTCAATTCTGTTGCCCTCTTTTAGGAAACCTAGGACTTATTCCTATATAACACGTTTGCATACTGGCACAATGAAATATTCTATAAGTTTGATTATCCTAGCAATCTAAATAGAGGCTGTGTACATATGTAGTTAAAAAAAATAAGTGAAGAGACTCAAGATATATGTTAATAATCTTACTAAGCATTTTAAAGCATATTGCCTTGGTACAAGACTAACGTAATTATTTCCAACAAAATACGGGTATCTATTTTTAAAAACCTGAAACTACTAGAATCTAAGAAACATTGCTTTATCATAAACTCACTGTCAATTTGCTACGTTAAAATTAGTTATTTTCTCTTAAAGAAATCCTTCTCTCTATAAACATACATATATTTAATTAACAGATAATATTTTAGTCTTATCATTTAGAGGCTAAACTATAAAAGGTTTACTTTATATGATATTAGATAGAATATGAATTTTTAGTTTACTTAGGAGATTCAAATTAGGTATTCATTTAGCTGTGTATACACTATAGTAAACAATCCAATATAATTTCTAAAATATACTTTAAAAATTTAGATTTTTATCTCAAAAATCTTCGGTATTGTAGGGAAGGAAACATGCTGTACTAGGAGTCAGAAAATCCCTGCCTTAATTACAGCTCTGTGCCAACCTCTTATCTGGGCCTCAGTGCTTTCATCAGTAAAATAAAAAGGTCTGTACCAGATGATCTCTAAGACTCTTCATATTTGCAAACATTTATAACTATGTGGCACTAATATATACAAAACAAAGTACTATAGTATTAGAAGTTATTAATAATTTGTGTTCAAAAGTTGATTCTTAGTCTTCCTTACACAATTGTTTTTTAAAGTGAATATTACAAATTGTACTATGTATATATACATTGCTTAAGACCAACATTCAGTAACAGAACCTCATAAATCACAACTTGCAATAAATGGATCATTTAAAGCTTAATAAGGAAATCTTAAAATTCTTTGGAAAACTCTTTCTTAGCTATTTTCTCCAGGTTAGGCAGTCAGCACTGATACCCAGCAAAACATATAATCCAGAATGACATGTTATTTATACCTTAACTTTAAAGAAGGTGAAATCAGTAAAATCAGTAAACCTATCCATACCCCACACTCCTTCCCCACCCCCAGCTAGTTTTTCCTTGAAACAATTACATTAGTTTCTAGAAATTTTTAGCTAAGACAAGTTTCACATAGACTCAACATTGAGATGTTCGCAGAGGGCAATTTAACTTTATCAAGGAAGTAAAATAGAAAAATGATGGTGGCATTTCATTATCCAGAAGAGAAACAGAGGTCTCTAACTGAAAATGCACTTGGGTTTTACTCTGTACAGTATTCTCTTGGGAATAAAAAAACATGCATGTTAGGGTTCTAGCAAATCATGTACATTTCTTCTATAAAATTGATTTCTCCATTTGACTAAGCACATCAATACAAAAACAAATGAACTACCAAAGTGCCCTAATTAACAATTTTGCAAGTGAATACAGACATTAGTTCAACACTGCTGCCATTAAGGTTTATTCCATGGCATATCTGTTTCTGTTAACATTTCAATAGTCCAATTAAATGACC
>JAKSZT010054030.1:24498471-24530971 GCA_026826555.1 Tolypeutes matacus
GGAGAAGGTTCCCAGTAACAACTCACACAAATATAATTTTTACTTTTTTTCCCCCTCAATTCCCTGTGTTAATATTATGTTCTACTCTTCAGAGGATGGTGTAAAGAAACATTCTGAGGAATGCGAAGAAAAGTTACTTCTTTTAATTCTTATTTTATTCAAGAATATTTAATATTTTAAATGGCCAGTTGGATTTTGGAGTGGAGAGTCTATAAAAAACTACAGAATCAGACTTTTGGCCCAGGGACTTAGGGAGGCTAGCATGATCATTTTATTCAGTGTTTAAAGGTTAAGTTCCAAGGTGCAATTTTATTATAACTTTCTCCCTTTCAATGTTTTCTACACTCGAATGTAAGCAAAATATTGTTACTTCCCTGTTCCTTTTTTTCTTTAACCACATTTTAAGTTTAAAACACTATGATGCAAATATTCTTACTGACCTGATTTTGTGATAATCAGGGTAGGCTAAACATTCGTTATATTAGAAACCATGCATGTATCCCCAGACCTAGTTTTTCTCCCTAGGTCTGGTTTTTAGAATGCTGGTGATAAACTAAGCCTGATTTATTATATGACCATCCTGTATGGGAAAAGACTGTAACTTTGGGTATCTTTGGTCAACCTTAAGAGATATAGCAAGGGGAACAGATGTGGCTTGGGTGGTTGGACGTCCGTCTTCGATATGGAGGGACCTGAGTTCAATCCCTGGGACCTCCCAGTAAAAATTAAACAAAAGAAAAATATAGAAGGTGCGTGGGCCACCAGGCCCCGTGTACAGGTGATCCGCCAGGCCTCATCTGTGGGTGTGCCACTAGGCCCTATCTGCGGGTGCGCAGCGAGGCCCCGTGAGGGAGTGAGCTGCCAGGCCCCGCAAGGCAAGCAGCAAGATGATCATGTAACAGGAGAGTGACACAAGGGAGAGCCAAGATGAGACACACCGAAAAACCAGGAACTAAGGTGGCACAGGCGGTAGGCTGCCTCTCGCCCACATTGAAGATTCTGAGGATCGAATCCCAGTGAAGACAGGAGGAGAAGGAAGGGAAGAGAGGGCAGGAAACAGATGCAGAGAGTTGTCCAGTGATGGACACAGAAACAGCAAAAACAGGGGTAGGGGATAAAAGTGGATAAAAGTAAATAAATAAATAAATCCTTAAAAATGTATAGGAGAGGAAGATACGGACCATAGTTAGTAGTAATACTTTGACGATGCTCTTTCATGGTTTGTTAACAAATGTTTCACAACAATGCAAAGTATTTGTGGTGGGGTGATATGTGGGAGCCCTGTATGATGTTATGCGTGTTTGTTTTGTAAGTTCATGATGTTTACTGAATACTTATAGTTTATATATGTTTATGTATGAATGATATACTTTAATAAATTGTTTTTTAAAAAAAAACACTATGGTTCTAGAGGAGTGGATGTAGGAGTGAAGTGGTTGAGTGCCTGCTTCCCATGTACTAGGTCACGGGTTCAGTCTCTAATACCTCCTAAAACCAAACAAACATACATACAAAAACCAACTCTCACTGGGGAGTGGATGTAGCTCAGTGCTTGAGTGCCTGCTTCCCATTTATGAGGTCCTAGGTTCAATCCTTGGCACCTCCTAAAACAAAACAAAACAAAACAACCCACTATGGTTCTATAGTAAAAAAGTATAATAATCATTCAATGAAAATAGGTTGAGAATGGAAAATAGACACCATTTATTATAGTAATAGTATTTGCAGTACTATAGCAAAGGGGCCCATCAAAATTTCCATTAGAAACTCCATTTTTTCAAGGGTTATAATATTGCTGGTACAGATCCATCCATTGCATACACATTACTAACTAATGAGCTTTACTGTTTCCAAAGAACCGATCATTACAAACTTTTGGTGTTAGAAATTTAAAATTTCCTTCTCAACAATTAAAAAAAAAAAGCCTTCAAGAGCTGTTGGAAAAAAATTCTCTGGCAATTCCATAAGGATTTTAGAGGTCCCAAGGAATGATGGAAGAAAATAATATGCCTTATAGCTTATATGTATATAAATACAGTATTGTCATTTAATATTCAAATTATTATTAACACAGGATGATTCGATTAGGAACAGCCAAGACATATAAATCCCCACAACTGCTCTGCCTCTGTCACTGATGCCTTTCCCCCAATTGGAAGGTGGACTCTCCTTGAGCACTTTCTCAGCCACTGCCATTCTCAACCATGACACCTCTCCATATTGTTGCAGGACCCACTGAGGCTCTCTTATACATTCCTTTCCTACTTTCTTGCTAGAGTCTTCTCCCAACATGCCAGAAGAAATGCCCAGCAGTCTGGGCTGCCATCCTGACTCCACCCTTATTCCCCCCCTCAGGATGCAGGAGCTTCAGAGAGTTTGGTGCACCTAGAAGAACTCAGGGTCTAGGACTCCTGTTAGTATTATTGCAGTTATGCTCTGAATTAAATAGGTTTCTGCGGGTTTGCCTGTCCTGTGGATACTTATAACAGTGTTTCACTCAGAAAATGTATTATGAATTCCAGAAAAATGTCTAAATAAACTTCACAACCCATTTAAAATTAAGGACAGTTCCTCAAAAAGTTAAACATAGAGTTACCATATAATCTAGCAATTCTACTCCTAGATACATATGCAAAATAACTGAAATCAGGAAAAAAAGAGATATTTACACACCAATATTCATAGCAGCATTATTTACAATAGCCAAAAGGTGGTAAAAACTTAAGTGCCATCAGTGGATGAACGGGTAAACAAAATGTGTTATATACATACAGTGGAATATTACTGAGCCATTAAAAAGAAACGAGATACTGATACATGATACTGATACATATATCATGAACCTTGAAACATTAAGCTAAGTGAATGAAACCAGACACAAAAGGTCACATATTGTATGATTCTATTTGTATGAAATATCCAGAATAGGTAAGTCCAATGAAATAAAGAGCTGATTAGTGGTTCCTGGTTCCTATAGGAGTGGGGAGTATGGAGTGTCTGGTTCATTGGTATGGGATTTTCTTTGGGGGCAATGAAAATGCTTTAGAACTAGATAGAGGTAATGGTTCCATAACACCATTACTGTATTAAATATCACTTAATTGTACACTTTAGAATGATTGATTTTATATTACATGAATTTTACCTCAATTAAAAAATTGAGTATAGTCAGTATTTACAAGTATATGAATAATGAAATATCAGACAGAGTGTATTTGCTCTGTAGAGAAGATATAGTGAGGAAAGAGGATTAAGTCAAGAGCCAGAAAACTTATAAACCCAGGTTCATGCTGTAGCTCAGTCATTACTAATTAGACAATCTTAAATTAGTCACTTCCCCTAGCTGAACTTCAGTTTTGACATATAAAGAATATGGATACTACCTGATCTGCTTAATCCTAAGGCTGTTATGAGATTCAGAAAAGTACACTGAAAACACCATAGAAAAAGTATTAACTATTATAATGAAACATTGGAATGTGTTGGAACCCAAAAAGGAAAAGGATGATTGGATGCTGTAGCAGTTTGATATTGTTTATGAATTCCAAAAATAGATATTGGATTGTGTTTGTAAACTGGTCTGTTACTCTGGGCATATTAGATTTTATTAGATTCAGAGGTTTCACTTTTACTTTATTAAATTAAGTTTAGGGCTTTTATTTGACCACATCATTAAGGCATGCAGGGTTGAGTCCCCACTCCTTTGGCGGGGTTAAAACAGACTCTCATACAGGAGAAAATACACAGAGAAGGAGAACACAGAAGCAGATATGCAGGAAGAGAGAGTGCTCCATAGACACTGCCTGGGAAGAGAGATGAGACTGAAAGTCTACAGCTGACCTTGTGGAGAGACCAGAGCAGCTGAGCCAGGAAAGAAACAGGCCCTGGGTAGAGAGATGAGCCTTATGCCAGCCTACAGCTGAGATCAGAAGAAGCTGGGCCCATGGAGCCTTAAGAGGAAGGAGGGAGGCTGAACCCTCACAGACATCACCCGCCATCTTGCGGTCAACACGTGACAACAGACTTTGGGTGAGAAAGTACCTCTTATGCTACCTTGAGTTGAACTCTTTAGGACCTTGTGACTATAAGCTTCTACCACAAATAAATACCTTTTATAAAAGCCAAAAGAGTTCTGGTACTTTGCATCAGCACCCCTTTGGCTGACTAATACAGATGCTTTATGTTTCTAATATCTTTTCTCTTATATCAGAGGCTAACTACATTTTAGGCAAATCTTAGGAGACCAAGATTGAGCTGGAGGAAGTTCAGTACAGTTCAGTTTTGGTTTGAACCTGCAGTAGGGCAGACCTAGTCTAGATCAGATTCTGTCCTGTGTAGTAAGGAATACAAATCCTAGAGGACTAGGACTCCTAGAATTGATCCATAGTCTATGACTGTCATTCAGATAATAAATAATCTGTAGTTGGACTGGGGCTTTTTCTCGCTTCCCTTGCGATGGGTGGGGTAGGAAGGAGACCTTGAGTCTATTTTGGTTAGAAGTCTCAATAAATCAGCATCCAAGTATGAAAGAAGGAAAGGAAACAATTCCTACCTTTTTTTTTTTTCTAGTGGCACAAGGCTTCCTGTAGAGTAACATCTAATTTATCCAACACATTCTCAAAAGAATTTGTTAAAAAAAAAAAAAAAAAAAGAATTTTAATTTGTCCCTTGAAAATATTTAAAGGAAATAATAAAAAAATATATTACATGATTTCCTGGGCTTTTCAATAACACAGTAGATGTTAACTAAATGTATCTTGATGACTCATTGTCTTCATTATGAGTATACATTATTGGACTCTGCTATATCAACACTTATTCCTGTATGGCTCATTTAGAATGAGTTACTGTATGGCCCTTTTAAAAAATGACTTGAGACTGTAATGCTGTCTGAGTTCTTGCATCTGCTTTTTCTATATTCACTCTCTTACTATTTCTATTACTATCAGAAATTATACCACCTAATATTTGAAATATTTTATATAGCTAATATAACTAATATTTTCAAGATGCCTTAGAAACCAAAGGAAAAATTCAAGTGTGAACAATATACTGGTTTATGGATAGTTGTTGAATACACACAAATCTTTATGGATGCACAAGACTGAGTGTGCATTAACTTGTTAGAGGGATGATAAATATTACTCTAGGTAATCTTGAGTAGTAGGAAGGGTCCTGAACAACAGGGGTTAGATGACCTGAATTCTAGTCCTAGGTCTGTCACTCACTGATCTGTGAACCTTAAGCGTTTGCTGAGCTTGTACCTCCTCATCTATACAATGAGAAAGCTAGGTAATAGGTTTTTTCCTTTTTTTAAAAGTTTTTTTGCTTTTATATTTTAAGCAGAAGAACTTTTCTTAAAATTAAATCTTCCAAAAAACCCATACTTTAAAATAAATAGACTGAGAGTCACTATGTTTGAAGTAAAGGTAAGGAATCCAGAGGCTTGTCTGCTCTGTTCCCTTACTGTCCTGGCATCCCCTGAGGTGCTTCTAAAGAAGTTTTAGAGAACACAGAACACAGTTTGAAACCCACTGGATCAGATAAAGTCTAAGGTCCCTTCCTGTTCTAATGTGTTCTGATTTCACCAGTGTATACATTTTCAAATGTCCCTTTAAATGCTTATTTTCTGGAGGGTTTTTTAAATTATTGTAAATAACTCTTGGCAAATTTAGGAAAAAAAAAAAGTTCAGGAAAGCTTTCCAATCCTAAACTACACTAATCTGTTTTAATACTGCCATAAAATGAAAGCAATTAACTAGATTAAAGGAATGAATTTTCCACTATCTTATTTTTTACCTGATTGAATCTGGGACCTTGCATGAGGGAAGCCAGCACTCAATCACTGAGCCACACTGGCTTCCCCCAGTTGGTTTTCTCATTTGTTTTGCTTGTTGTTTATTTTTTTGTTTTTTTCAGGAGGTACCAGGAACTGAACCTGGGACCTCCCACTTGGGAGGGGGGCGCCCAACCACTTGAACCACATCCGCTCCCTTTAACTTTTTTTCTTAACTTACTTTTTTTTAAAAGATTTATTTTATTTATTTATTGTCCCTCCCAGTTGTTTGCACTCACTGTCTTCTCTGTGTCCATTCGTGTGTGTTCTCTGTGTCTCCTTGTCTTCTCTTTAGGAGGCACTGGGAACCGAATACAGGACCTCCCATGTAGGAGAGAGGTGCTCAATTGCTTGAGCCACCTCAGCTCCCTGCTTTGTTATGTCTCTCATTGTCTTTCCTCTTTGTGTCTCCTTGTTGCGTCATCTTATTGTGCCAGCTCGCTGTGCCTGCCTAAGGCGCCAGCTCACTGTCTTGCTCATCTTCTCAAGGAGGCACCGGGAACTGAACCTGGGACCTCCCATGTGGTAGGCGGGGGCCCAATCACTTGAGCCACATCTGCTTCCCCTTAACTTACTTTTAATTTGGTATGAATTATTTGATTTTATTTTTCATTTTTTACCCTTTTACAAGAGCAACATTTTAAAGAGATATATATATATGTACAAACACACACACACTGTTCTTTTCCAGTAGCTTATTGTGCGTTTACACCTGTTCCATCATACTGGCAATCAGCATTTAGTGCCAATTTACCCTCTGGTTAGGAGCTTACTTGCTGTTTTAACCCATTTTTATAAACCTTGCTATATACCTTAATCCTTTCAAATGCAACTATGACGTGAAGTATCACAGACTTTTAAAAACCCGTTCCCTAGGAAAAAAAAAATCGTGGAGCATCAGTAACCAGATAGTATTCTCAAATTTCAGTGATCTAGTCCATGGAGCCATCTCCTACGCACAGTGCTCTGTTTCATGCAGTTACATGGCTTTAGCTGGCCAAATCTTTTTTTTCCCCAATGAATCAGTAGAACAGTGAAGATCTTACTTTTTTTTTAAGCAGTGGCATATCAATGAGGCACAGATGTGTATTCCAACTCTGCATGGATGAGCACACTGTTCAATAGTGCTGGCTCACATGGTATCAGGGCGAGTTATCACTTCCCATGAAGGCACTCTTATCACCCGGGCCCAGAGAGGTGGCTGCAAATCGCAGCCTTTTTATTTTCAAGGCAGTTTTGCTGAACATTCAGGCTTCAAAGATTCACACTTCCAAAACTCTATAAGAGTTTGTGAACGCTCAATTTGCCAAAACTGTTTACAGTGTAATTGGGCACCGTACCTGTGTCCATGAGATAGCGAAGGCGCTTCTCCACCAGCGCGGCACGGGTGTCAATTTGCTTTTGCTCATTCTCTAGTGCTGCCAATTCTCCTACAACATACTGACTGGTGTCTTTGAACCCTTTCTGTTAACGAGAACAAACAGGAAGGGAAAAAAATCACTTGTAAGTTGCATTTTTCTTTTCTACAAATACTTAGAAAACCACTTACCTAGAGAACCAAACATCACCCTTAGTACCAAAAAGCAACTCCCTATGAGTCAACAATATGTATTATGTATAGTAAAACTTTTGTAAATAGAGAAAAAATTAGCACTTCAGTATTATATTTAAAATTTAAAACACAGATTTACCAATTTAAAAAGTTAACACAAATTAAAAAAAAAAAAAATCTCCTCAGAGTTAAGCAAGTTATTAAAGCAAAGGCAAGGGGTGAAAATAATTTCCCCCTTGGTGACTGTCAAAACAAACACCAATGACACCTTCAACTCAAAAGTGTAATAATGAAACTGGAGTTTTACTAAGGAATTGATTTTTAGAGGATTCATCCTGAAAAAAAATCGATGATACAGATTTATTCTTAGGAAAATACAAAATTAAAAGTATACTTTTTTTTTTTGGTTTTCTTATTGACTATACTATTTCAATACTTAAAAAAAAAAAAAAAGATAAAAGAGAAGTTTCAAATATATCCAGCTGACTTTTGTCCTTTAATATGTCATTCTATTGATGTATTACTAACTATTATAGCTGTGAAGTCTAACCTGACAGGTGGTTTCAAACCTTGCTTACAATAATCCATGTTAAAAACAATTAAAATTATCCTTAGAAGCTTTCCTTTAAATTGTAGCTTTATTGTATAGCTTTAATTTTTATTTCTTCATTACAAATTTATAGCACTAACAGGAAGGGTTATTTTTTATGGTAGAGTAAAAAAAAAGTGGATTAATTATAGTTCCCTTTGGAACATCTGTTTAACTTATGACATTTCTGCGGCTAAGAGACCTAAGTAGCTGAGAAATACTGAAGAACTGTTGAGGTGATTACTCTTACCACCACCACATCAGCACTTCCTATTTTTTCAGATAAATAAATGTGAACAATCCTCTTCTGTCAAATCCCTTCCCTACCTAAAAGCATATTAATCTTTAAGAAGCCACGAGGAATTATTTTCCGGTACTCCTTTAAACAAGAAAGAAAATCAGTAAGTATTTGAATTATGAACATATTTTGGAATTTTCATGATGAAAAAACAGATATCTAATGGTATATAAAGCTTACATGCCTTTGGGACTAGTAAACAATTTATATTCACATGTGAACTTGAATTATACCAACTTACTAAATTGATTATGGCAGCTGGCAAATTTAAGGTTGAATATTTTAAGAAATTGTAAAACTGATAATTTCTCAGCATAGTTTGATAAAATAAGTCACTGAATTTTTTAAACATTTATATAAAATGGATACTCTTCTTTCTCAATTCAAAAATAACAACAACAAAAAAACCCCTGTAATAATATAATGCTAATGGCAACTTAAATCTAGAGTAATATGGTGAATGCTTTTCGCACCTATCTGTCAGATAGTGGAGCATTTACAAAAGGGACTTTCTCTTTGCTCATTCCCATCCCAAAGGACAAAACAGATGTGGTAGTTTGCAAAGACAAATGAGAAACAAAAATATATAAGAAAGCAGAAGTGATAACACACAAATTTCATTACTTTTAGTGATTAGTTCAGTTAAAAATAGCAATAAATTTCATAATTAGATTTCCTTAGTATGAATACATAGTATACTCAAGTATTCTGTAACTTATAAGTTATACCAAATACTTCATTAGGATACACTCATGAGCTCGTTCTCTGTATAAGATCTTTCTGAAGTCAACAACTTAAAAATGAGCCTTTAGAGCACTAAACTGTACTTGGTAACTCTGAGTGAATTTATAAGGATTTAAAAATCCATTGAAGACTATTTTAACAGTAAAAACAATGAAAATATTTAGACAAACTGTAGATATATATATATATTTAAATTGTACCATTAGAAAAAGCTATGCTTACAGACAAAAATTCAAGTTAAAACTTGTTCCTCCTGCTTCTGTCCCATAGCTGTCCATCAAAAACAGCTTTCTCCCTGCGGTCTATCAAATATTTCCCTCACAAATCAATTTTACACATGATCAGCCCATACCCCTACTGAGCTGAACCTCCCTGTTAATTAAGTGAAGAAATTACCATATATATTATATTAATGCAAACATCATTCAGCTAGTAATTCACGGCTGATCTGGATAATGGAAAGGTTGAACACCCATTAACCCAAGCCAACAAAATGGGTTGGCTGAGAAATTCTAGCAGGTCTCATGTGACTTTTCCCTCTAACTGCAGCTCTGCGGTATCTGCTATTGTAATAATTAAAATCCTCCCGGTAGATCAATACTGGAATCTCTTTATGGGAAGTGCCCTGATGGAAATGTCTCAAGGAAGCTGGGGCTGTGGAACTCTGAAAAATTCATTTTTTTTTATCTGACAATTATCACCACACTGCAGACTAATTCAACAGTGCACCCTTCTCACTCTGCTTTGAATGCACTGGAGATTGACATCTTAAAAAACCTAACATCTCATTTTTACAAATAAAGGCACTATTTCCACATACAGTTTGGAATTATCAGCAATCATGAAACCACACAAAAAATTAATATACATTAAGCACTTCATCTTCTGATGGCTTCCTCTGAGTTTCAGTTATCGCCGCCTTCTCCTCATTTCCTTTCTTTGTATCTTCCTGCATTGATCTCTGCCTTTTCATCTCTTAAAAAAGGGGGAAAGACATGTAAAATTATTATAAAGCTTGATATTTGTGTATTGAAATGTGGATTTACATAATCAGCTTTTAAATATATATATATATATATATATATATATATATATATATATATATCGTTAAATACTATTAAATCAGAAGATGGGAAAACATTTTAAAAAGTGCTCCTACCTGGTCTATTCTCAACATATTGACTGAAAGACTGAAGTTGAGTTTTTCTTACTGTAGAATCCTTGCTGAACACAACAGGATTTCTGAAACGTTCTGTTGCTTTTTGTAATCGCTCAATCCGGAGATCTTCTGTGCCATTCTAAAAGTAAAACAATACATGATAAAAGAGTCCTGATCTTATAATTACACATTAGTAAGGCAACTTTTACTGATTTAAGAAAATGCTGATTTTCAAAATTAGAAACTTTAGAAACTTTTTTAAAGAAAAATTATTTTGAAGCACTCTGAATTACTCAACCTCAAGTTCTGTGGCCTGCAATCAAAAACGTTGGGGGGCACAACTTAAATGGAGGATCAATCTTGATAACTTTGATTCATTAAACACTGTGAACCCATAAGGTTCAGTCTTCTGATATGTGTCATTTACAAGTCTCGTTGCCTCTATTTATCCCTACCCCCAATATTCTGCCCTATCAGTTTATATAGTCCTACGGACTTGTATGACAAGAAGAACTAGTTTCTAATTTTATGCCCATTGAGATAAACTACTAATGCTGGATGAAGGCTAAAAGGTAGGATTATAATACTACCCCACTGAACTGCATTTCATCAGCTATAACTTTCCAAAGCCAGATTTGTAAGTAAGCCCTTTACAGCTAAGGAAACTACAATTATCTTTTCCAGAGCTTCCTATGTTAATACTGGTAACAAATTCAAATGGTTCTATCAACAAGAAATATCCCAAAAGACTGAACCACTGTAGTGTGTGGAAGCTGCAGATACTGAGGTGCTGTGTACCAAACAAATATTTCATTTTATACCTAATCTTTTATTATTTTTATTAAGTGTTTTGAAAGTAAATAGGGAAAGGCTAAGATGCATGACTAATAGCTAAGCCTGCTGAATGCTGAAACTGGTTATCAAAAGCTACCAAGACTTTGCCCTTCCTCTGCATTGAGACAATCAGTAATGAGGGAGTCCTCCAATGGCCTATTCTCTAGCCTCAAGGAGGCCTGGGATACACAATCCTCAAGGGAAGGTAACAGTTTATCCTTTTCCATAAACACAGAATGCCTCATTTATAAACCTGTAAACTGCATTTTATTAAAAAAAAAAAAAAAAAAAAAAGCTGAAAGCTTCAAGAGAACAGATGGATTCTCTCTATATGTTCTTTATAACAGCATTTTAAAAATCTTAACTAAAAAGATCTATACAAGGGCAAGCTATTTAAAACACACCTTTTGTTGGAATAACTTTAAAAATTACTGCATAAGAGCTTTTTGGAAAGAAAAAAATCATGTAATTAGATGATTAAACCATAAAAATTAAAATATCTTTATTTCACTTTTTTAAAAAGTTATCTATCATTAACATCATGCTTGTAATATACTAGCTATGTAGCTATGATAGAAACAATTTTGGCTTTTTGTTTTTTTTAAAGAAAAGTGTGAAATCTTATGTTTATCATAATAACTGCCCAACAGACTAAAACTCAAGTCTTTACTAAAATAAACAAACACAGCTAAATTTTTTTTAGGCCTGGCAACGTGCTAAAATATCAGTGCGATTAGCTAGCAAATCCCATCTTAAGAAACCTTTTTATGAGTAGGGACTTCTGCCACTTTACAAATGTATTCCTCTAAACCCACTAATTCAGTTAGCCTTTTCAATCCATTATATTATTCTTAGGCCAGCTTCATTCTGCATTAAATCCACTGCAGAAAGCTAAATTGAACGCAAAAAATCAGACGTGATCCAGGCTTCCTTTTGTTCAAAGATAGAGACCAAAAGTCCTCTGGTGCTGCCACACACTTTCATCACCAATTTATAGAAACCGACAGTGTAAGGGAAAAGCAATGAAAGTCATTGTTTTGGGACTTCAAAGCACCTCTGTGTCAGGGGAAGGAAATCCTTTCAGTCAGCAAGGCAGTCCCCACAGTCTGCAGGTGGGTGAAAAGTTATACAGAACTGGAAGTGCCCTAAAGCTAGAGAAATATTAATGATACAGTGCAAGGAAACGGGAGGAAGGATTGGGTAAGGAAAATATAAATAGTCTAAATAGTAATTACAATAATGTTGTTATTAGGGCATATTGGTTAAAATCCAACCCAAGATTCATATTGGTACAAAACACATGCAACTATCTTAAAAATTTAAATTCAGTCATATTACTATCTTCAGGTATGATGAATTCTTGTAAATAACAATAAATTCTGGTTCGTCTAAGCAGGTAGAAGATTGTGGGTGATAGAAAAATATGTTAGAATTCTCTTAGCAATATTTTTCTCTGCAAAAAACAGACATATATAGAAGTAAAAAACAGTTTCTATATACCCCCTAATTTTACCTGAAATATCTATTTAATCAATTTAAAGTAGTAGTTTCTCAAAAATCAGTACATGAAGACTAATTACCATATTGGATATTTGGTACAAAATTTTATCCCTTAATCTTAATGTATAGAATTTAGTAAGAAATTGTTTGTAGGATTATAAATTGCTAGTGGAAACTAGAATATACAGATACTTTGTCAAATGTTTTAAACAAATGTGATTTACCTTAATGTCTTGCTTTGAGCTCTCGGTTACAGCTTTCTGAGCAGCACTGGAGAATGAATTTGCCACTTGTGGCTGAGCTTCTAGGAGCTTCTTTATCTTCATGTCCATCAACTTAGTGTTTTGTTCTGTTAAATATGCAAATATTTTGAATAACCAAGTGAGATATATTTAGATGTGTCTATCAATTTTAGGTAACATCATAAAAATATTACTATATTTAAAAGAAAGAAGTAAAGGACATTAAAGTTATGAAGTAGCAAATCAAACCAGATGCATGCAGAATTCTTTATATATATAAATATATATATGATTTCCCCCCAAAATTATTCTCCTTAAATAATATAGTCAACACCCCTATTAAAGACTATTTCAGATATACTATAGTTAATAGTAACTATGCTTACCTGAAAAATTTATGTTTATATATATTTATATAAGTAACTGCATAGGCTGTGCATAATAAAACAAGCTATCACAAATTAGATGTTTAAAACAGGGAATACACTGATTCTAAATAATATTATTTTACCATCTCAACTCATCTAATATATTAAATTCATTTGTATAATACCATATTAGAAGAAGTTCTTAACATGATCCCAGACAATCATGTATGCAGTTAGAATCTAATGTTTATGTGTGTACATGTATAACCAGCATTGAAACAGTGTATATATATTTACAAATATCTTTTCACAAGAGAGATTATCTTATTTTTAGAATGTGTTAAATATAGATAGAAATTTAAAATATGTCTAACTTTAAAAATAAACAATTTCAAATTATTTCTAGCAAGTACATTCATCTTAATAAAATAGTTCAGGAATGAATGGAAACACAAATGATTCTACTTAAGCAAATTCACTCAACTCTTCAATAAAACTATTGAAAATGATATGCCAACCATTTGGTGATATTTTTCATAAAGATTAATAACTTTTCTAATTATAAGAATCTTAATAAATGTTATTATCATTACTTTCATGCAAATTGGGCAGTTTATATAGCCAGGCTTCTTTTTTAAAAATAATATCAGATGAACTATGGTCAAATCAAGATAAAGATTAAACAATTTATTATTAAACATTATGACATTTATATAAATATAAAAAAAAAGAATTTTGGGGAAAATAAAGCAGGGATAAAAATCATAATATATTCTAAGTCCTTCCAGATTCCAGTTTACATGAAAATTAGCCATAGATTTGAATGGGAAAGCCTGCTCTGAGTACACACCAACACTTATTGGCAGGCTTGAGAATTGTAAACAATTTATTTGTTAATGCCCAACAGGAAGACTAAGAAGTATTTTCTTTTTTTCGCATAAAATAGGAAGAGAGGTTATTTGTTTTTTTTTTTTTTAAAGGACAAGAGTCAAGCCTCTTTGGCCTAAAATTAACCAATCTTTAAAATTATCCCACAAAGTTGCTATAACTAAAACTAGAAAATTCCCCTCACCTTACCTAAAGGAGTGGCATGTGCATCACACATTGTCACTGGTCTTATATTTCCATATATTCAATGTCAAGGCTTCAGTTCTGCACTTAATGGGTATCCTCATTGATGATGATAGGGGTGGGGGTGGGTAAGTAACAACAAAAATCTTTTTCAAAAAGAAAAATCAAACTTACCTAAGTTCTACAGTTATTTTAAATAGGAAGAAGTGAAAGGGAGTCCATTTTTGGTTAAACATTGAATTTTTTTCCTTAAGTATCAGCATACTTTTGGACTTGCACAATTATAAATATACTGACCTTGATCTAGCAAAAGTATCATTTAATGTTGATCCATGAAGATGCTATTGGTAAAAGGGAAAGTGTTTTTTGTCTGTTCCTTATGATTAGGAAGACCCTTTTCACATGTTTCTTAGAGAAATTAAAGCACAATTTCAAATAGAGAAGAAACAAAGGAGGTTAGCATTGCAGGGGCATGCAAGGGCTAAGGAAAAGAATGCCTGCCCTCACTCCCTTTAGCTTTTTACAGTAAAAGATAGAAACCAAGGGGGAGTGGGTATAGCTCAGTGGTTGAGCGCTTGCTTTGCATGTACAAGGTCCCGGGTTCAATATCCGATACCTTCTAAAAAAAAAAAAGATAGAAATCAAGGGTTTTGCTTCCTTACCTTGAAGTCTAAAGAAACCACAAAATATTTTTTATTGCCATAAGAATTCAATTCAATGAGCATTTATGGAACCCCTCATATTTACAAAGCTTTGGATTGCTAATATGTCCTGCTTGGCTTATAAAAGCAATGCATATAGAATACACACCTATTAAAAACCACCACCAAGAATCTTTATATTTTAAACAGCAACTTATGAAGGTCAATTACCAAAGTGATTTATTGATACAAGATTTATTTAAGAGTAGTCTATATAAACATTTCAACCAAAATTTTTGGAAATTAGCTGTATGTGTAAAATGATGTTAGTAGTTATATTTAAATATCTTAAGTGAACACAAAATTTGCAAAATAATGCAATAACTAAGAATACTATCAATTCTAAACTAAGTTAGAAAATCTTATCCATAGTTTAGATTTACATTTGGGTATACCATAGGTACTATATCTATTAGACCTTATGACATCCATACCAAAATATTTAGGCTGGGAAGAAGGGAATCAATTATTGAATGCCTACAAATTGTCACACATAACATAAAATGTAAAAGTGAATCTTGGGAATTAGAGAACACAAACCACAATTTGCTACTCCAATTTTATTGCTAATTTTAATATTAAAATAAAATAATAGCATAAAATTAACAGAGGATGGATTTAGCTAAATGATTTGTGAGGGCATATGAAACTATAAAAAGAACTTGTGATTATTATTGATAGAATAATAATAAAAATATAACCATAAAGCTAACCATGCAACAGGACACAAACATTTATAATTTAAAATTACCGGGAGTATCAAGGTCATTTTCTAAGTTAGTAAGTTCATCTCCACCTCCTACAACAAAGCCTTCAGGAATCTCCTCGTTAGTATCTATCTCAATATTATCATTTTCATCTGTAGGAACATGTAGCAATAATGTTAGTATATTATTTCTACTTTATATCGTTTATCCAAACACTAAGGAAAAAACCAGAATGTTAATTACAGTTATTCAAATTCAGGTCTGACACAGATAAGGAAGTTAAAAAATCAGTCTTAAGTGCCTTTCACTATTGGATTAAATTTATATATCATATATCATATATCATATATCATAGATGAAATGCCACATCAAAACAGATGCAAAGGTTTGCTAATTTACCCTATGCTGTCCTTAAATCATGGAGCCAACTGAGTCCTTATAGTTTAAAATGTAATCTACAATAATCTCTAATAGCACACAAAATAAAGGTTTTGTGATAAATTCAAATAACTATAATACCATGTAGGATGGGTAGGTAGTATCATGGGGTAAAAATAAGGGTCAGTGCAAATTCAGGAGATGGAAAGATTAATCTTTGCCAGTGATATGAGGAATTGTACCTTGGAAGAGCTAACCTTTAAACTGGGTCTTGAGAAATGTACAAGATTTCAAGAGATACAACTGAGGTAAGGGCATTACAGACAGGAAAGCAGAAAAGGGTAGGTTATGTTTAGAGACTGGTATAATGTCCTATATGGCTCAAATATGATCTACTTAAAGGAAAATAATGGGAGTTAACTTGAAAGGTAAGACTATAGAGACCCCTGACAGCCAGATCCAGAAGTCTGAATTTTACTTGGTAGGTGTGATGGTTAATTTCATGTATCAGCTTGGCTAGGTAATGGTGTAAAGTTGTTTGGTAAAGCAAGCACTGTCCCGACTGTGACTGTGAGAGTATTTCATGGGCAGAAATCATTAGTCAATTGGTTGACTAATCAATCTATGGCTGATTACATCTACAATCAACAAAGGAGATTGCCTTCAGCAACGAAAGAAATCTCCTCATCCAATTAGTTGAAGCCTTAAAGGGAGAACTGAGGATTTCAGCAGCCTGCAAGAAGAATTTCTATCTCCACTTCAGCTAACCAGTTTCTTCTGGGGAATTCACCGTCACCTTCATCAGAGTTCCTAACTTGTAGCTCCTATGAAGGAATTGCTGTCACCACTGAATTCCTAACTTGTGGCCCCCCTTATAGAATTTGGACTTGCCAAGCTGCATGGTCACATGAGTCAATTCCTATAATAAATCTCTTAATATTTACTTACTTAGACACATATTTATATACACGTGTGCCCACATGCACACACATCATGTCAGCTCTGTGTCTCTGGAGAGCCCTGATTTTGGTACCAAGATAGGTTCTTAAGAAACAGAATCCTAATGATGAGATTTCTGACTTGGTTCTGGGGTTTTGGGGCTTGGTTCTCTAATCTGATTAGATTAAAAGTCACTAATGACTCTATTTCCAATGATCAAGAGGGCATTCATAGTCCGTGGTTGAAATGGCAAGAGAGACCCAAACATCACCATTGGATACTGTTACTCAAATGTCTGGGTGACAGAGTATTTGATACCTTAACAGAGTTTTGTAGAGTTAAAAAGTATAATGATGTTGGCTGGTTGCTCCTAAATATGCTGGATACAGTTTTTAAAGAAAAGGATGAGCTCAGGGCTTCAAATTCCCAGCTCAATCACTGCATGAAGTACATGAAAGTTTCTATGTGTGCCCTGAAAGAAACACTTATTTTTTTTGTAGCCATATACTTGAGATTTATGAAAACCAGACCCACAGTCTCACTGTGGGAGTGGCTGAATTACAATGTAATTTGAATTCCCAACTTTGCAGTGTATCTGCTGATAAAGTGAGAGCATTGACTAGGAAGGAATCAGATCCTAAAAATTGGAATGGGGATATATGGGCCTACAATGATAATGGTGGGGACTTGAAACCATTGATTCTTCTGAGTCTTCTTTGCCAAATAAACCTGTAATGGTCTGCTGTGAAGGCATAAGTTACATGAGGAAGTGGCCAAAATGCCCATGGCACCCACTCCTGCCATATTACCTTCTCTTTCCCAACCTGCAGCTATAGGGAGTTCCCTACAATCAGTTAACTGAGGCAGAGAAAATTCAGGTGTGGTTTACAGACTGTTCTGCACAATATACATGCACCACCTGAAAGTGGACAGCTGCAGCACTATAGCCCCTTTCTTGGACAACTCTGAAAAATGGCGGCAAAGGGAAATTCTCTGAGTAGGCAGAACTTCAATCAGTAGACCTGGCTGTTCATTTTGGTTGGAAGAAGAAATGGCTGGAGGTACATCTGTATACTGATTCTTGGGCTGTGGCCAATTGTTTGGCTGAATGGTCAGGGACTTGGAAAGAACATGATTAGAAAATTGGTGATAGAGAGGTCTGGGGAAGAGGTACATGGACAGACCTTTCTGAATAGGTAGAAAACATGAAGATAATTGTGTTCCATGTGAACGCTCACCAGAGGGTGACTTCAGCAGAGGAGGATTTTAATAATCAAGTGGATAGGATGATGTGGTCTCTGGATACCAGTTGACCTCTTTCCCCAGCCACTCCTGTGATTGCCTAATGCGCACATGAAAAAAGTGGCCATGGTGGTAGGGATGGAGGTTATGCATGTGCTTGGCAACATCAACTTCCAGTCATCAAGACTGACATGGCTACAGCCACTGCTGATGCCCAATTTGCCAATAGCAGAGACCAACACTCAGTCTCTGATATATAGCACCATTCCCCAAGATAACCAGCCCATTACCTGGTGGTAGGTTGATTACATTAGACCACTTCCATCATGAAAGGGGTAGCAATTTGTTCTTACTGGAATAGACACATACTCCAGATATGGAGTTGACTTCCCTGAATGCAACGCAATGCTTCTGCCAAAACTACCATCTGTGGACTTACAGAATGCCTTATCCACCATCATGGCATTCCACATAGCATTGCTTCTGATCAAGGAATCCAATTCACAGAAAATGAAGTGCAAGATTGGGCACATACTCATGGAATTCCCTGTTCTTACCATGTTCAACATCATCCTGAAACAGCTCAACTGATAGAACAATGGGGTGACCTTTTGAAAACTCAATTATGGGGCCAAATGGGTGGCAATACCTTGAGGGCTGGGACAGTATTCTCCAGGAGGCTATATTGCTTTAAATCAGCATCCACTCTATGGTACTATTTCTTCTATAGCAAATATTCATGGGTCTTAGAATCAAGGAGTGGAAATGAGAGTGGTGACACTTACTATTATCCCTCATGATCCTCTGGAAAAATTTTTGCTTCCTGTGCCTATGACCTTATGCTCGGCTGATCTCCAGGTTTTAGTTCCAAAAGGAAGAGTGTTTCCACCAGGAGACACAACAGTGATTCCACTGAATTGGAAGTGAAGACTGCCACCTGACCACTTTATGCTCCTCATGCCTCTGATTTAACAGGCAAAGAAGGGAATTACTGTACTGGCTGGGGTAGTGGATCCTGACTATCAAGGGGAACATAGGACTGCTACCACACAAAGCAAGTAAAGAAGAGTTTGCTTGGAGTACAGGAGAGCCCTTAGAGTGTCTTTTTGTTTTTATTACATAAGTTGTGAGTTTACAAAACAATCATGCATACCATACAGGATTCTCATCTACCACCCCACCACCTACACCTGGCATGGTTGTGGAACATTTGTTACAATGATGAAGGAACATCAAAATATTACTGCTAAGTATAGTCCATATCTTACATTTAGTATATTTTTCCCACAAAACAGCTTATTATTATTGCCATGTATTGGTATTGTGTATTTCTCATAGTTCATGCAAGAAATGTTCTCATATTTGTACTGTCCATCATTCACCACAGGGGTCACTGTGTTAAACAGTCCCATGCCTTGTAAAGCTCATCCAAAGTGTATACACAGTGGCTCTCAGTTTCATTAAAGTGTCTCTTAATACTGCCATGCCTATTAACATCAATGGAAAGCTCTAACAACTCAATCCAGGCAGGACTATTAAAGGACTAGACCCTTCAGGAATGAAGGTTTGTGTTGCCCACCAGGTAAAGAACCACAACCAGCTCAAGAGCTAACTGAGGGTAAAGGGAATATGGAATGGGTAGTGGAAGATGGTAGGTATAAATATGAGCTATAACCACATGACCAGTTGTAGAGGACTGTAATGGTTATGAGTATTTCTCTCATTTTCTTAGGAACATGTTTGTGTATATACAGACAGCAAATATCTTCGTTTTTTCTCTCTCTTATCTCCTTATTATATAACTTAAGTTGTATTAACTTTATATCCTAGTACATAAGTTACAGTGAATGTTATTCAAAGGCTTGCATCCTTTTCTGGGGAAAGGGATAGTGCATTTCTGGCTGTATACAGGGTAGTTAAATTACGTTTAGCAAAAGCATGTCTACATTATTGTCTTTATTTAGAGATTAACTATGGTTTAAGGAGATGTGTATGGGTGCCAAGTTGGCGTACAGTTGTTTGGTCAAGTAAGCACTGGCTTTATTGTGACTGTGAGGGTATTTCATGAACAGAAATCATTAATAAGTTGATTGCATCTATGGTTGATTACTTTTACAATCAACAAAGGAGACTGTCTTCAGCAATAAAAGTTTTCTCATTCAGTCACTTGAAGACCTTAAAGGGATAACTGAGGATTTCAGCAGTCTGCAAAAAGAATTTCTATCTCTACTTTAGCCATCTTCTCCTGGGGAATTCATCCTCACCTTCATCAGAGTTCCCAACTTGAAATTTCTCCTGGGAAGTGCGGCGCCTACAGAATTCAGACTTGCCAATCCCGCAGTTGTGTGAGCCAATTCCAAGAATAAATTTCTTAATATTTATATATCTATCTATTCTATCAGTTCTGATTCTTTGGAGAACTATAATACAGTAGGAATGGAGAGACACTGGTGTTCTAACATGATCAGCACTGTGCTTTAGGAGATTAACAGGAGTCTATATAAGCAGTGTTTAACTAAAGTGACTTATTGTAATCAGTTGTGAAGTACATATAAAATAACTGAAGTTTATGTCTTTTTATTTTTTTTTATTATTTTTTTATTTTTTATTTTTTGAAGTTTATGTCTTTTATAAATTAGAGCAGCTTCAGTATTATGCCTGTAATATTACTTGCTTAATTCTGATAAGTCTTCTTGTGTGAGAGAAAAGGTGGTCTAGGGACTGTGTGTAGGGGAGAACTATGCAAATTGGCTGACCTAGATGTTAGACTGGAAAACAAAAAGACTGGGGGCAGGAAATCCAAGTTGGAGACTGCTATGACTCCCACGAAAGCAGTAGGGAGAACCTAACCTAGGACAGAAGAATCTGGAGTAGCTATGACATAATTTGAAAACTGACTGGGTATTCTGTGGTGGGGAAGGGATACTGAGGAGAGGAAGAGTGAGGAAGAAGTAAAAATTGTGTCTCCAGCCTGAGTGACTAGGAGGATTGTATTGCCATGAAAATAAATAGCTAAGTCTGAAAATGTGCTCAAATATGGGTACATTCATGTTCTGGTGATGTGGAAAACTGTAGCTCCTTTGACCCACTTATATACACAGTCTGGATTTCTGTGTTATGTTAAACTGGTACCATTCATTTCATTTCCCAGCTAAATGAAATCTCTATCTACACTATCACTCATCAATATTGCTCAGTGGGGTAACTCAATATTTATATATGTATTGCTAACCTTAGATAAAAGGATTACTTATTGGGAGGGCAAGAGTAAAAATTGATCTCCTATATGCTCAGGTCTTCTTAAGAATGGATTTCCACTTATTTTTCCATTCATTGACTTCAGTTTTACCAAGAACCTTGAATTCTTTTCAACAGTTAATGTTGCACATTGTGAAAATGCTCTAAATGCATTCTAGCAGAACTAAAGTGCATATCTCTGTGTATGTGTATGCATGCACGCATATATGTGTGTTTAAGACTGTATATTGAGACAAATCTTTATGGTTAACTACTTAAAAAACCCAGCAGGTAGCAAGGCAGAAAGTAAACTAGAGATCTATTGAACAATAAAAACTGGTTTGCAAGTATTGCATGTATCATAGGTACAGGAAAAGGTAAAAGGAGATTGGATATGCACAGAACTGTAAGCAAAAAGGGGATCCTGATAGGGTAATTAATAACACAGCAATAAGGCTAATCTTACAATACTTTTCAATTACAGATAAACTGAACAAGAACCAGGAAAAGAACAACTCTGGTGACAGTAAAAGAAGATTGTCTGTAATTACTTTTTTTTTTTAAAGGCTACAATGAAAACATATTCAGAAAAAATTCCTCACTTGAATTTTTTATTTTCAGCAAAAGTCCCCATAACATTAATAAATTTTAAAGATATTATATAGAATATAAACAAAAGATAGAAAAAGCTAGGCTGAAGATCCTAGGACAGGGGTGATTCTGTTATTACACAAGAATTAGGCTATTTCTGGTTGCAATAGGATAAAACTGGGTTCTGGGTTGCTTGAATATATGGCTTTACATGACCTAAAATACCTTGCATATATTTTCTGTGTACACCATGAAGCTGAAGATACCTCACCACAAACTTACTAAGTTTCCTTTCCTTAGTGAATTTCATTGCTGCTTGAGAACAGAAAAAAGTGAGTTTTTAAATGGATTTAGGAAGTGGGCTTCAGTGATCATCATGTTCAACACACTCCCCAAGCTGTGCTTCTAAATAGTTATATCATCCTGTCCTTTCTTAACTACCCTTTTTTCCCTGTCACTCTGATCCACTGCTTCCAAAATTATCCAACCTTAGTACTCAATATAGTCTGGTCCAAAATAATTTCTTTCTTCTCTTTTCATCCTATTCTCTAGCAAAACTTTCTCAGACCTGATGATATCCCTTAGACATGGGAAGAATGAATACTAATTACTTAATCCGTGCCCCCCCCCCCCAATTTATCAATCTCAGAGGGGCATTTTCATTTAGGAATTAGATTCTTGTGAAGCAAAGTGAATTTCTAATTTTCCATGCAAGGGTCAGCAAACTATGGCCCAAGGAGCAAATCCAGCCCACTTACCTTTTTTAGAGTAAATAACAGCCATGCTCATTCATTTACATGTTGAATGAGCTTCCCAACTATAAGGGCAGAGTTGAGTAGTTGCAATAGAGGCCATATGGCCTGCAAAACCTAAAATATTTACTCTAGCCCTTACATAAAAGTTTACCAAATCCTGGCCTAGCACAGTAGCTGGCACTGCTCAAGAGATAATGCATATGTATGAATGGGTGAATTTCAGGAAGGAATTTTACCCTCTCCCTTGTCCTAAAGTCTTCTTCTACCCACCCCACCCCCCAGCCTGCCTAGCTTCAGCTTAGACCTTGAGGCCAGAGCAGACCTGGTCTGATCCATACACTTTTATAAAGAAAGGCAATACCTATTCTTAAGAACAGAGGTCCACCTGCCTTAGGGTCAACCTTAGCTTTGACTTAGAGCTCAGCATCTGAGCTGGCTGCTTCTAATATCCAAGGTAAGGTGTGCCCTATGGGGGAAGTCCTATGTCCTATGTCCTATGGCTTTGGTCCCCTTAGGGAATAGATTTTAGACTCTTTAGCAGGTTCTCATAAGTCATCTGTCAAACCCTGCCCCTTCTTATCTCACCCGAGTCCCCATTAGAGTCTGCACTCCTTTGCCAGTTCTCCAGATGCAATCCTCACTTTACCATTACTTTGTTGGTTGTTGAATGACACCAAATTCCGGTCTTTACTTTCCCTAGGTACCAAGTAGAGAAGATACCTATTCTTTGGGTTGAAACACTAGCAAAATCTCTCTGCCTAATCTAGGTCCTGGCTTGGCCTCAACTGGAATTGTATTACAGAGATAGGACCAATTACATAGTCGATCCATCCCATGCCATTAATTAATTATTTTTTCATTCTTAACCTTCCCAGAGTCTAGTATTGTTTTCTGCTCACCACTGTAGAAAATATTAGAAGAGACTCCAGATGCCTCTCCATCCTACTATTACTGTACTCCTACATGGCTTTATGATGCTACAGGAAGATGGCATTAGTAGCTTTATGGCAGTTTGTCTGGAGGAAATAAAATGTAATAAAGGAATTGGGGTTTTCTAATATCCAGAGATATTAAACAGCAAAAACTTTTAAGACTTACTTTGAAAATGTAATAATAACACAGCGTCATCTTAGTATTCTAAGATTAACTCAGGACAAGTGCCTGGCATGTTTTGGTTGATAAATAGGCTATTTATCTTAAAATAAAAAAGTTGAGTCCTCTTGTATACACTCTTCTTAAATCAAAATTAAAAAGTTACAGATTAAAGATGTCCAAATTCAACACTAAGATGCAAAATTAAACTTCTCTCTAATTATAAATATAATCCTTGTCCCAAAAGCAAGCTTAGAATAATCTCTGTAGACACTGAAGAAGACTCTCTTAGAGTAAGGAGACTAAGAAACGGACATGGGATTTATGCATTTGAGTTACCCTGACAAGAATATTTTAATTGATATTTTGATGTTCACTTTGAAGTATGGTAACTCAAATTATAATGGTAATATATTGAACAATAAGTTGTATTTAGTCAATGAAAAATTCTTCCATGTAAGGATATAATGCCAGGACATTGTTAAAGCTACTTTTTAAAGATCTGGTTCAAAGTGAAAATATTTTATTTCAAAGCTCCCCACTAAGAGGTCTTGTGATGTAGATGTTGAGGACTTGATTGCATTTTATTCACTCAATACAATTAATGAAGCATCATGGGGTATCACAAACCAAAGATTGCATGGTTTTTTTACTAAAGCATATTCTACTAAAGTATTTCTTAAACCACTAAAAATTATGCCAACATAAACAGTTATTTCCTGATTTATTATGCTTCATTTAGTTTTTTTACAACATATAAATAGGTTAGAAACTTTATGTATTTGATGCAACATTTTGAAGTAAGAATAAAAAGTCCCCAAAGCTCCACTGCAGATTTCTGGGTTGTCTGTAGAATATGATACAAGATTCTTTAACTCACCTCCAGATGCCTTTGACCTTTCTTTCAACTTTTCTGCAGCCATTTCACCATAGCTGGGAAGTTCTGACATCTTCACTCCAGATCGAGCTTCTGCTATTAGCTGACGAGCTCGCTCTCTCAGCTGCCGACGTCGCTCTTCATCTTGCTGCTAAGATATATTGAACAGTTGCCAACTCAGTAATTGACAGAAATGCAATTTCATTTTCAATCTGATCATCATGATAGTAACTGGTTTACAGCATGGTGCTTGGCCCACATTATAAATAGGATGCTCTATATCAGTTGGATGTCACACCATTTTAAAAAGACATCCTAGAATCAAATTTTAAAAAACATTTACAAATTATAGTATTAAAATATCCACTAACAATCCAAACTAGCTTGTAAACAAAATTTGGCAATATATATTGCTGAGAAAATATCAGGAACTATTTTTAATAAGAGAATCAGACTTACAGAAAAGAGCAACAATACTGAGGACAATTTCAATTTTTATTTTTTAAGAATAGAATTCAACTTGCTGTTTTCTAATAAAGGCAAATAATACTGGCTAAAAGACATCTTTGATAGCAGAAGATAATGCAACACTATATTGATTAAATATAGTAAATGGTAAAAATTTTTAGGGGGTTGAAGTAGAGGTGGGGACAGTACATCATTCACATAATTTTGATTAAAAAACTACCAACAATAACCCGTAGTGAAGTGACATAATATTTGGTAACCTTCCTTCCCCTTAGATGTACACTGAGAAGAAAAAATAACACCTAATATGATTTCTGACATTTAAAATAACTAAAAACTACAGAGACTTAAATAGCTAAAGTTCCTCCTAAAAGAGGGTCATCACTATGAATCACGAATAATCAGTGTGAAACTGCTTTGTAAACTGGAAAGCATATAAAATAAGACATTATTGTCACAAAACAAAGCTTTTAATAATCTGCCCCCAACATATCTTTCCAGGGTTATCACTCCTGGATTAACCTCCAAAAAACCTCACATCTATTTATACAAAATTGCTTACATCATATGAGCTTCATGCATCTGTGGCTTTGAATATGTCATTTCCTTTTCTTGGAATGTTCTTCTCTCATTTTATTTAACTCCTACTTATTCTTCAAGGTTCAGTTTAAAGCCACTAAACCTCCCCTAACTATCCTTTCCTCTTCCCCACGTGGAATTAAAAGTCCTTTCCTCTATGTTATTATAGTACCATGTGTGTGATATATATATATTTTAAAATCACACTTGTTAAATTACATTATAACTCTGGCAGGTGCTTCCTTCCCACTAGAATCGAGCTATTTGAAGACAAGAGCTATATCTGATTTATTTTGGCATCTCTGGTCTTTAGTACACATGTTGGCACAACTCTAGGTGCTACAGAAAATTCAAGCATGAATAACTTACTATTTATGCTCTCAAAAAGCTTACAATATAGAGGAAAAGATAAAATAGCTGTCGTAAAGGGGTATGATCAAAATGTAAGAGTTCAGAAGAAAGAAAGAACATTTTTGACTGAGGGGCAAATAGAAGGAATTGTGGCAAAACTGGTTTGTTTCTGAGTTGGATCTCAAGAATGAGTAGGATTTAGATGAGTAGAGATGGGGGCTGGTTGTTAGGTGGGTCAGTGTTGAGAGATGGGGTAGGAATAGTACGAAGATATGGAATCAAGAAAGTATATTGGGGGAAAACATAACTTAATTTTCCAGATCATAGGGCAAAATAGTGACTGAAAGAGAAGCCAAGACAAATAAAGCTGGGTAGATAGACTGTAGAAGGCCCTGTACAACGGAGTGAAATGCTTTAATTTTATTCTAAAGCTAGTATTACAACAAAGGATTCTTTTTTTTTTTGTATAGGGGAATGACCAACCAGATGAGTATTTGATAAAGATTAACCTGGCAACAGTGTAGTAGATATGTTGAAGTAGGGGGCTGGAAGGGACTAGTTAGGAGGCCCTTTTAATAGTCCAAAGAAGCTGTAATAAGATCTAGTACTAGAATGGAAGCAATGGAAATGGAAAGAGACAAGTTTAAGAAAAATATTAGAGGTGGAATTGGTACCTAATTAGATATGGGAGAGAGGAAAAAAGATAAGTCAGAAGCTTTAAGCTTGGGCAACTAGTAGAATTGTGGCACTCTAATAATGAAAACAGAAACATTAAAAAGAACATACAAAGGGAGGAAGAGGTTGGCAGGACATCTCAGTAAAAATGTTAGTAGGTAGTTAGAAAAGTGAAATCAACGCTAGGGTGTGAGGTCAAGAACAGAAAAAGGTTTTAGAATGATCAAACTATGATTACATAGCTGATGGCTGAAGTTATGGAATATATGAAAGGACCTCCACTGTAGAGAGAAAGGAGGACTGCTGACTAAAACTAGGAAAACATCTATATTTAGACAGAGGAAGAAAGGGAACAGAGAAAAAGGGAGAGGAGCAGAACACTGATGTATCATGAAAATCAAAGTAGAAGAGGCTTTTAAAAAAGGGAATACTCAAGTGCAGTAAATGTGAGAGGTTAATGAGTCTAAAAATTAAAGAAGGCAATCAAACATGGTGAGAAATATTATAGGAGATAAGGATAGAAATCAAATGGGTGGAGCTCAAGTCTAGCTTTAAGCTCTCAGTGTACAAACTGGGACAATTTCAATATAAAAAAGAACAAAGAATGCAGAGCATTGAATCAATAAAATCACCCATTGAATAAATGAAAATTCATGAATCCATTTTGAGAGTCAAAAAGCAGGATGGAAAAACTCATTTTTTACCATCTGAGGGCAGCTTTTAAAATAACTTCTGAAAATTAGTAATGAAAAGAAAAGAAGTAAGCAATCACCTTGTCTTTCTAATGGGAACTGAATTTTAAAGTAACTAAATAGCACTAGTTATGAATGTAAGCTCTACTTTACAAAATAATGCCCATTAATAAATGTATAAAGAATGACAATTATAAAAACACCACTTTGCAAATTCGAATGAAATGACTGATTCTGCCAAGGATTATCAACTGTTATTAGAGTTATTGGTAGATGTCTGATGGGGAACTGGAGATTCATATCATGCTGTGGCAGATTGTATTTTCCAAAGATTACTACAAAATATTCCTCCATCCCACATACTCTTCTGCAATGTGATCTTGCTACTTTCTCACTGAGAGGTGGAGTCTATTTCCTCTCCCCTTGATCTAGGCCAGCTTTAGTAATGAATAGAATGTGGAAGTGTTGCTGCTGATTTCCAAAGTTAGGTCAGAGAAGGCCATGCCCCTTTTGCCTACTTCTCTTGAAATTCTTGCTTTCTGTATTGCCTCTGGAGCCTAGCTGTCATGCTCTGAGAAGCACAAGCCACAGGTCGGTGCTCCAGTTGACAGTTCCAGCTATTCAGCCTTGAATCATCCCAGCCCAGGTGCTAGACATGTGAATGAAGAAATCTTCAGATGATTTCAGCCCCTAGCCATTTTGAGTCACCCCCAATTATTCAAGTCTTTTTAGCTGACAAGGCATCACCATTGTGCCCTGGCTGAAGTCCTTGACCTACAGAATCTGTGAGCATGACAAGACTTTTTTTTCTCACTAAGTTGTGTTTTTTGTAATTGGAACACATGCTTAAGCAATACCATGCAGATTTACTTTCTAGTTGCAAGGAACTATTGTAAATGGAGGGATAAAAACATTAACACCTAACCTAGCGGTCAGTCTTAGCATCACTAATGTCGTGTCAACCATATATTCTGTGCTTTCTGACATGAAGCACATGAAGTGTACATCACTTATAATACTCTAGCCAAAATGTTTTAAGTGAATCCATTAAACCTTTATATATAATTTCCAGTTTATCAGAAATATAGGGGATAGAGAAACATGATAAATGATACAGCAAGGAAGAAACCAAACAAATCCAGAAAGTAGGATTTTCAGGACAACAAGCATAGTCTCTTTTACAAGTTATGAAAACAATCAAACACACAACAACAAATACATAACCAACCACTCCCAACAACAACAAAAGAGACAACAACCAAAAGCAATGTAGAATTGTGGATTAGATACTGGCTTTGACAAACCAGCTATAAAGGACTTTGCTGAGTCCATTAGTGAAATCTGAATGTGATTATTAAATAAACGTGTGATTATTAAACAAGATGAAATGTGACTTGACTAAAAAAATAGGTTGTAGAATAGTGTATACAGTAATGACCCAATTTTGTTATTTAGACAAAACAAAAAAATATACAAATATATATGAATAGAAGGAGATTTGGAAGGATATATAGAAAGTTGTCATGATGGAGGTCTCTGGGTATAAAAATATGATTTTTTTTTCACTTTCACTTGTCTGCATTGTCTAATTTTCAATAACGCACATATATTACTCCTATAATATGTTATTTAAAAAAAAAAACAGTCTTGGCAGGGGAAAGGAAAAAAAGATGAAATGAAAAAGAATCTTGGGAGATGGAAGGAAAGAGACGAGATGGTTAGTTTCCTGGGGTGGATGGTGTAAGTGCAAAAGAAGGAAGAGCAAGCTAATAGTCGAGGGAAATTTTCTTAGTATTTAGATACACAAACTTATTTGTAGGCACAGGAGCAGTAGATAGTGGGCAGGATGAGACTAAAGATTCAAAAATAATATACAAAAATCTTCAGTTCACTATCAATATTTCTAAACTTGGAAAATATACTAGGAGTAAAAGTTGATGCAGGTTGATAATGATGGTGATGATTCCTGATATTTCCTGGGCTTTTATGTTCCAAGTACTTCACATGCATTATCTTTAATTTTCACAGCCCCATTTTTACCAGTGAGAATATTCAGGTTTAGAATCACAAGGTCCCACAGCTAGAACTCATGTCAGGGCCAGGAGTCCAGCCTAGGTCTGTTTGATTTCAGAGCCCTTGCTCTTAATCACCAAACTATTTGATCTCAAATGTATTAAATTACATGACCAAACTGAGGAAAATTGAGCTTTTACTAAACTTTCGTCTTTCAAACTTAAGAAAAGTTAAGAGCACTAATAAAACCCATTATTTGATATGCCTCAGGCAACCAGGTTTTAAGTGAATTTCACTGCGTGAATAATTCTTGCAGAGCTGGAATGCCATGATTCAAACTAAGATGAAATGGTTTTGGGTCATCTTAACTGAGTTAAAATGAAATAAATGATTCCAGCTTTCTGAATATGAAATGGGAACCTAACTTTTTTCCTCACAAGCTATCATACCTCCGTTCACAGCTCTCCAAAATACTTGCCTATCTGTAAATGTTTCTGAGAGCTTACCAAGAGTGCAATTTGAAGCAGACATCATTAATAAAACAAACTCTAAATACTAATTAGAGACACTTTATCAATTTTCATGGAAATTGTTTGTTTGTATCTATTTACCCATCATTGTTCTCTATATAATAGAAAAATGCAAATGAACAAATCAGAATGCAGTCCTACTGGGACTTACTGTTTATAACCATTAGCCCAGAGGTGTGCTGTAATTCAATTCTCAAGTAGCAAGATTTAGTCTCATTAACAGACTGCAAGGGCAGGTTACAACTCATAAAACCCTATAGTAAACAAAGTTTATGGACACAGCACAACATCTTGAGCCTGATTGACAGGATTCTAGTTCCCTATCAGATTGCTTTGATTTACTTTTCAACTAATGTCCTAACACCACAGAGACAATTTTGCTTGGGCCTAGAGCTCTCCAGTGGGATGGTATATCTGCACTGTTTGTTTTCTTACCCTTTAACTTCCCTTAAGATAAATAGAATGAATTGCAAAAATGAAAGTTAATTAGTAAGGTCACAACAAAAAAGCTTGTAATTATAGCAATTGATTATGCAACCAATTTTTTATTGATGGTATTAATTTCCTGTTTATTAATTTCTAGATTCATCATAAAATAACACTATTTCATTTTAATTTATATATGTATGCGCCAATAAAAATTGATTTGCAGTAATATTTAAGGAGTGGATAGCATCTATGAAGTTTTTGCTCAAAATAACCATATTGTTTACATCCAAGGAATAAAATGATCAGAAAGTAGGGATACTGATTGTTTCATTAATTTTGTATAGCATTCAGCACAAACTGCTCAAATTCGTATATAATGAATATGTCTGATAATGATGGTTTGCCTAAACCTACCTAAGTACAGAAATTTGTTTCTGCTGTTTTGACCATTCTACATTCAAAAGGAGGCCCATGGCTCTGAATCATCTGTTTACTATGCCTTCTAAGAAAAAAAAAAGTAATATTTACACTGGGGTACAGAGGTAAGGCAACTCAGACTACTGGCATTAAAAAAAAAAAAAAAAAAGAGTACACTTGGAAAAATTCAATACACAGGAAACCTAAATATCTTTCATTTACCTGCCTAGTCCAAATAAACTTAAATAAATTGAAGTAGTTAGGCTTCCTATTTCTAAGAACAGATCTGATGACATTAACCTTTTTCCATATAGCATTATTTAGAATTAGACCAAGTTTTATATAGGATAATCTACATTTTGAGAAAGGTGGATATACTCTTTGGAGGTTTTATGGAAGCTAGGTTTCTGGGAGGTCTCCCTTTTCATGACCATCTTTTTTACCAGTTATAACAATTGTTGAATAAATTCCAATTCCCTTGCCCTTTGCACAGTGTTTTCACATGTGTTCTCTCATTTATTGCTCACAAATCAGTGAGATAGATGCTATCACCCCAATTTGATAGAAACTGAATCTTTTTTTTAAAGATTTTATTTATTTATTCATTTATCCCCCCCTTGCTGCTTGTGCTCGCTGGGTCAGCTAACCACGCCGTGCGGGTGGGCTTGCCTTCACCAGGAGGCCCCGGGAACTGAACCCGGGGCCTCCCATATGGTAAACGGGAGCCCTACTGATTGAGCCACAGCCGCTTCCCTGAATCTCTCTTAAATATATTGCCCAAGGTCACACATCTTTAAATGGCATAGTAAGAATTAAAATCCTATCTAATACATATCTGGTGTTTAGAGCATTTATCTGAGGCCCTACCGTTATCCTGATTTTTAGGAATTCCAGTTATTTACTTACTCTTGGACTATACAAATCAGGTTAAATTCCCCTTTGTGCTACTGAATGTAGAAATTAGCTTGTTTATATCCAATTAAAACTCAGGTTCCTGATGTTAACTTATAAGTTTTCAGAAAATTGTTGAATGTAGTATATTTAAGTCTTGCTTTTCTCTTTGCTAATATTATCAGGATAGGGCAAAAGTTCTGTTCTGGTGGGGGGTGGGGAGCCCATATTTCCAGAACAATGGATTTAAAATTCTCAAATATGGAAGATGGATCAGAACTAACTACTTTGGACATAAACTGAAAAAAAAAATGGTTAGCCCTTTCACAGCATATCTTCAAGTTACAATTTTACTTATCATTCTGAAATGGTCTACTATCTGCAATAGATTGATACACAAGTAAAACTTAACAATTTAAGGACAGATTCTTCAAGAATAAGTAATGTAATTCCTTGTTTCCATTCCATAAAAATGTATTGGTATGCAATTTTTATATTTCACAGTTCACCGACATCTAGGCAAGCTTTCTTCCACTGCTTCAATGGTGCTACTTTTAATTTTATCCTCCTTAGTCGTAGTAATTAAAGTGATCAGCAGTGGCATCCCAGCAGCTTTGACACGGCTACAACCCCCTAGCAGACTTTTGCTTTTAAGGTGAGGGGAAAGAAAATGACTAGAGTTTCATTTCACATAGAACAAGAAAATCAAGCTTCTCCAATCCTCAACTTTATTCAATTGTTCT
>JAKSZT010054030.1:24535971-24629389 GCA_026826555.1 Tolypeutes matacus
TCTTACAGATTCTTCATTTGGAGGAACACTTTGATCTTTGTTCAAGTCAATTCATGAACATCAGCTGACAAAACTGCACGAAACACCCCAATAGTTAGGGAAGCTCCACACAAACTATTTGGTTTCATTACAGGCTTCCAGAAAAGGTGACCATGACAATTCTTTCAAAAGCCAACATGCTTTAAACTCTTTAAACTTTAATGTGCACAATGTATCACTGAGGGCTAATATACATGTAAGTAATCAGTCAAGTATGGGAATACTTTTATCTACCATGTGACAAAAAGGAAAGATGCATTTCAATTTCACTTTCATTAAGGCATTGCAAGGTTCTTTTACAATAATTAAACTCTACAACAATAATATCTCACAGGCAGGAAAGACTGAGAGTAAAAAAATAAAATAAAATGGTTGCATATATTTTAAATGGCGAGAGAGAGATAATTTGTTAAGCATTTAACAAAATAGATAAAAATATGAAGAAGTTAATCAGAGAGCTTTCTTTTCTAATAGTTAATTTTTTAAATGCGGTTTAACCCCCTTTTGGGAAGGGGACTGTTTCAAAGGACTCATTTTTGCACCCACTCCCATCAAAGAAGGTCAGAAACATTCAAGTATAAAGTCATTGCACTGCTATGGCACAAATAGTTTCTGCGGCTAAAATCAAACAAAGACCAATTAAACTAATCATAACGTTCCAGTGAACACAAGGAAGCTCACCTGGTATTTCTGGACTTCTTTCGTGAATTTTCAAATCTACTCAGTTCTTGGTATTATAATTACCTTGACCAAAATACTGTGAAATTACTGCTCTGATCTACTAATGGCTGCAAAAATCAAGTCGTTGTGGTTTCATGCCAAGGGGCCATAGCAAGGCGGCGCAATGATTTCTGACACAGAAGACAACTTCTAAAAACTCAAAAGGGAAAATTAACGGGATGTAGTTTACATTGCCAAAGACTGTTCATTAATTACCAATTTAATCACTGCTGGAGACATGACATTACAAAAATCTGGCTGAAAGTTGTAATAGATTATGAAGACCACCTAAGAAGAGTGACCAAGAAATGTACAAAACAATTAATACTGTTTCACTGCTATCAAAGACACTCAGATTATTTTACATCAAGTGAAGCAAAGGAATTAGTAGCTTCACAGTGCCACCACTAGGAACTGTAAATACAATGGCACACAATTAGTAATGCACATGTGACTTTTCGTTCAAGGCATTACTAATTTTCGTTCGTTCCATGGGAAACCCAGAACATGATAAGGAGAACAAAAGAAACATTAAAAAACGAAATGAATAAAGATTTAAACTTTACCCTTGTGCATGCTGGGCAATAACAGAATAGGCAATATAAAATACAGCTCTTAGTAATGGTGATATCATCCTGGGATGTTCAACACTGCACAGAACAGCCATATGGAAAATGTCCACAGACATTAACAGTTACATAAAAGGAGTGTTCCTGATGCTAAGACACCTAGCCCTACCTTCATGCATTCATGGCAACCTCAAATAAATAAGGCTTTTGAGGCCAGAGGTTTGTGGCCACATAATAGAAAAGATGCTTGAGGTTCCCCCCCGCCCAGCAATGGTGGTGTTTTGTATGACTTTGAAGATATGCTAGCAAGCTAACAATATGTTTTTTAAGAAGTCTAGTAATCATTGTGAGGATAGCAGACCTCAACTTAAATTTAGATATAATAGATAAACTATTATTTAAATCATAATGAATAAAAACCACTGACTTGTATAGAGGTATTTATGCTGAACACAGAAGTACACCGGCATTCTTCTTCTATAAAATACAACCATAAAAAAGATTAGCTATACATTCAGAGTGTCTTATTGGTCTGAAATGGATTATATACATTAAATCCTCTGGTGATTGTGTTGGTGTAAGTAAGAAATAAAGAATATATTTTCATCTCAGTTCCCTGGGAATAGACATTTCAGCTCATATGGAGAATAAAAATCCCATTTTAAATAAGATAAAATGCTCACTCCATATGTTATTAAAGGTTTTAGATTTATTTTTATAACTGATAACTTTCTAATGTTTTTTTTATGAAATTACAAATGCAAAGTTAATAACCTACTTCTTCCTAATAAAATTGATAATATATGCAATTAAAAAAATAAAAAAATTAGTTTGAATTTAAATTTTTAAGTGTTGATTCTTAGAGATTATCTATTTAAATGTAACACAGTAAATATTAATAAAAATATAGTATAATCTTACACACAATTTTTTATGAAGATACTTAGAACACTTATATATGAAAACTACTGAAAAAGTTACTATCAGGGATTACCAATATAATGCTTAGTGGTTTTTTTACCAATTAGATGGCAACTGCTTCTTTTATTATCTGGAAAGCATCAAGTGATCTTATCTAAAACTGCTACAATTATCAGCATGACAGATTAGTCTCATTTAAATCAATATTTTCCAACTAACATCCAAAGTACAAGGTTGATGTCCCACCCCTTCATAGCAACAAAATATCTGTTAAAGGTTTAATTTGCAAAAGAACAGCTTGCATTCTCTTGCTTCTTACCAAATAAGCCATTTGAATTCATTTTCAAAGGCAGTTTAAAAAAAAAAAAAAATCACTATCTTTTTTGGCTACTGTCTTTGCAGTTAACTTACAGCTGACCAAACTAAAATTCCTTTCACATATATACAAGAGTTTTCTTTAGAGCCTTCAAATATTCCTTCAATCCTTTAAAGACACACTGCAAACCTTCCAAGCATTGCTGCTAAGTTGCAGTTTGATCCTGCTACCTGTTAAGTCAGGATAGGTTCCTAGGCCAATCAAGTGCAATGGGTTACCATCCTTGCAGATTAAACACTATGAAAAACTTTGTTTTATAATAGCATTGTAATATTTTCTGATTTTTCTTTTAAAAAAGTTTCCAGCTATCTAACAACTATCGACAAACTATACTCTGATTGTGCTATGTAATTTACTTCTGCAAAACAAATTTATAGTTCACTGACCATTAAGTGATTAGACTAGATTGAAGAATCATCCTGATTCTCTTTTAAGACATCATTTATGAAATAGACTTTTTTTCTTAAAGAAAGAAAGTTCAAAGGACTTCATCTATATCCTATTAATTCACCTTAGCACATCAAATGCAAGCATCTCTTTCAGATGTCTATATAATCATATGAGCATTATCTTTTAAACAGTAAATTTAAAAAGAAAAGGGTTGGGGAGCAGATGTAGCTCAGTGGTTGAGCGCCTGCTTCCTATATACGAGGTCCTGGGTTCAATTCCCAGTACCTCCTTTAAAAAAAAAAAAAAAGTGTTTATGAAACACATTTAAAAATTATATTCCAATGCAAAGTAATAAGCAAAACAGTCTGAAGTAGACCAGCTTATTAAATTCCATTTGTACATATCAGGGGAAAAAGTACTGAGGGAAATGCGTAATGAAAAATAATAAAAAAGGAAATATTTTCTTGAATAAACGATCCATTTTTCTCAGAGTTTATATTTATATAATCAAAGAGGCTCCTTTGAATTATATAATGGCTAGACTGTTGAACCTGCCGAACTTCTGAGCTGTGCTTTGCAAAAAATGATTTTAAGTATGTATAGAAGACAATGAACAAAACAAATATCAAACCTAAAACTTACATTAAAGTGCAATATTTGCTTCCTAGAAGAAAAGGAGTAGGAAGCAAAGAAATATAAACCATAGAGATCTAGGAAAAATGAAATCTATCTTCTATAGAAAGATAAGTTCCAGGAAACACCCAGAATAGGTTAAATGAATATAAAAGCACAGAGATACAAATGAATCATGTAAATTGCTTTCCCTAAAAAAAAAAAAAAAAGTCCTAAAAGGCAATATGTATTTGTAACACGATTTCCATTTAAACATACAAAGGTAGTCCTGGCAAAAATAAGAAAAATGAAAAGGTTTGAGGCATCTGTGTTTGTGAGTTGCTTTTTAAGAGAAATTACAGCAAAAATCCTTCCTGAGGAGAACTTAAGTAGAGTCTGTACATAAGGATCTACTAGATAAGATTACCAAGAGCTGTTTTCAGTGTCTTATAAGTGGCTTCCAGCCTAAAACAGCTACACAAATTAAAAGAGGGAACGTTTAGTAGAGTGTGATTCAAGGCAGAATTGGGAGCTGAGCTCTAATCAAAGGTCCCAGAATATGGGAAGAGCAGGTGTGTGAAAGGATTTGGTATATATTTATCATGACAATGAAGAAAGGTATCATAATTTAGGATTAAAGAATAGGCAGTAAAGGCCACAAAGAGCCTTAGATCCCAAAGGGGCAACTGACTGGAGACAGGAGGACACTTCCTCTGCCCTGTGATAATCTATTCTCCTTGAAAGACTTGGAGAAAAGGCAACTTTTTCCCCCTGTTTATAAAGCTTTACTATAAGAAACTATAGCAACCCAAGTTTTTCATGTTTAAGCTCATTTTTTAGAAGATGATACTCAGAGGATATGAAAATTTTCTTCATTTATTCATTTAACAAACATTTACGGAGTGGGGGATACAAGGTCCTTATACTTTGAATATCTCATAGTTGACTGGGAGAAGGAGATCTATAATTAGATAAGAATAGTGGATAAATGCTAAAGTAGAGATACATACAACATATTAGGAGAGGACACAAGAAGGAGAATTAACTTCATTCCCAGGAACCATGAGGGAAGGGTTCACAGAAGTGTTATTTTAGTAGAAACTAACAAGGGAAGAGGGTATTTCAGGGAAAGAACAGCAAATGCATGACATAGAGGAAATAAAGTATAACACATTCTGGGTACTGCAAGTAACTTAGTAGAGCTGGACTGTAGGGTGGAAAATGGAGAGTGGTGACAAATGAGGCTGGAAAGGGAGGGTACCAGATTTTCAGGGACCTTGTATGAAGCCATGTTGAATAGTTGGGAAGGTTACTCTCTTATGCGTTCAGGAGCTTTCATATTTTCAAATTCGTACCTAAGCTATTTCCTATTTTTTCTTCTTTTTATTTTATAACCCTCTCTTTGCTATTAAGTAGATTTTTGTTTCTGATCTTTCAAATCTTGTCTGAATCCTCTGTAAGTTCTCCCTATCTCCCAGTCCAGAAGTAGATACTAAAATTTCAAAAGGAGCTAACTCTATATCGAGTACATGGGCACTGCCCCAAGTACTATATATGCTTTTATTTAAGTACTCTAATATCATTTATTAAAATAGCATTATTCATTCTACTTGGTATCTACCAGAAGGTCCTAGGGGGGAAATTAGTTGTATAGAAAAAAAGTACAGAAGGATAAAATATAGAAATTGCTGAAAAAGTTCTAAATCAGTGGACCCTTAAGAGTTAGTAACAATAAACTCCAGCAAACTCTTGAAGATTTCAGGGTCAATCTGCCATTTCTTCAAGAGATAAAGTTAATTCCAAGTAACAACTTTTTTTTTTTTTTTTAACTTATAGTAATTTTCAGTTAAACTAAGAACACAATGAGCAGTGGGAAGCAGCAGGTGTATCTCTCCCAGTCCAGCAACTTGACTTTCAGTACCACAGCATATATTAAAAAGAACAAGATATATTATAATGAATTTAAAAATAAGAGCACTATAAATTAAAGCACAAATTAAAGAGCATGAGCAAAGTGAAATCAGTATCAATCAGTTCACTAAGTTAGATCCCAGCCTTTTTGTGAATTAAACTAGCTTTTTATTTACTGGAAATCTTTTGATATTTCGAGAGTCAATGCATGCTGAACAAAGGTGGGGATGTTTATTAGTCATGGTTCCCCCATCCCCTTCACCATGCACACTTATTAATTTGAGTATCATATAAAAGAAGAAAAAAAGAATTTTCCTCATTTTACAAATGGAAAAACATAATCAGAAAGATTTCCAGTTTTTAAAAAATGATACAGGAAATTAGCCATTCAAAACCATCCTACCTTAGAGAGCAACTTTTTGTTCATTCAAAAAAGAAGTTTTTCCCTCCCTCCCTCCCTTCCTTCCTTCCTTTTTTTCTTTTTTTCCTTTTTTCAAATGTGCCCCTTTCGCCCCTCTCTCCCCTACTCTTCCTTGGTAATCTCTAATCTGCTTTCTATCTCTGAAAATTTGTTATTTGTAGTCATCTAAGTGATATAGAATTTTGGTCCTTAAGTGTCTTGCTTATTTCATTGAAGATAATATTTTCAAGGTTCTTACATGTTGCTGTATAGCTCAGCTTCATTTTTTCTAATGGTCAAATAATATTCCATTGTGTGTATATGCCACACTTTGTTATCCATTTATTTGTTGATGGACATGTGGCTTGTTTTCAGCTTTTGGCTATAAAGGATAATGCTGCTATAAACAATGGTGTACAAGTATTTGTCTGTGACCCCATTTTCATTCTCTTTGAGTATATACCTAGAAGTGGAATTGCTGGAATTTCCAGTTTTAATATCACTTAACTCACATTTCAATTGCTCCAGAAATGAAAATGGGCATTTTCCTTTTTTCTTTTATCATACAAAATGGCCATACTACTTGTAATGGTTAATTTCATGTGTCAACTTGGCAAGGTTGTGGTGTCCAGTTGTTTGGTCCAGCAAGCACTGGCTTGATTGTTACTATGAGAGAATCATATAGAAGAATTTGCATCTATACTCAGTTGATTGCATATACAGCTGATTGCATCTACAACCAACAAATGACACTGCCCTCAGCAATATGAGAAGTCTCCTCATCTAATCAGTTGGAGGTCTCAAAAGCCATAATGAGGATTTCAGAAGACAGAAAGAAGAATTTCTGCTTCTACTTCAGGCTGCTAGTTTCTCCTAGGGAGTACGACTTTGCCTTTATCAGAGTTTCCAGTTGAAGCTTGCCCAATGGAGTTTGGACATGCCAAATTTCATAATTACCTTTATTGAAGTTTCTAGCTTGTGGCCTGCAATATGGAATTTGGACTTGTCAATCTCCACAGTCCCATGAGCCAATTCCTAAAATAAATCTCATTTATTTGTCAGTTCTGTTTCTTTGGAAAATGCTGATTAGTATACTACCTTTCTAAAAAATGGCTAGAACTGCCTAAATATATCCAATTTGTATATACAAGAGTTATCTAGAAATGATAGCTTAAAGAAAATGACCACCTATAATTAGCATTATACTAATTAAATATATGTCCCAGAAACTTAAATCTTTGGTCTGTTCATATGCCGCTTGAGCCCTGAATCTCAGGAGAGTTGCAACACCTACTTTCCAGTTCATTGGACTTGCCTAGGACAACTAACAAAAGAATGATTATGAATAACGCCCATCCCAATAAACAGGATCTACAATTGCAAGCAAGACAGTTTCATCCATCTGCCCCATGGGATCTATGCTCCCTCTCAATCAGAAACAGAGTGGCATCTCCATCCTCAAATCCTCAAGATTAAGGAATGAACAAACATAAGGGGGAATTGCAATTATGGACTAAAGTAGACTTATTATTACTCTAGCAATGAAAGAGCTTGTAACATTGGTATAAAGGCAGTGGTCACCAGAGGTTCTGAGGGGAGGGAGAGGGAAGAATAGCTGTAACATGGGGCATTTTTGGGATATTGGAATTGTTCTGCCGTATATTTTGCAATGACAGATACAGGCCATTATACATTTTGTCAAAACCTATTGGGAAGCAGATGTGGCTCAACCAGTTGGGCACCTGCCTACCACACAGGAGGACCTGGGTTCAGGCCCTGATCCTCCTAAAGAAGACGAGAAGACACTGCACCTGCCGCAACGAGCAGACACCTGAACAAGCAGATGCCACAAGCCAGCAGACACCACAGCTTGCAATGAGAGGATGTGGCTCAGGCTGTTGGACACTTGCTTCCCATGTGGGAGGTCCTGGGTTTGGTTCCCAGTGCCTCCTGGAGAAGGCAAGCAAACAATGTGCAGACAGACAAAAGAACCATCTGGGGGAGGGAGGAGATAAAAAAAAAAAAGGTGCATAAATAAATTAAAAAAAAAACAAAAACAAAAAACCACTATAAAATTGTACAGTGCAAAGTGTAAAACTATAATGTAAACTATAGCCCATGGTTAGTAGCAATGCTTCAATATATGTTCATCAATTGTAACAAATGTACCACACTAATGAAAGATGGTGTTCATGGGAAAAGTGGGGAAGGGAGAGGGGTCGTGATATATCGGAGTTCCTCTATATTTTCCATGTAACATTTATGTAATCTAAAGCTTCTTTAAAAATAAAACATTTCCATTTAAAAAAAAAAGAAAATGTCCAAATTAAGAAAACTACTAAATCCTTAGAAAAAATACCAACCTGATAACAAGCTGCATACCAAACTGAAAATCTGAAAAATAATGGCAGGGCCTAACTTCCTCTGTATTTGTGAAAACTGGACTTGACTTACCTGACATTTTACATTCTCTTTCTTAAATCATTTCTATATTAGCTATAAGCTCTGCAGAGTATCAAGTATCAAAACAAGAATAATAGTCCTAGAATACTATTCAATTCATCAAACTATGTTCTTCACAGCACTTTAATATAGGGTCTGATTTATCTGAAATTTGAGTAATAGTAGAGTGCCCAAGCAGGAGTTTTTCAATTGAACTTAAACAATTACTGAGAATAGTGTACAACACTATCTCCCATGCTACATACTCTATTTTCAATGTGACTTTCACACTCCTTCCATTGAGTGGTGAGGTCTATGTCTCTTCCCCTTCAACTTGTGTTAAAGCTTTGTGACTGCTTAGGCCAACAGATCATGGCAGAAGTGATGCTATGTGACTTTTAAAGCTATATCATAAGAATGCCATGTACTTCTGCCTTATTCTCTTGGGATGCTTAGTCTTGGAACTCAGCCACCATGCTCTGAGGAAGCCCAAATGGAGAGGCCATGTATAGATAGGTGTTCTGAATGACAGCTCAGTGGAAGTCCTAGCCAAACGCCAACCCCAGACATCATAGAACAGAGACAGGTCATTCCCACTATGTCCTATCCAAATTCCTAACCTACAGAATCATGAGAATAATAAAATGGTTGTTTTTTGCCAATAAGTTTTGCAGTGTTTTTTATGCAGCAGTAGATAATCTGAAAGAGGAAGGGTAGGACAAATATCTTTAAGACTATTCATACATGACCTCATAAGCAATAGGGTACAATTTTGAGTACGTGGGGAACAAGTACAACAAAATGATCAGCCTGGCATGCAGTTAGCTAGCTATTAGGCAAGGAGTTGCTCCTTCAGGAAACTAAACGAAAAAAAGCACCACATACAAACTAATATATGAATATAAAATAGGCATCCCAAGTCATATCAGTAGTAGTCAAAGGAACAATTAGAAATTTTAAGATACCATCATTATTATTCACCAATCTCAAACAGCAGTTATGGAGAATTTCATGTTCTCTCAATGTGAGCAGGACTGCTACTATTAAATCAGCTATTTACTCCATATGTAGATACTAACTAATATCATCACCTCTAACAATGAAGAAGTTCATTCTGTCTCTTCTTAAAGCACATGCATACACATATGCAGAGATCTTAGGAGATATTTAAATATAATATAGTTTAAATGAAACTACTTTATGGTTGGATTAGTCTGCCAAAAGGGTGCTGATGCAAAGTACCAGAAATCTGTTGGCTTTTATAAAGGGTATTTGGGGTAAAAGCTTCCAGTCTCAAGGCCATGGAAAGTCTAACTCAGGACACCCTAAGAAGTACTTTCTCACCAAACTCAGTTGCCATGTGTTGAAGCAAGATGGTCACTGATCTTTGCCTGGTCTCCCCTTGCTGGGCTTATACTTCCTCTTAAGTCTCCATGGGCACAGCTTCTTCCCGATCTCAGCTGTTGGCTGGCATATGGCTTGTCTCTCAGGGATTCCTAGATCAGTCTCTAGCATAAGGCTTGTTTCTTTCTGGACTTTCTCAGCTGCTCAGCTGCTCTGCTCTCTTCACAAGGTCAGCTGTAAACTATCAGGCAAATGGTTTATCTCTCCCCAGGCCCCCAGAATGGCAGAGCTCTTTCTCTTCCCATGTGTCTTCTTAAGTGAGTGTCCATTTCTATTGGCCCACCATGGGGACGGAGACTCAACCTGAGTCACATCTTACTGACTGGAATCAAAGCTGTAATCTTAACAGGTAATTTAATCAAAGACATCTCAGCTGAACCTAATGCAATCAAAGGGTATCACACCCAGAGGACTAGATTAATTAACAAACATAATCTTTCTCTTTTTGGGATTCATAAATAATTTCAAACTGTCACAATGGTCAAGTGGGTTTGGTATGCCAAGAAAACAATCTGTTGAAAATAGGTTTTTTGAATAGTCCAAATTTCCCTAGTCTAAACTACTTACCTTTAATATCATATATATTTTTTTTTTTAAAGATTTTATTTATTTATTCATTTATCCCCCCCTTGCTGCTTGTGCTCGCTGGGTCAGCTAACCACGCCGTGCGGGCGGGCTTGCCTTCACCAGGAGGTCCTGGGAACCGAATCCGGGGCCTCCCATATGGTAAACGGGAGCCCTACTGATTGAGCCACAGCCGCTTCCCTAATATCATATTTTTAATATAGAAAGAATACAGGGAAAAAACCCTGCAATGTGTACATTGCACATTTATTTTCCTACCCTCTAGGGATAAATATTGCTAATCTTTTGATGATTTTTTTCCTTCCTGTCCTTTCCAATGCATATATAAAAACACAGACTGTATTATTTAAAAATGGAGCTCATATGGCATATACTATTTTATAACTTTCTTTTTTAACATCATGACATTATGAATATTTTCCTATGTCATTAAAATATTTTTTCAACACATTACTGAATAGCTAATTTTAAATGCCTATATAATGATTATATTTATTTGTTATAATTTAATCATTCCACTAATTTTGAGCATGTAGGCCATTTCTAAACTTTTGCTTTAAAAATAATATTGTGATGAAAATCCTGTATATTGAGCTTTGTTAACAGAATTATTGGGTAAAGGAAGTAAGCACTTCTTGATGATGTCTAATTGCTTTCCAGAAAGGTGTAGCAAGTTACATGCTACCAGATGCTAACAGTTAGATACTGTTATGGATTCTAACTCAATAAACCCTCACTGGCATACAATAAGATGTCAAAGATATGGAATAAAATATGTTTTAATAATTAATTTCCAATATTTAATTCACACTAATAAAATTTAGTTTAAGTTTAATTTGGGAAACAAAAAGTTTAAGTAAAATTATTGGTGCCATTTACAGCAGAGATGACAGATAAATATTGGTTGAAAGGCTGAACTAATAAATGAATGAACTGAAAAAAAGAAGAAACAGTTTTAAGAGTCAGGATACTTGAATTCTAAGCCTCATTTGCCATTGTCTGTGACCTTAGGTAAATTTAAAACCCTTTTTTTTAAACTCATCTTCCTATCAACTATAGTGGCTACAACAGTAATATCTATTTATATGTACATTATTATCTATAAAACACTATACAAAAAAATACGTACAGAAAAGTGGTTTCACATAGGGATGGTAGTAAGATGAGTCAATTGATTCTCATGAACATTGACTTTGGAGTCTGATAAAGCTCTGGTTTGATTCCTGAATTCATCATTTACTGATTCTGTGACCTTATACAAATTATCTCTTTACCTATCAGCCTCAGTTCTATTTTCTGGAAGGTAGTGTATTAGTCAGCCAAAAGAGTGCTGATTCAAAATACCAGAAATCGGTTGGTTTTGAGAAGCTTACATTTACAAGGCCCTAAAGAGACCAACTCAAGGTCCATAAGAGGTACTTTCTCACCCAGAGTCTGTTGCCACATGATGACTCAAGATTGTGGGCGATGTCTGAGAGATTGTCTTCCTCCTCCTCCTAAGGCACCGTGGTCCCAGTTTCTTCCAATCTCAGCCACAGGCTGGGACAAGTCTTGTCTCTCTCCTGGGGCTCGTTTCTCTCTGGGCTCAGCTGCTCTGCTCTCCCCACCAGGCCAGCTGTAAACTGTCAGGTGAATGGCTTGTCTCTCTTCCCAGGGCCTCTGCCGTGTCTAATGGAGCCTTCTCATGTATCTGTTTCCCTGTGTGCTTACTTCCTGGGCTCCAGGATCAAAACTTCAACTAACCCCTCTACCTTGTCATTTTCTGTGTGAGTCCCTGCCCACCAAGGGGGCTTGGACTCAACATCCTACTGACGTGGCCCAATCAAAGCCTTAATCATAATTTAATCAAGTCAAAGTGAAACCTCTGAATCCAATACAATATAATATGCCCAGAGGAACAGACCAGTTTACAAACATAATTCAATATCTATTTTTGGATTTCATAAACAATACCAAACTGCTACAGGTAGTTTGAAATATACTTACTTCATGGGGTTGAGTAAAACAAAAATAACATAAAATAGCTAATATAGTGCCCAGACTATAGAGTAGGTATTTAATAAATGGTAGGCATCAATATTATATTCTAATATTTTCACCAAAATTAACTTCCATGGAGAAAATACAATCAGAGTACAAATGAAATTACAAAATGTAGATTAATGAAAAACAGATTCACGTTTTTGTGGAAATTATATTCCAGGATTTTACTTTTCCTCATAGCTAACACTATGTTTTAGGAATAAAACAATATGATCAGGGAAGCGGCTGTGGCTCAATCAGTGGGGCTCCCGTTTACCATATGGGAGGCCCCGGGTTCGGTTCCCAGGGCCTCCTGGTGAAGGCAAGCCCGCCTGTGCGGCGTGGTTGGCTGACCCAGCGAGCACAAGCAGCAAGGGGAGGATATATGAATAAATAAATAAAATCTTTAAAAAACAAAAAACAAAAAACAATATGATCCTCCAAATATGAATTTATCAGTTCAATTAATGTACCAAGCACCTACTCTTTACAAAGTCTGAGGAGAAATAATTATTTAGCAAAGATACAAGTAAATTACTCCCCTTGCCCCCATGACTATAATAACAATCTATAGCTTTTTTTTTTAAAGATTTTATTTATTTATTCATTCATCCCCCCCCCCCCCGCCCCCGCTCGTGCTCGCCGGGCCAGCCAACCACGCCGCGCGGGCGGGCCGCCCCCACCAGGAGGCCCCGGGAACCGAACCCGGGGGGCCCCCACATGGCAAACGGGAGCCCCACTGACCGAGCCACAGCCGCTTCCCTAATCTATAGCTTTTTAAACCAATGTTCTTACATCACTTAGCTGCCTGTTGCAGAACGGAGTGGTTGTGCTGGTATTCTGCTTATTCTCTGCCTTTAAAGCTGCATCTCTTCTTGCTTGCTCAAGCAGAACTCTTGCTCTTTCTTTAAGTTCTTCCTGTCTGGATAACATTCGATGCTTAAAAGCAAGAACGTAGAATTAGAAGAAGAAGAAGAAGAAGAAAAAAGTAATCTACATTTGTAAACTAATTATTAGACAATCTGTCAAAATAATAGAGGTCAGGAATAAAATTGTAGTTTCCTGAGATTATCTATAGAGAATTCTTTTTTAGGTACCAGGGCTGGGGATTGAGCGGGCACTCAACCACTGAGCCACATGGGCTCCCCGAGTTGTTTTTTTGTTTGTTTTGCTTGTTTGTTTTTAGGAGGCACCAGGGACCGAACCCAGAACTTCCCATGTGGGAAGTGGGCACTCAACAACTGCTTGAGCCACATCTGCTCCCCTTTATAGAAGATATTAATGTGGACTGAAACTGTGGAACAAATAAATCTTGACATAAAAGAAATACATCTTTACTGCCTAAAACCAGATTAAATTTAATAAAACTTTTATTAGAACATATTTTCATAAGGTATAAGGTCCAAATGTATATGACATACATTCTTCATATCTGCTAAACATAGTATTATCTGGCAATCAAGGGTGTTTTAAAAAGTGCACTTTCATTTTTATAGTATCATAGAATTGATAATATGTCTTCCAAATTTTTATGTGGATAGATATTAAATATATGTGGCAATAATCCTTAAAATTCTTGACAAATTAATGTTTACAGAAAATTCAAAGATATATTTTGGAAACAAATATAAAACTGGTTTCCTCCATTGCTCGCTCTTCTTACAAGAAAAACAACCATATCGGAATTGGGAAAGTATTTTCCAGGCTTAATTTGGAATTTTACAATATATTTTTAGAGAAAAATAAGTATTTGCCACCAATGGAAATCAGTTCTTAAACATTGGTATTAACCCAGTGAACAAGTATGTATATTCTTCATAGTTCTAATTCTTTTTTTCTACTAAAGTAAACAACTTCTGCTTTATATGGCTATTGCTATTACTCTGATACTTAATTTTCCCCCTTTCATTGCATAGTTTTGGTTCCAATGATAATAATGGCCTTAGGCTTTCAGTCAAGGAAAAGGTAATAAACAGTAAACTTATTACTTTATTTGGTATGACGTGAAAATATCTTTTTTTATTTTTTAACTTAGTAGATCACTTTTGGTTCTCTTTCTGATCTTTATATTTTATTATAACTATTTTTAAAAAAACCTTTTCTATAATCTTATACCAGGTAAATTTTTTTCTTAAACTGCACAATCCAGTGATTTTTACTATATTCACAATATTGTATAACCATCACCACTAATTCCAGAACATTTTCATCACCCACGATTTTAAGTTGATTAAAAAATATTCTTAGTAGATACAACTGAAATGTTTAAACGACAGTGATACAGTCTTAGTTCATTTTTGATAGGATATAATGGAATTGGTTATTGTAGTTGAACTGGTAAATATCAATATCTTTTCAAAAACAGACAAAATTGATTAAATTTGCTGTCAAGACATCAGGCATTAATCTCTTTTCTACTAATAATTAACAGTGTAACATTTAGCAGGTCACTAACAAACTATACCGTATTCCATAACATAGTGTTTAAGAATTTTGTAGTCAGACAGGTCTGGGTTCAAATCCCAATTAGATCACTCAATTTTGGGCAAGTTACTCAATTTCTATAAGTGTCAGTTTCCTTATTTATAAAATGGGGATAAAAATGGCCAACTCTCATAAGGATATAGTAAAGATTAAGTGAAACGGAGTAACACACTTAGCACTGGCACATGGTAAAGCAATGGATAAATTCTACCTATTATTATTCTTTTAATACCCCAATTTCCTTATCTTTGAAATAAAGGGACTTGGAGTAGATCATCTTGAGATTTCTACTAGCTCTAAATTCTGTGATTCTACAGCCATTTAGTCACCTCCTCAGCCAGCTACACAGATAGTGAAAAACTGTGATTTGACTTCAAGAGCACAAAAATGCAAATTTCTTCCTCTGACTATAAATGCAATTCATATTTATTATGAAAATTTAGAAAATACATAAAAGTAAAAAGAAGAAAAAGGGAAAATAATTAGTAATCCTGGCACCAAAAGTCAAGTCTTGCTTTTTTTCACTTAATATTTTTGTTGTAAGCATTTTCTTGTATCCTTAAACATTTTTTTGAAAACATGATTTTTAATTGGCTACCTAGTTTTATATTATATGAATGCATCTCACTTTATTTATCTTATTGGATGTTGAGGTTCTTTACAATTTTTCACCATCATAAATAATGCCTTTATGAACATCCTTATATATAAACCTTTGTACACAATTCTGATGATCGCCTCAGGAAAAATTCCCAGAAGTAGGATCTAATGAGATATACATTTTTAAGGGGCTTGATGCAACATTGCCAAACTGCTTTAATTATTTCCTACTGAAATTATGGTACAATACTAAAAAATATTGTGAGCATAAAGTCTAGGGTCATAGACTTTGGAGTCAGACAAGCCTGGTATACTCTAACATTATAACACTTATTATGACCTTGGTCAACCCCATAAACCACAGTTTTCCCATATGTAAAACAGGATTCAACCACTTACCTCATGGAGTTGTAAAGTTTAAGAGAGATATATGTAAGATATATAAAGGTCATCACATGTATTAGGGACTCAAATGGGCAACATTATGACTTTGTTAAGACTAAACTTTCCTCTAATCGAATGCCATCAATTGTAAGACTTACTATTATATTATGAACTAACTAGGAAGAACAAACACTGTCAATTAAATGCTGACATACCATCTATTATTTCAGAGAAGTCAAATGTAAAAACTATAGAATACAAAATAGAAAGTTCAATTTTTATTTGTCCAAAGTTTAGCTGCTATATCCAATAAAAATATATCAAGTACCAGCACTGATATTATAGTTTTTGGTGTCAGATATTACTTTTGTCAGTCTGTTAAAAACAAACAAACAAACAAACAAACAAAAAAAAACCCCCACAAAAGTTTAAATTTACCTCAAGCAAAATCCTGATCAATAAACCAATGGCCAGTGATTAAGCATATATGGAGCTATAAACAGATGTTGCTTCTATCATCCAGTAGATTTAATTGTCCATTACTTAAACCATTTTAATAGAATCACAGCATGATAGTTTTAGAGTTAAAAGGGCCTTTAGAAATCATTTCATTTAACACTGGTGTATAATACAGATTTAAAGAAGTCAAATGGCTTGTTAACATTTCACACTGCTAATTATTGGCAGAGCTAAGATGAAAATCCAGATTTACTGATTCCCAATCCAGACTATTTTGCATTTTTAAACATTAATCAATTTCTTGCTTTAATTAAGCTCATTTTCCTTAAAAATTTGGTATACAAAAAAAAATCTGTATTGGATATTAGAATTTAGGCTCACCAAATTCTGCAGTTGTAAAGTTTATTGGGCACTCTAATGGCCTGAAAGTTTTGAGAGAATTTTAGGTACTTAGGATTAGGACTTTTTAATTTGAGATTTCTGATTAAGAGAAGAGGTACCTGCTTTGATAGCTACTATATTTCTTTGATTCTTAGATGCACATTTTATTTTCTCATTTTAACACCTCTGACAATGTAGAACTGATGGCATTTTACAATCTTTGCCATTCAGGTGGCAGTCAAGACATAGTTGTCACTGCCTGCATATGCATAGCCTTGCTATTCTTGGTAGCATAACTGCAATCTCTTGATGCAATCAACAACCACTTGAGGACTGTTTGAGAAAAGAACATGATTCTAGGTTATTGTCTGAAAATCTTCTATTGGGATCTCCTGGTAAGGTCAAGAAAGTGGCATTAGCAATGAGTGTAACTGACTTGGAAGAAAACCCTAACAATCTTTTAAGAAATGCTGTAATACAGAACTTATCAAACTTTCTGGTCTCAGAACCCTTTTAAACACTTAAAAATTGTTAAGGACCCCAAAGAGCTTCTTCTTATGTGGGTATCAATATTTGTCATTTTGGACTTTAAAACTGATAAACTTTATTATATGAAAAACAACTGCTTTAAAATTCTAAGATATAAGAAATAATGTGTAATTGGCAGTGTTTTTCTTACCTAGTGGTAAAAAAAAAAAAAAAAAAGGTATATGGCTTATTCTTATAGTAAAATATTCAGCTTTTATAAATGAATTTGTTTTTGTTTTTTTTTTTAGTTTTTTTAATTTTGTTTTTATTTTTAATTTTTAAATTTTAGTTCATAGTTTTTCTTTTTAAAGGTTAAATAATATTTTTATTTGAAAAGTTGACAAATTTCAATCTTTAAATTTCAAAATTAGGATTGATTTGTAGGCTTACAATATTATATCATAAACTTAAATAGAGAGTAGGTGTATTTGAGTTTTTCTATAATGGGAAATTATACTTCACCTTTATCATTCGTATCATCTAAAAATGTTCTATGAATACAAAAAGAGACAAACACACAGAATAATTGTTTACTAAATATATGTTTTCATCATTCTAGCTCACTCACCTGGACTGTTTTTGTGGATGTATGATTTAAAGGGGTTCTGTCAGCATCTGGATCAGATTCTGTCTGTCTCAGGGAACTATGTTTTTTCTTTGCAGGATCTACATCTCTTGGATAAACAGGGTATCCAAGTTTAGAAGTGGGAGATAAACTTGTTGTTTTGATAGGTGATTCAGGATCTGATCTGCATTCTAAAGGTGTGGAATTCTCCACTTTTTCTTGCTCCAAGTTACTAGTAACTTCTAGAGTCCGAAGCTTTTGCTCCTCTGTTTCCTCACAAATAAAAGGTGGAGACACATCCTTCTTATCACTAACATATAAGTCACTTAATTCTAAAGTCTCAACTTTCAATAGTCTCTTCTTGCCTAACAAAAGCTGTGCTTGGGTTGAATCTGAATTGCAACATAATCCAGGGTCATTAGATCCTGAAGTCCTTCCAGAGCTCTGCTGGGACTTTTGGGGTTCTGTGTCACTTTTAGTCCTGCGACAGTAAGGGGAGGCTGTACTTGGACTAAAGTGATCATCAGGAGTCTGATGCTCACTTTCTGACTCTCCAACCCCACTATCGTTTACAAATACAGAGTCATCCTGAGATAAGAAGTCTACTGCTCCACTTGTAGGCTGCTGCAGTTCAGGCTCCCGCTTCAGATCACTAAGCTCTGCATAGAATTTTTCCTGATCAACAGAACTGTTTGTATCTGTCTCATAGTTTCCAACTTTATACGTGCTTTTACTGCTGTTTTCCTCTATCTGAACGACATTTAGTTCTTGACCACTAAAATGTGCTCTTATTTGATAGAGATAAGTCATAACAGTCAGTTTGTCAGGAATTGCTAATAAAACCATATCAGAAGGTTCCAATAACCGGGAAATTCCTATGCTGGCAAATCCGTCGTATGCCTTCAGAGGAAGGAAGAATAAAAGATATATTGAATAGTTCAGACAATTCACACATTTTTAAAACAGCAAAATTTAACAGATTTTTTCTTGTTGTTGGAGATATATTATGTTATTGACATTAAGCCACACAAAAAAGAACAAAATTCTGTAAGTCTGAAATTTCTAAACGTGAGAGAGGAAAAAAAAATTATTTCACATCTGAAATGTTCTTTTCCAATAAAGAAAATAAGCAAAAATGAGAGTTAAATCACAACAAAAAAAATCTTAGAATTTTTAAGTTAAGGAACTAAGGTATAGAGAAACATTAGACTAATCTATCTCAGGCTTCATCACTCCTGATCAACCTTTCTTTTCCATGGTCATGTAACTGTAGTGATTTGTGAAGAAATAGTACAGCCAGATAACCCCAAAAGAACTAACCCCTAGATTACATGATATAAAATATAAGTAAATACCATTTAAGCCTAGAAACATGGAAACATTTTTTAATGCCCAATTAAGACTGATTTTCATAATGAGAAGAGTGACTTCATTTTCATTTCATCCATTTTGGAAAGAATGAAATGTTTTGAGTACTACAACCAAGTTGAGAATGCGAGGCTGCATTGTATTATTTTTGTTGGCCTTTAAATGACTGTGGCCCATCAGGTTTTTCTAGTTTTGAAGAATCAAAGCTGTTTCTCAATTTACAATTAATTATTACTATGCTGACCTAACCCTTGAAAACAGCACTGTGTTGCTAGGAAGCATTAAAAGTATGGCTAGAGGTTTGGATATATTCTTAGAGAAAGTAAATGACTCTCTAGTTATATTCTTGCTTTGGGATGTAAAATGTCTATTCTTTAAAATAACCTAGATTTAAGATCATAACTCAAAGTTTTTCTTAAAAGAAATGCTAGGAAATTATGCAACAACTCAGAAGGAGTCAATTTAGCACTTACATGTTAAAATGCACCTCTATCTTTGAATTTAATCCTTGTCCCATATTCTTTCTGTACTTTTTCATAAATGTTGTAGAATAAGTAAGAAAGAAATGAAAAATAAATTGCGATATTAAAACCTCTTCAATTTTCACAGCACTATGCTTCATAATATCTGTACCTCAAAATATTTACTAGAGAGAAAGGCTCAGTTGGTGTGCATGTACAGGCCTGTTTGTTATTTTACATGTTTTAGGAAAATTAAAGTTATTTTCCTCCTTGTGCATCCTGACAACTTGATTGACAGGCATCAATTGCAGACCATCAGGAAAAGCACCACAGGCAGTATTCTAACCATTTCCCAATTATCTAAAACACTGACATATTGGTTAAGATCAGATGTTACAGGTAAATACTTTTTTATTCAGCACTTTTTACAGACCTGGGAAAATGATTAGTTTCCTTGTGGGTAAACTCATGCTGGTGTTTTGCTTCATGTAACAATTCATTTCATGCACACTAATTGCACTTTAAAACATTTAAAAACAAATCAAATTTCTTGAACGTGAGGTCAAGACTTTATAAAGGAATTTCTGTATAGGTTAACCTCTTCTGAAGCAACCATCGATCACCTACTGTCTTTTTAGCTGTTTATATGTGGAGGGAAAAAGAGGTCTTTCAAAGAAAATTATCTTATTCATTCCTAGATGTTATTTTAATTGGTAAGGAGGAGTCAGTGACAGACATATTATTCATCTGCAAGGAACTTAAGACAGAGCTATTGTTTCTTATGCGGCATTTAGCTGATCAAGGGCACAGGAGGTGATTGGGAAGAACTATGTGAAGCTGGAAATAAATCTGCAGGTAGCAAGAGTACTGATAACTACTCAATGTAGATATCAGGCAAGAGGTTTGCAAAGTGATGAAAAGACTATGCAACAACAGTTATTTAAAGCCAAAATTATCTGCCCTGGAAGATCTAAATTGAGAAAAAATTTAATGGGATAATTTTCTCTGTGTAAATTTGAGGTATGATCATCATTATCATTACTAAGTTCTTGAAAAAATAATGTAAAGAAGGGTGTGTCAAGTCCAATGAGATGTCCTATATTCTTTAAAAATACCTATGTAAAATTAATATTTTCTTTTCAAAATTTTAAACAGTAAGTTGAAAGCCCCACTTTAAAATTTTTTGGTTTGTTCTAATAATGCTTATATCTACAATTAAATTAATTTTTTATTCAAATGCAATAAAATACAGGTAAAGAACCGTCAAATTTAAAGATTTAATTTAACTGGTGAAAAAGAAGGAAATTCACTTTGATAGGCACAGGCTCCAAAATCATACAAGAAATAATATATGAGAATGACTTACTTTGTAGCATTCCCACCAGAAAGGAGACTTCTAAAAAGAAAACTATGCTGGTTTTTTAAGATTATTTGGGGGGGGGGGCATATTTAAAAAAAAAATTTAAATGTGTTGCTTTAGGACCAGCATCATGTATTAGCAAAGAAAAAAGAATTTTTAAATGGCAATACAAATGTTTGGTTTTAGAGAGTAATAAAAGTAAAAATTGTTTTAATTTAAATTCCTGCCTGTTATTTGCACTTCTATCAAGGTTACCTTTATACACTTTTTTTTTTTTTTTATTACTGGTGTTTTTAATTATGTGATTTAAAGTAGGCTAAAAACATTAACATAGGCCAGAGGTTATTAACCCCTTTGTCTTATGAACCCTCTGGCTCTCTGTTGAAACCTATGGACCCTTTCTCAGAATAATGTTTTAAGTGTATAAAATATATAGGATTACAAAAGAATCCAAGTATATTGAAAAAATGCAATTTAAAAGATATCTAGGTACTTACAACAACTATGATAAAGAAGTATCTGTGATTTCTATAGGTGACAAAGTCTCAGACATGACTAATACTACAGTGGTTTGTCACCTGTATTCATAACTGAAGGAAATGCCAAATTTCAGTGAAAGAACTGTGAAAATAAAAACGCAATTAAAAAAAAAAATTCTTGTAGAAGGACCCCCTGAATTCCATCCACAGATTCCAGGTTAAGAACTGTTCTAAGACAACAAAAAATTTCATTGATTTTTCTGTTGAAGAATTCAACTCAGTGCAAAACAAAACAAAAAAACAAAAACACTAAGTAACTACAGTGTGCTGAGTTAGGTGCTTCCCTCCTTTTACATCTTGAGGTGCACATGGAAAATTATAATATTGTACTGTGCACTGAGGTAAAGAGATGTCAGTCTGCAGCCACAGTCAACAGGCCCAGCTCAGCCCTACCTTGAAGACTGAAAGGATCAATAACCCTCCACCCGAGAACATCAGTTGGGAAGCTCTGACCTCAGTATATTAATTATGCAGAAAAAATGTATAGCTTACCAGAAAATGAAAAGAACCACTATTCATAATCTTTTTCCTTTTAGAAACCTAAAACTCATATACCTTCTTTTTGGGGTACCCAAGAAGCTTTTCACTCTCTGATTCCTCCACTCTCACCCCCACCAACAGACTTATCTAAAGTCAGATAATAGTTTATGAAAAACAGTTTGGGGAATATTTTTTTAAAAAGCACATTTTAAAAACAGAAGAAATTTGCTTTAAGAAATATTTAACAGTTAATGTAGGTCATACATATATTAAAATCTGATGCCATGTTGGTATCTGTGAGCTTTAAAGTCCATGACAAACTAGAATAAACTAAGCATCCTATTTGAACTGCAAGAGGACTTCTGTGAGCTACAGTTAAGACTTCACAGAACAATCTCACTTTCCCCAAATTAATAAAAACCTGCAGAGAAACTATGTATTTTTTGCCTTGGCAATTCTTACCTTTTTGTTGTTCTCTTTAATATCTTGAGGATTCAGAGACTTGTAGTCACTGAGAGAGAAAATGTCACAGTGGGTACATGCTGTATTTGATAAAAAACAAGCTGTTCTTAAAAATAACTGAATCTAAAAATTTGACATTCAGTAATAACAAAGACTAACTAGCAATTTCAAAGCAATTCAATCAACAAAACTAATAGTGTGGAAAATTAAGGAAATAAATAAATAAATAAAAACAATGATTACGTGTTTCATTGCCTGAAGCTTTCCATCTAAAAAAGTGGTTAAGGCAGGGGACTAGAGACTACCTTTGACAACCAAATTTGCTATAAGATAATCCCTTCCTGTCAATGCACAAAGAGCTACAGGCTTATTTGTCTCAACTGATTTTAATACTGGCACAATTTTCATCATAATTTGAAGTCAGTCCCTTGTATGTGATTAAGGAGGAAAATCATTTTTTAAAAAATAAAAATGGCTCTTTTTTGACATCATGAAGGAAAAACTTCTCTGATAAACATTTCTTCTCTCAAAAAGGAGGAGTTGTTTAATTAAAAATAAATATAAAGCCAAGTATTTCAGGACATATGCTAATAATTTACCTTTAAAATTTCTATTATTCACAAAACATTTGTAGGGAATGTAAAATGTTTCTACTTACATTAAATCTGGTCTAAAGTGGTGTAGTATTGCACAAAAAGATAAACCATTTCTCCACGATGTAGTAAAATTGGTGATTTTCACTCCACGGTAGTTTTTTGTAACTTCTTTGCACCATACAAGCAATGACTGACTAGCATTTGGCTTTCTCCCCAAAACAGGACTTGGTATAGGACTTGGCTAGAAAAAAAAAAGGAAAAGAGGAAAACATTAAAAGGATTTAATGGAAAATGAAAATTAACATGAACTGACCTAACTAGATCATCTGAACACTTTGATGTCAGTTTAGGTCCTTCAAAACTGTCAATTCATGACAATTGTTAACCTGCAAGAAGGAGACATGAATCTTAAGTTATTTTCTGTAGTTTTAGCCCAAGGCATTTGCCTGACAAGGATGTAAGATTTCAAACTTATACATAAGAACAGGCAAGAGCTATACTGATGGAAACATCATGTTAAATTATTTAAATACTTAAGGCTGAATATCTGTATAACTCTCACACTCTTAAAAAATCTCCCTCTCCAATGCAATCATATGCAAATAGAGTTCCTTTCTAACTAGATTAAAAATAATGTACTTTGAAATCTAATTGTTAGTAGTGGAGAGATCAAAATCATAGTAAGGTTTCTTTTTTTTTTTAAAGATTTATTTATTTTATTTATTTCTCCTCCCGCCCCCCCACAGCCCCATTGTTTTGCACTCGCTGTCTGTTCTATGTGTGTTCTTCTGTGTCTGCTTGTCTTCTCTTTAGGCGGCACCAGGAATGGATTCTGGGACCTTCCAGAGTGGAGAGAGGTTGCTCAATCTCTTGTGCCATCTCAGTTCCTGATCTGTTGTGTCTCTTATAGTCTCTCTTCTGTGTCTCTTTGTTGCGTCATCTTGCTGCGCCAGCTCTCTGCGCAGGCCAACTTGCTTTTCACCAGGAGGCCCTGGGGATCAAACCCTGGACCTCCTATATGGTAGATGGGAGCCCAATCACTTGAGCCACATATGCTTCCCCACAGTAAGGTTTTACATACAATAATCATATTTGTATTTTAAATAAACAGCACAATGATAATCTTGTTCAAATATCCCTCTTACATAAATTTAACGATGACAAAACAGTTTTAATGTTATTAGTAACTGTCAGGCATTGATAGTAACAGCACACAGTATCTAATTGGGATTTGCTCAAAACACCTAATTATCATTGACAGCTACTTTTGAATATTATAATTGTATGTATGTATGCATGTGCTTGTGTTTTAAATTTTATGCACATAGCTGTTTTTTTTTTCTCTTGTTCATATACTTAAAACAACAATAAAACCAAGACCACTTTAAATAGGCTTTTTATTCTAAATTTTTATTATTCTTAAAAGCATGTCATTTTCTTTTACTGAATAGAATCCTATTTTGTAATGGTAACTTCTGGGTGGATACAATTGAAAGCTATTAAGAAAACTATTAAATGTCTGTGAATTTTAAATCTTTCTATCAATTAAAAGTTTGTCTATGGTAATAAAGGTTAGGTACAGAACAGAGGTCCTCTAAAATAAGGCAAAGGAGAACAATTATTTATGCTTAATATTTAAGTTTAACAAGTTTGGGATTAGTTTGCTATTCTTTTTCTAGTTCCTCCAGGTATGTAGTTAGGGCTTCGATTCTTACCACACCACTTACTTGAAAAAGATCAATAATGCCCCACTTGACAAAAGCATGTTAGTGCCAAACAATTAAAATCATCAACTGCATATAATTAGGATTTATGCATTCACTGTTCATGTGAGAAGACTAAGAAACACCATTTTATAACTGTCAGATTAAAAAATTATATAAACAATCATGAATCTAGCAAAGTGCTGTTCTTTAAATCATCACCTGTAGAAGTCAATGTTAAAAAATCCACAGAAAATAAAAATAAACTAATTGGGATCAATTCTATTTAATATGAAGAAGTAGATAGAAATGAAATCCCCAATATAAGTTTACCTTAGAATAAATAATAGTTCCTTTTTTCTCTCTTTTTTTACCCATGTTTGAGCCAAGCTATTTATTATTTGCAAGAATAAGTAATGGAATCTTGATCCACCACAAGGTTTGGTATAAGGGAGGGAAGGGCCATCACTAATAAAATGATTCTCCAACAAGTCTAGGAGGAGTGAGACCTACTTCCATTTTTAGTACATTGATCAATGTTGTCCAGAGAGATGACAGAAAAGAATAATACAGTTAGGCAGGGTGTGCCTGTATACTTCTAAACGGAGAAAGTCAAGATGGAAAAACTGATGAGTTGGAGATGGTGAGATTACAATATGATGTATAATGGCAAGCCCGAAACCATGGTTTCTGGATAAAAATGGGTTTTATCTGGATGATGCTAGAAAATTTTAACTTCTCTATTTCTAATTCTCCATAACCCTAATAATTAGGACTCTCCAGCTATGCCTATACTCCTCATCCCCCAAATTAGCATTTTAGCTTTATTTTGCTTTTCTTAAACTATGCATGGGAAAACAATAGTGAAAACAAAAGTAATAAACACAAGGAATCATAAAACTAACTAGAAATTCTGTAAAGTCCTTATAGCAGTAGTTCTTGCTCAAAAATTTCTGACTCCCTTGGAAAAGGTAAATGAAAAAGAAGTAAAGAACACAAGAGTTAGAGGCAAGCAGTTTGAATATTGAAACCGTTGCATACTAGCCATGTGAGTTAGTCACATCAACCCATTAATCTAAAAAACCTTTCTGCTTAAAATATTTCATGAAGAAAAAAAAGGAAATAAATGCTAGTTCAGGTGATACATAAATATGGCTATAAGGGGTAACAATGGCATACAAATAACTAAAATTTGGCAAACCTTGGCTTAGTTGCTTTGAATGAGAGAACCTAAGTTTGAATATCAGCCAGATAATGTTAAATAACGGTTATTTTAACAACCAATTTAACATGTATAAAAATAAGCTATTAAATATCCTTTCATCTAGAGGTCCATTGTGACTTTCATATCCCTCTAGTTACGACTTAGAAGTGGAGTAGAGAGCGGTCTGTGGATGAGTTCAGGTTATCACTGAACTGGGCACAAACACTTTGTTTTGTTAGATTTTCTACTACTAAAAAGATTGTCTTTGTTACAATGTTTTTCAATATTAAATTATTTTACTAAGACATTGATTCATTCCAACCATGGGTAGCATGTACATGGGGCAGATAATCTGCAACCATCATTACACTGATTCATTCCAATCATTAGCAGTAAGTACATGGTTTAGGTAATGTACAAATGCATTATCACCATATTATGATCTACAATAGCTTCCTTCACATAAGAACTAAAGAAAACATACCATGTCATATGGTTTTGAATATATCTTTGTTTTTAAGAAGGCTCAATATGAAAAGTCTAGAAGAATGAAACCAAAACTTGGATTTGCCCTATCACAAAAGCGCTGTTTTAAAATATCTCACAGGGCTGTGTATTGTACTGCCAAAAAAAAAAAGTCATATGTAATTAAAAAAACTCTGATGAAATTACAAGTCCTGTAAATGATCACGTTGGTGTGCAGAGAAAGAAAATTGAAACAGAGCATTGTGAAATGAATCATCCACTCCAGCACTGCTGACCTTTCATCTAATATTTTGCAGAGGGGCATGACGGAATTAGCAGTTATATTATTTTGAAACCTTCAGCATGTAACTGGATGAAATTGCTTAAGCCTCTTGCTACGGCCAGCTTCTGATTCTGTGCATAATGTGTGTGCTGGATGTAGCAAGTTACTTGATTTCTCTATGTCTCAGTTTCCTCATCTGTAAGATGGTATCTATCACACAGTGTTGTTGCAGTAACAAGATTGCACTGCCTGCCCCTGTCATTACCTCTTTGATCTCATCGACTACTCTCTACCTCAATCACCTCTTTGCTGTTCCTTAAATACCCCAAACATCTTCGCTCTTTAGGGCCTTTGCACAGATTATTCTTTTGCCTAGACGCTCTACTCTCAGACGCATGGTTAACTCTGACGTGTCCTCTTCCATTAGACCTATTCTAATCACCCAATTTAATAACGCAACTCATCTCCATTGCTCAACCCTACCCTGGCTCTCCTGAATCTTCTTAGGTTGTTTTACCTTTTCCATGGTACTTATCATCTTCTCATAGTCTATATACTTTATTTACTAGGTTTATTGGTTATTAGCTGTCTGTCTCACTAAATAAAAGGGCCATGAAGGCAGAGATAATCATTTTGTTACTACCCTATCCCAAGTGCCTAGAAAAGTTGTCACAGCAAATATTTGTTAATTGAATAAATGCATGTAAACATTTAGCACAATGTATAGTACAAACTAGCCATTCAATAAATGTTAAGTGGAATTATTATTACTAACATTAATGCATTATTAGCACAGAATCCTTATTTTTTTAGCTTCTTCTGGAAACTTCAAAGGCCATGAATTTTTTTTTAAATAGTGAAAATCTTCTTTGCAAACAAAGCTTCAACTAGAAGATAACCTTGATACTCTGTGTGTAATGGGACACTTGAAATGCTTGGCAATGTGTCTATTTCTACAGGTTTAGTGAAAAAAAAAAAAAAAAAAAAAAAGCAGCTCAGAATGTCTTTGTAATTTATGGCTTTCCAAAGAAAGGAAGCCACCATAATCTGGCCATAAAGGGTAGAATCAAACTTCCAAATGATGGAACAACTTTTTAAAAGTTCTTTCTTGTACCTTTGCAATGAGCAGATAGATGACAAGGCATCTCTATTTAATATATTGGGAAAGTAAAGCACAGATATTATTATTATATTTTTTATGCAAAAAGAGAGGAAATTTCTAAAGGTCATTCTAATTATTATTTTGTGATCAAAATGATTAGTATCTATTCAATAAGGTGATCCCCCAGTTCTCTCTCAATCAAGTCACTGTGTGGACAAAAATACATTGATTATTTTAACTGAGAACTACAGTTAGACATCAATATCACTATTGTGGAGCCAGTCTAAGTAGTGATGGTAGAGTGGAAATAGGACCTGAAACTACTATTTCACTTAATAATTCTATGTTCTAATATACATAGTTTTCATGTATTATTTCTGTTAACATAGCAGATTACATATTAGAGATAAAACAAGACTACCTTGTTATTCTTTCTAACAATGGCAATAGCATCTCCTTTAGAAAACCTAGACAAATAACTTGCTGCAAAATTTACTGAATTTTAAAAATTGTGAGAAACTTCAATTGCATTGTTCCTGTTCTAATGCTCTGAATATAATCTCTTTGTCTTTTTTTCCCTGTCTCTTTTTCTTCCACTCATCCCCTAATATAGGCACATCTTCCTCTAGGTATTGCTCAAAATAGTTTTCTCTCCCTACACTTTAGGAGCTGATTCACTCCCAAGATTTCAACTATCACTTTCATGCAGATGATTCCCAAATACACATTTATAGTTCAAACTTTCTCAAGTTGACATTTCCAGCTGGCTGTCCTGCTATGAAAAATTCAAACTCAATATGTTCAAAACCATGATTATAATCTTTCCTTACAACTTACTTCATTTTCATTGTGTTTATAATTGTACTGCTATTGCCTCAATTGTTTAGACTTTTACTCTCAGAATCACCTTTGAATTCTTCCCTCACCTATCATATCTTACTAGTTAATTCATGGGCAGTTTTTTAAAAATTAATTTCTAAAGAAGCTTTACATTATATAAATGTTACATAAAAAATATAAGGGATTCCTATATACCCCCCTCGCTCCCCTTCCTACACTTTCCCACAAACAAAATCCCTTATTAATGTGGTACATTTGTATCAATTGATGAACACATATTGAAGCATTGCTACTAATCATGGATTACAGTTTACATTATAGTTTACACTCTGTCCCGCACAATTTTGTAGGTTATGACAAAATATACAATGGCCTGTATCTGTCACTATAATGTCATGCAGACAACTCCAATGTCTCGAAAATGCAATTCATGGGCAGTTTTGATCTTATTGCTATAACGTTTTTGTAATCTAGCTCCTTTTGCCTAGGCTATTGCAACTTCCCAACAGGTCTTCCTCCTTCCAAATTTTCCTTTTATTAACCCATTATCACATCTCAAAGTCTCTAAAGGATCTCAAGAACATACAAAATGATATCAAAAGACTTCTGAGTTTTGAATCCCCAAGTTTTTTCAATGTATCTCCAGGATGACTCACTATTCTCTAAAATAATTTTCCTGATCAAATCCCAGTTCCCCCACCCCCAGTCTTTGGTTATACAGATTGTCACTCCCATTTGGAATATATTCTTTCCCAAGTACAACTGTTATATTTCTTTAAGATTTGGTTCATATGATTGCATTACTATGAACCAAATATATTGTGTAACATGTTGTTTGATTCACACACACAAAAAATTTTATATGTATCCAATACATTTAATTGAGAAATGTTAAAAAAAAAAAAAAAGATTTGGTTCATTTGTCATCTCCTACATGAAATCTCCTCCCAACTCTTAGGCTGTAGGGAACTCTTCAAGGTTCCTTTGACTCTCTGTATCTCACTAATAGCATTTGTTATATTCTTCTTTTACTTTAATATGTTCAGTTTTCTCTATGAAAAAACTTATTCATTAATCCATAAAACATATACTGAGCACCTACTACATCCTACATACAATTTTAAGACCTTTACATGGATTAGTTCACTTAATCCCACCAACTCCTTTAAGATAGATACTATTATTTCCAATTTACAGTTGAAGAAACTGAAGTTATGCAGTGAGGAAGTGAAGAGTTAGAATTTATATCAAGGCATTCCCACTCCAGAGCATGTGCTCTTAAACAACATGAAAAAGCATTTTGCATTTGAAGATTATGCAGCATTAGGACCTCAATAGAAATTTTAAGTTTCTTCAGACTGGGGATTGCCTCAGTCAACTTCTAATCTTCTGCAGGGTTTAGATCACCACCACGTGTGTTAAACTGATTCAAAAAAGGCAATTTAATTCTTAGCGGTATTTTGTTAATAAAATCCTTTTACTCACTATCTTGGATTTTAGATTATCAGGCCTAGACCTAATTAAGTCTAGAGCAATAAGATATATACTACCAATGCTAAAGTTGTAGGACATTTTGGTCTTACTGCTGATTCTGGGAGCCTTCCCCCCAACTACTGCAAATCATGACTGAGGAAACTTTGGATAAATCTTACATTTGGTGAGTTCAAACTAGCAGTAGTGAGAACAATAAGAATAACTTATATCTGCACTGCTCTTATTCTTTTTCAAAGTGTTTTCACTTAAATCACTTTATTCTCATAGCAACAGTGAAAATTAGGTCTTTTTATTCTACTGATAATCAGAAAGATTATGCTTTAATTAAAATGATATTTGAAGGATATGGATATTAAATTGTGCCTCTAGGATTTCTAACTAATTTGAACAAATAAGCATATAACAATGTACTAAGTTGTGATAAATGCCTGGAAGAAAATGACAGAGTACAGTGAAAGAATAACGGGGCAGCGGTGGAGGGTATGTATTTAGGGTTGTCAAGGAAGGCCTTTATACTGAGGTAACAGGATATTTAGCTTTCATGTGACATGTTTTCTGAATGTCCAATGCTTCTGAACATCCTTCTGATATATGAGTAATTTCCTGTGAGAAAACGTGCCTCCTCAACTTTCTTTGTGGCACAGGCATATAACCTAGGCCCCACTAATCAGACATACCTATGCAAAACTTCAAATTGAAAATGAATGAGATGAAGAAGGAAATACACTTCACTCTTTGGCTATATGATGCAATGTGGGAAAGTGAGGGTACCTCTGGTAAAGTCCTTATTTTCATAGAAGTGACCACCAGTGTTTGTGGAAGTTGCAGTTTTATTGTCAAGTGGTGGTGGCAGCAATAGATTTTCATTACAATCTCTAGTGTGTTTGGATATTTTATATAGCTGCATTGCATCCACATCTGGTTTCTGGCCTTCCTGGAGATGTGGAGATAATATTGCTTAATAAATTCCCTTTCTTTCTTTAAAAAAAATTGAGAGGAACTTCTGCTTACATTTGTTTATTACACTGAACAAAGCTTTTAAAACAGCTTAACAAAATATTAAGACTTTCTAAAAGGATCAAACATCTATTTCAAGACCAAGACTTGGAGAGACTAGAAACCCACAGAGGTGAGTGAAGCTCTGAACATGGCTTTCATAATGGTTGATCTGGAAGAGTGAATTGAGAGGCAGAGCTTCACTTTTGGTGGACTCCCAAAGAGCAAAAAGACTGTTTCCTCTCCAGCCACACACCCCCTTCAAAAAAAAGTAGATAAACATGAAATAAAGATGAGGGCAAAAATAATGAAATAGGAAATAAGTATACTATAAAGAGGGTCAACAAAGCCAAACACATGTTTTTAAATTTAATCCATTCCTGTGGGTGTGGCCCCATTGTAAGTAGGACTTTTTGAGAAGGCTACTTTTGTTAAGGCATGCCCCAAGGTGGGACTTAATCCTTGTACTGGAGTTCTTTATAAGAGAACAAAATTCAGACAAAGAGAGAAAGCTGTGGAAGCAAGAAGCTGGAAGCAACAAATCCTGGAAGAGAAGAAAGAGACCAGAAGATGCTGCCATGTGCCTTGCCATGTGACAGAGTTGCCCAGGACAGCTGGTAGCAGGTCTTCAGGAAGAAAGTATTGCCTTCATGATGCCTTGATTTGGACATTCTCACTATCTCAAATTATAAGCTAATATATTCCCATTGTTAAAAGCCAACCCATTTCATGGTATCTGCTTTCAGCAGCCTAGTAAACTAAAATAATAATCGAATAGATGCTTTCTTAACTTGCAAAAAGCCTACAGCAAATACCACAATGGTGAAATATTTAAAGTTTTCCCTTTGAGTCTGGGAATGAAACAATGATGAAATCTATCATTATTTTTATTCAACATTGTACTGGAAGTCATAGCCAGTACATTAAGTTCAGAAAAAGATATAAAGGAACAAGTGTTGGAAATGAATAAAATAAAACTATGAAACTGACATTATATAAAGATGATATAACTTAGTATGCAGAAAATCCAAAAGAATCTCCAGATCATTTATTAGAATTAATAAGAGAATTTAGCAAGGTTGTTGGATACAAAATGAATAATCAAAACCAAATGGATCTCTATCCACTAACAAAAGCAATTAGAAATCAGTATTTAAAAAATCATAGTACGATAAAAATATCAAGTACTTAGGAATATATCTACAAATAATGTAGATGACTGCTATAAAAAGCTATCAAGTTTTCTTGTGAGAAAGTAAAGGACAAATGGAGAGATATACCATATTCATGGACTTAGAAGACAATTTCGAAAGGACATCAATTTTCTCCAAGAGAAAATGACTGAGTTTACTGTCTACAAGTACTGTTTCCATGGAAATACATTGGATTACAATAAATGTTAAATGTGTCAACTGTGTTACCAGGCAATATTGTTTATAGTAAAAATGACCTCTGCTTGGTAAACTGCACCTGGACTTGGAGGACTGTGAATAAACTATAAATACCTGTTGAAAAACAAGGCCACAGTTTCCATGTACTTAGTGTGATTCTTGTAACCAAGCATATCCTCTGGGAGATTTGATATTTATGTGTAAGCACTGTTAAAAGATATTGGTTGCTGTGGTATATGAGGCTTACCACTGTCAGAGTGGTCTGCACTCACCCACCTGGTCTTGTCATCTTACAACTGAACTGACTGGTCATGGGGGCCTAAATATAGCCCCGCATACCTATAATGCTGATATACTATGTTTCCTGTCTTTTTATCAAGTTAAGTAAACCTGCTACCAAATAATGGCCTATTGGGTGCTATGGGTGGGAATGCAAATCATAACTTGAGACCACTGCTGGTGTTTATGCAAAATGGGTTTTGGGCTTTTCAAATTATCTGTTGATTCAATGTAATTCCAATAAAAAAATCCCAATAGTTTGTGTTTTCCTCTGGTGGAATTTGATAAGCTAATTCTAAAATACATATGGAAGGACAAAAAAGGGAAAACTTGCTTTGCCAGACAATGAGATGTATTTTAAAGCTACAGTAATTTAGAAAGTGTGCTATTGGTGCAAAAAGAGATAAATCAACAAAAGGAATGTAATAGAGAGCCCAGAGGCAAACCCATGCATATACAAACACTTGATTTATGACAAAGACATAACTGCATATCAATAGGGGAAAGCATAATCTTTTCACTAAATGATCTCATAATGACTAGGTATTCATATGAGAAAAAATAATAAAAAAAACCCGATCCCTACCTTACACTATGCACAAAAAGTAATTCCTTTGCAAAAGGCTTTTTTTTTAAAAAAAGCTTTTAAATGACAATGTTAAGAAAATATCTTCATGACCTCAAAATAGGGAATGATTTCTTAAACAATACACACAATGTACTAGCCATAAAGAAAAAGATCAATAAATTGGTCTTCATTAAAATTAAGAACTCCTGTCATTAAAATATATCACTAAGAGAATAAAATATATTGTCAACATTGGGCTTATAGCCAGACTAGATAAAGAACCCCTACAAATCAGTAAGAAAAAGAAAGTCAACCAATAGAAATATGGACAAAAGACTAAACATGCACTTTACAAAAGAAGAAATCCAAATATCCAACAAATATATAAAAATGTGCTCTATCACATTAGTATTCAGAGTATTGCACAGGGTACAACTATATAACTCCCCCCAGCAAGGCTGAAATTAAAAAGTGCTACAATACCAAGTGTTGGGCAAAGATGTGGAGCAAAGGGAGCTCCTCATACACTGATGATAGAAAAATTTTGGCATCATCCATTCTAGTAAGTTAAACATGCATACTTCTATGGAACAGGATGCATGTGCAAAAATATTCAGAGGAGCACTGTTTACAATGTAAATAGATGTACAAATCTGAAAATAACCTAAATGCCCATCAATAATAGAGCGATTTTAAAATTGTGGTCTATTTAGTTAGTGAAATACTCTACAAAAAATAAATGAAATGAAGAAATACAAAATACATTTAATCCTAAAGCATAATATTGAGCAAAAGAAAACAGGTACAAACCAATACATACATACCATATGATTCTTTTTATATAAAATTAAAAGCCAACCAAAATTAAACTATATTGTTTAGAGATTCATACTTAGGTCCTAAAACTGTAAAGCAAAGGAACAAAGTGCTCACAATAAAAGTCATTATAGTGATTATCTCCAGGGAAGAGGAAGGAGACTAGAATAGAGAAGTAGCACAAAGGCGAACAGTTTCTGGGGTGTTGGCAAAGTTCTAATTTTTGATTTAAGTAGTGTTTAATGGTGGTGTTATTATTACTTACAATAATTTGTTAATCTATGAATGTTTCACACACTTTTTTGTATATATGTTACGTTTCACAGCAAGAAATGTTAAGAAGAATATTGGGATTTCTGGTTTTAAAATGGTGGGGTAAAGATGGAGTTTTCTTTATTCAACTTCGTCTAGTGGTGATGATGTCCTCCAGAGCTTTTGTTTACCTGGGAATGTCTTAATCTTCCCTTCATTTTTGGCAGTTTTGCCAGATATAGAATTCTTGGGTGGCATTTTTCTGCTTTCAGCACTCTAAATATGTCATCCCACTGCTTTCTTGAGTCCATGGTTTCTAATAAGAAAGCGGCACTTAATCTTTTTGAGTGACATGGCGCTTCTCTCTTGCAGCTTTCAGAATTCTCTTTTTGGCATTAGACAGTTTTATTTTAATGTGGCACAGTGTGAGTCTATTCAGAATTATTCTATTTGGAGTTCATTGAGCATCTTGGATATGTATATTCATGTCTCATTAAATTTGGGAATTTTTCAGCCATAATTTCCTTGAATATTCTCTGGCCCTTTCTTTCTTCTTCTGGCACCCCCACATGCATATATTGGTATGCTTGATGATGTTCCACAGGTTCCTCAGGCTCTCCTCACTTTTCTTCACTCTTTCTTCTTTCTGCTCCTCAGACTGGATGAAGATGAAATCTTATCTTCAAGTTTACTAACTCTTTTCTTCTGTCAGTTCTAATCTGCTGCTGAACCCTTCTAGGGATTTAAAATTTCTGTTACTTTGGTCTTCAGCTCTGTTTGGTTCCTTTACATAATTTCCATTTCTCTGCTGATATTATCTTTGTTTTGATCTATTTTTTCCTGATTTCTTTTAATTCTTTGTCCATGTGTTCCTGTAGCTTTTTTTTTTTTTAATTAATACTTTTTTTGGTTAAGATTATTTAATGCTTGCTATAAAAGTCATGGCTTTCCTGAGCTCAGTATTCTTCAGCTGTGATGCAGCATTGATCTGACCTTTCATGTCACCCCTATGAAACTTGGGGGCAAGGGAAACCAATACAAACGTGCTGATGCTCATGATGCTTGCTGTACAGCACATAATCAAGTCATTTGTCTCTGACCCCAAGTTTTGTTTCTTCTTCCAGTATTCATGAAAAAATAACAGACTACCTAATTAGCTTGCAAGTCGGGTAAAATCCTAGTTCCGACAACATAAAATTTTATTCACCATGTCTATCTGAAAGTGTTGTGCCTTTACCCACACATTCAAGCTTGGTTAATATCATACACATGCAAAAGATGTGTTAACTCTATCGATTCAGATTGCATTCAAAATAATCACATATTGTCTACAAATCAGTTAAATAAGCAATAAAAGAATTATGAAAAGTTTGTTTTTAACTTGTCAAAGTAGACCAATGGATTTTCTTGTCTCAGAATTAGATGACTGTGAGCTATGACATTACGTGATCTCACAATGATCACTGTGGAGAATCTTTTCTGTCAGTGAATTTCTAAAAGAATATGTGGAGATTTTTAGAATTGCTATAATCAAGAAGGCAAATATTTCAAATGACTAAGTTAACATATAAGGACTATGATACCTTTAAACAAAACAAAAACAGATGGACAGATGAGGAGTGTGAGACTACGGAGCAAAGAAACTGAAAATGGGAAACTTGAGAGAATTAATTTTAAAAAATAGTATGCTCATATTCTAAATTTGGGTTTTCTACATATATTCATTTATTTATTTATTTTTTTCATTTTTGTTTTACTTGAAAGCTCAAACCATTCTTTTTCACCAACATTCAGCCCTTTTACAGGACGAACAATTCACATAGGCCAATCCTAGCTTACTAGGAAAACTATCCACTTCTATTTTAGTTATTTTGTTCTGCTGTACACTCTTGCCAGAAAGATATTCTCTCTTTTCAGTGATACTACCTGTATCTTATATAAGAGTAGAGGGAAGAGAAGCTACATGTAGATGCAATTTTTTTAGAGAATAACAAAATCATGTACGTTTACCCATGCCATTTCTTTGTATAATAGATGTGTTTTTTGTTTATAAACAAAAGAAAATAAATTCAATTCTCCTGTAAATTTCAGTATCACTAAATTATATATAGATTGCCATGAAGGAGATGTTATGTTTACAAGAAAAGGACACAGAATAGCATAGAGTTTAAGAGTATGCATGGAACCCACTGGGATTCCCATGTTGCCCACCTCCCTTGGAGTTAGTACTATCTGGGTTTGAATCCTAGCTTTGCCACTTACATGATCTCAGGCAAACTTGAGTACATATTTTGATATCTGTAAAATGGGATTATAATATGTTCATTGTGAGGAATGAATGAGGTGTAAATTTTTAGCTCTATGCTTGTTATAATCATCTATGAATGTAAGCTTTAAAAAAGGATAGCAATGGAGAAAATTTGAGGCGTTTTAAGGGAATGGATGGCCTGGATGATTCCCAAAGTTGTATGAGATATGATGGATAAATAGGTAGAAGTAAGATTATAGATAGCTTAAAATTGTTTGCTAATAAGTTTATATTTTATTCTGGAAGCACTGTTTAGCCATTGAGGGTTTCTGAGCAAAATTTTGAGTAGTGGAATACAGAAAATCAACTGGCAGCAGGGTATGAGATGGCACTTGACCAAAATTCTTTCATTTCTTTTGTGAGCTGCTCATGTCTTTTCACTATTCATTCACTGCAGGGAATCTTAATGTTTTTCCTTACCTATCATTTTTCTTTTTAATTGTAATCATTTTAATTTTAAATTTTTTACAGTTTAGCATGTTTATCTTTTCTTTCTTTTTGTTTTTTAAAGATTTATTTATTTATTTATTTATTTCTCCCCACCCCCTTGTTGGTTTTCATTTGCTGTGTCTGCTTGTTGTGTGCTGGTCTTCTTTTCAGGAGGCACTGGGAATGGAACTCAAGACCTCCAATGTGGGAGGGAGGCGCCTAACTGCTTGAGCCACCTCCGCTCCCTGCTACGTTGTGTCTCTCATTATGTTTTCCTCGTATCTTTTTTTTTTTTTTTTAAAGATTTTTAAATTTTTTTATTCCCCACCCTTCGTTGTTTCTGCGCTCACTGTCTGCTCTCTATTTGTTCTTCTGTGTCTGCTTGTCTTCTCTTTAGGCAGCACCAGGAACTGATCCTGGGACCTTCTGGAGTGGAGAGAGGCTGCTCAATCTCTTACGCCATCTCAGCTCCCTGATCTGCTGGGTTTCTCATTGTCTCTCTTCTGTGTCTCTCTTTGTTGCATCAACTTGCTGCGCCAGCTCTGCAAGCGGGCCGGCACTCCTGCATGGGTCAGCACTCCTGCATGGGCCAGCACTCCTGTGCAGGCCAGTACTCCACAGGAATCAAACCCCGGATCTCCTATATGGTAGACTGGAGCCCAATCACTTGAGCCATAGCCACTTCCCTTCTTGTGTCTCTTGTTGCGTCATTTTGTTGCATCAGCTCACCACGCCTACCCGTCGCGTCAGCTTGCTGTCTTGCTCATCTTCTTTAGGAGGCACCGGGCACCGAACTTGGGACCTTCCATGTGGTAGGCAGGAGCTCAATCGCTTGAGCCACATCCGCTTCCCTTTATCTTTTTTGTGGTATCTCTTGCTTCTTTTGTTTTAGAAATTTGTTTTCCCTCAAGAATTCTAGTAAACATTAAATTATATTTTCTATTTTTAAAAATAGTTCCAATTTTTATTTAATGCCTTAATCTACCTAGAATGCATTTTGGTGAATGGTATGAATTGAGGTTCTAAATTGTTATCCCAACAAAATTTCTTAAATAGTATTTCATTGCTCATTAATGCTACTTTTATTACATATTAAGTTATTACATATATGTATATATAAGTGTGTGTGTGAATGAAATCATACTTATTTCTCTGTGCTAGGGTAATCTACCTATTGTTTTTCCCAGTACACTGCTATTTTATAATCAGGTTTAATATCTTATAGGACTAACCCAACCTCATTAATCATCATTATTTTTTAATGTTTTAAAAATACCTTTAAACATTTTTTAAAAATTTAAAAATTTTTTCTTTAAATAAATTTTGAATCATTTTGATACTATCCCCAGAAAAATCCTATTTTCATTTTGACCATGGTTTCATAAAATCTATAAATTATCTAGGGAAGATTGATACGTTCATGAGATTTAGCACTACCATCTAAATAAAATGAGACAGGTGAACTGTAAAGAAGGGCTCAGCTAGTTTGCTATTTTAACCTGATTCAGTATATCCTATTTTTTACAACTATCAGAACACATAAAAAATAAAAGAGAAAACTAAAATGCATATAAAATAGCATGCATGCTCTTTAACATTCAGTGCATGTCTATTTTTCCTATAACTCTAAATACCATTTTATGTATTTTAACATAAGTGTTAGATATGTTATCAATTTATAAATAAGTAAAATTACATGTTAGATCTTCACTTTTATGAAATACTTAAATACTAGGATTATTCATCTCTTGGTACATATTTAAAATATAATCTGGACTTCAAAAATTCATTTAAAAATAATCTGATCAAAATTTGTATATAAAGTGAGGTACCACTATAGCAAAAAAGGTCCTATTAAAAAAACCCTTTTTATAGTAATACCAAAGAGAATAAAAAAATATCCAAAGATGCCATATAGAAATGTAAATAAGAGATAAAGGGTGATCTAGTAATGCAAATCATTGGGACAGTATATTTTTAGATATTTCCAAGTAAAATATTTATTTTATATATTAATTCAATGGAATATAATGAATCATATATTGATATAATATCTAAGGACAATATTGAGACCATTTTATCCAGCTCTTCTGCAAATTCTGGACTTTATAGGACAAAGGTAAATCAAATTCCAATTTTGGATACAATTGTTGGCTAAGTTTAGCAGTATATTAAAGATTTTATCATACTGGGATGCTAACTTGGGCTTTCATTCTCAAATTAATTTTTTAAAAAGATTTTTTAGAATCAGATTTGTTGAAGTATAATTTATATACAATAAAATTCACCCTTTTAAACTGTAGAGTTCAGTGAATTTTACAAGTACAAAGTCATTTAACCAACTTAATATTTTTAATTAACTTACTCAGTTCCTTAATTTGAACCAGCAATTAGGAGCTTATTCCCACCCTTACCCTGACCTGATTTTTGCCCTTTTGCTCACTGAATATGGATCAAAACAACAAATAACAATGGTTTCTCTAATGCATTTCCCAACATTGATCATTTGGAGATACTATATATTTTAAAATAAAGCCTAAATTGATAGACTACAAGGTGATTCAATATAACATTCGGTTTTTATCTTTACAGATAACCATATATTTTAACAGGAAAATATTTAAAAGATTAAAAACCTAAAGGAAAGCCTTTACAAAATTCATGTTTATTCCTAAGAATTCTTATATATATTGGTGATTTCATGATAAAAAAAAAACTGCATCAATAAAAGAGAGAGAAGAAAATGAAGATTTCCAGAGACCTTGCAATCTTTAAATAATTGGGTTTTTTTGGAGTGATTTGAGTATGGCTTTTTTTATTGTCTTAGCCTTGGATACACTGACTAGGGATTAAACTTTTTCCACTACCATTTGGCTCTATAATTTCAGGAATAATGATTTATCTAATAGCTGTATGTTTAATAGAGAGATTTAAAAATGTTTAAGCTATACTCTTCAATCTAAACGGGCAGGCTGTTGCTTTAAAAGATTCAATACTACTTTCTTTCTAGGAATTATATTGCCCAAATTAGCTTATTATTAGGAGCTCTGCTGTTATAAAAAGAGGATAAAAACATATAACAAAAATCTATCTCATCATCCTTTTTTAGTACTGTAATTATCATGAGCAATTTGGTTTATTTGCCATTGAATTCATTTACCAAGGAAAATCATGCACAGTGTTTAGGCTACAAATTAAGCACTGGGTGGTTAAACTTAACTACACAAGTAAAAGCTTGTAATGAAGAGTATAGGCATAAAAACATGGCAAGCTTCACTTACACTGCAGTGTTTTTTAACGAAAGAAATTTTTTTCCGCCTTAGCTAAAATGCAAAAGTAGCTTATAGATGCAAAACTTTGTATTAATGCTTACTGTGGCATACTACTTAATTGAAAGATTGTTAATTAAACATGCCCCACCAAAAAAACTTCACCAAATTACATTTGCCACCAAATGACTAACAAGTACACAACAGTTGGAAACTGTCAAAATATTTTACAGCTCAATTGTAATTACTTAATCAAGTTTAAGCATGCCTCGAGTGGGTGTGAGCTGCATATTGGGGGATGCAAAACATTACCCACCAGTCAATTTTTTGAATGGTCTCCAATTTATAATTTTAAACCTACTGAAAAATTCCTCCAATTTAAATTTTCTTCAGGGAAAAGTCAGCAAATCATCAATTCAAAATATAATAATTGAACATTTTTCATAGAGTCACTAGTAGGAATGGCTTTTAAAAGATCATCTTGGTAAGCTCTTACCATTTATAATTGATTATATTGATTACTTGGTTATTTGTCTTTGAAAATAAATGAAGTGATCTTTAACAACATACAAAGTATTTTCTATCATCCTTATCACAACAGATGTAGTAAAAAATAAAAGAGAAAATGTGATTAGGGAAAAGTGTCAATATGGAAGTATAGGTGGTGAGTATCCAGAGGGGAGAATGCAGATATCGTTTGCCATTGAAGTAGGTCAGCATCTAGCCACTCTTCCCTCCTCAACAGAAAGTATACCAAGGAATACAGTACGGCTTGTGATCATCCACACTTGGTATCTCTTACCAAGAGAAAAGAAGTGAACTAAATACTACTGACCATAGGCACAGGTGGAATACTTCTTCTACCAGGTATCATCTTACTATTAATTGAAGACAGAAATAGGAAGCAGAAAATACCATGGACTATATGAGCTTGGTTTTTCTGAGTTCCCTAACTTTTTTTCTTGGGAGGTATTAATCAGGGGAGACAATTCAAAAAGAGATGAATAATGTACTTAGAGCATTCCAATGTTTCAAATTTACAATGGATTTATGTTATTTAATTTTAAATACATTTTAACATGTATGTATGGATACACAGGGGGTTTCAACTATACTCATATTTTAAGTTGGGAGATGGGCACACAAGTATTAATTCAAAATAACTCTTTACCTTTTCACACACCTGAAGAATTCCATTAAAAGTCATAGGAAAAAAAATCACAAAATAATAGCTAACATGCTATCAACTGCTTATTTTAGTTATTTAATAAATGGATACCAAGTGGATCATAGTCTTGGTTCAAATTGGTATACACGTCTGTGATCTAATGAGGAAAATTTTTAAATAAATTAATTTAAGGTTCTATACCATTAACATTCTTGGAAGAACCATAATCATTAAACCATTCTGATCACAACTAAATGGAATGTTTAAAACAGAACTGGGAATGCTGATTACTACTATGTGGTCAGAATAGTAGCTGATGTGAGAAAAGTTTTGTTTTGTTTTTAAAACAATTTTCTACACTGAATGTTTGGATACTTAAATTTGCACAAGGGAGAAATAAATGCACATTCCAGTGATATTATCAAAGTAATTGAACTTCAATGTTTTATTACATATAAGTATCAGTAAAAAAAAAAAAAGATAGAAACAATTTCTAATATATATTCATTTATTATACATGTACTACTGTATATTATGCATATTATAAAACATATGCCACAAATAGAAACTTTTAAAGAGGATATAAAGATGAAATTAGCAATTGAAATATTTTATTCTACTTAATGGTATAAAAACCTATTTTGCACTCTGTGAAGGTTAGGTTCACATGTCAACATGGCCAGGTTTCAGTCAGCAGTTGTTTGGTCAAGCAAGCACTAGCCTGATTTTTATTTTGAGGGTATTTTGTAGATGGATTTGCACTTACAATCAGCTGATGGCATCTATGGCTGGTTGTATCTACAATCAACAAAGGATACTGCCCTTAGCAATGTGGGCAGTCAACTCATCCAATCAACTGGAGGTCTTAAAAGCCAGACCTGAGGATTTCAGAAATCAGAAAGAAGAATTTTGGTCTCTACTTCAGCCAGACAGCTTCTCCTTGGGAATACAATTTCACTTCATCAGAGTTTCTGCTTGCAGCCTATCCTATGCAGTTTAGATTAGCCAGATTCAGAATCATTGTTATTGTAGTTTCCAGCTTATGGTCTGTCATATGGAATTCGGGGAATATTGTGGGTTCAGTTCCAGATTACTGCAATAAGCAAATATCACAGTAAAGCGAGTCACACAAATTTGTTGGTTTCCCAGTGCATATGAAAGTTATGTTTACACTTACTGTGTCTATTAAATGTGCAACAGCATTATGTTTAAAAAATGTATATAACTTAATTTAAAATACTTTATTGTTAAAAAATGCTAACTAATATATGAGCCTTCAGAAAGTCATAATCTTTTGGCTAGTGGAGGGTCTTGCCTCAATGTTGATGGCTATTGACTGATCAGGGTGGAGGTTGCTGAAAGGTTGGGGTGGCTGCGGCAATTTCTTAAAATAACACAGTTAAGTTTGCTTCTTCGATGGACTCTTCCTTTTATGGAAGGTATCTCTGTAGTGTGCAATGCAGTTTAACAGAACTTCACCCACAGTAGAACTTCTTTCAAAATTGGAGTCAATCTTCTCAAACCCTGTTGCCATTAGTTTATTAACTAAGTTTCTACAATATTCTAAACCCTTTGTTGTCATTTATACAGTGTTCACAGCATCTTCATCAGGAATTGATTCCATTTCAAGAAACCTCTTTCTTTACTGATCCATAAGAAGCAACTCTTCATCCATTCAAGTTTTATCATGAGATTGCAGCAATTCAGTTACATCTTCAGGTTCCACGTCTAATTCTAGTTCTCTTGCTATTTCCAACATATCTGCAGCTACTTCCTCCACTGAAGTCTTGAAGCTCTTAAAGTCATCCACGAGGGTTGGAATCAACTTCTTCCAAACTCATGATAATGTTGCTATTTTGACCTTCTCCCATGAATCACGAATGTTCTTAATGGCATCTAGAATGTGAATGAATCTTTCCAGAAGGTTTTCAATTAACTTGCCCAGATCCATCAAAGGGATCACTATCTATGGCAGCTATAGCTTTACGAAATGTATTTCTTAAGTAATAAGACTTGAAAGTTGAAATGACTCCTTGATGTATGGGTTCCAGAATGAATGTTGTGTTAGTAGGCATAGACAACAGTAATCTCTTTATCCATCTCCATCAGAGCTCTTGGGTGATCAGGTATATTGTCAATGAGCAGTAATATTTTTAAAGGAATCTTTTTTCTGATTAGTAGATCTCAATGGTGGCCTTAAAATATACTGTAAACCATGTTGTAAGTAGATGTGCTATTTTAACATAATTCTTAACAGCCCTGGAATTTTGGGAAAGTAAATGAGCATTGGCTGAATTAGCCCCTAACAAGAGAGTCAGCCTGTCCTTTGAAGATTTGAAGCCAGGCATTTACTTCTTTCCAGCTATCAAAGTCCTAGCTGGCATCTTCTTCCAATCACAGGCTGTTTCGTCTACATCAGGGGTTCTTAACCAGAGGACCATGGACCCCTTCGTGAGTTTGAAAAGAAAATTAAAAAAAACATTATTCTTGTGGGGTCACGTTGGTGTGGGTGTGATATATTTCTTAAATAATATACAATATAGTGTAGACTTAGTATGATTTTTATTTTGATGCAGCATGTTCTGAGTGCAGTGGATAACTGCCTGCAAAAAGGTTGGTAAGGATGGTGGAGTTGGTTTTATGATGCTGTGGGGAACCTCGAATTTCTAAATGTTTGCTGAAAATGACCGTTTGAACAGATGTTGAACCCTGTTAGGTTATCAGGTATTGAAATTACGGGAAAGTTGTAAAATATAATTTTGAATAATTCTAAAGTTTAATTTAAAGACATGCTGATGCTGAGTATCATAAAACTATCTGCCACTACATTCTGAGGTTTTCACCTGACTGGCAAAAGGGTCCATGAAACAAAAAAGGTTAAGAACCCCTAGTTTACATTGAACATCTGTTGTTTAGTATAGATCTTCATCTATTATCTTAGCTAGATCTTCAGGGTAACTTGCTGCAGTTTCTACATCAGCACCTGCTGCTTCACTTCGCAGTTTTATGTTATGGAGATGGCTTCTTTTCTTAAACCTCATGAAACAACCTCTGCTAGCCTCAAACTTTTCTTCTGCAGCTTCCTCTTCTCTCTCAACCTTCAGAGAATTGAAGAGAATTAACACCTTGCTCTGGATTAGGCTTTGGTTTACAGCAATGTTGTGGCTGGCTTGATCTATCCAGATTACTAAAACTGTCTCTACATCAGCAATAAAACTGTTTTGCTTTTCTATTATTCTTGTGTTCATTGGAGTAACACTTTTAATTTCCTTCAAGAATTGCTCCTTTGCAATCACAACTTGGCTAACTATTTGGCCCAGGAGGCCTAGGTTTTGGCCCATTTTAGCTTTCCATGTACCTTCCTCACTAAGCTTAATCATTTCCAGCTTTTGATTAAAGTGAGAGACATGTGACCCCTCCATTCACTTGAATACTTAGAGGCCATTGTAGAGCAATTAATTGGCCTAATTTCAATATTGTTGTGTCTCAGGGAAAAAGGAAGCCTGAGGAAAGGGAGAGAGATGGGAGAATGTATCATTGGTGGAGCAGTCAAAACACACACATTTCTCAATTAAGTTTGCCATTTTATAGGGGCGCAGTTCATGGTGCCCCCAAACAATTACAATAGTAACATCAAAGATCACTGATCATAGATCACTATAACAGATAGCCAATAGACATGCTTGATGCAGGGCTGCACAAACCTTCAATTAAAAAAACACAGTATCAGGAAGCGGATGTGGCTCAACAATGGGGCTCCCGTTTACCATATGGAAGGCCCCGGGTTCGATTCCCGGGGCCTCCTGGTGAAGGCAAGCCAGCCTGCGCGGCGCGGTGAACTGATGCAGCAGGATGACCCAAAAAAGGGAGACAAGCAGACACAGAAAACGCACAGCAAATGGACACAGCGAGCACAAGCAGCAAGGGGGGATAAATAAATAAATAAATAAAAATCTTAAAAAAAAAAACCAAAAAACAGTATCTGTGAAGCGCAATAAAGTGAAACACAGTAAAATGAGGTATGCCTATCTATCTATCTTTCTATCTATCTATCTATCTATCTATCTATCTATCTATCTATCTATCTATCATCTATCATCTATCTATCTAATCTCTTCTTGTTCTGTTCCTCTGAAGAACACTCATACACTGTCCTCATTAAAAAAAGAATTGATGTGATGGAATAGGCTTAATTAATTTTGAAAATCTTGGTTTAACGCTTTGCAATACAGTTTGAAGGCATACTTCTAAACTGTATATTTGATACCTGGATTGAATGGCTTTCATAGCTGAAAAAGATACATCACAAAAATACATAAATCCAAGTGCAATAAGTACATTATTGGCTGTGCTTACTACTAAAACACGATATTTATTTTTAATGCCATCTACCAGTTATGCCAAAAATTTTTGTTGATAATTATCTAGTAAACTATTTTCTCTGATGTCAGTTATTTGGAGTTAAAAGTCCACTAACAGTTTTTATTTGGATTTTAAAATAGGTTAGAAAGTTCTGCTTTTAGATTCCTAAAGTGTTAAACAGATATGGGTTTTTATAGGTTTGATACCTTTTGCTTAAAATTTGCTTTAAGCTTGGGAAAATGGTGCCCAAGTAGGTAGGGAGAGTCTGACCCTCTCACAAAAAAAGCAGAGAGAAGGCAAGGACCTATCTTAAAGGAGCTGCTTTGGATATACATAGAATGGGAAGGTGCTCTGAGTCATCTAGGGGGATACTGGAAAGATAAAGACACCAAAGGAAGACCATGAGTTGCTCACCCTTATGGCTGGAAATGGCACATATACTGCACCCTCAGGGCAAGTAGCCTTGGTAGAGCCCCTGGCTTGCTGCTGCCAACAGACTGGGAGGGGGTATTCCCTGGGAGGAAGAGGGGTTTGACAGACAGTGGAGAATGGTTTCTTTGTCATGAGTTTGGCCAGTTAAACCCCCTTTGAATCTCAGAAGGGACCCCGACCTGATGAAGAGAGGGGAGGGGTTATCTCCTCAGGCAGGCTGCTATGCCCTGCCGCCCTGGGGAGAGAGGAACTAGATTAGAGAGGAGGCAGGGACAGACACCTAATCAGGAGGACTCTAGCAAACTGTAGAAGTCTAAAATGCCTGGGGGAAAGGGGACAGATAGTTTTCTGAAGCCTAATTAACCTAAGGAGACAATTTAGCTCAGTGGAGGATTCCGGCCTTGCAAGTATGAGATCCCTGGTTCAATTCCCAGTTCTCCTGAGAGAAATGATCCAGCAAGTGATCCATCAGGTTATCAGGCATCCAGCTGATACCTTGTGACAGGGAACTTATAGACATTGTTTTTGTTTTAGGTTTTCTTGGATCTGTTATTACTTTTTTTCAAATGTTCTTTTTTTCTTTCTTTCTTTCCTTATTTTACTCGCTAAAACTTTGTACATCACCTGCAGTGAACACCAACCACGGGCAGCCTGAGAAGCTCCCTAGGGGCCTAAGAGGGAAGGCTGTTTTTCCATGGTTGCTTTTTTTTCTTTTTAATTGCTATTGTTTTATTTCTTGTTTGTTGTGTTTCCCTTTTTTTTTTTTTTTTTTTTTTTCCTTTTACTGATTTCTTTTCTACCTACATTATTTATTTTTCTTTCCTTAATTTTTTTATCTTCTGTTTTCTGTTGGTTTTTCTTTTATTCCACCTCTTTTTGTTTGGACTTCAACTTTTAAAAATTTTATTTCTCTCTCTCTTTTTTCTGTTTTCTTTTTCTCTTTTTCTTTTTTCTTTTCCTCTCTTCTCATCATTCCAGCCCTTTATTTTATTCTATATATTTTTCTCTATTTTATTTCTCATTTCAGTTTCTCTATTCCACTTTTTTATTCTTATTCCTCTGTACTACTTAGGATTTTTACTCAGGTTAATTATTAATTTTCCTAGGTCTTGTATGGTTCCTATTCTACCTTTACTATTATTATTACTATTATTCTTTTTCTCATCTTATCTCTTTCCTTTTCTCTGGTCCTAATATTTTTTTTCAAGGGAACATAGACAACAGCGAAGAAATAGAATAAGAGGAATGAAGTGTCAAAGTGAAATCTTACCACACATACAACAAAATAAAACCCTAGAATAGAAAGAGAAGCTAATCAACGGAATAAACCCATCAAGATAAACAGATGCCTAAACACCAACAAAAAATTATAAGCCATACTAAGAAACAGGAAGGCATAGCCTAATCTAATGAACAAAGTATAAGACAGGAGGAGATGCAGAACATGGAACAACTAATCAGAGATGTACAAACTAATATCATGAATCAACTTAATGAAGTAAAGGAATAGATTAAGGATATTAAGAAGAAATTGGGAGTTCATACCGAAGAAATTGTAAACATACATAAAAAGATAACGGAGAAGATGAAGATGAATGGCACAATGCAAGAAATAAAAACTACACTGGAAGCACATAACTGCAGATTTGAACAGGCAGAGGAAAGAATCAGTGATGTGGAAGGCAGTACACCTGAAATCAGACAGATAGTAGAACAGATAGATAAAAAGATAGAAAAAGTCCAGCAGGGACTTAGGGACTTGAATGACAACATGAAACATACAAACATACATATTACAGGCATCCCAGAGGCAGAAGAGAAGGGAAAGAGGGCAAAAGGAGTGTTGGGGGAAATAATGGCTGAAAATTTCCCAACTCTATTGAGGGACATGGTGTACATGTCCAGGAAGCGCAGCGTACCCCAAACAGTATAAATCCTAACAGGACTACCCCAAGACATATACTTGTCAAATTGTCCAATGCTCAAGACAAAGAGAGAATACTGAAAGTCGTAAGAGAAAAGAGATCCATCACATACAAGGGAAGCTCGATAAGATTAAGTGCTGATTTCTCATCTGAAATCATGAAGACAAGAAAGCAGTGGTATGACATAGTAAAGGTACTAAAGAAAAAACTTCCAGCCAAGAATTCTCTATCCAGCAAAGCTGGCATTCAAAAATGAGGGAGAATTCAAAATATTCACAGATAACAGTAATTAAGAGAGGTCGTCAATAAGAAACCTGCCCTTGAAGAAATACTAAAGGGAGTTCTGCAGGTTGAAAGGAAAAAACAGGAGAGAGTTGCAGGAGAGTGTAAGAATAGATAAAAAGATAAAAAGAGAAATAAAAACAACATATCACATACATAAACTTAAAGAAAATATGGATAATGTAAGTAATTCCTTGACAGTAATAACACTGAATGTTAATGGATTAGACTCTCCAATCAACAGACACAGATAGGCAGAGTGGATAAGGAAATACGATTTATCTATATGCTGTCCACAAGAAACTCACCTTAGACCCAGGGACATAAGTAGGCTGAAAGTGAATGGTTATAAAATGATTTTACATGCAAACAATACCAAAAAAAGGGCAGGAGTAGCTACACTAATATCGGACAAAATATACTTTAAATGCAAAACTATTGTAAGAGACAAAGAAGTCCACTATGTGTTAATAAAAGGAGTAATCTATCAAGAAGAAAGAACAATCATAAACATTTATGCACCTAACCAGATGCCTCAAAATACATGAGGCAAACATTGAAAAAACTAAGTGGAGAAATAGATGCCTCTATAATTATAGTGGGGGACTTTAATACACCAATATCACCATTAGACAGAACATCCCAACAAAGAATCAATAAAGAAACAAAGACCTTGAATAATATTTTAGACATATATGTTAATAGACATATAAGGAGTATTACACCCAAATACAGTGAGATATACATTCTTCTTGAGTGCATATGGGTCATTCTCCAGAATAGACCACATGCTATGCCACAGAACAACTCTCAATGAAATTACAAAACATAATTTCTCTGACCACAGTGGAATGAAGTTGGAAATTAGTAAGGGGCAGAGAAGCAGATTAGGCACAAAGGTATGGCAGTTAAACAACACACTCTTAGACGATCAGTGGGTCAAGGAGGAAATTGCAAAAGAATCAGTAACTACCTTGAAATGAATTAAAATGACAAAACAATGTATCAAAACCTATGGGATGCAGCAAAAGCTGTACTGAGAGGGAAATTCATAGTCATAAATGCCTATATTTAAAAAGAAAAAAGACCTAAAATCAAAGACCTAACTGCACACCTGGAGGAATTAGAAAAAGAACAACAAACCAACCCCAAAAGAAGCAGAAAGAAGGAAATAACAAAGATTAGAGCAGAGCTAAATGAAATTGAAAATAAGAAAGCATTATAAAAAGTAAACAAAACCAAAAGCTGGTTTGTTGAGAAGATTAATAAAATTGACAAACCCTTAGCTAGACTAACAAAGGAAAAAAGAGAGAAGATGCAAATGCATAAAATAAGAAATGAGGAAGGGGATATCACCACTGACCCCACAGAAATAGAGTATCATAAGGGGATACTTTGAAAAATTGTATGCCAACAAGATGGATGATATAGAGGGAATGGACAAATTCCTAGAAAGACACAAGCAGCCTACACTGACAAAAGAAGAAACTGATGAACCCAACAGACCAATCACAAGTAACAAGATTGAACTAGTCATCAAGAACCTCCCAATTAAGAAGATCCCAGGGCCAGATGGCAGAACAGGTGAATTCTACCAAACATTCTGGAAAGAACTAACACCAATCCTGCTTAAACTCTTCCACAAAATAGAAGTGGAGGGAACATTGTCTAACATTCTATGATGCCAACGTCACCCTAATACCAAAGCCAAAGACGCCACAAGAAAGGAAAACTATAGACCAGCCTCTCTAATGAACCTAGATACTAAAATCCTCAACAAAATACTTGCTAATCGTATTCAACAACACATCAAATGAATTATACACTATGACCAAGTGGGTTTCATCCCTGATATGCAAGGATGGTTCAACATAAGAAAACCAATCAATGTAATATACCACATAAACAGATCAAAAGAAAAAAATCACATGATAATCTCTATAGATGCAGAAAAAAATCATTTGAAAAACACAGCACCTTTTCCTAATAAAAACACTTCAAGAGATAGGAATAAAAGGCACTTTCCTCATATTGATAAAGGGTATATATGAAAAACCCACAGCTAACATCATATTCAATGGTGAAATACTAAAAACTTTCCTTCTAAGATCTGGAACTAGACAAGGATGCCCACTGTCACTGCTCTTATTTAACATTGTGTTAGAAGTACTTGCTCAAGCACTTAGGCAAGAAAAAGATATAAAAGGCATCCAAATTAGAAAGGAAAAAATAAAAATTTCACTATTTGCAGATGACATGATCCTATGCCTCTAAAGCCCTGAGAAATCTACAACAAAGCTTCTAGAGCTTATAAATGAGTTCAGTAAAGTGGCAGGTTATAAGATCAATGTGCAAAAATCAGTAGCTTTTCTGTACACCAAATAATGAGCAATCTGAGGAGGAAATCAAGAAGATAATCCCATTTACAATAGCAACTAAAATAATCAGATACCTGGGAATAAATTTAACTAAAGTTGTAAATGACTTGTATGCAGAAAATACACAACACTCTTAAAGGAAATCAAAGAAGGCCTAAATAAATAGAAGTATATTCCCTGTTCATGGACAGGAAGACTAAACATCATTAAGATGTCGATCCTACCCAAACTGATTTACAAATTTAACGCAATCTCAATAAAAATTACCACAGCATTTTTTTGCTGAATTGGAAAAGCTAACTATGAAATTTATTTGGAAGGGCAAGGGGCCCCAAATAGCCAAAGACATGCTGAAAAAGAAAAATGAAATTGGAGGAATCACACTACCTGACTTTGAAACATACTACAAAGCTACAGTGTCAAAACTGCATGGTACTGGCACAAGGATAGACATACTGACCAATGGAATAGAATTGAGAGTTCTGATATAGATCCTTGCATATACAATCAGCTAATATTCAATAAGGCCACCAAGCCCACTCAACTGGGAGAGAATGGCTTCTTCAACAAATGGTGCTTGGAGAACTGGATATCCACATCAAAAAGATTGAGAAAGGAACACCATCTCACACCTTATACAAAAATTAACTCAAGATGGATCAAAGATCTAAATATAAGAGCCCAGACCAGAAAGATCTTGGAAGATAATGCAGGGAAGCATCTAGAAAATCTTGTATTAGGAAATTGTTTCATAAACTTTATACCCAAAGTGTGAGCAATGAAAGGAAAAATAGATAATTGGACCTCCTCAAAATTAAAAACTTTTGCACCCCAAAGGAGTTTGTCAAGAAAGTTGAAAAGGCAGCCTTCTCAATGGGAGAAAATATTTGGTAAACATCTATCTGATAGGGGCCTAATATTCAGCACATATATAGAAATCCTATACCTCGAAAATAAAAAGACAAGCAACCCATTTAAAAAACGGCAAGTGATTTGAATAGACACTTCTCCAAAGAAGAAATACAAATGGCTAAAAAGCACATGAAAAATTGCTCAACATCACTAGCTATTAGGGAAATGCAAATCAAAACTATGAGATATCATCTTACACCTATTAGACTGGCGGCTATTTAAAAAAAAAAACAGAGTACTACAAGTGTTGGAGAGAATGTGGAGGAATGGGAACCCTTATTCACTGCTGGTAGGACTGCAGAATGGTGCAACCATTGTGGAGGACAATCTGGCAGTTCCTCAGGAAGCTAACTATAGAACTGCCATATGATACAGCAATCCCACTACTGGCTATATAATCAGAAGAATTGAAAGCAGGGACATGAACAGATATATGCACACCAATGTTCATGGTGGCATTATTCACTATTGCCAAAAGTTGGAAGCAACATAAATGTCCATCAACAGATGAATGGATAAGCAAACTCTGGTGTGTGTGTGTATATATATATATATATATATATATATATATATGAGTATATGGAATATTACTCAGTTATAAGAAGTAATTCAGTATTAACACATGGGATAACATGGATGAACCTTGAAGACCTTATGTTGAGTGAGGCAACCCACGCACTGAAGGACAAATATTACGTGACTTCACGGATACAAATTAAGCAAATTGAGAAGACTCACAGAGCTAAAACCTGGAAGATAGGTTTACAGGAGACAGAAAGGGATTAGAGGGTTGTGAGCCAATGCCCATATGGGCAAAATCTATGATAAGGTGGAAGGGTGTAGTTTTGCAGTGGATGGGCATGACAGTGGTGCAGTGATGCTATTGGGTTGGGTGGTACTGGCCTGTGAGGAGGGTAGGGTGGGGGGGTTGCACTGTTAATGGAACTGAGGGGAGGGAGCAGATGAACTCTGGGGATTTACAGGTATGTGGTTGAAACTACAACATTGGGATTTTTTTTTTGGCAAATATGGCAGGGGAGGGTTACTGGTTTAGGGTGCTGGATGTGGGGGCATGCGGGACAGGGCGCACCTAGAGCAGACTTCTAGGGAATATGTGAGTGTTCATTCTGTTAAAGTACATTGTTATCAGTAGGTGGAGACCCACACAATGAGAGGGAAGGTGTTGGACTCCCATCCTGGGGAGTCCTCCTATGTTCTCAAATAGAGGGGCAGGAGTCTCTCAAGAGCATAGGCAGTGCCTAATGGAGGAGGACAGGCCAGTATGTCAAGTCCTCAATGTTGTTGCAAGTAACTATGAATTTTGTTCTTTAAGGAGTGAAGCTTGGTGGTTGCCATGGGTACTGAGGGGAGGGGGAGAGAGGAATAGAATAGATGACACATGGGACATTTTTTAGGCATTTGAATTGCTCTACATGATCTTGCAATGATCAATACAGGCCATGTTAAATTTTGTCAAAATTTATTAAAGTGTATGGCTCAAAAAGTAAACTATAATGTAAATCATTGATCATGGTTAGTAGCAATGCTTTAATATTTGTACATAAATTGTTAACAAATGTACCATCCACATATAAAATGTTATTAATAGGAGAAAGGGGAACAGGGGGAGGATGTTGGGTATATGGGAATCCCCTATATTCTCTACATGACTTTTCTGTAACCTAAAGCTTCTTTGAAGATAAAATGAAAAAAAAAATACGACTCTGGAGGAATAAATGGAAGAAAATGCCACTGTACATACAAGACAACAGATCTTACAGGGATGAAAGACATAATGCCAAAATTTTTTTTAAATTTTACTTTTTTATTTTTTCAAATTCTTTGTAATTTTTGTAATTTATTTATTTTTAAAACTACCATTATTTCATTTTCTTATTAATTTTATTCAGTTATATTGTTGATTTAATTTTTGAAGAAGTTTTGGATCACAGAAGGGTTACAACCATGGCAAGGAAGGGTCACTGGTGCAGGGTGTCAGTGATAGGTGATGCATAGGAGGAGGTTCACCTGGGGCATACCTATAAGGCATATGAATGAATTCAAGTGTTGATGGGGCATTGTCATGGTGAGTGGAGATCCACACAATAACTGAAAGAATATCCAATTCCCATCCTGGGGAGTTCTGCCATTCTCTAATGGAAGAGCAAGAATCCCCTGAGTACAAGGGCAGTGACTAGTGAAGGAGGATGGACTTTTGTTGGGCCCTTGATATTGATGACTATACTTATGAACTTTTTCTTTTGAAATTGAAATTTAGCCTAGTATTATAGGGTGCCTAAGAGTTACCTCCTGAGAGCCTCCTTGTTGCTCAAATGTGGCCTCATTCTAAGCCAAATTCAGCATATAAACACATTACCTCCCCCCCCCCCCAGCCCCCATGTGGACTTCCAGGGATGAGCCTCCCTGGCACTGAGGGATTACTATCAAGCATGAACTAGCAATGCAACTGGAAAAAGACCTTGACCAAAAGGAGGAAAGGGTAAAGACAAATGGGTTTATATGGCTAAGAGACTTCAAAGTGAGTCAGAAGGTCATTCCAGAGGTTAAGCACGTCTCAGCAGGATCTCATTGACTGCCACAGTAAATACTGCCTCAAACAGCAGGGCTCCTGAGTGCTCTGGAGATATCCAGACACTATAGGCAGGGCTGACAGCTCAGGAGTTTGGTGCCCTGCCAGTGGCCCCTACTTTGGAATTTATGCTCCCCAGTGAGACAGAGTTGGACTCACTTGTGGTTTCCCTACACATGGCTCTTCTGCTGCTTCTATTTGAACCTATAGTTGATAGGTTTATATCCAAGAGACTTAAATCTTTGGGCTTTCATGTGCTAGTCAGGCCCTGAATCTCAACAGAGTTGCAACACCCATTCTCCAGTTAATTAGACTCACCCAGGACAACTAATAAAGAAATGATTATGGACAATGACCATTCCAAGGAAAAGAGAGAGTCTACAACTGCAAGCAAGATAGTCCCATCTATCTGCCCCATGAGATCTAAGTTCCCTCTCAATTAGAGGTGGAGTGGGCATCACTATCCCAGAACCCTCAGGATTGGGGAATGAACGATGGACTAGAGCAGACTTACTGCTATTCTACTACAAACTTATTATTCTAGCAATGGAAGAACTTTTATCATTGATGTGGAGGCAGTGGCCACTGGTGGTTCCGAGTGGAGGGAGAGGGAAAAATAGGTATAATATGGGCATTCAGGACATTGGAATTGCCCTACTGATGTTGCAATGACAGATACAGACCATTATATGTCTTGTCATAACTTACAAAATTGTTAGGGAGAGAGTTTAAACTATAATGTAAACTATAATCCACACTGAGTGGCAATGCTCTAATATGTGTTCATCAATTGTAATAAATGTACCGCACTAATGAAGGATGTTAATGTGGGAGGGGTAGGGAGTGGAGCATATGGGAATACCCTACATTTTTATGTAACGTTTATGTAAACTATCTTTTTTAAAAAGTTAAAAAACGTATTAAAAAAAAAAAGATTTCTTTAAGCAACAAAATAATATGATGGGGAGGCAGCTGTGGCTCAATCAGTGGGGCTCCCGTTTACCATATGGGAGGCCCCGGGTTCGGTTCCCGGGGCCTCCTGGTGAGGGCAGGCCCGCCCGCACGGCGTGGTTGGCTGACCCAGCGAGCACAAGCAGCAAGGGGGGGATAAATGAATAAATAAATAAAATCTTAAAAAAAAAAAAAAAAAAAATTAATAATAATAATATGATGGAACATTTCTGTAGCAGACACTGTGGGATGGCTAATCCAACATCCACTCCCAACTCCATTCCCATGCCTGCTTCTTCTAAGGAAGCAGGATAGTCACTTTTCCTAGCTTACCTTATAACAAAGGATAGCCATCTGACACAGTTCTGGCCAATGAAATGTGAGTGGAAGCCTACAGAAATATGAAAGGCCAATGAATATATATGAGTGTAAGCTTACGTTTTCCTGGCCCCTTCCCCCCCAAAAGGGTAGATATGCTAGCATTTCCACAATGTGAAACTCCTACCCTTTCCACAGGATACTTTGCATACTGTATCTGACAGATGATTCTGAAGGGAAACATGTTAAGCTGCACATTAAATATTAGTAAACCTTCATTTTTTCTTCATTATTTATTTTTTTATATTGTGGTAACATTAACTTAATGATTTAACTATTTTAATTATTCTTAAGTGTACAATTCTGTGAAATTAATTACATTTACAATGTGCTACCATCATAACCATCCATTACCTTTCTTAATTTTAAATTAAAAATACAGATATAAGTTTGAATATATTCTCACTCCTAAAGAATTGTTCTGAGCACTCCAGAGGGGCAAGCTGTCACACATCCTGCTTTGGAAGGCACTGTTTTAACTAATATAAAGGGCTTGATGTGTCTAATAAAAATACTAGTGATCATTTGCTTAATTCATTATAGCCTAAAGAGCATTTTTTTCACCTAGTATTTCAGCTAATCCTCAAACAATCCTGTGAATTATTATCATCCACATTTTAGAGGCAAAGGCGCTGAAGTTCAGACATGCCAAGTGACTTGCCCCCAAACAAACAATGCACAAACAGGATGAGTATATATGAGGATTTTTATGGTCATTGTAAATTTTCAAGACTGGAGAATATTTTTACTAAGTAAAGTGTTTTTATTCTATTTGCCAGGTTGTATTATACACACATACATTTAAATCATGCCAAGAATATGCCAATTGTTTAAAGAAGAAATAATAGCCATTTTTAAAATATGAAAATGGGGGTGGATGTGGCTCAGATGGTTGTGCGTCCGTCTCCCATATGGAGGGACCTGGGTTCCATCCCTGGGACCTCCCGGTAAAAATAAATAAAAATCTAGAAGGCACGTGCAAGCGGGTGCGCCTCCAGGCCCTGCGAGCGGGTGAGCCCCCCGGGCCCCGTGCATGGGTGCACTGTCGGGCCCTGCTAGCCAGGCAGCAGGATGGTGACATAGCGGGAGCGTGACACAGGGGAGAGCCAAGACAAGATGTGCCAAAAAACCAGGAACTGAGGTGGCGCAATTGATAGGACACCTCTCTTCCACATAGGAGGTTCCCGGGATCAATACCCGGTGAGGCCAGGAGGAGAAGGGTGAGAGGAGGAGGCAGGAGACAGACACAGATAATTGCCCAGCGAATGGACCCCAAAACAGCAAAAATGGGAGGGGAGTAAAAATGGATAAAAAGTAAATAAATAAATAAATCTTTAAAATAAATAAATAAATAAATAAATAAATAAATAAAATATGAAAATGGCCATGGGTTAACAATGGTACATATTTAAACACTGTGCTTTATTATAATAAATTTGATATGCAGCAATCTCAGAAAAACCTGTTGTAATTCCTGTTGCAATACTCTTTGTTTTAATCAACAAAACTGTCCTTTGACACAGACAGTGCCAAATTTGATTCTAAGTATTTTCAACTTTTAGATCAGTAAGTCATCAACAAATATTTATAATACATTGCATTCCTTCTATGAAAGGTGCCAGGGATGCAGAAGTGAGTAAGAAATTGTCCTAGGTACTGAAGAATGCATAATTGAGCAGGGAGGTTTAAACAACTATTTGCAACGTAGCATGATGAGGATGAGAAAAAAGGTTCCTACAAAGTGCTATGGGATCATAGAGTAGAAAGTGATGTCAGCAAATGTCACAAGTGTCATTTGGGCTAGTCTTTGAGGGATGGGCTGGCCTTCACCAAGGCCTTGCATAAATACAGTAAAACCTAAAACTTCTAGTGTCTACCAAAATGGATCTCTTGCTTAATCTGAATTATCTCTAGGGCAAAACCAGAAACAAAGTTAAGTTTGAAGCTCCTAAAAGCCTCAGGTCTGGGACTACAAATCAGAGGGTAAGGATAGAAACAGATGGCATAGAGAAGAATTTCTCAAATTTTTTGGTCTCAGTACTCCTTTATACCCTTAAAAAGTATTGAGGACTCCAAATGAACTTTTGTTTATATGGGATACACCTTCTGATATTTACCATATTAGAAATTAAAACCAAAAAAATTAAAAAATATTAATTCATTTAAAAAACAGCAAAATAAACCTTACATGTTAACATAAATAACACACCTCTATGAAAACAATTATATTTTCCACAAGAAATGTAGTGAGGAGAGTGACACGGTTTTATATTTTTTACAATCTCCTGAAGATCTGTTTATTAGAACATAGCTAGATTCCCATATATGGTCCTATTTATGATCTGTTGTCATATGTTGTTTTGGTTGAGGTAATGAAGAAAATCCAATACACAGACATATAGTTGGGAAAGGGAAAGAATTTTAAAAGCCTTTTCGAAAAATTGTAGATATTCTCCCCTGTCCCTCTCCATGGCTCCCTCGTATGTGTACCTACTGTTTTTTTGTTTTTGTTTTTGTTTTCTTTTTTGCTTGTTATCTGCTCGTTTTTTCCTTCGGAGGCACTGGGAACTGAACCCAGGACCTCCCATGTGGGAAGCGGGTACTCAACTGCTTGAGCCACATCTGCTCCCTAGATATTCTTTTTGGATAATACATCAAAACTCACAAGTGGTGCTTTCTTAAGGATTAGTTGCAATGTGGATCTAAAACCATATTGATGAACTTTTCAAACTCTGCTACATTAAACTCTATTGGTCTAACTTGCATATGAAGGGATTTTTAAAAATCTGTGCATAATTTTGAAACATTACCTATCATTCACTGGAAAAACACAGGTTCCCTGAATTATGCAGATCTTGCAATTATACACTTTATTATGTAGTATAAAAAAGAATATTTCTCAATATCACCACAAATTTCTTCGGAAGAATTTTTAAGCACTGGGAAGTTCTCAAGCTCAAAGTGGCAGATATAAGTTTTTCAAAATTCTTATTTTTGCTTAAAGGCTTGGATTTTATCATTGGTCACAAATACTGTCAGTTGCTTCCCTCGGAGTGGCAGGCTCATTTTGTTTCTTTTACAAAAATATCCACCAAATAACCAAATTTGAATAACCACAGTTTTGTTATCATTCTTTCAAGTAAAACTGGTGTTCCTTGATACAGGTACCTACCTGAGCTCACAACTCAAACAATCGTGCAAGTGCTTTCCCTGAAGATAACTGTTGTATTTTAGTGTGCAGCAGAATGCTTATGAAGACTTCCTATTTTGCCATACAGAGCATTAGAATTAATAATTTTTACTCCTTTATAAAGTCATTCTTAAGTGAAACTGGCTTTTAATAAAAAATCTGAGTGTATATGACCATGAAGAATACAACTACTAGCAACACTTTGGTGCCACTGCCTTGATTCATACTCTGGTGCCAGCAGGTTTTGCCCATCATTGCTTTTGCACCATCTGTGCAAATGTCAACACAGTGAAAAGGTAAATAACATCTTAGTATTATTATGAAAATAGCCTTTACTTTACGAACCCCTCAAACTCTCTCGTGTATTTCCAAAGCATACACTATGAGAAGAACATGCAAAGAGGATCAACATCAGTGCATATGTTTATTCATTTATTTCACAAGTATTTATTTTACTAAGGGTGCTAAGCTCTGGGCTAGGTACTAGGTTCATGTTGGTGATAAAAGCAGTCCCTGCCTTCTAATAGAGGTGGATGTAGTACTGAAACGCAAAGGAAATTAAGAGTGGAAGTCCTTGCAATACATATTTTGTACATATCCAAATTAGGAATCTGAACAGTTGTGGTTTTACATCATAACACAATAAATATCACCAGAAATCAATGGCAGTCGAGTCTAGTGATTACATTTTACCAGCTTATTTACTGTAAAGTATTCATTCTTCAATTTTAGTATTAAAATTAAAACATAAAAGCTTGCAAAGAATTAGATGGTGATATAGCAAAGAGATAACACAAACCTGATAAATGGCTGTTGCAATGAATAGTACTGAAAAATGATTTGCATTTCTGGCTCCTTTCCTACTCTATTGTTTATAAACTAGCAAGCAAGCAGGTTTAAGAGTATTATGGAAGCTGTGTGTTTGGCCTACAGTAGAGAAGAGACTTCCATTGCTATCTGGCAAATCCCTTCCTTCAGGAACACTAATGAATAAATACTGGAAAGAATGAAGACTTCCTTTAATTATTAATTATTTCATTTATGTGTTTTTGTAACTGGCTTTCCCAGCAATAAATATCTGCTGTGCTCATACAAGAATAAAAAATTTTAAAGTATTTAAGGGGACCTATTGAAGACTAATTATCTCCACCTTTTAGTCTAACATCAGATAACTCAAAAGGTAGAGATGGTTTCTTTGTCCTCCAATTCCTTTAACATAAGTAGTTTACAGAGGTTTTCAACCATTTGCAGCTTACTTCTGACCAAGAACATTATTAAAGAATCTAGGTGCCATGAAGAAGAAAATAATTTAAAAAATCTGCATACCTTTTCAGAAAGTACATTTATATATGTTTTCACTTACAAGAACATTTTGAGAAAATAAAAAATAAAGGAGCCTCGTTGAAAGTCTTCATAGATTTTAGGAAAATGCTACCTCTCTTCCCCAGTACATATACACATGACAAGTTTCAGTTCAAAACAAAAACAAGTGTATCAATGGCAAGAATCATGAATTTTTCTTTTTCAATTCTCATTAAACCTCCTTCTTCCCATGATAAATCAGAGGATTTGAAAGTTGCTAAGGAGGGAGGCAGTTTTTAAAAGGAAAAAAAAAATCCATGGCCAAGAAAATGTTCTAATGCTTTAAAAAAAAATCAGATTCTAGGACACATGCATAAATAACAACAGAGCAGTAGCAATAGCAGTAGCAGCTAGAACTTATGCAACTTACTATGTGCCAGGTACCATTCTAAGCACTCATATACATTAACATGTTTAATCCTCACAATAGCCTAATGAGATAGGCACTATTATTATCCCTATTATTATAGAAGAACATACTGATGTACAGAGAGGTTAAATAAATTGCTCTAGCTAATTAAAGGTCATCTGTGGTCTTGGCAGTATGATTCTAGGCAGAATATACAATTCACTTTGTGGGATGATCTTAGGGTATCAAGGATCCAAAGGCAAGATTCAGTACCCCCAAAAACCATTCTCTCTGAAGCTGACTCAGAACTGAAAATGTTACATGGAAAGAACACTGTACTGAGCCAGGGACCTGAATTCTAGTTCTGGTCCTGAAGTTAAAAAAGCTGAATGACATTATCTGAGTAACAGATAATGGGGTCTTTGTTCTGTCATGTGTAAAACCAACAAAAAAGGAGTTGGATGAAACTAGATTTAATATATTCAATTAAAATGCATTGATTAACTTTTTAGTACAACGCAATATGTGTGGCACCTAGTAGGATGCAATGAAAGGCACAGATTTTATAGGAAGAATCTATTAGGCAATACAGGCATTAATAAATAAATATAATACAATATACAAGGGAGTGACTGCCATATGAAACCTGCAGAGATAGTTCTCTACTAGGGCAAAATTTGTTAAGTCTAAATTTAATCTTATGCAGAACTAGAGATGTAGGGTTTTATTTTCTTTTTTATTGTTGTTGTTGTTTTTTTTTTTTTCTGGTGCATAAAGTGAGGAAGAGAAAGCAGTAATAAAGTACTCCAATATGCTTTAAAATCTATATAAAAAGGGTTTTTCTCTTCATAAAGGATGGAGAAGACTGGGCAATGATAATTGCTTATTGGGAAAGGAGGCACAAATATATATTTATTAGAGAAGTTGTGGGTTTAAGAACAATCATGCATAAAATACAGGATGCCCATATACCACATTTTATTTACACCTTGCATTGGTCCATTTATTACAACTGATGAAAGCACATTTTAAAAATTGTGCTATTAACCATGGTCCATGGTTTAACTTAGGGTTCAATGTTTATGCTGTGCAGTTCTATGGATTTTTAAAAAATTATTCTCAAAACATACATAAATGTAACATTTCTCATATTAACCCCATTCAAATATATAATTCAGTGCTTTAATTACATTCACAATGTTGTGTTGCCATCACCACCATCCATTACCAAAACTTTTCCATTATCCCAAATAGAAATTCTGCACATTTTAAGCCTTAACTTCCTACCCTTCCTAACCTATCCCACCCTGTCCCCTGGTAATCTATATTCTGTATTCTGACTCTATGAGTTTGATACTCTATTTCATATCAACGAGAACATACAATATTTGTCCTTTTGTGTCTGGTTTATTTCACTCAACATGATGCTTTCAAGGTTCACCGAAGTTGTTGTATGAGAGCATCCCATTGTGTGTATATTCCACATTTTGTTTACCCATTCATTGGTTGATGGACACTTGGGGTGCTTCTATCTTTTGGCAATTGTGAATAATGTCACTACGAATATCACTGTGCTAATATCTATTCCAGTTCATGCTTTCAATTGTTTTGAGTATATACTTAGAAGTTGGATTACTGGGTCATAAGGTGATTCTATATGTAACTTTCTGAGGAACAGACAAACTGTCTTCCACAGTGGCTGTACCATTTTACATTGCCACCAGCTCTGAATGAGTGTTCCTATTTCTCCACATCCCCTCCAACACTTGTAATTTTCTGCTTTTTATAAAGTAGTCATTCTAGTGGGTGTGAAATGGTATCTCATTGTGGTTTTGATTTTCCTTTCCCTAATGGCTAATGATGTTGAACATATTTTATGTGTTTTTTGGCCATTTGTATATCTTCTTTGGAGAAATGTTGGATATGTGGTTTCCAAATATTTTCTCCCATTGTATAGTTTGTCATTTTACTTTCATAATAAAGTCCTTTGAGGCAAAAAATGTTTTTTATTTTGATTAGGCCCATTTATCTATTTGTTGTTGTTGCTTGTGCTTTGGGTATAAAGTCTAAGAAACCATTGCCTAATACAAAGTCCTGAAGATGCTTCCCTATATTTTCTTCTAAGAGGAGTGTTATAGTTCTGACTTTTAAATTTAGGTCTTTGATCCATTTCCTGCCCCATGTATAGCTATATTCTTAATACCTATAATAGAGGAACATTCTTGTATTTGTATTATTAACCACAGTCCTCATCTACTACTAAAATCACTATATTATACAGATCCTAGATTATCCTCTAGCTGTTTTTCAATTAACATTAGCCTCCCTAGACTACCTCTTTCAGCTACAATCACATTTATAAATAGCAGTATTAGTTATACTCATTATAATGTGTTACCATCAACTCTATCCATTTCCACCTTTTTACAATCAACTTTATTAAACACTACATACATTCAGCATCAGCTTCCCCTTCTCATTCCACATTCTGTCTCCTACTAACCTATACTCAATAGTTTAATGTCATAAGTTTACTCATCATATTTAGTTCATATCAGTGAGATCATACAATATTTGCCCTTTTGTGTCTGGCTTATTTCACTTAACATAATGTCCTCAAGGTTCATCCATGTATCCCGAGTCATTTTTTCTTACAGCTGAATAGTATTCCATCATATGTATATACCACATTTTGTTTATCCATTTATCGGTAGATGGGCACTTAGGCTGTTTCTATCTTTTAGCAAATGTGAATATTGCCGCTATGAAAATTGGTGTGCAAATATCTATTTGTGTCTTTGCTTTCAGTACTTCTGAATATATTCTTAGTAGCAGGATTGCCAGATCTTATGGCAGTTCTACATCTAGCTTCCTGAGGAACTGCCAAACTGTCTTCCACAGAGGCTGCACCATTCCACATTCCCACCAACCAGTGAAGGAGTGTTCCCATTTCTCTGCATTCTCTCTAGCACTTGTAGTTTTCTGGGATTTTTTTTGCTTTTGTTTTTTAAATAATGGCCATTCCGTAAGGCATGAAGTAATATTTCAATGTAGTTTTTATCTGTATTTCCCTAATAGCTAGTGATGTTGAGCATCTTTTCAAGAGTTTTTGGCCATTTGTATTTCCTCTTTGGAAAAAAGTCTGTTCAAGTTTTGCCCTTTTTTAATTGGGTTGTTGGTCTTTTTATTGCTGAGTTGTGTAATCTCTTTATACAACATGGAAATCAAACCCTTATTGGATATGTAGTTTCTGAAAATTTTCTTCCATTGAGTAGGCTGCCTTTTTATCTTCTTAACAAAGTCATTTGAGACACAAAAGTGTTTAAATAGGAGAATGTCCATTTACCTATTTTTTCTTTTGTTGCTCATGCTTTGGGTGTAAGGTTTAAGAAACCATGATCTACAAGATTGTGAAATTGTTTCCCTACATTTTCTTCTGGAAGTTTTATGATTGTACCTTTTATATTTCGGTCCTTGATCCATTTTGAATTAATTTTTATATAGGTATAAAATAGGGGTCCTCTTTCTTTTTTTTTTTGTTTTATTTTTTTGTTTTTTTTTTTAATTCTTTTTTTTTAATTTATTTTTTCTTTTCTCTTCCTTTTTTTAAGCTAAGGATATCCAGTTCTCCAAGCACCACTAGTTGAGTAGACTGTTCTGGCCCAGCTGGGTGGGTTTCACAACCTTGTCAAAAATCACTTGACCATAGATTTGAGAATTTATTTCTGATCTCTTAATTCTATTCCGTTGGCCAATCTATCTTTATGACAGTACCATGCTGTTTTTACCACTATAGCTAAGTAATAAGCTGTAAAGTCAGGAAGTGAGAGTACTCCAACATCATTCTTCTTTTTAAAGATATCTTTGGCTATTTGGGGGCCCTTCTTCTTCCAGATAATTTTGATAACTGGCTTTTCCATTTCTGCAAAAAAGGCTGTTGGAATTTTTATTGGGATTGTGTTCAATCTGTAAATCAGTTTAGGTAGAATGGACATGTTAATGATATTTAGTCTTCTAATCCATGGACACAGAATGTCCTTCCATTTATTTATGTCTTCTGTGGTTTCTTTTAGTAAGGTTTGTAGTTTTCTGAATACAAGTCCTTTTATATCCTTGATTAAGTTTATTCCTAAGTATTTAAGTCTTTCAGTTGCTATTATAAATGGATTTTTTTCTGACTTCCTCCTCAGCTTGCTCATTAGTAGTGTATAGAGACGTTATTGATTTATGTGTATTTATCTTGTATTACGCTACTTTGCTGAAGTCATCTATTAGTTCTACTAGCTTTATTGTGGAATTTTTGGGATTTTCTGGGTTTGGGATCATATTATCAGAGAATAGTGAAAGTTTAATTTTTCTTTTCCTATTTGGGTGACTTTTTATTTCTTTTTCTTGCCTAATTGCTCTAGCTAGAACTTCTAGCACAATATTGAATAACAGTGGAGACAGTGGGCATCTTTGTCTTCTTTGATCCATTTTGAGTTAATTTTTGTTTATGGTGTGAGGTCAGGGTCCATCTTCATTCTTTTGCAAACCAGCTCTCCCAGCACTGTTTGTCGAGGAGACGATTCTTTCTAATCGAGTGGTGTTTGCCCCCTTGTCAAAAATCAGTTGGTCATAAGAGGAAGCTTATATTGGAAAATTAATGGTCACTACTGAATTCTTGAACTTCTTGATTTTATATTTGAATTATCTTCTGGATTAAATGTTATACTTAAAATATTCTTGGTATCTTGGTTCTCCAATTTTTTTTTCACTTACAAACTAGAGAACTTATCTTGTCCATGACATATTCGCTAATAAAAACATTATTTTTGGGATGTGGATGTGGCTCAAGCAATTGAGCTCCCGCCTACCACATAGGAGGTCCCTGGTTCAGTTCCCCGGTTCTCCTAAAGAAGACAGTGAGCTGGTGCAATGGGCGGAGGCAGCAAGCTGACACAACAAGAGACACAAGAAGAAAAACATAATGAGAGACACAACAATGCAGGAAACGGAGGTTCCTGGTGTCTCCTAAAGAGGACGAACAAGACAGTGAACTGGCGTGATGAGCAGACAGAACAGGATGACGCAAGAAGAGACACAAGAAGAAAAACAATCAGAGCCACAACAAAGTAGGGAATAGAGGTAGCTCAAACAATATCCCTCCCATATCAGAGGTCCCAGGTTCAGTTCCCGGTGCCTTCTAAAGAAACAAGGAAGACAAACAGACACAGCAAGTGCAAACAATGAGTGGGTGGGGAGAAATAAATAAATCTTAAAAAAAAAAAAAAACCAACAAAAAAAACATTATCTTTGACCATTCTCAATTTAACATGTAATTTTCAATACCTTCTGCCATGAGGCAAGTTAACCTCTTTAAGCCTCAGTTTCCTTCCCATGTTAAACAGGAATAATAGTGGTTCTACCCTCCCACAAGGTTGTTAGGAGAATTAAATGAAATAATGTACATGAAGCATTTGTCACAGGGTCTGGCCTACAGTAGGTGAATAGATGCTAGCTATTATTACTATACACTTTTTGAACTTACCTTTGGTTTGTGCACAATGTGCAAAGATAGTAAATACCTGCATTCAATTTATCTATACATTTCAGGTCTACTTAACATGATCCATATGGCTTTCAAGTACATCATAATGCCTGTTAGTTTCCATTTTTTAAAAAGTACTGTTTTTGCTAAGTCATTCATATAATGTCATAAAATTTCTAGAACAAATCCTTTAACTATTTTGGCAACATATTTAATGCTCTATTTTATCAACTCTAACATGCCACCAATTCATATCACAATTTTAGAAAATGTAAAAAAAAAAAAACGTGTCTTAGAATTGATGAAAACATGTAATAAATTATTTCAATGCTGTCTATGGACATTAGGTGGTTTCATAAGCTATAACACTAAAAAGAAAACAGTAAAGTTTAACTGAAACCTTTATAATTATAGAAAATATAGAAAGTTGTATCTTATATACCTGGGCTACATGTAATTATAACCTTAGAGATTTTAACGCTAAAATACCTTATCTATAATCAAGTAACAGAAGACATGGTTAATATCACCAAATACAAATAAGTACAAAGACTGAATTTTTTTTTTTGAGGTACTGGGGCTGAGGATTGAACTTGGGACGTCATATGTGGGAAGCCAGCACTCAACCACTGAGCCACACCTGGCTCCCCTGAGTTGTTTTTTTTCCCCATTTGTTTGCTTGCTTGTTTGTTTGTATTAGGAGGCACTGGGAACCAAACCTGGGACCTCCCATGTGGCAAGCGGGCGCTTAACCTCTTGAGCCATATCTACTCCAAGACTGATTTTTTTTTTTTATTTTGTTTTTCAAAGACTGAATTTTAAAAGTATTTGCTCAAGAACTTAATTTTAAAAATCTGACATTTTGTCATAAGCAATTGATTATAATTAAAATGCCATTAGTGAGTACACATCTTGGAAGATTAATTTGTGTGTTTTAAAATAAGTATCAAACAATATAAAAAGAGTAACAGCTTCATATTTTAAAAAAAGCAGAACACTAAAGCAGTATTTGGTTTTTCTCTTGACATTTTATCACTTAGCTTCATAGAATTCCAGTTGTAACCACTAAGAGTTTACTAGTATATAAAAATATTAGAAAACATCAGGAAAAATGCCTGATTCAATGATAGACAATTTTACCATGTTCTGAAATTGGGAATAATGGTTAATATATACAAAGAAAGCCATTCTAAGTTAATCTAGGTTTCTGTATTAGATATTACTTTTAGAATAAAAATTTTAAGGAAGGTTTTGAAAGTTCATTTAAAAACCACCATTGGGAAATTCAAATGAAGAATGAAAGGAAATTTAATACAATTTTAATTAAAAATGTAGAAATTTTCAAATAATTCATTTTTGAATTTTGACTAGGATCAAAGATAAATGCCCCACCTTCTGTTTAAGGTGCCAAATACACCTACATAACACAGGCACAGTAACTGAAAGGGAAAAAAAAAAAAAACCTGGGGGTTTTTGTAGCAAGGTACAGTTTTCTAACTCTTTAGAGTGCGTCATGGTTGGACAACTAAGTAAGAATGTGTTTTGACTTATCTAAAGTCTATTTTCATAGTAAATATCTCACAAGACAACCCTGCAGCTATTTCAGCTTGTACTTTAAAACCTGGCATGCTTTTTAAGGATGGAAGAGATGAAACTGAGCCAAAGAAGTTTAATGTCTTTTCCAATAAAGAAATATAAGGTAAAATTAGGAAAAACCCCTTAGCTATTCTGTCCATTTTACCAAAGCTGCCAGAAGCAACAATAGAGTTCATTTTTTCATTCAACAAAATTATAAATCATCATTACATATTAAGATTGCAATATAATGGTGGGCAAAACAAGTTCTCATTCTTATGGAGTTTATAACACTTGCCATGAAAGAAGCACTTGATACATGGTTAAAGATTTTTTATTTAATGAAATCATTTAAAAAATGGTACGATAGCAAAAACACCTTTGAAGTGGATATTTTTCCCTAGCCAGGTATCTATAGAAGCTTTATCCAACAACTTTCCAATGCTACTTTTTTCACAGATGGTTCTTTAAAAACAAACCCAATAGGATTAAAGTTTAAGTATATTAATTAGTTTTACTATAGTATGGTACAAACTATGTAAACTGAGTTACAGTTAATGAGTAACAGAGTTATTAACTTGACACATGTTTAAAGTATTAAATGTTTCTTCAAGCACCTACAATTTCATTTCACTTCAAATCAACAAGTAATCATCCTGTAAGTTAGTACTTTCCAAATATGTCAGCCATCAGAATCATCTGGGGTAGGGGCAGAATTGGGTGGCAGTTGGTTAAACTATAAATTTCACAACCCCACCCCCCATTCAGTAGGTAAAAGGTTGGCCCCAGCTGATTCTGATGCAGCTGGGTAACTGGGTCACAGTTCATTCTTGCAACTTTACATTTCTACCATCTGGTCCCAAACATATTTTCCTTTTAGTATCCAGAGAAGCAATTCTTCTTTGGTATAAACTTGGACCTCTCCTCCAGTTTTCAGTCTTAAACAAGTCTTCTTTCAGCAAATTCTGACCTAGTTTGTGTCCCAGAAGACTCTCCTCACAAGAATTTTCAGTTACGTATTTCCTCTGATCTGAGTCTACAGCACAAGTTTGAACTCTTAAGATATATATCTAATGTATTATCATATATGTATGCATTCAACAAAATATGTAGGAAGATACTAATAGGTGCCAGGTACTGTTGTAGGCACTTGGGATATATCCATGATATATCAGGTAAACAAAACAAACAAATTCCTGCCTGAATAAAATACATGTTATTTTTTTTCCCCCAGTACACACTGAACATTTACCAATACTGATCATATTCTGGGCCATAAAAAATGTCTCAATAAATTTAAAATAATTTAAATCATAGAAAGTATGTTCTCTAACCACAATGGAATTAAATTAGAAATAAAAAGATAAAAATATTTAGAAAAATTAGAAAGAAAAAAGAAAAACATATTTAGAAAATAGCACATTTCTAAATAATGCATGGTTCAAAAAAAGTAAAGGAAAACCTAGAAAGTATTTTGAATGAAATGAAAATGAAAGCACAACATGCCAAAATTTGTGTGAAGCAGCTAAAGCAATGCTTAGAGGGAAATACACAACACTCAAAACCTGTATTAGAAAAGAGTAAAGGTCTCAAATCAATTACCTCAATCTCCACAGTAAGAAACTAAAAAAGCAGAGCAAATTAAACCCAATCAGGAGGAGAAAGGGAATAATGAAGATCAGAGGGGAAATCAATGAAATAGAAAAACAATAGAGGAAATCAATAAAAACAAAGCTATGTCTTTGAGAAGATCAATAAAATTGAAAAACCTCTCACCAGATCAGAAGGGAGGAAAGGAGGGAGGGAGGGAGGGAGGGAGGGAGGGGAGAGAGAGAGAGAGAGAGAGAGAATGTAAATTATCAATATCAGAAATGAAAGATGGCATCACTACAAATTCTGCAGATACTAACAGCATAATAATAGAAATTAGAAACAACTTTATGTCAATAAAATTGACAACTGAGATGAAATGGACAAATTCCTTGAAAAAAAATAAACAGAGCACTCTCAAGAAGAAAATTATCTGACTAGCTCTATATCTATTAAAGAAATTTAATTTGTAGCTAAAAACTTTACCCCAAAGAAAACTCCAGGCCTAGATGGCTTCATAGGTTAATTCTGCCAAACATTTAACGAAGAATTAATTTCCATTCTATACAAAGTCTTCCAGAAAATTGAGGAGATAGTACTTTCAAACTTATTCTAGTGTGTGTCTCATGTATTTTGGGGGCACCCAGGTGAGATGCATATATATTGATGACTGTTATTTCTTCTTGGTGAATTGCCCCTATTATTAATATATAATGACTTTCATCTGTTATAACAGTTTTCCATTTAAAATCTATTTTGTCCAATATTAGTATTGCTACTCCAGATCTTTTTTGGTTACTATTTGCATGGAATATCTTTTTCCAACCTCTTGCTTTCAGAATGATTGTGTCCTTGCATTTAAGGTGAGTCTCTTGTAGACAGCATATAGATGGCTTATTTTTAAAAAAATCCATTCTGTCATTGTAGCAGTTTGATATTGTTTATGAATTCCAAAAATAGGTATTGGATTATGTTTGTAAACTGGTCTGTTCCTCTGTGCATATTAGATTATATTGGATTCAGAGGTTTCACTTTTACTTGATTAAATAATGATTAAGACTTTGATTGGGCCATGTCAGTAGGGCATTTAGTCTCTACCCCCTTGGTAGGCGGGGATTCAAAGAGAAACCGCACCACAGACAAGGGAGGTTGGAGGGTTTTTTTGTTTTTGTTTTTGTTTTTTTTAACTGGGAGGTCCCGGGGATTGAACCCAGATCCCTCCATATGGGAGATGGATGCCCAACCGTTTGAGCCACATCTGTACCCCCAGGTTGGAGTGTTAATACTGGAACCCTGGGAAGTAAACACATTGTATTAATCAGGGTTCTCTCGGGAAACAGAATCAACAGGAGATATCTGTCAATAATATGAGATTTTAAAAGAGTCTCTCATGCGACCATGGGGATGCACAAGTCCAGGCTTCGCAGGGAGGCTGCAATCCAGGGGCTCCGATGAAAGGTCCTTGATGAGTTTCTGGGAGAAGCTGCCTGTCCAACGATGAGCTGGGAAATTCTCTCTGAATGTTGAAATCACTTCCCCTTTTAAGGCATTCAACTGATTGGATAAAAGCACCACCCATTGATGATGTAATCTCCCTGACTGATGCAGATGTAATCAGCCATCCACGCAGTAAACTCACTGGTGATCGAAGTACATAAATGTTCTTGTATTACAATTAGCCCAGTGCTTGCTGGAACAAACACCTGGAAACAATTACCTGGCCGAGTTGACACATTAACCTAACCATCACACACACAGAAGAACACAGAGGAATAGAGACAGCTCATTAGACACAGCAGAGGTCCTGGGAAGTGAGAGAGCCTGACAGTCTACAGCTGACCTTATGGAGAGAACAGAGCAGCTGAGCCTGGAGAGAAACAAGCCCTAGGAGAGATGAGACTTATTCCAGCCTACAGCTGATATTGGAAGAAGCTGGGACCTCAAGAGGAAGAGGAAGCCTGAACCCTTGCAGGTGTTGGCAGCCATCTTACTCCAACACATGGAAACACACTTTGGTGATGGAAGTAACTTATGCTTTATGGCCTGATAACTGTAAGCTTCTACCCCAAATAAATACCCTTTATAAAAGCCAGCAGATTTCTGGTACTTTGCATCAGCACCCCTTTGGCTGACTGATACAGTCATCTATGTCTTTTGATTGGGGAGTTCAATCCATTAACATTCAATGTTATTACTGTAAAGGCATTACTTACTTCATCCATTTTATCCTTTAGCTTTCCATTGTCATATCTTACTATTGTCTGTCTTTTTACCCTTTTATTTACTTTTACTAATAATCTCCATCTCTACACTTTTCTCCAAGTTTACTGCCCTTGTCTTTTCCTTTCAGGCTGCAGCACTCCCTTTAGTATCATTTATAAATCTGGTCTTCTGGTAACAAAGTCTCAGTTTGTTGGACAAAGAATTCTTGGCTGGCAGTTTTTCTCTTTTAGTACCTTAAATATTTCATACCACTGCCTTCTTGCCTCCATGGTTTCTTATGAGAGATCAGCACTTAGTCTTATTGAGCTTCCCTTGCATGTGATGCATTGTTTTTCTCTTATTGCTTTCAGAAGCCTCTCTTTATCTCTGGCATTTGACATTTTGAATAGTAGATGTCTCAGAGCAGGTCTGTTCGGATTTATTCTGTTTGGGGTGTGTTGTCCTTCTTGGATATTGATATTTATGTCTTTCATAAGGGTTTCATAAGTCACTCATTCTTCATAATGGAAATTTTTTGTCTGTGCCTTTTCCATTTTCCTCTCCTTCTGGGACACCTATACTGTGTATGTTTGTGTGTTTCATGTTGTCATTCAATTCCCTGAGAGACTTGTTTTATTTTTTCCATTCTTTTCTCTTTCTGTCCTCCTGTCTTTTTTTTTTTTTTTAAAAGATCAAGAACTAGCTGTACAAGTATGTTATATATTTATTTATTTATTAAAAAGTGATTCCTTTTCCTTTGTTTACTTTATCCATTTTATACCCCCCCTTCCCTATTTGCTATTTTGTGTCCATTCGCTGGGCAATTCTCCGTGTCTGTTTCCTGCCATCTCTTCTCATCCTCCTCCTCCAGTCTTCACCAGGATTCGATCCTGGAGACCTCCGATGTAGGAGAGAGGTGTTCTGCTGCCTGTGCCACCTCAGCTCCTGGCTTCTGGAGCTTTTGGAGCATCTCGTCTTGTCTCTCCCCTGTTACATCATCATCCTGCTGCATGGCTCCCAGGGCCCAACGGCTCAGCTGCACAGAGCCTGGCAGCCCATGCGCCTTATATATATATATATTTATTTATTTATTTTTTACCGGGAGGTCCTGGGGATCGAACCCAGGTCCCTCCATATGGCAGACGGATGCCCAACCATTTGAGCCACATCCGCCCCGCCCCCCGTCTTTTTGAGTTCAGATGTTGTATCCTTCAATTCACTAATTCTATCCTCTACCAATTCAAATCTACTGTTATATGCCTTTAATGTATTTTTTAAATAGTAAATCTCTTTAATAAAATATCAATAGGTCTGATGACTTAAATGAAAAACACCAGCCAAAAGATAGATATCTGTACACCAATGTTCACAGCAGCATTATTTACAACAGCCAAAAGACGGAAGCAAGCTAAGTGTCCATCAAGAGATGAATGGATAAACAAAATAAAGTATATTCATACAATGGAATATTATTCATCAGTGAAAAGGAATGGAGTTCTGATGCATGCTACAGCATGGATGAACCTTAAAAACATTATGTTGCGTGTAATGAGCCAGACATTAAAGGACAAATACTGTATGATTCCACTTATATGAAATATCTAGAATAAGGAAATTCATAGATACAAAAAATAGATTAGAGATTACCAGGGGCTGTGTGGAGGGAGGAATGGGGAGTTACTGCTTAATGGCTAAAGAGTAACTGTTTTGAGTGATAAAAAGGTTTTGGTAATGGATGGTGGTGGTGGTAGCACAACATTGTGAATGTAATTAATACCACTCAATTGTATACTTAAAAATAGTTAAAATAGGAACCTCTAATGTATTTTTAATCTCATCCATTTTGTTTTTCATTCCCATAAGTTCTGTTACTTTTCTTTGCAGGCTTTCAAATTGTTCTTTTTGCTCACCTAGTGTCTTCTTAATATATTTTATCTCTTTAGCCACGTTTTCCTTCAACTCCTAGAATTGATTTAGGAGATTTGTGTGAACATCACTGATTAGCTGTCTTAAATTCTGTGTCTTGTCAGGATTTTTTATATGGTCCTTAGGCTGGGCCATATCTTCCTGTTTCTTAGTATAGCTTGTAATTTTTTGCTGATATATAGGGATCTGATTATGTTGGTGAATTTACTCTGATGGTCAGTTTCTCTCTCTTGCCTAGTGGTTATGTTTCATGGCTCTTCTTTTATTTTTGGTTCAAACTATTCCAAATCTTTAAAATTGCCTAGCTTAAGTTATCAAAACAGGGCCAGGGATTCAATAACAGGGCACACAGCTCAGACAAAAGAGTGCCTGGATATGAGAGACTTCAAGAAAGCTTTTTTACCTCTTGCAGTTTCCCAGCCTACCAGCCAATGGGACCCTTCATACAATCTTTCCACAAAGGCATCTCTTTCAATCTCCACTCACTGGTGATTCTGGTCTGGCCAGAGCCAAGATTCAAAACACTGGCCAAACTCATTACACCCTCCCTCCTCCCAGGGAGGAAGGCATCAGTTCTCCTCTCAGTCGGTCACAGTGAGCCATGGGTTTTACTCAGGCTGTTTGCCTTGAGGGTGGGGGATCAGTGCCATTCCCAGCTGCTAGTAATTCACGATTTTCACTTCAGCCTCTTGGTCTGTCTATCCCTCGCTGTCCTGAACAATGAGCAGTACTCTCCTGGTCTGTAGACCCCCAAAGTAACTCTCTCAGACAGCTTTTTACCCTTCCTCCATTGATTTTATAAGAGAGTTGGGTCCTGTCACCCTACTCCAATGCCATCTTCCCAGAATGTCTCTCAACTCATTCTAGGAACCCAGCATTACTCTGATTCCAAAGTCATACAAAGACTTTACAGGAAAAAAAAAAACTCCACAAATATTCCTCATGAGCATACATATAAAAATTCTTAACAAAATTTTAGTAAATCAAACCCAACAATATATAAACAGAGTACTTCACTATGACCAAGTGAGGTTTACCCCAGGAATACATGGTTGGTTTAATAAGGGTAAGAAAAGTATAAATATTTGGAATAAACAAAACACATTACTGGTTATCCTTTCAATGGAGTGCTAGAGCCTCTGAGGATTATCTGAACCTTTAGAGAAATGTGCTTCTTCTTTGTCCAGGTTTGATTTACTCAGTAAGAAAAATATACATGTATACAATTGGCTTTCTCTGTCCTCTTTTGTTTTCTAAATTGTATAACACTGATGTTGTTCTAAAGAATAATTAACACAATTATATTATAAATGGGAGAGGATAAAGGCAATAAGAGTTTCTACACTTCACTACAACTGGTAAAATGACACCACCAGTAAACCATGATAAGTTATGTATATTTAATATAATACCTAGAGTAACCACTAAAAATGCTTTACAAAGAGATATACTCAAAAACACTATAGATAAATCAAAATAGAATTCTACAAATGTCAACAACAAAAAACCCTCAGAAAGGTAGGGAAAAGAAAACAGAAGCAAAAAGAGAGAGAAAACAAACAGAAAATGAAAAATAAAATGGCAGACTTAAACCCAAACATACCACTAAAGAACTCTCAAAGCTCAATGAAAAAAACAAACAATCCAATTAGAAAATGGGCAAAAGACATTAATAGACATTTTATCAAAGAGGATTTACAGATGTCAAATAAACTTGTGAAGGGAAGCAGATGTGGCTCAAGCTATTGGGCTTCTGCCTACCACATGGGAGGTCCCGGGTTCGGTTCCTAGTGCCTCCGAAAGAGAAGATGAGCAGACACAGCATGCACACAGCAAAGGGACACAGAGAGCAGACACAGACCACAAACAATTAGGGGGGTGGGATAAGTAAATAAAATAAATCTTTAAAAAAAAAACCAAAACTTGTGAAAAGATGTTCAACATCATTAGCCTTTAGGAAAACACAAATTAAAGCCACAATGAGATATTATCACACCGCTACCAGAATGGATAAAATAAAAAATAATTACAACACCAAATGCTGGCAAGGATGTGAAGAAACTGGATGACTTATATGTTGCTGATGGGAATACAAAATGGTACAGCCACTCTAGAAAACCATTTGGCAGTTCTGTAAAAATGCTAAAAATGCAATTACCATATGACCCAGCAATTGATCTCCTGAGCATTTATCCCAGAGAAATGAAAACTGAAATTCACACAAAAACTTGTTCATGAGGGATAGTGGCTGTGGCTCAAGCAGTTGGGCACCCACCTCCCACATGGGAGGTCTCGGGTTTGGTTCCCAGTGCCTCCTAAAGAAGACAAGCAGATGCCGCAACCAGCAAGATGTCACAAGGAACAGATGCTGCAACTGATGCAACGAGCAGATGAGGCAATCAGCAGGGAGTGGAAGTGGCTCAAGCAGTTGGGCACTCGCCTCCCACATGGGAGGTCTCGGGTTTGGTTCCCAGTGCCTCCTAAAAAAAAAAAAGAATATGAGCAGACAATAAGCAGACAGATGAGGGAGCCATCTTGGGAGGGGGTGGGTTGGGGACAAGGACTTGTTCATGAATGTTTATAGCAGTTTCACTCATAGTAGCCAAAAACTGGAAACAACCTGATGTCCTCAACAAGTAAATAGTTAAAACAAACTGATACAACCATACGACTGAATGCTACTCAGTAATTAAAAGAAATGAATTACTGATACAGGCAACAACCTAGATAAATCTCCAGAGAACTAGCTGAGTGAAAAATACCAATCCCAAAAGGTTACCTGTGTATAATTCTATTTATTTAACATTCTTGAAATAACAAAATTATAAAAATGGAGAACAGATTAATGGTTGTGGTTATAAAAGGGCTGTTAAGGGCTCCTTGTTGTGATGAAAATGTTCTACATGTTGACTGTATCATCAAAGTCCTGGTTGTGATGTTGTTCTATAGTTTTGAAAGATGTTACTATTGGGGGAAACTGGATAAAGTGTACATAGGATCTCTCTGTGTCATAGAACTGTATGTGAATCTATAACTCAAAGTAAAAGTTTAATTTAAAAACATTACCATTTGCAACAGGTTTATAAATATGAAGTATTTAGGGAAAAATTGGAGAAAAGTTCTGCAATAGTTGTGCAATGAAAACTATAAAACATTGCTGGGAGAAATAAGGAAAACTTGACTACTTGGAGAGATATGCTAGGTTCATGGATCAAAGGGCTCAATATAGATAAAATGTCAATTCTCCATAAAATGATCTACAGATTTAAAGCAATCTCAATAAGAAATCGCTGATTCTAAAATTCAAATGGAAATGCAAAGAACTTAAGAATGGCCAAAACAACTCTGAAAAAGAATAAAGTTGGAGGACTTATGAGGTATTGTTAAAGAGACAAATAGATCATTGGAATAGAACAAAATCAGAAATAGACCCACACATACACAATTAATTTTCAACAAAAAGGTAATCCAGAGGAGAAAGGATAGTCTTTTCAACAAATGTTGCTGAAATGATTAGCTATCCTTATGCAAAAAAAAAAAAAAAAAAAAAAAATTTTTTTTTCAAGCTATACCTTGTACCATATAAAGAATATTAACCAAACAGGGACCACAGACCTAAATGTAAAATCTAAAGCTATAAAACGTCTAAATAGGAGTAATAAGTGTAAATATGAGGAGATCTTTGAGATCCTGGGTTAGGCAAAGATTTCTTATATATGACACCCAAAGCATGATCTTGTCAATAAAATATATATTTATCTATCTCTCTTCATCTCTATTGTCACCACTTTGGTCTAAATCACCATCATCTTTTGCTCAGACTAGTATTTGTTTCTGTTCCCTCCTGTTTTTATCCCTGTCCCTTATAACTATTTTCACAAAAGTGAGAGTGATCTTTTAAAGCATGTTATCTGACCATACCACTTCTCTATTTAAAACTCTTTAATAAGTTCCCACATCCCTTGAGATATAGAATCTTTAACATGGCCTTCAAAAGCTCTGCATGATCTAGCCCCTGCCTAGTTCTCAGCTTCATCTTGCACTATTCAACCTTCTAGCTCAATCTGCTCCAGGCACACTTGCCCAATGGTTCCTCTAGTATGCCAAAGTCCCCAAATATACAACCATGGCTGTACTCTCAACATAAAATTCCCCTTCTCCCTCCTTCGCTGTTCAACTGGCTAACCCGTAAGTCATCTTTCGGCTCTCAGCATAAAAGTCACTTCTGTAGAGAGGTTTTCTTTGCCTCCTAATCTAAATTTACACCTGAGGACCTTCATACTTGCTGTTTCACCTGCCAGGGAAGCTCTTTTCCCATATCTTTAAATGACTCATTCCTTGATACCATTTAGGAATCTATTCACACATCAACATCTCAGAAAGAACTTTTTATGACCCAGTTATTTAAAACACCATCCCCCTTCATCACTCTTTTTTTTTGTGTGTGTGTAGAATTTTTTTCTTTATTTTCAAAGAAGTTTAAGATTACAGAAGTTACATAAAAATATTGGGGATTCCTATACAACCACTCCCACCCCATCATATTTTCCCCTATTAGTAACACCTCTCACTCCTTAACCTTTTACTTTGCTTTTTCTTATTGAATCTGAAATTATATACTTTAATTATTTGTTACTTATTTATAATCTTTCTACCTCTCCAAAGGCAAGGACTTTGTCTTGTTCACTATTCTATCCACATTGCTTGGCACATAGTAGGACTCCAGGAATATGTTATATGAATTTAGGAGCTCAGTCTGGTAGGGAAGAGAGATAAATAAAACCAACAACTTTAATATAGAGAGTTATGGGAAATGAATGAGCAATACAAAGGATAGAGTGATGGTCTCTGCTTTGGTGGTCCAGGAGGGATTCTCAGCCATGAGGAAGCAACTCAATTAGAGATACACTTGGTAGAGGGACTACAAGTGCAGCGATAAAGGCATGCAAGAGAAGGCAAGTGAAAGGAATAGTATTTTACCCTCTTTAGACTATTTTATGGTTGATTGCTATGCATGTATCATTTCCCCTACAAATCTTTATACTGCTTGTAGCCCAAATAGCAAAAAGAAACCAAAAGATAAATTGGAAAGACAAGTGGTTACTTCTTAGATTTGGTGGTGACAGTGGAAGGAAGATATACAGTTTGCAGGTTTTTAACTGATCATTGCTAAATAACAGATGGGGGTGGAGACCTGTGGCAGTTTGAGATTATTTATGAATTCCAAAAAGAGGGATTATGTTTGTAAATTAATCTATTCCTTTAGGTGTGAACGCTTTGATTGTATTAGATTCAGCTGAGATGTCTTTGACTAAATTATGTTATGATTAGGGCTTTAATTCGACCACATCAGTAAGGTGTAAGTCAGTTTAAGTCCTCGCTCCCTTTGTGGATGTGCCAGTTTGATATAGTTATGAATTACAAAAATAGATATTGGAATATGTTTGTAAACTGGTCTGTTCCTCTGGGCATGATGAAGTTATGATTAGGGCTTTGATTGGGCCACATCAGTAGGACTCAGAGATAAAACTACATGGCACAGCAGAAGAGTTAGTTGGAGTTTTGAGCTGGAGTTCTGATGCTGAGTTTTAATGCTGGAGCCTGGGGAAGTAATCACACAGAGGAGTTTGGTCATGAGGAATGAGAGAAGGCTCAAGGAAAAGAGATGAGCTGTTTGCCTGACAGTTCACAGCTGGCCTTGTGGAGAGAGGCACAGCCTAGAGAGCCTCATAGTCTACAGCTGACATTGTGGAGGAACCAGAGGAGCTGAGCCCAGAGAGAGGCAAGCCCCGGGAAGAGAACCCAGGAAGCCTGAACCCTGGCAGATGTTGGCAGCCATCTTGCTCTAACATGTGGCCAAAGATTTGGTGAGGGAAGTAACTTAATGCTTTATGGCCTAGTAACTGTAAGCTTCTACCCCAAATAAATACCCTTTATAAAAACCAACCAATTTCTGGTATTTTGCATAAGCACCCCTTTGGCTAACTAATATAGAATTTGACACCAAGAGTTGGGGTACCTAGAAGTGAAATAGATAGGCAGTCTACTAAATTTCTTCTGGATCTGTAAAAGCAGAAGAGTTCTAGGTCGAGGGAACAAAACCCAACTCAAATAACAGACGCATAGAATCACAGTCCCTTACTTAATCAATTCCCAGACTTGAGACAGTTTACAGACACAGAGCCACTTGAATGAGAAGGCCAGGTCCCCTTGGGGAAGGATCCCGTTAAACTGCCAAAAATTTATACAGTTAATATTCCTCTCACCTTTTCCCAAGGAGACCTATGGCCTTTTATCAGAGTAACTGTGCATTGGGGAAAAGGAAATGATCAGACATTTCGGGGATTATTAGACACTAGTTCAGAAGTGACATTAATTCCAGGAGACCCAAAACGTCACTGTGGTTCACCAGTCAGAGTAGAGGCTTATGGAGGCCAGGTAATTGATGGAGTTTTAGCTCAGATCTGTCTCACAGTGGGTCCAGTGGGTCCCCAGACCCATTCCGTGATTATTCCCCCAGTTCCAGAATGCATAATTGGGATAGACATACTCAGTAACTACAGAATCCCCACATTGGATCCCTGACTTGTGGAGTGAGGGCTATTATGGTTGGAAAGGCCAAGTGGAAGCCACTAGAACTGCCCCTGCCTAGCAAAATAGTAAATCAAAGGCAATACCAGATTCCTGGACAGATTGCAGAGACTAGTGCCACCATTAAGGATGTGAAGGATGCAGGGGTGGTGATTCCCACCACATCCCCATTCAACTCTCCTCTTTGGCTGGTGCAGAAAACAGATGGATCTTGGAGGATGACAGTTGATTATCATAAACTTAACCAAGGTGGTGACTCCAATTGCAGCTGCTGTCCCAGATGTGGTATCATTACTTGAGCAAATCAACACTTTGTTGAACCCTAAATTAGCCTACCCATAGGCCTTCATGGCAACCAGAGTAAGTAGAAAAGAAAAGTTTCCCACTGTCTCCTAAGTGTCTTATCTGAAAAGCACACAACCTCCCCTCCCTTGAACAATCTTGCAAGGACAGACAAGCATACAACCTCCCCTCCTTTGAACAATCCTGCAAGGACATCTCAACCCTACAGCTGTGCCCCAGGCTATCAGGGCATTCTGTGCAAACGCTAGCTAACTGCCAAAATCCGCTTCTGTTTATCCCACTTGCTTGCAAACTGCGACAGCAACCCCCTATAAAAAGGAGCCGTTTTAAAACCTGGGGGCTGCAGTTCTCTCTTGCATGAGAGGTGCTGCAGACACCCGCGGGCTTAGCTCAATAAACTTCATAAAAGTGGTTAAAGTCTGAGTGTGGTCGATCTCCTGGGTTATAACAACTTCCCTTGGTACCTGGCATGCAGCTGTTGATCTGGCAAATGCTTTTTTTCTCAACTGCCATTAGTAAGGACCACAAGTCTGCTTTCAGCTGGCAAGGCCAGCAGTATACCTTCACTGTCCTGTCTCAGGGGTATATCAACTCTCAGCCTATGTCATAATATTGTCCACAGGGACCTTGATCGTCTCTCCCTACCACAGAGACATCACACTGGTCCATTATATTGATGATATCATATTGACAGGACCTAGTGAGCAAGAAGTAGCAATGACTCTAGAATTATTGGTAAGGCATTTGCGTGAGAGAGGATGGGAGATAAAGGCAACAAAAATACAGGGTCCTTTCACTTCAGTGAAATTTCTAGGTGTCCAGTGATGTGGGGCCTGTCGAGATATCCCTTCTAAAGTAAAGGATAAGCTGTTGCATCTGGCCCCTCCACGACTGAAAACTTAGTTGGCCTCTTCGGATTTTGGAGACAACACATTCCTCATTTGTGTGTGCTACTCCAGCCCATTTATTGAGTGACCAGAATAGCTGCTAGTTTTGATTGGAGACCTGAACAAGAGGAGGCTGTGTGACAGGTCCAGGCTGCTGTGCAAGCTGCACTACCACTTGGACCATATGATACAGCAGATCCAATGGTGTTGAAAGTTTCAGTGGCAAATAGAGATGCTGTCTGGAGCCTTTGGCAGGCCCCTATAGGAGAATCACAATGCAGACCCTTAGGATTTTTGGAGCAAAGCCCTGCCAGTCTCTGCAGATAACCACTCCTCTTTTGAGAAACAGCTTTTGGCTTGCTACTGGGCCTTAGTAGAGACTGAATGCTTAACGATGGGCCATCAAGTTACCATGAGACCTCAGTTGCCTATCATAAGCTGGGTATTGTCTGACTCACCAAACCATAAATTTATATATACAGACACTCACTCAAGAAGACACACAGAAGAAGGCACAGGAAGAAAGAAAGCTCCACAGACACAGCAGAGGAGAGAACTTTGATCCTGTGGTCCTGGGAAGAGAGACGAGCCATTTGCCTGATAGTTTGCAGCTGAAGAGAATAGAGCAGCTGAGCTTGGGAAGCCCAGAAAGAAACAAATCCCATGCCAGCCTATAGGTGAGATCAGAAGAAGCCGGGCCCATGAAGTCTTTTTTTTTTTTAAAGATTTTATTTATTTATTCATTTATCCCCCCCTTGCTGCTTGTGCTCGCTGGGTCAGCCAACCACGCCGTGCGGGCGGGCTTGCCTTCACCAGGAGGCCCCGGGAACCGAACCCGGGGCCTCCCATATGGTAAACGGGAGCCCCACTGATTGAGCCACAGCCGCTTCCCATGAAGTCTTAAGAGGAAGAAGGAAGGAGAGACCAGGCCTGCCATTTTACTTCAACACGTGGCAAATGACTTGGGTGAGAAAGTACCTCTTATGGTACCTTGAGTTGGATTTTTTAGGGTCTTGTAACTATAAGCTTTAACCCCAAATAAATACCCTTTGTAAAAACCCACAGATTTCTGGTGTTTTGCATCAGCACCTCTTTGGCTGACTAACACAAGAACTATTTAAAAACCTTATATTAGATGAAACTATGAATATATTTTTTTCCTTTCAAGGAGTATACTTTTTGACTCTTTTTGTTTAGATTTTCCTTCATTATTCCAAATTTTTAATCATTTATTTATTTATTTATTTATTTATTTTTTTACCGGGAGTTCCCAGGGATCGAACCCAGGTCCCTCCATATGGCAGACGGACGCCCAACCATTGGAGCCACATCCGCCCCCTCATTTATTTTTAATAATTTATTATCTCTATTACTATCCACCTACATGCTTTCATTCTTTCACATATTATTAAACCAGAACTATAGGCATTAGAGCTGTCATATAGACAAACTGTATAATGATAGAAATTTATTGTGAAATGCTATACTGAGTTTGAGCCATTTAAGTATTTTGAATCTACAGTGTTCCTTTAAGACCTGGCACATAATTTTAATAAACCAAACAGAAATAACCATTTCGTCATTTATATTTTTCCTCATAAGGCAGTGGTATGATATAACTAAGGTAATGAAAAAGAAAAACTACCAGCCGAGAATTCTTTACCCTGCAAAACTGTCCTTCAAATATGAAGGTGAATATAAAGTATTCACAAACAAACAGAAACTAAGAGAGTTTGCAAAAAAGAATCCACCTTTGCAGGAAATATTAAAGGAAGCCTTAGAACCTGAAAGAAAAAGACAGGAGAGAGAGGCTTGGAGGAGAGTGTAGAAGAAAGAAAAGCAGAAAGGATAACCAAAAGAGCAAAAAGAAAGACAAAAATAAGATGACATATGAAAACTAAAGAATAAAATGGAGGAAATAAATAGTGCATTTTCAGTAATATCACTGAATGTGAATGGATTAAATTCCCCAATCAAAAGATACAGGCTGACAGAATGGATAAAAAAACATGAGCCATCCATATGCTGCTTACAAGAAACTCATCTCAGACACAAGGATACAAGCCGGCTAAAAGTAAAAGGTTGGAAAAAGATACTCCATGCGAATAGTAAACAGAAAAGAGCAGGGGTAGCTATACTAATATCAGACAAAACAGACTTCAAATGCAAAAAAGTGATAAGAGATGCGGAAGGCCATTATATATTAATAAAAGGGACGATCCTCCAGGAAGATATAACAGTCATAAATATCTACGCACCTAACAGGGTGCCCCAAAATATACGAGACAAACTCTGGCAAAACTGAAGGGAGAAATAGACATTTCTACAATAATCATCGGGGACTTCAACACCCCTCTCACATCATTAGATAGAACAACTAGACAGAAGATGAACAAGGAAACAGAGAACTTAAACAATATGATAAACAAGTTAGACCTAACAGACATATACAGAACACTGCATCCAAACTCAGCGGATTATACATTCTTCTCAAGTGCCCATGGATCTTTCTCCAGGATAGACCACATGTTAGGTCACAATACAGCTCTCAATAAATATAAAAAGATTGAAATTATACAAAGCACCTTCTCAGATCATAATGGAATGAAACTAGAAATCAATAACAGACAGGAAAAAAGTAAATTTGCAAATGTGTGGAGACTGAACAACACACTCCTAAATATTCAGTGGGTCAAAGAAGAAATTGCAAGTGAAATCAGTAAATATATTGAGACAAATGAAAATGAGAACACAACATATCAAAACTTATGGGATACAGCAAAGGCAGTCTTGAGAGGGAAATTTATAGCCCTAAATGCCTATATTAAGAAACAAGAAAGAGCTAAACTCAAAGATTCAAAAACCAATCTTTGAGTTTAGCTCAAAGATTCAAGAAAGAACAGCAAACCAATCCCAAAGCAAAAAGAAGGAAAGAAATAATAAAGATTAGAGCAGAAATAAATGAAAATGAGAACAAAAAAGCAATAGAGAAAATCAACAAAACCAAAAGCTGGTTCTTTGAGAAGATCAATAAAATTGACAAACCCCTGGCTAGACTAACAAAGAAAAAAAGAGAGAAGATGCAAATAAATACAATCAGAAATGAAAGGAGGGAAATTACAAATGACCTCACAGAAATAAAAAGAATCATAAGAGGATATTAGGAGAACTCTATGCCAACAAACTAGACAACCTAGATGAAATGGACAAATTTCTAGAAACTCATAACCAACGTACACTGACGCTACAAGAAATACAAGAACTTAACAAACCAATCACAATTACGGAGATTGAATCTGTCATCAAAAATCTCCCAGCAAAGAAAAGTCCAGGACCAGATGGCTTCACAGGTGAATTCTACCAAGCATTTCTAAAAGAATTAACACCAATCCTGTTTAAACTCTTCCAAGAAATTGAAGAGGAGGGAAAATGACCCAACACATTTTATGAAGCCAACATCACCCTAATACCAAAGCCAGAAAAAGATTCCACAAGAAAAAATTACAGACCAATATGTCTAATGAACATAGATGCAAAAATTCTCAATAAAATACTTGCAAATTGAACCAAACAGCATATCAAAAGACTTATACATCACAACCAACTGGGATTTATTCCTGGTATGCAAGGCTGGTTCAACATAAAAAAATCAATCAATGTAATACACCACATTAACAGATTGAAGGAAAAAAAAACCACATGATCATCTCAATGGATGCAGAAAAGGCATTCGACAAAATCCGGCATCCTTTTTTGATAAAAACACTTCAAAAGATAGGAATAGAAAGAAAATTCCTCAATATGATAAAAGGCATATATGAAAAACCCACAGCCAACATCATACTCAATGGGGAAAGGTTGAAAGCTTTCCCTCTAAGATTGGGAACAAGACAAGGATGCCCACTGTCACCATTATTATTCAATATTGTACTGGAAGTTCTAGCTAGGACAATTAGACAAGGAAAAAAAAAAATTAAAGGCATCCAAATAGGAAAAGAGGAAGTAAAACTCTCACTGTTTGTGGGTGACATGATCCTGTACTTAGAAAATCCTGAAGTATCCACGACAAAGCACGTATAACAAAAGATAAAATAGATAAATGTGACCTCCTCAAAATTAAACACTTTTGCGCCTCACAGGACTTTGTCAAAAGCGTGAAAAGGCAGCCAACTTAATGGGAAAAAATATTTGGAAATCACATATGTGATAAGGGTTTAATATCCAGGATATATAAAGAGATGTTACAACTCAGCAATAAAAAGGTAACGACCCAATTAAAAAATGGGTGAGGGAAGCAGGTGTGGCTCAAGTGGTTGAGCTCCTGTTTACCCTATGGGAGGTCCTGGGTTCGATTCCTGGGGCCTCCTGGTGAAGGCAAGCTGGCCCGCGCGGTGAGCTGGCGCAGCAAGATGACGCAACAAAGGGAGACAAGCAGACACAGGAAATCGTACAGCAAACGGACACAGCGAGCACAAACTGCAAGGGGGGGATAAATAAATAAAAAATAAAATAAATCTAAAAAAAAAAAATGGGCAAAAGACCAAATACAAACGGCCAAAAAACGCATGAAGAAATGCTCAACATCACTCATGATTAAGGAAATGCAAACCAAAAGTACAATGAGGTATCATTTCACACCTATCAAAATAGCTAGTATTAAAAAGACAGACAACTACAAGTGTTGGAGAGGATGTGGAGAGATGGGAACACTTATTCACTGTTTGTGGGAATGCATAATGGTATAGCCACTGTGGAGGACTATTTGGCAGTTCCTAAAAAAGTTGAATATAGACTTGCCACGTGATCCAGCAATACCACTACTGGGTATATACCCAGAAGAACTGAGAGCAGTGACACGAACAGACATCTGCACACTGATGGTCATAGCAACATTATTCACCATTGCCAAAAGCTGGAAACAACCCAGGCGTCCATTAACAGACGAATGGATAAACAAACTGGTCTATTCACACGATGGATTATTATGCAGCTGTAAGAAGAAATGAAGTCGTAAATCATATGACAACATGGATGAACCTGGAGGACATTACGTTGAGCGAGGCAAGCCAGACACAAAGAACAAATACTGTATGAATGCATTACTATGAACCAAATATATTGTGTAACATATTGTTTGATTCAAAAAATTTTTTATATGTATCCAGTACACATTTAATTGAGAATTGTATATATTTATTCATCTGTGCTTACTTTTTAGTTTTTAATTGTTTATATTTTCAATTATTAAATGTATAAAATAAAGTAAAAAAAAAAAAAAAAAAGAACAGCTGAACTTTGAACCTGTCCAAGTTGGAAGGAGGCCGGTAGCTGCCATCTTGAATCCACCCCCAGCATGAGGGGAAGCCGGGCTGACCGAAAATCACGGTGATGGTAGAAGCCGATTTCTTTCACCCAGATTGGCCTGTAGGCCTAGGCTAGGCTTCAACCCCACCTCAAGCACGGAGGAAGCTGGCGGGCCCTGCAATAGCCTATCCAGGTAACTGCAGGTACATATATGGCTGACACAGACTGAATAATCAGAATTCTACCTGGGCAACTGCGGTCATATTGTACCTGCACTGCACAGATTGCTGCCCACATCTGCAGCTCCATCTCCATCCCAGACAGGGGAGAAAGGGGTGTGAAGCTTCACCAGTGTCTCTGGGCAACTACAATCTAGGCCTGCAGGACTTGGATTATTCCACCCAGCTGTGGCTCTGACCCTACCCCTGGCAAAGGAGAAAGTTGGGAGAAGCTTCATTGGTCCTTGGGGCACTGAAGGCAGCTTGAGCCTCCACAGCTTAGAGCACCAACTACATCCTTGGCTCCTATTACACAAACAGCAAGAGAGAAAGGGCAGGAAGCCCTAATGTAAAGAGAAAAACTGCACCTGGAATAAATACTCTAGTACTCCAGATGCCAAGACACCAAAAATTACAATCCACACCAAGAGACAGAAAGATATGGCCCAGTTAAAGGAACAAGATAAGCCTCCAGAGGACATAAAGGAATTGAGACAACTAATCACAGATGTTCAAAAAAATCTCCTTAATAAATTCAATCAGATGGCTAAAGAGATTAAGGATATTAAGAAGACACTGGATGAGCACAAAGAAGAATTTGAAAGCATACACAGAAAAATAGCAGATCTTATGGGAATGAAAGGTGCAATAAATGAAATAAAAAATACACTGGAATCATATAATAGCAGATTTGAGAAGGCAGAAGAAAGGTTTGGTGAGCTTGAAGAAATGGCCTCTGAAAGTGAACATAGAAAAAAACAGATGAAGAAAAGATTGGAAAAACTTGAACAAGGTCTCAGGGAACTAAGCAACAGCAAGAGACATGCAAACATACGTGTTATGGTTGTCCCAGAAGGAGAAGAAAAAGGAAAAGGGGCATTATTTGAAGAAATAATGGTAGAAAATTTCCCAACCTTATTGAAGGACATAGATATCCATGTCCAAGAAGCACAATGTACTCCCATCCGAAAAAATCTGAATAGACAAATTCCAAGACACATACTATTCAGAATGTCAAATGCCAAAGACAAAGAGAGAATTCTGAGAGCAGCAAGAGAAAAGCAATACATAACATATAAGAGATACCCAGTAAGATTAAGTACTGATTTCTCACCAGTAACCATGGAGGCAAGAAGACAGCGGTATGATATATTTAAGATACTACAAGAGAAAAACTTACAGCCAAGGATCTTATAGCCGGCAAGACTGTCTTTCAAAAATGAGGGCGAGTTTAGAATATTCACAGATAAACAGAAACTGAGAGAGTTTGTAACCAAGAGACCTGCTTTGCAGGAAATACTAAAGGATGTGCTACAGCCTGAAAAGAAAAAACAGGAGAGAGAGGCCTGGAAGAGAGTCTAGAAATGAAGATTATATCAATAAAAGTAATTAAAAGTATCAAAAGTTAGTAAAAATAAAATATGACAGATAAAACCCAAATATTTAGAAATAAACTTAACCAAAGATGTAAAAGCACTTGTATTCAGAAAACTACAACTCATTGTTAAAAGAAATTTTACAGAGTCCTAAATAATTGGAAGAACACTCCATGCTCACAGACTGGAAGACTAAATAACATTAAGATGTCAATTCTACTCAAATTGATACACAGATTCAATGCAATCCCAATAAAAATTCAACCAGCATTTTTTAAATAAATGGAAAACATGGTTATCAAATTTATTTGGAAGGGTAAGGAGTCCTGAATAGCCAGAAACATCTTAAAAAGGAAAATCAAAGTTGGAAGACCCAGGGAAGCGGCTGTGGCTCAATCAGTAGGGCTCCTGTTTACCATATGGGAGGCCCCGGGTTCGGTTCCCGGGGCCTTCTGGTGAAGGCAAGCCCGCCCGCACGGCGTGGTTAGCTGACCCAGCGAGCACAAGCAGCAAGGGGGGGATAAATGAATAAATAAATAAAATCTTTAAAAAAAAAAAAAAAAAAGTTGGAAGACCCTCATTTCTGGACTTTAAATCATATTACCAAGCTACAGTGGTGAAAACAGCATGGTACTGGCATAAAGACAGACACATAGACCAATAGAACCAAACTGAAGGTTCAGAAACAGACCCTCACATCTGTGCTCCAGTGATTTTTGACTAGCCTGTCAAACCCACCCAGCTCAGGCAGAACAGTCCATTCAACAAATGGTGCTGAGAAAACTGGATATCCATAGCAAAAGAAGGAAAGAGGACCCCTATCTCACACCTTATACAAAAATTAACTCAAAATGAATAAAAAACCTAAATATAAAAGCAAGAACCATAATGCTTCTAGAAGAAAATGTAGGAAAATATCTTCAAGACCTGGTGGTAGGTGGTGGATTCTTAAAGGAGATAAGAGGAGGACTGAGATGGACTACTGATATTTTATGTAGAATTTTTAATGAGCTTTACTGTAAAAGTGTGGGAATGTACAGAGTTGATGGTAACTCATTATAGTAAGTAACAGCTCGTTTATAAATGGGGATGTGGCTGAAAATGGTAGTCTAGGGATATAAATAGAGAATAAGCTAAGGACCGAATAGCACAGTAAACCCAGAAGTGGATGAGAATTGTGGTTGATGGTACAGATGCAAGAATGTCCTTTGTGACCTAGAGCAGATGTACATCACTGTAGCAGGGTGGTGGGACTGTGGAGAAGCATGGGAAAAATAAAATGGAGTGACCTATGGAGTGTGGTTAACAGTAATAATGTAAATTTCTTACATCTATGCCAAAGATGTACTGTGTAGATAATGAGGGAGTATGGAAAATGTGTGCCAAATGTACCCTATGGACATGGTAATAATTGGATGATATTATCTCATAATGTTTCACCACGGTGTGGTGTGTTGATAGAGGGGTGTTGCTTGGGAATTCTGCACTTGTGCATGATTGTTTTGTAAGTTTACAACTTCAGTCATAAAAATATATTTAAAAAATAATAATAGGGTGGGTTGGGGGAAAATACACCAAATGTAAAATAAGGACTATAATTAGCAGTAAGAGTTTGACAATATTCTTTCATAACTTGTAACAAATGTCTCACAACAATGCAAGGTGTTGGTGGAGGGTTGATGTATGGGACCCTTATATGATGTTATGAATGTTTGCTGTATATTTCACAACTTTTACTATACACTTATTGTTTATGTATGTTCATGTTTAAATGATATATAAAAAAAATAATAGGGTGGGTTGGAGGAAAATACTTAGGTTAGCAGTAATATTTTGAGGATGCTCTTTAATCATTAGTTAAAAATGTTTAACAACAATGCAAGGTATTTGTGGTAGGATGAGGTATGAGAGCGCTGTATGATGTTATGTATGTTTGTTTTGTAAGGTCACAACTATTGCTATACACTTATTGTTTATGTATGTCCATGTATGAGTGATATACTTCAATAAAAATTTTTTTAATTAAAAAAATACTATGTTTTAGTTAATATTAAATTTGTGTGCAGAGTATGGGCTGAACTGAGGAAAACAACTATTTTGTAAGGTAACATTTTTCTCTGTAAATTAAAAATGTTAAGTTTTTAATAAATGTATATAAGGGGAACAATATATAATGGAATAAACTTTTTTACTTTGTGTGAAAATCATAAGTGAACATTATTACATATTTAAATCACTAAAATCAGGCCAAATAAGAACCTCTATTATACAATTCAAGTTGTGAGTATATGAAAGAATAAGTTGTTTTTCCAATAAAATTTAAAATGGGGAGCAGATGTGGCTCAAGCAGTTGAGCCCCTGCCTCCTACATGGAAGGTCCTGGGTTTGGTTTCCGGTGCCTCCTGAAAAAAAAGAAAAAAAAACAACAAGCAAAACAAACGAAAAAACCAACTCAGGGAAGCCAATGTGGCTCAATAGTTGAGCACCATCTTCCCACATATGAGGTCCTAGTTTCAACCCCCAGTCCCCAGTACCTCAAAAAAATAAAAATAAAAAAATAAAACTGTTAATTAAGCAAGTCACTCAATTATATGAGCCTTATCTGTTTGGCTTCCTTTTGAGGTTTTACTATATGAAGTTAAATGTGGATGGTTCTTGTATAAACGAAGTCCAGCTATGGATTATATGGAAAACTATTAAGTTTTCTAAAGGCAATTAAGAAGAGTTAAATAGATAAAGACTACAAGAGTTTTCAATGCAATAACATCTGTGGTGGTGGTGGAGAAATAGCTTTAGTATTTTTACCCAAATTATTATAACAGTCTAATCTCTAAGGAATTAGGAAGTCATGATATAATGCAGATAAACAATTATCTATTGAATTTCACAAAGCATTTGGGTATGAGAATGATGCCAAGCTGTGGAACATAACAGCAGAATAAAAATTTTACTGTAAAACAATGCTACAAACATAATTATTAAACTATCAAATACTTTGTGATAAGTTTACATTTCTAAATAAGTATTAATTTAATCACAATGTATTTTCAGCTATTGGCTTTGCTTCTCATAAAATCAATATTACAGAGGTTTATCTAGTTTGAAAAGTCTTCTTTCTGTAGCACATGCTGAATGCTGTCTATCAGAAGTTTGTTAAAAAGGTGAAAAAAGTCCCTGGGTAATAAACTTAAAACCTAATGAAATATTCTATCTACATGCAGGTTTGCAAAGAAAATGCTCACACACCCTTAATTATAATGGCACTAATGGAGCCAACATATACTGTATACATTAATCCTTAGATTACAACTCTCAATCCAGGCTTTAAAGCGCTTACATGCCCCACAGTAGTTTGGCCTCCTGTACGTAAGCTGGTTAGAGAATACCTATTACCAATGAAAATATGCCCTAACCTCTTGCTTAAATGCTGTGGATACAGACAGTAAAAGGAATATTAAGCTATTTTATGATATCCAGTTTCTCCATTAACTAAATTGTACTGTGATTGTTTCTGAGAATCTTCAAGTTTAAACATGTTAGGCTTGCTTTTTAAGCCTTTCAAGTTGGCACTTATATTAAAAACAAAGCCAAGTAAAAAGTATAAGTAAAACATAAAACCATTCTAGAAATGATTATGGGAGCTGAAGTTGATTTTATAAATATTTTTGTCACTGACACATCATGTAGTAAAACCAAAAGTGTTTGTTGCATTTATAGCTTATTTTCTGATATAATGTCTTCTTTGATCCATGGGTTATAGGAAGCTGTGTTTATTAATTTCCAAATATATGTTTTTTTCCTAGTTACTTTTTGTTAATTTCTAGATTATTTGCACTATGGGCAGAGAATATAATTCCAACCCTCTGAAATCTGTTGAAAACTTACTTTATAGCCTATGCTATGGTCATTTTTTGAGAAAAAAAAAGAATTCTGTAGTTTAGTGCAGTATTTTATGAACTCAGTGTTAATTAAGTCTTTAAATTGTACTGATTTTTTAGTCTATTCCATCTATTATAGACAGAGATGTATTACAATTCAACTATAATATGGATTATCTGTTTCTCCTTGTAGTTTTTCAAATTTTCTTTTGTATATTTTAAGAATATGTTACTAGGCAGATGCAAATTATAAACTTATTGTCCTGCTTAAGTGAACTTTTTATCATGATGAAATCATCAACCTTATGTCTAGTAATGCATTTAGCCCTAAAGGCCATGATATTTCATATTAATATTAGCTGCATTGGTTTTCTTTTGGTCTGTGTTTTCATAACAAATCTTTTTTCAGTCTTAATTTCAACTATTCATACACCTATGTTCTAGATATGTTTGGTAGAATTTGTTTTAAAATCCAGACTGATAATCCTTTTCTTTTAACTGCAGCATTTAGCCCATTTGGATTTAATATAATTACTGATAATTTGAATTTAAATCTATTATACTAGTTCATGTTTTCTGTTTGTTACAGTCACTCTGTGTTTATTTTTTGTTCTTTTTTTTTTTTGCCTTTTATTGGATTATAATTTTTCAAAATTGTTCCTCTAGTCTCTCTTTTAGTTTAGAAGTTATACATTACGTTTCTATTTTAGCATTCACCCTAAAATTTACAACATGCTTACTTAACTAATCAATGCCTGAAGAGTAATCAATCTTCATCCACCTACTCAATAACACAAAGACCTCAGAATACATTACTGCATTTATCTCCTTCCTAGCTTATGTTATCGTTTTCATATATATTAATTCTATTTTTTATCTGATCCCATAATGGAATATTATTAATATTATTTGACTTGCATAATACTGTATTAATACTGTTTTATATATTTGCCATTCTTTGGGCTTTCTTTATTGAATTCCAGACTTTCTAAGAAATATTTTCCTTGTGCCCAAATTGCATACTTTAGAATTTCCTTTAGTGAGGGTTTCCTGGTTACAAATTTAGTTGTCTGAAAACATCTTTATTTTTGTCCTCATTCTTAAAAATATATTATTTTCTTTCACCATGTGAAAGGTATCATTGAATTGTCCTCTAGCTTCCATTATTGCTGTTGAGAAGTCAGCAGTATTCCTTTAATGGTTTGGGGGCATTTTTCCCCCTCTGGTATATTTAAAGATTTTTACCTTTATATCTTATCTATCTATCTATCTATCTATCTATCTATCTATCTATCTATCTAT
>JAKSZT010054030.1:24629399-25214541 GCA_026826555.1 Tolypeutes matacus
TATCTATCTATCTATCTATCTATCTATCTATCTATCTATCTATCTATCTATCTATCTATCTATCTATCTACCTACCTACCTACCTACCTACCTACCTACCTAGAAGTCTCTGAGTTTGGATTTCTTTTACCCTGATTGGGATTTGCTAGGCTTCCTGCAGCAGCAAACTGGTATCTTTCATCAGGTTTGAAAAGTTCCTAGCCATAATTTCTTCAAATATTATCTCTGCTCTAGTTTCCCTCTCTTCTCTTCCTCAAAGTCTAATTGGAATTATGCTATATCTTACCCTATCCTTCAGAGTTAAAAAGATTTATAACAGGAATTTTCAAAAGTCGAACAAATATTACAATTTCCCCCCATGTAGCCAATGCCCAGCTTCAAAGGTTATCAAGATTTAATTCCAATCTTGTTCATCACTCTCCAAATTCCCATTTTTCTTCTACAATATTTTAAAGCAAATCCCCAAATCCTATCATTTCAACAGAAATAACTCAGTACTATCTCTAAAAGGTAAATACATTTAAAATCTATAATTTTCCTTTCCCTTTACTGTACTTATTTTTTTTAACACTTTATTTTTCTAGAGCAATTGTAGGTTTACAGAAAAATTATGCAGAAGGTACAGAGTTCCCATATATTCTCTCCTACACCCTAGCTTTCCCTATTATTAACATTTTGCATTAGTTAATGTTATAATTGCTGGACCAATATTATTATAAATATATTACTAGCTAAAGTTCATATTTTACATTAGGGTTCACGCTCAATGTTGTACAGTTCTATGGGTCTTTAAAATTTCCCATTTTAGCCACTTTCAAGTATACAATTTAATGATATTAATTACATTCACAATTTTGTACCATCATCACCACCATCTCTTACCAAAATTTTTCTACCACCCCAAAGAGAAACTCTGTACACATTGAGCATTAAATCCCCAAATCCCTCTGGTAACCTCTATCTACTTTCTGTCTTTATTAATTTGCATCTTTTAATTATTAAATATAAATGATACCATACAATCTTTGTCCTTTTGTGTCAGGCTTAAATTCACTCAACACGATGCTTTTAAGAAGATTCATCCGTGTTGCAGCATGCATCAGAACTTTATTGCTTTTCATAGCTGAATAATATTTCATTGTGTGCATATGCCACATGTATTAGTCAGCCAAAGGAGGGCTGATGTAAAATAAGGAATTCTGTTGGCTTTTAAAATGGGTATTTATTTGGGGTAGAAGCTTACAGTTACCAGGCCATAAAGCATAAGTTACTTCGCTCACCAAAGTCTATTGCCACGTGTTGGGGGCAAGATGGCTGCCAATATCTGCCAAGAGTTCAGGCTTCTTGGGTTCCTCTCTTCCCAGGGCCCCATTTTTCTCTGGGCTCAGCTGCTGTGCTCTCTCCACAAGGCCAGCTATTAGACTATCAAGCGAATGGCTCTTTCTCTCTCTCTGGGGCTTCTGATGTGTCTAAGGAGCCATCTCTATTCCTCTGTGTTCTTCTCCTGTGTGTTCACTTCCTGGGCCCCAGCTCAAAACTCTAACCTCCGTTCTCTGCAGTGTGGTTTCTCTGTGAGTCCCCACCCACCAGGGGGGCGGGTACTCAATGTCCTACTGACATGGCCCAATCAAAGCCTTAATCATTATTTAATCAAGTAAAAGTGAAACCTCTGAATCCAATATAATCTAATACACCCAGAGAAACAGAGCAGTTTACAAACATAATCTAATATTTCTTTTTGGAATTCATCAATAATATCAAACTGCTACACTCCACCCACTGAATTCCAAAAAGACATTACAATATTCAAAAACACCTTATTTCAGTAACAATACTAAGTACAAAATCATATCATAATCAGTTTAAAGAAATACAGTTTGTCTTGAGGCAAAGTCTCATCTGGCTGTAGACTTCTGAAACTTACAAAACAATTTATCTGCTTCCAGTACACAAATGGACAGACAAAGGAAAAATATTTTCATTATCATAAGGAGAAATTGGGAGGGAAACATGAGTCATGGGTCCTCTACAGTTCAGTAAACCTGCAGGGCATACTTCATTAGATGTCAAAGTCTGAGAGTTATTCTTAAGACTACGGTTTCTTCTCCTTGAGGCCACATAGGGACCCACCCTTTCCACAGGCTTGCCAAATTGCCATTTTCTTGGTTCCACTCTCATCAAGCATCTGGGTGGCAACCAAGCTCTAGACCTCACCCTCCAAGAGCACTGGGGTGATTGCCACACTTTACCTAATCTTTGGGTTAGAGTCTTAACCCTGCTAGTACAGTGAAGTGAAGATAACATGCTCCCTAACCTTTGGCATATAGGCCCAAACCTCTCAGAATAATGAGTTGGTGCACCCCTCTCAGACCTATGGGGTGCTGACCTTAATTGCCCTAATCCTTGAGGAATGTGCTCCACCCTCTCTGTACCCTGGGGCAGCAACACTCTCCCAGAACATCGGGTGGGAACATCCACCGTCTTCAACTACTGGGGCAAACTCACCCTCTCTGTACACATGGGTGGAGTTCCTCTCTTGGCTCAAGGTGATGTCTTGATTCCAGATCTCAGCTTCCATGGTTTTCCTCTTAAAGTTGTTTCTCCTTCAATCTCTCCTTTCCATGTCCCTTTTAGTCCAAGCTGACAGTGGTTTCGCTCATACAGCTCTCTCAAAAAGTTTGTTGGTTTAGCATGCAGGAAGCAGGGGTCCAAGTCATCAGACAGTAAGACTTTCCACAAGTCTTTCCTAGATAACTTCTTCGTCAATCCTGATTTACAAGTTCTAAGTTTAGTTAAGTCCTCAAATGGGGCGCTATCTTGTGGGAGCCTGATTTCCAGAGGCTTGGAATTTCCAGAATCAGTTTCTGGTTTTTTTGTGCCCAACAGTTCAGTCCTCAGCTTCTCTCTCTCATCTAGCATTTTGATATAAGCTGCAAGGAGAAGCCAAGCCACATTCCCTGAGTTTACTTTGGAAAATTCTTCAGCTAAATGCCCACCCAGGCTTGCCATTTTCACATTCTGCCTTCCATAAAACACCAGGAGTTAATCATGCTAAGTTCTCTGCGACTTTAAAACATGGATCACCTTTCCTCCAGTCTCTAATAATAGTTTCATTTACTTCTAAGGACTCATAAAAAGTCTCTTTAGAGTCCATATTACTATCAACAATCTCTTCAAAGCACTGTAGGTAGAACAGAGCATACTGGCTGTGGCTCAAGTAGCCATTTTGGATCATGAAGTACAAGTCTATGTATAGGGTGGTGGGGCAGCAAAATAAGAGACTGAGTTTCTTATAGACTTTGAGAGGCTATGATATCAGCAGCAGACCTTCAATATTTTAAAGATAGATATAAATTTTTATTTTATTTAAGCTGTCCTTTGAAGCTTTCTATTGCCTACAGATTATCCCAATTCTACCTGAAATCCTGTTAATAGAGGCTCACTTAGTTGACAGGATCTTAAAAAATGAACACTTCTGGGAAGGTCCATATAAATATTAAGAAAAAGTAGTTGATTTAATATATATTTTTTCTAATATATATAATCTAAGGCCAACCACACTGAGAGAAGAAGGGTAGCTTTATATGGGAGAGATAGGAAATTCCAGAACATAAACTGCTTTGCAGGGAGAAAACAGGTCTGAATGATTTATCATTAAAATGATTAAGTAAGGTAAATTGAAGGTATTCCAGAGAGAGAAACAGATATATCTAGGCTGATTCCCATGTTCCTGAAACGCACCTGTATCCTTTGCCTAGTACTACATACAGTAGTACTCCATTTATCCAGTATTATTGAGTAACAGAATATTCCAGTGAGTAAATTTAACAGGTAACAAGCTTAAAGCATCAAAACTCTAATAATTTTAATGGGAAATTTTGATGCATAACAAACTTTCTTGCCTTCCTGAACAGAACATTATATATTAAACATAATACGATTCATTCATGTTGACTCAAGGCCACCAAAATGATCAATTATTTTACTAAGCTTTAAAAATACAAAGCCTTCAGGAGCTACTGAGATATATAGGTATCTTCCTGTGATGAATAAGTCCCATGCTACTATATGTCCCATGTTAACATGCTTTTAAATTTATTGTATCATCTTTTTATGTTTCCATTCATCATTTTGTATTATTTTCAGTTAGTCATTGATTCTAATCTACTGCCTTATCTTATACTAATTGTGTAATTAAGTGAGTTCCAATTTTTTGAAGAGGGGAGTGGTTTGGCAATAGTCTACTTTTTTTCAAATGTGATTGTACAAGAACTCCAATATATAAAATAAATGAATGTGGATTTGTGTTGTGGATGTGGAACAGTGGGCCCAGAGGCCTACTGCTAAGCCTCCATACCTGGTCTACAAACAATATGAAAAGGTAAAAAATGAAGGAAATGCCTTCCTCAATGTTCTGTATACCTTCAGTCCTACCAAAACTCTTCTCCTCCAAGATAACCACTGGGAAGCGGATGTGGCTTAAGCAGTTGAGATCCCACCTACCACGTGGGAGGTCCCGGGTTCAGTTCCTGGGGCCTCTTAATGAAGACAAGCAAGATAGCGAGCTGACACAACAAGCTGGTGTGGCAAGCTGATGCAACAAGATGACACAACAAAGAGACACAAGAAGGAAAACACAGTGAGACACAACAAAGCAGGGAGTGGAGGTGGCTCAAGTGATTAGGCACACCCCTCCCACGTGGGAGGTCCCAAGTTCTGTTCCAGGGCCTCCTAAAAAGAAGATGAGCACATAACAAACAGACACAGAGAGCGCAAAACAATGGGGCGGGGGGATAAATCTTAAAAAAAGAAAAGGTAACCACTATTATTAAGTTACTTCCACAATATATATGAATGTGTCTGACTGTATATGTGTTTATATATATGTGTATAAGGTTTTTAAAATAAAACTTTATACATTCAAAAGGGATCATACTATATTGTTATGCACTTTGATTTTTTTCATTTAATAATTTATCAGCAAAGGCCTTTTTTAAAATTAATTTTTTCACAGTTGTGTTTCATATAATTGAGTTATATAAACCACCCTCCTTACAGATCAGCAAGAAGGTTACTGTGGATGTGCATGATATGACTGTTTTTCAACTGCCTATGTCTGAGTATAATAAGACATTTTCCAAGAGAAGCATGGTGGTAAAATGTTCAGGCTTTCCCATAAATTCTACAATGTATCTGCAACAGAAATTATCCTCAAAATCTCACAATACTGGAAAAAATAGCTTTTCTACAACAGAAGTTATTCATATTTTTAATAATGTTTCAAGAAAAAATATATTTAGAGTTACAACTTGAAACCAGAAATACATCTTAAGAGGTATATAAAGAGATGTAACAACTCAACAATAAAAAGACAAATGACCCAATTAAAAAATGGGCTGAAGACTTGAATAGACATTTCTCCGAAGAAGAAATACAAATGGCAAAAAAACACATGAAGAAATGCTCAACATCATTCATGATTAGGGAAATGCAAATCAAAACTACAATGAGATATCATTTCACACCTATCAGAATGGCCACTATTAAAAAGACAGAGAACTACAAGTGTTGGAGAGGATGTGGAGAGATAGGAACACTTCTTCACTGTTGGTGGGAATGCAGGATGGTACAACCACTACGGAGGACTGTTTGGCAGTTCCTAAAGAAGTTGAATATAGACTTGCCATGTGACCCTGCAATACCACTACTGGGTATATACCCAGAAGAACTGAGAGCAGTGACAAGAAAAGACATCTGCACACCAATGTTCATAGCCACATTATTCACCATTGCCAAAAGCTGGAAACAACCCAGGTGTCCATCAACAGATGAATGGATAAACAAACTGTGGTCTATTCACACAATGGAATATTATGCAGCTGTAAGAAGAAATGAAGTCATAAAGCATATGGCAACATGGATGAACCTGGAGGACATTATGTTGAGTGAAGCAACCAGATACAAAAGGACAAATACTGTATGAATGCGTTACTATGAACCAAATATATTGTGTAATATAATATATTGTTTGATTCAAAAAAAAAAAAAATTTACGTGTATCCATTACATTTAATTGAGAAATGTATATATTTATTCATCTGTGTTTACTTTTTAGTTTTTAATTGTTTATGTTTTCAATTATTAAATGTACAAAATAAAGTTAAAAAAAAAAAAAAAAAAGAGGTAGCATGGCATAGTGGAGAAAATTAGGATATGGCCTTTAGAGTAAAAACACCTGAATTTTAATCCTGGCACTGTCACTACTATTTTTATCACCTTGAGCAAGTAAATTAAGGTTCAATGTCTCATATGTATAACAAAGATAATGGTATCTTTATTTCAGACTGTTCTGTGGATTAAATAAGACAATACAACATCATCTGGCACACAATAGACACTGTTAATTTCTGTTCCGTTTCCTTACAAAGGAATTAGGAATTTTCCATTAACTTCAAACTTCTTATGGACTGTATGTAGAAGAGGGAGGGGGCAGGGAATAAAATTCATAGAGGGAGATAGTTACATGTACTTGATGATCAGAATGGATAAGGGACCTAAAAAGCTTCTTTTGCTCAATTAGATCCAGGAATTGGTCATCTCTCTTTGCTTTATAGTGCTTCCATCTGTGAATTTCATTTAGGATTTTTTTTTCCTCTTTCCCTAGCCAATTGCAAGACCGAATTTAGTCCTACTTGCTCCCCCCTAAAGTAACAGGATTAAAACAAAACAACAACAATAAAAAAACAATGATATAAAAACAAACTCCTTGAGATTGACTTCTGGAATGGCTAAGTGAGGACCTCATTGAACTGTCCTCCCTTCAAAACAACAAAAATAATGGCAAAAAAACTAAGAGCAACATTCAGAACTCTGTCAATTAATGAAAGGCAAAGAATAAACTGAAAAATCATCTGAAACAAACTACAAAATCTTGATGTCCTGAGAAAAACAGCATCCCAGACACCTAAGGTAGAATGCAGTCCTGAGATCACATAATTAATGAAAATGCTGAATTCTAATCCTGTCTCTATTGGGTGGGGGACCTGTAACCTGTTACTTTATCCCTCTGAGATATCAAGTTTGTTGTATTTTTCTTTTTTTACCATAATTATCTGTGACTATGATAATAATAATGAAAAATGCCCATGAGTATATGAGCAAGGTTTTTACATAAGAAAACTAGTTACTTACAACATTTCTACCTTATATATGGATATCATATTATTGGCAATCAACCATTTAATAGACTTTGCTCTAACACCGTGTTTTACATTTCCATGTAAGTACTTAATAAAATTTCTAAAATATCAAAATTTCACACCATATATAAAAATTAATGCAAAATGGATCAATGGCCTAAATGTATGAGTAAGAATCATAAAACTCTTAGAAGAAAACATAGAAGATGGCTTCATCTTCGTGGGCTGGATTTGGCAATGGATTCTTATATCTGACTAGAAGCATGAGTAACAAAAGATAAAATAGATAAATTGGATATCATCAAAATTTAAAATGTTGTACATCAAAGGATACTATAAAGAGAATAAAAAGACAACCCAGAAAATAGGAGAAAATATTAGAAAATCATATATCTGTTGAGGGTTTAAAATCCAGACTATAAAACTCAACAAGAAGTATACAACCCAATTTAAAAATGGGCAAAGGATTTGAATAGATATTTCCCCAAAGAAGATATACCAGTGGCCCATAAGCATATGAAAAGATCCTCAACATCACTAAACATTAGGGAAATGCAATCAAAACCAAAATGTGATACCATTTCACACCCATTAGAATGGCTATTTTTTAAAAAGGGGAAACTAACAAGTGTTGGTAAGGATGTGGCAAAAATGGAACCCTCATAAATTAGTGGTGGGAATGTAAAATGGTGCAGATTAACAGTTTGCTAGTTCCTCAAAACCCAGTTGAATGCCTTAAAAGGGGAAGTGATTTCAGCATTCAGAGAGAATTTCCCAGCTCGTCTTTGGACAGCCAGTGTTTCCCAGAAACTCATAAAGAACCTTCAATGGACTTTCATCGGAGGCCCTGGTTTGCAGCCTGCCTGTGGAACCTGGACTTGTGCATCCTCACGGTCATGTGAGAGACTCTTATAAAATCTCATACTATTTACAGATATTTCCTATTGAGTCTGTTTCCCAAAAGAATCCTGACTAATACAGGGAGTTATTGCTTTAATGGGCACAGTTACTGTTTGGGGTGATGAAAAAGTTTTGGAAATAGATAGTGGTGATGGTTGCATAACATTGTGAATGTCAAAGCCACTGAATTATATGCCTAACGACTAAAATGGCATATTTTATATTATATATACTTTACCACAGTAAAATTTTAATAAGACAGAGAGATAAGAATTGAGGCAGGTTAATATAGGGAAAGAAGGAAAGCAGCTGGGACCCTGCAGAGAACATGGTTGTGAGACCCCGCCCAAAACCCCCTGCTACTAAGAACAAAGCCGGAAAGACCTCACCTAGACCCTGGCCACAGTTCCCATTTGGAACTCTTTCAGGGCCAAGGGGAAGCCCTGGATAACACCAAACAACAGGCCTCCCCATTGGCCCCCTGAGAGCTAATAGGTGGGACAACAAATTAGAATAGCAAACAGCTGGGGCTCCTTCCCAACATTAGGAAAGGGGAGAAGGAAAGGCTTTAAAAAGGCCCAAGCAGAGGCAGCCCCACATGCGTGTCTTACCCTGTAGCACACCCACAACCATGTATAGGGTTGTATACAGTTTTTCTTTTCTTGTTTCTTAACAAACTCTTTCTTCCCTTGCCTACCCTACGGTGTGCCCTTAAAGTCCTTTTTTAAATTTTTTTATTTTATGGTACTGGGGGCCGGGGAGTCAACCCGGGACCTCATATGTGGGAAGCCGGTGCTCAACCACTAAGCCACATTGGCTTTCCTGAGTTGGTTTTTTCATTTGTTTTGCTCGTTTTTGTTTTTTCAGGAGGTACTGGAAACCAAACCCAAGACCTCCCACGTGAAAGGTGGGAGCACAACCGCTTGAGCCACATCCACTACCCCTTAAATTCTTTTATGTGACATAGCCAAGAACATAGACTGCAGAACCCAGAGCATCTTGCTGACAGAGTGACAGTAATGTAAAAATTGTAACTTGGCATTAGTGACGATAGTGAAATTCTCCAACTAAGAATTTCTCTGAACTGTGCCTTACTCTTTCCAGTACATTTCTAAAAGGGCAGTTTCTACTCCTTCCTCTATATTACAGTAAGCTGTCTCTCACACATTGTTGCTTTAGGATATCCTTTCTTTAAAGTGCCAATACTACAATTATAATGCCTTTTTCCTTCTGATTTCAAAACAGCAATTTAGAAACTAATTTTAGTCCAAAATATCCATCCATACTGTACTGTAAATATAAGAGCTTCCAAATATATACAATGTTATGGTTCAATGGATTTACTTGGATTTTACTTTTGAATCATCAAAAATAGCTTTAAAATTATTTTAATTCGAATTAAATTGCATAGGAGGAAAAAGAGCAAATATTAATACATGTTTTATACATAAGGTAAAAAAAAATCCTACCTTAGGAGAAGTTGAGAGATCTCTTCCTGCAGAAACAATTGTGTTTTCACTTACTCTTCCTGTCTTTGGTGAGATGATTGGTGGGGCTGGAGCCTTTCTTTTCACTTTCCTTTCCGTTTCCAGTTCTTGAATTGGATTTACCAAATTATTTGGAGGAGGAGTTGGCTTAGGTTCATAAAAAGGATTTGACCTAAATGAAAGAATTATAGTTAAATGTCTATCCAAAACTAGTTTTATTTACTTCTGAGTAAAATAATAAAACAAGTTCATTTTAAAAACTGGAAAACAATTAAAAAAAAAGAAAAAAAAACCAAATCAGTGATAACCTGCAGTTCAGAAACAATCACTGTTAATGTGTTGGTCCATTTTTATCCAGATTAAAATAAAAATTTTCCCCTTTAAAAAGTAATTTTTAATTTTTAAAAAAGTAGATCAAGTTCAGCTCTATTGCATATAGATCCTTATAAAAATATTTATAATCATAGTAAATCTTATATATTCTCCACACAAAAGAAAAGGAAATGAGATGTAGAAAGGCCAATTTGTTTTCTTTTTATAGCCTGCCCCTGCTGAACAGTTCTTCTTACATTTCATTCCTCCATTTGGGTTAAATTCCCTTCTCAGAATGGAACAATTTTTAGCTTAGTAGTTCATTCAAAGAGGCTTTGTTTAAAAATAAATTCTTCCAGGCTTTGAAAACATCTATTTCAGCCTCACTCTTAATTGAATTTATATGGGCAGTTGTCAGTTATTTTATCTCAGTGTTTTGAAGACACTGTCTTCTGCTTTCTACTGTTAGCGTTCAGTTACCAACCAACAGCCTAATATTGCTGCTTGGTAGGTCATCTGTAAAATCAGGTTGCTCTTAAGTTCTTCTCTTAATTTCTGGTGTTGAGCAATTTTACTATGGTGTATCTAGGTAACTAGATAGATTTCTTTAATTTATCCCGTTTCACATGACTTGTATTTCCTGAGTCTGAAGATTCATGTGCTCTATCACTCCCGAAAAATTACCAGCTATGATCTCTCTGATAGCCTATTTCTATTCTCTTATTTAGAAAATCTTATTAGATATATGTTGAATGTTCTGTCATGATTCCTAACCTCTTCATCTCTTTACAAATCTTTATTCCTCTTGTGCTATATTCTATATAATTCCCTCACATCTATGATCCAGTTCAACTTTTCTCTCTTCATTTGTGTCTAATGTGATGTTCAATTCTCCATATATTTTTAATTTCAATAATGTATTTCTTTTTATGTCTGGGTGTGTAATACCCCAGATACCAGAGATGTGAGTCATTAATCATTGAAACATATTTACTGTATATAGTCTCTGATAAATCTATTATTTGAAACACTTGCATGTATAGTCCTACTGTATCTTTTCTCTGCTGTCTTCTTTTCCTTGGCAAATTGTTTCCCTGAGGGTTTTGTAATATTAGATTGTGAGCTCAAGGCTTAACTTAGGAAATTCTTTGTAGTCTGAGCTGGGAGTGCTACTCCTCAGAGTGTTGTATGCTTGCATTTGCCAAGTACTTTAGGAACCACTTTGTGCATTGCTTTCCTGGCTTGGGGATTCCCGGACCATCCTGCCAATATAACTTTAAATCCACAGGAGGATGAAAAGGATTATGGGAAGATGGCAGAGCAGGAAGCTCCAGGAATCAGTCCTTCCACCAAAACAATTGATTGGTAGGAACTCTTTGACTCAACTATTTTGAAACTCTGGAATCTACTGCAACACTGTGCAGCATCCAGGAAAGAGCTAGAGGAAGAGGCTGGTAAATTGCAGTAAATTTCAAACTCTGTGCAGCATCCACAGTTCCCCCACTGTGTGGCAGGTAGCAATGGGGGCTGCAGCCCAGACTGCTGGGGACATGGTGGGCTATAGGACCCAGTCCTCCAAAATCCAAGGGGGGATGGTCTGATAACAGAGATAATTGCTTTTGCTCAGCTACTTCAGATCACTGGAGGGCTAGCTCTGAGAGCAGCCAATGTTCCAACTCCCCTCAGGCAAAAGCAGCAGAGGAGTCTTAAAGAGGCAATGTCTTTCTTTTCCTCTTTTCTCTTTCCATTTCCCACTTGGGAGAGAAAATAGTTAGGAAAAGTCACAAATTGATGGAACAACAACAACAAAAAATTAGCAGTTCCTGAGGTACAATATAACACTCAGAATGTCCAGTTCTCAATCAAAATTTACAAAATACAAAGAGAAACAGGAAAGTACAGTCCATTCTCAGGAAAAAAAGAATTTTCCAGGAACTATCCCTGAAGAAGTGCATACATTGGAACTATTAGTCAAAGACTTTAAATCAACTCTTAAATATGTTCAATGAACTAAAGGAATCCATATACTAAGACCTAAAGGAAATTAGGAAAATGTTATTTGAACAAAATAAAGAAATGGAAATTATAAAAAGGAGCCAAACAGAAATTTTGGAATTGCAAAGGACAGTAATTGAAATGAAAAATTTATTACATGGATTTAACAGCAGAGTTGAACAAGCAGAAGAAAGGATCAGTGAAGTTGAAGACAAGATAATTGAAATAATCCAGTGTGAGGAGCAGGAAGAAAAAACAATGAAGAAAAATAAATGGAGCCTGAGGGAGCTGTGAGACACAATAAATCATACCACAAATGCATCACCGAAGTCACAGAAGGACAAGAGAGAGAGAGAAAGGGGCAGAAAAAATATTTGGAAAAAAAAGAGGCCGAAAACATCCAAAAGCTGAGTAAAGACATGAATATACATATCCAGGAATCATGATGAACTCCAAGCAGGATACTCTAAGAGATTTACACAATGACACATTACAATGACATTGTCAAAATCCAAAGACAAAGAAAGGATTTTAAAAGCAGCAAGAGAACTGACTTGTCACATACCAGGGATTCCCAAAGATATTAACAGTGGATTTCTAATCAGAGACTATGGAAACTGGAAGACAGTGGTATGATACATTTAAAGTCCTTAAAGAAAAAAAACTGTCAACCAAGAATTCCATATCCAGCAAAATTATCATTCAAAAATGAAGGAGAAATTAAGACATTTACAAGAAATAAAAGCTGAAAGAGTTAATTATCAGAAGATCTACCCTACAAAAAAGTGGTAGATGGAGCTCTTCAGGCTGAAATAAAAATGGGCAGTAACTAAAAGCTATAAGAAGAAACAAAGAACATTGGTAAAAGTAGCTATACAGGTAAATACAAAATCCTGTGTTATTGTGCTTTTGGATTATAAGTGATTTTTCTCTCTTACGTGACTTTACAGGCAAATGTGTAAAATAACATTTAAAATCTATGTTATTGGGCGTACAATAGAAAAAGATGAATGTAACGTGAGATAATAACAATATAAAGGTGGAGGGATGGAGATATATATAAGTAGAGGCTTTGTATATCACTGAAACTAGGTGGTAACTAGTTGAACAAAGTTGTTACTGGTTTAAGATTTAATTTTAATTATAAAGGTAACCACTAAGAAAATAACAAACAAACAAACAAAATACAGAGAAAAGAAAAGAAGGGAATGAAAATGGTACACTAAAAATAGGCAACTAAACGTAAAAAAGAGGAAGCAATGGAGGAGTCGAGGAACAAAAAAAGAATATAAGACATACAAAAAACAAATACTTAAATGGCAGAAGTAAATCCTTCCTTCTCAGTTATCTTAAACGTCAGTGGAGTAAACTCCCCTATTAAAAGGCAAAGATTAATAGACTGTATAAAAAAGCACAATCCATCTATATGCTGTCTACAAGAGACACACTTTAGGTACATGAACACAAAGAGTTTGGGGGAAAAAAGGGGGGCAGAAAAAGATATTCCATGCAAATGGTAATCAAAAAAGAGCCAGAGTGGCTATATTATTGTGAAACAAAATAGACTTTAAGTAAAAAAAGATTAAAAGAGACAAAGAAGGATATTTTATATTGATAAATGAGTCACTCCATCAAGAAGATATAATGATTATAAATATGCACATACCTCACAACAGAGCCCCAAGAATATATGAAGCAAAAATAGACAGAATTGAAGGGAGAAATAGATAGCTTTACAGTAACAGTTGAAAACTTCAATGCACCACTTTCGATAATTAATATAACATCCAAACAGAAGACCAATAAGGGAAAGGAGGACTTGAACAACACTATTAATCAATTAGACCTAATGGACATTTATAGAACACTCCAACCAACAACAGCCAAATACACATTCATCTCTAGTGCACATGGATCATTCTTCAGGATATAGCATATGTTAGACCACAGCTCAAATCTTAATAAATTTTAAAATATTGAAATCACACAAAGTATCTACTCTGACCACAATGGAATGATGCTAGAAATCAAGAGCAGAAAGAAACTTAACATTTTACAAATATGTGGAAATCAAAACACACTATTAAACAACCAGAGAGACAAAGAAGAAATCACAAGGAAATATTTTGAGGTGAATGAAAATGAAAATACAACATACCAAAACTTAGGGGTTGCAGTGAAGGCAGTGCTCAGAGGGAAATTTATAGCTCTAAATGCCTACATTAAAAAAAGAAAGACCACAAATCAATAACCTAACTTCACACATAAAGAAATTAGAATAAGAGCAAACTGAACACAAAGTTAGTAGAAGGAAGGTAATAGTAAAGATTAGAGCAGAGACAAATGAAATAGAGACTAGAAAAACAACAGAATCAACAAAACCAAAAGCTGGCTTTTTGAAAAATTAAATAAAAGTGACAAACCTTTAGCCAGAGTGAGACAGAAAAAGAGAGACACAAATAAATCAGGATTGAAAGTGGGGACATTACTACCAACCTTACAGAAATAAAAAGTTATAAGAGAGTACTATGGATAATTATAGCCAACAAATTATAAAACCTATATGAAATGAACAAATTTCTAGAAACATACAAATTACTTAATCTGACACAATAAATGAAAATCTCAATAGAACTATAACAAAGAGATTGAACCCATAATTAAAAACCTACCATCAAAGAAAAGTTCAGGACTGATGGTTTCACTGATGAATTCTAACCAAACAAAGAAGATTTAACATCAATCCTTCTCAAATTCTTCCAAAAAATAGAAGAGGACTCATTCTATTAGGCCAGCATTACCTGATACTAAAGCCAGATAAAGATATAACAAGAAAAGAAAATTACAGACCAATATTTATTGTGAATATAGATGCAAAAATCCTCAACAAAATACTTGCACACCAAATCTAAAAGTCTTTTAAAAGGATTATACAATATGACCAAGTAGGATTTATTCTAGAAATGGAAGGATGGCTCAACATAAGAAAATGAATCAATGTAATAGACCACAGTTATAGAATTACGGGGGAAAAAACCACATGATCTTTTCAGATGATGCAGAAAAGGCATGTGACAAAATTCAACATCCTTTCATGATAAATATACTCAGAAAAAATAGGAATATACAGGAACTTTCTCAACATGATAAAGGGTATTTATGAAAAACCCACAGCAAATATCATACTCAATAGTGAAAAACAAAAGCTTTCCTTCTAAGATCAAGAACAAGACAAGGATGCTGGCCATCAACACTGTTATTCAACATTGCACTGGAAGTTATAGCTAGAACAATCAAACAAGAGAAAGAATTAAAGACATCCAACTTGGAATGGAAGAAGTTAAATTATCCTTATTTGCAGAGGCCATGATCATATAGAAAATCCCAAAGACTCCACAAGAAAGCTACTAGAACTAATAAAAGAATTCAACAAAGTTGCAGAGTATAAGATAAACATGCAGGACTTCCGGGAAGATCACGGACTAGTAAAGACACAGGAATCTCTTCTCCAGAAAAATAGCTAGAGGACAGGCTGAAACAGCCCAGAAAAAGATCTTCTAGGGTTTAGGACAGCAGGTGAAGGTTGCATATCACCCAGAGGAAAGAGGGACAAAAGAGGGAAATCGTGACAACAGAACCGTAAGTTGGAACCAGCAGCAACTGCTGCTGCTGGCACCCTCCCCGACACTCTTTAGAATTCTCGGAACTCTGGGCCTGCAACTACAGACAAAGGGGACTCCAGGGATCTACCACTCCCAGAAAGGGGAGAGAGAGGTACACAGCCTTAGGCTGACTCAGGTTCTGACCTGCAAATTTGGGCTGCGGAGCCCCACGTACCCTTCCACACAGTGGTTTGTCCTGGGAGCCTAGGAAAGACTGGAGAAATCCGACCCTCGCAACCTCCCTCTCTTCTAGCCTGGACTAATTGTTGAGGACTCCACAGGAGAGCGGAGAGAGCGCCTTGGGGCTGACCCTGCTTTTGACTCCCAGGTTTGGTCTGCCCTGTCCTGAGAGCCCTTCCAGGCCAGGTAGGGCTGTGCCATTGTTTGCCTTGGGAGATACACAAACCTCCCAATCTCCTCCTCTACTAACAGGTACTGATTGTTGAGGATTCAGAGTGGAGTGGAAATATTTCCTAGCTGGGAAAAGGGAGAGGGCTACCAGAGATGACTGGAGAACTGTCTCAGAAAATTTGAATTACAAGGCTCTTAGCCCCCAGACAGGAAGCTCTATCACATTGATCTGGTCTGGGTCACAACAAATACACTCCGACCAGGCATTGAATTGGGAGCTGCCAACGAGCGCCATCTCCTGGCAGACCAAGGAAGTGCACATAAGAAAATTAGAAATAAATAGGAGAGGCTTTTCCTGGCCTCTATAGCCTCCCTGCCCAAGGCCCTAGGAAATGACTCTACAACCAATTACTGGGTCCAGTGCCCAGTTTTGAGCAACCAGCAGGACAATCCTAACAATCAAGGTTGAGCCAAAAATCAAAGAGCGGTGGTAACTTACAGCGTCCTGCCACTAAAACCCTAAAAAGAGAAAGAGATAGAGCATCTAAGTAAAATACAACCTAACCAGATGCCTAAACACCAGCAAAACATTATGAGTCATACCAAGAAAATAGAAGACATGGCCCAAGAAAAGGAATACATCAAAGTCCCAGAAAAGATGCAGAATTTGAGAGAACAAATCAGTGAGATGAGCACAAATTTCCAAAATCAAATTAATGAGATGAAAGACAATATAGTTAAAGAGATAAATGACATCAAGAAGACATTGCACGAATGCAAAGAAGAATTTGAAATCATGAACAGAAAAGTAACGGAGTTCATGGGAATGAAAGACACAATAGGTGAAGTCAAAAACACATTTGAGGCATACAACAGCATACTCGAAATGACAGAAGAAAGAATAAGTGATACCAAACACAGGGCAGCTAAAATTGAAGAGAGAAAAGAACAGAGAGAGATAAGAATGGAAAAAATTGAGCAGGGGCTCAGAGAGTTGAATGACAACACAAAACGCAACAACATACGTGTCATGGAAGTTCCAGAGGGGAAGAGAAAGGAAAAGGGGCAGAAAGAGTATTTGAGGAATTAATAGTTGAAAATTTCCCAACTCTCACAAAAGAAATGAACTTACATGTCCAAGAAGCACACCACACCCCAATGAGAATAAATCCAAACAGACCTACGCTAAGACACATACTATTCAGAATGTCAAATGTAAAAGATAAAGAGAAAATTCTCAGAGCAGCAAGAGTGAAGCAAACGATCACGTACAAAGGACGTCCAGTAAGACTTAATGCAGATTTTCTCTTCAGAAACCATGGAAGTGAAAAGACAGTGGTATGATACAATTAGGAAACTGAAAGAGAAAAACTGCCAGCCGAGAATTCTTTATCCAGCAAAACTGTCCTTCAAATATGAAGTTGAGTATAAAATATTCACAAACAAACAGAAACTAAGACAATTTGCAAAAAAGAATCCAGAGGGACTTCCGGGAAGAGGGCGGACTAGTAAGACACGGGAATCTCTTCTCCAGAAAAATAGCTAGAGGACAAGCTGAAACAGCCCCGAAAAAGATCTTCTAGGGTTTAGGTCAGCAGGCGAAGGCTGCACACCACCCAGAGGAGAGAGGGACAGAAGAGGGAAATCGCGACTACAGAACTGTGAGTTGCAAGTAGCAGCTTCTGCTGCTGCCGGCACCCTCCCCCACACTCTTCAGAATTCTCGGGCCCCTGGGCCTGCGACCACAGACAAAGGGGGCTTCAAGGATCTGCCACTCCCGGAAAGGGGAGAGAGAGGGACACAGCCTTAGGCTGACTCAGGTTCGGACCTCAAATTTGGGCTGCAGAGCCCCACGGACCCTTCCACATGGCGGTTTGCCCTGGGAGCCCGGAAAGGACTGGAGAAATACAATCCTCGCAACCTCCCTCTCTTCTAGCCTGGACTAATTGTTGAGGACACCATGGGAGAGGGGAGAGAGAGCCTGGGGCTGACCCTGCTTTGGACTCCCAGGTTTGGTCTGCCCTGTCCCGAGAGCCCTTCCAGGCTGGGTGGGGCTACGCCATTGTTTGCCTTGGAGCCTGCAAGGGGCTAAAGATATACAAACCTCCCAATCTCATCCTCTACTAACAGGGACTGATTGTTGAGGATTCAGAAGGGAGTGGAAATATTTCCTAGCTGGGAAAAGGGGGGCGCTACAAGAGAAGTCTGGAGAAATGTCTCAGAAAGTTTGAATCACAAGGCTCCTAGCCCCCAGACAGGAAGCTCTACCACATTGATCTGGTCTGTGTCACAACAAATACGCTCCGACCAGGCATTGAATTGAGAGCAGCCAACAAGCGCCATCTCCTGGCAGACCAAGGAAGTACACATAAGAAAATTAATAAGTAAGAGAGTCTTTTCCTGGCCTCTATAGCCTCCCTGCCCAAGGCCCTAGGAAACGACTCTACAACCAATTACTGGGTCCAGTGCCCAGTTTTGGGCAACCAGCAGAACAATCCTAACAATCACGGTTGAGCCAAAAATCAAAGAGCGGTGGTAACTCACAGCCTCCTGCCACTAAAACCCCATAAAAGAGAAAGAGATAGAGCATCTAAGTAAAATACAAACTAACCAGATGCCTAAGCACCAACAAAAAATTACGGGCCATACTAAGAAAATAGAAGACATGGCCCAAGAAAAGGAATACAGCAAAGTCCCAGAAGGGATGCAGAATTTGAGAGAACTAATCAGTGAGATGAGCACACATTTTCAAAATCAAATTAATGGAGATGAAAGAGAATATAGTTAAAGAGATTAATGACATCAAGAAGTCATTGCGCGAACGTAAAGAAGAATTTGAAATCATGAACAGAAAAGTAACGGAGTTCATGGGAATGAAAGACACAATAGGTGAAGTAAAAAATACATTTGAAGCATACAACAGCAGACTCGAAATGATAGAAGAAAGAATAAGTGATACTGAAGACAGAGCAGCTAAAATTGAAGAGAGAAAAGAACAGAGAGAGAAAAGAATGGAAAAAATTGAGCAGGGGCTCAGAGAGTTGAATGACAACACAAAACGCAAGAACATACGTCATTGGAGTTCCAGAATGAGAAGAGAAAGGAAAAGGGGCAGAAAGAGTATTTGAGGAAATAATAGCCGAAAATTTCCCAACTCTCACGAAAGAAATGAACTTTCATGTCCAAGAAGCACACCGTACCCCAATAAGAATAAATCCAAATAGACCTACGCCAAGACACATATTATTCGGAATGTCAAATGTAAAAGATAAAGAGAAAATGCTTAGAGCAGCAAGAGAGAAGCAAACGATCACGTACAAAGGACATCCAGTAAGACACTGTGCAGATTTCTCTTCAGAAACCATGGAGGCGAGAAGACAGTGGTATGATACAATTAGGAAACTGAAAGAGAAAAACTGCCAGCCGAGAATTCTTTACCCAGCAAAACTGTCCTTCAAATATGAAGGTCAATATAAAGTATTCACAAACAAGCAGAAAGTAAGAGAGTTTGCAAAAAAGAATCCACCTTTGCAGGAAATATTAAAGGAAGCCTTAGAACCTGAAAGAAAAAGACAGGAGAGAGAGGCTTGGAGGAGAGTGTAGAAGAAAGAAAAGCAGAAAGGATAACCAAAAGAGTAAAAAGAAAGACAAAAATAAGATGACATATGAAAACTAAAGAATAAAATGGAGGAAATAAATAGTGCATTTTCAGTAATATCACTGAATGTGAATGGATTAAATTTCCCAATCAAAAGATACAGGCTGACAGAATGGATAAAAACACATGAGCCATCCATATGCTGCTTACAAGAAACTCATCTCAGACACAAGGATACAAGCCGGCTGAAAGTAAAAGGTTGGAAAAAGATACTCCACGCGAATAGTAAACAGAAAAGAGCAGGGGTAGCTATACTAATATCAGACAAAACAGACTTCAAATGCAAAAAAGTGATAAGAGATGCGGAAGGCCATTATATATTAATAAAAGGGACGATCCTCCAGGAAGATATAACAGTCATAAATATCTACGCACCTAACAGGGTGCCCCAAAATATACGAGACAAACTCTGGCAAAACTGAAGGGAGAAATAGACATTTCTACAATAATCATCGGGGACTTCAACACCCCTCTCACATCATTAGATAGAACAACTAGACAGAAGATGAACAAGGAAACAGAGAACTTAAACAATATGATAAACAAGTTAGACCTAACAGACATATACAGAACACTGCATCCAAACTCAGCGGATTATACATTCTTCTCAAGTGCCCATGGATCTTTCTCCAGGATAGACCACATGTTAGGTCACAATACAGCTCTCAATAAATATAAAAAGATTGAAATTATACAAAGCACCTTCTCAGATCATAATGGAATGAAACTAGAAATCAATAACAGACAGGAAAAAAGGAAATTTGCAAATGTGTGGAGACTGAACAACACACTCCTAAATATTCAGTGGGTCAAAGAAGAAATTGCAAGTGAAATCAGTAAATATATTGAGACAAATGAAAATGAGAACACAACATATCAAAACTTATGGGATACAGCAAAGGCAGTCTTGAGAGGGAAATTTATAGCCCTAAATGCCTATATTAAGAAACAAGAAAGAGCTAAACTCAAAGATTCAAAAACCAATCTTTGAGTTTAGCTCAAAGATTCAAGAAAGAACAGCAAACCAATCCCAAAGCAAAAAGAAGGAAAGAAATAATAAAGATTAGAGCAGAAATAAATGAAAATGAGAACAAAAAAGCAATAGAGAAAATCAACAAAACCAAAAGCTGGTTCTTTGAGAAGATCAATAAAATTGACAAACCCCTGGCTAGACTAACAAAGAAAAAAAGAGAGAAGATGCAAATAAATACAATCAGAAATGAAAGGGGGGAAATTACAAATGACCTCACAGAAATAAAAAGAATCATAAGAGGATATTAGGAGAACTCTATGCCAACAAACTAGACAACCTAGATGAAATGGACAAATTTCTAGAAACTCATAACCAACGTACACTGACGCTACAAGAAATACAAGAACTTAACAAACCAATCACAATTACGGAGATTGAATCTGTCATCAAAAATCTCCCAGCAAAGAAAAGTCCAGGACCAGATGGCTTCACAGGTGAATTCTACCAAGCATTTCTAAAAGAATTAACACCAATCCTGTTTAAACTCTTCCAAGAAATTGAAGAGGAGGGAAAACGACCCAACACATTTTATGAAGCCAACATCACCCTAATACCAAAGCCTGATAAAGATTCCACAAGAAAAGAAAATTACAGACCAATCTCTCTAATGGACATAGATGCAAAAATTCTCAACAAAATACTTGCAAATCGAATCCAACAGCATATCAAAAGACTTATACATCACGACCAAGTGGGATTTATTCCTGGTATGCAAGGCTGGTTCAACATAAGAAAATCAATCAATGTAATACAGCACCTTAACAGATTGAAGGAAAAAAACCATATGATCATCTCAATAGATGCAGAAAAGGCATTCGACAAAATCTGGCATCCTTTTTTGGTAAAAATACTTCAAAAGATAGGAATAAAAGGAAAATTCCTCAATATGATAAAAGACATATATGAAAAACCCACAGCCAACATCATACTTAATGGGGAAAGGTTGAACGCTTTCCCTCTAAGATCAGGAACAAGACAAGGATGCCCACTGTCACCACTGTTATTCAACATTGTACTAGAAGTTCTAACTAGGGCAATTAGAGAAGACAAAAAAATTAAAGGTGTCCAAATAGGAAAAGAGGAAGTAAAACTCTCACTGTTTGCGGGTGACATGATCCTGTACTTAGAAAATCCTGAAGTATCCACAACAAAGCTACCTGAACTAATAAATGAGTTCAGCAAAGTGACAGGATACAAGATCAACACGCAAAAATCAGTAATGTTTTTGTACACTAGTACTGAACAACATGAGGAGGAAATCAGGGGGAAAATTCCATTTTCAATAGCAACAAAAAGACTCAAATACCTAGGAGTTAATTTAACCAAAGAAGTACAGAAAACTACAGAATGCAGAAAACAACAAAACAATGCTAAAAGAAATTTAAAAAGACCTAAACAAATGAAAGACATTCTGTGTTCATGGATTGGAAGAATAAATATTGTGAAGCTGTCAATCTTGCCCAAACTGATTTATAGATTCAATGCACTACCAATCAAAATCCCGACAGCTTACTTTACAGAATTAGAGAAGGCAATTACCAAATTCATCTGGAAGGGTAAGTACACCCGAATAACCAAAAGCATTCTTAAAAAGAAGAGCAATGTGAGGGGAATTTTACTGCCTGACCTTGAAACATATTACAAAGCTACAGTGGTCAAAACAGCATGGTACTGGCATAAAGATAAGACACATCGATTAGTGCAATAGAATTGAGAACCCCAGAAATATACCCTCACCTATACAGTCAACTGTTTTTTGACAAACCTACCAAGCCCATGCTAATGGGAAAAAACAGTCTCTTCAACAAATGGTGTTGGGAGAACTGGATATCTATAACCAACAGAATGAAAGAGGGCCTCTGTCTCACCCCCTATACAAGAATCAACTCAAAATGGATCAAAGATCTAAATATAAAAGCCAGGACCATAAAACTGCTAGAAGAAAATGTAGGGAAACATCTTCAAGACCTTGTAGTAGGTGGTGGTTTCTTGGACCTTACACCCAAAGCATGTGCAACAAAAGAAAAAATAGATAAATGGGACCTCCTCAAAATTCAACACTTTTGCACCTCACAGGACTTTGTCAGAAGGGTGAAAAGGCAGCCAACTCAATGGGAAAAATTATTTGGAAATCACATATCTGATAAGGGTTTAATATCCAGGATATATAAAGAGATGTTACAACTCAACAATAAAAAGCCAAACGACCCAATTAAAAAATGGGCAAAAGACTTAAATAGACATTTCTCTGAAGAAGAAATACAAATGGCAAAAAAGCACATGAAGAAATGCTCAACATCATTCATGATTAGGGAAATGCAAATCAAAACTACAATGAGATATCATTTCACACCTATCAGAATGGCCACTATTAAAAAGACAGAGAACTACAAGTGTTGGAGAGGATGTGGAGAGATAGGAACACTTCTTCACTGTTGATGGGAATGCAGAATGGTACAGCCACTATGGAGGACTGTTTGGCAGTTCCTAAAGAAGTTGAATATAGACTTGCCACGTGACCCTGCAATACCACTACTGGGTATATACCCAGAAGACCTGAGAGCAGTGACACGAACAGACATCTGCACACTGATGTTCATAGCAAAATTATTCACCATTGCCAAAAGTTGGAAACAACCCAGGTGTCCATCAACAGATGAATGGATAAACAAACTGTGGTCTATTCACACAATGGAATATTATACAGCTGTAAGAAGAAATGAAGTTGTAAAACATGGATGAACCTGGAGGACATTATGTTGAGCGAAGCAAGCCAGACACAAAAGGAGAAATACTGTATGAATGCATTACTATGAACCAAATATATTGTGTAACATATTGTCTGATTCAAAAAAAAATTTATATGTATCCAGTACACATTTAATTGAGAAATGTATATATTTATTCATCTGTGTTTACTTTTTAGTTTTTAATTGTTTATATTTTCAATTATTAAATGTACAAAATAAAGTTAAAAAAAAAAAAAAAAGATAAACATGCAGAAATCAGTTTCGTTTCTATATACCAGTAAGGAACAATCTGAAAAGGAATTTAAGAAAACAATTCCATTTATAATAGCATCTAAAAGTATAAAATATCTAGGAATAAAATTAGGCAAGGAGGTGTATGACTTGTACACTGAAAACTGAAACAGTGCTGAAAGAAATTAAAGGCAACCTAAATAAATGGAAAGAAATCCCATGTTCATGGATTGGAACATTAATATTGTTAAGATGTCAAAACTACTTAAAGCAATCTATAAATTCAATCAGTCCCTAACAAAATTCCAGTAGCCTTTTTTGAAACCATAGGAAAGCTGATCCTTCAATCATATGGAATTGCAAGGGGCTCCAAATAGCCAAAAAACAATCTTGAAAAAGAGTAAAGTTGGAGAACCTGCACTTACTGGTTTCAAAATTGGCTAGAAGGGTACAATAATTAAAACAATGTGGTATTGGTATAAGAACATAAATAGATCAATGGAATAGAATTGAGAATTCAGAGGTAAATGCACACATGTATGACAAGTTGATTTTTGAGAAGGGTGTCAAGTCCATTCAATGAGGAAAGAATAGTCTTTTCAACAAATGGTGCTGGAAGAAATGGAAATTGACATGCAAAAAAAAAAAAAAATGAATTTTGACCCCTCCCTCTCATCATATACAAAAATTCAAAGTCAATCAATGATCTAAATATAAGAGCTAAATTCTTACAAGAAAACATAGAGAAATATCTTAAGGATCTTGTAGAAGGCAATAGAGTTTTAGACTTTTCATCAAAAGCATAAGTAAAAAAAAAAAATACAAAATGCACTTCATCAAAATTTAAAACTTCTCGGCACCAAAGGACACTATCAAGAGAAGAAAAAGAAAACTCAAAGAATGGGAGAAAATTTTTGCAAATCACATATGTGAAAAGGGCTTAGTATTTAGAATATATAAAGAACTCTTACAACTCAAGAACAAAAGACCAACAACCCAATTAAAAAATGGGCCAAGGCAATGGATGTAGGCCATTTTAAATCAGCACACATCACTCAGAACTGAGTGGGAGAGAGTGTGGTCTACAGTGTGAACTGTGGTCTATGGTTGGTGGCAAGGCTCCAGGATGTGTAAGTTCGTTGGGGTTGGTGGGCCACACTGTGGGAGATGTTTGTGTGGGATGTGGTGGGAGGTGTGGGAGGTGGGCGGCGTGGGAATCCCAGTGGGTTCCGTGTAGTATTTTGGGGAATCTGAGCACCTCTTAAAATATATGTATATATATATATATATAAATAGCATTTTTGTAAGCAAAAAAAAAAAAAAAAAAAAATGGGCCAAGGATTTAATAGACATTTCTCCAAAGAAGATATTCAAATTGTCAACAAATATATGAAAACATGTACAACACTGAACTTAAAATTAAACTACAATGAGATACGACTTCATACCCACTAGGACTGTTGTGGTTAAACTGATAACAAGTATTGGAGAGGATGTGGAGAATAGGAATCCTCATCTTTGATGATGGTAATGTAAAATGGTGCAGCTGCTGTGGAAACAGATTGGCAGTTGCTCAGAAAGTTCAACATACAAATTACCATTTGACCGGGTAAGTGGATTCCTAGGTATATATCCAGAAGAACAGAAAGCAGGGACTCGAACAGATATTTTTACACCAATATTTATAGCAGTATTATTCACAACAGACAAAATATAGAAGCAACTCAAGTGTACATTAACAGATGAATGGATAAACAAAATGTGGTATATCCATACAATGGAATATAATTCAGCCATAAAAAGAAATTAAAAACAAACAAACAAAAAAACACTTTCTAAATAGCAAATCCTAAATTAACTATAGTTAATTAGAGTTAATAGTACAATAATAAAAATGTGCTTTTACCAATTCTAACAAATGTACCACACCAATGCAAGCTGTTAATAACAGGGTGGTGTAACAGTTTGATATTGTTTATGAATTCCAAAAATAGATATTGGATTATGTTTATAAACTGGTCTGTTCCTCTGGGCATATTATATTGTATTGTATTCAGAGGTTTCACTCTTACTTGATTAAATTATGATTAAGGCTTTGATTGGGCCATGTCAGTAGGACGTTGAGTTCCCACCCCCTAGGTGGGCAGGGACTCAGAGAAAACAACAAGGCAGAGGAGTTAGTTGGAGTTTTGATGCTGGAGTTTTGAGTTGGAGCCCTGGGAAGTAAACATGCAGGAGAAGAACACAGAGGAATAGAGAGGGCTCCACAGAGGCTTGGGGAAGAGAGAGCCTGATAACCTACAGCTGACCTTGTGGAGAGAAGAGAGCATCTGAGCCCAGAGAGAAATGAGCCCCAGGAGAGAGACTAGATTAATCCCAGCCTACAGCTGATACTGGAAGAAGCTGGGACCATGGAGCCTTAAGAGGAAGAGGGAAGCCTGATCCCTTGCAGATGTCAGCAGCCATCTTGTTCCAACATCTGGCAACAGACTTTGGTGAGGGAAGTAACTTACACTTTATGGCCTGGAAACTGTAAGCTTCTACCCCAAATAAATACTCTTTTATAAAAGCCAACAGATTTCTGGTATTTTGCATCAGCACCCCTTTGGCTAACTAATACAGGTGGTATATGGAAATCCTGTATTTTTTGCATGACTGTTCCATAAACCTGCAACTATTCTTAAAAAAAAAAAGATCAAGCTCTTGGGATAGAATGTACAAGGCAGGGGACTGCATAACACAGTGAACCATGTGGTGGGAGATGAACTGTGGTTAATGTTAGATCGTTACTACTGACCCTGAGCTCAAGCTATGCTCCGTTCCAGCCCTACACCTGCCTAACGGCCCAACACTCTCTCCCCCAAACAATAAGACAGTTCCCAGAACATAAATTCCCCAAAACGTTACTCCCTACCCTGGAAGCAGCAAGCCTGGTAATTTTCCACCCCTTATTTTTAAGCCACAGCTTCACACCCTTCTCCAATCTTGCCCAATTCCACCCATTCAAAAGGAACCCCTCCAGTTCAGTCAAATGGGCTGAAGTCTCACTTCAGACCCCTGCCATTCTGGTGATCTAATAAAACTCTCCACTTGAATCTTTGGTCTGTCTCCGAGCCTCATTGAACTGGGACCTACCTGTTAATAATACAAATATGAGAGTGTTCTCTCATGAACTATAACAAATGTACAATATTCATACATAGTGTTAATAATAGGGGGTGTATGGAAAAAATATTCTCAGTGTACACCATGTGGATCATAGTTAGGAATAATAGTCTGATCATGTTCTTTCATAATTTGTAACAAATGTTCCACAACAATGTAAGGTTTTGGTGGAGGGATGATGTATGGGAATTCTGTACATTATGCATAATTGTTTTGTAAGCTCACAACTTCTCTTAAAAAATGAAAAAAAAAAAAATCAAGCTCATTCAGTGCTGTGAAACTGATAAATACAGGATAATATAGATGAACTCTGATGTAGAAGTGGGGATTGAAAAAGATATCCAGAGGTCTAAGCTGAACTGAGGTTTTAAGAATGAGATGCAGTTATCCAGGAAACTGCATTAAACCTCAGTGTCAAAAGTTGTGACACCACTTCAGTGGTCTCAATTCTGGCTGCACGAAGAATCTCTTGGGAAGGTTCAAAAACAAAACAGAATTTCTTGGTGAGCTTTAAAAAAATTAGTGCATGACCCCCAATCCCAACGGATTCTGGCTACTCTTGGAGGGGTGGGACCCAGATATTGGAAAGTTTTCAAACTTTCCCAGATGATTATAATTTGCACCTAGGGTTGCGAACTTCTGTCAACCAGATCAAAGTAAAAAGAAAATATCTTCTATTTCTCTTTTGCACCTCTTCCGACTTAATCCAGGGTCAGTAATGTAAAATAATTCGAGTATTTCTGTCTATGGTGGTTGTATGAGATTATTTTCTCATCAAAATTATTGAGGGGTGTTATTTTCTCTACATTCTCTTGTCAAGCTGAATTTATGTAGGGACTTAAATTGATTTTATGTCAGTCTCTAAGAAGTAATGCTTGTATGTGAGCCAATGAGATAATTCTATTTGGGAAAATGGTAGTAAAATTATTTTTGTTTCTTCAATTGTAATGGTAATTTTTCAAAATCTTCTTAATATTTGCACATTAAATATTCCCTTATACTGTGTTCTTGCTAAAGAAAGATAGAGAAAACTTTGGCAATTAGTATGTGTTCAAAAATTATTTGTTAGGAATTCAAAGATAACATAAGCTTATTTCATTATAAAGCATTTGTAAAGCCTCATTTATTCTATGATCGACAGCAAAGAACTTGATACCATTTACTCCAATACAGGAGTAAATGGACTCTTTGATTTAAAACAAAAGATCTTTTTTATGCCATCAACTAATTGAATCCTTCAGTGAAATAAGGTGGGAAACAAGTTCTTAAAATTAATATACACTTCAAATTCCATACATACATATGTAACTGTTACTACAAAAATATGTATGTCACAACTTTTCTGTAAATCTAAAACTTTTCTAAAATAAGATTATTACAAAAAGCAAATCAAAGCAAAACAAAACAAAATAAAATTGCATGGATTTTTACATTAGACAGCATTCAATAAAAAATGCCAAAACTTTCATAATTTTATTTTTTTCTTTTTACAAGCTTGTGAAGAAAATAAATTTTTTAAAATACATAGTCTTTAAATACAAAAAAGAAGTGAAGTGCTGGTATATGCTGCAACATTGTTGAACCCTGAAAACATCATATTGAGTGAAATAAGCCAGACACAAAAAGACAAATATTGAATGATTTCTCTTATATTAAATACTTAGATAAGCAAACTCACAGAGTCAGAAAACAGAATAGTGATTACTACGGGTAGAGGGAGGAGGGAATGGGGAGGTACTGCTAAATGAGTATGAATTTTTGTTTGGGATGACGAAAATAGTCTGGAAATAATGGTGGAAGTTATGTAATATTTTCAATGTACTTGAAGTTGAAGAATTGTCCACTTAAAATGGCTAAACTGATTTTTACATAATGTATATTTATCACAATTAAAAATACATAAATTAGTTATTTTTTAATATACATGAGGGTGGGATTATAAATTCTTGGGAAGATTTTACTCCTACCTAGAGTCTAGATTCAGGCAGAAAAGCTTCCCTGTTAACTTCATTTATGGGTAGATGGGCTTTTTTTTTTCCACTTGCATTAAAGGAGTAGCCCTTACTGAGTCTCTGAATTGGATACCCTATCTATAATGTTTAATACCCTATTACAGAATTTTCCATGTTTTTTGTTAATTTGTCCTCCCTACAGCCTGTGAGCTCTTTGAGATTAGGAACTGTCTATTCATTAGAGGGCTTAAAATAAACAGGATGTATTTATCAGCTAATGCAAGTACCTAGTATGTCTGAAATTTATTTTTTAAACAGAGTATGATTAAGTCTTTCAAAAAAATTCTGTCGAAAACTTAAGTCTATCTCCCTGAATGGACAGTCACTCAAGAATTACTGGCTATCCCTGTTTAAAGACAAAACAGACTTGGAAAAAATGAAGTATATCTAAAAAAATAATGAAATCTCTTCCAAGTACTAGAAATAAATTTACCCTCTCATAGTTGAACTATGCAAAATAGATTAGATCAGAGAAATAATATACAAAGTCACTTTAAAGGTTAAAAAAAAAAAAAAAAAAAAAGCAGGGTAGAGGAGAATCTCTCAAGTAAAGATTTGATAATAATTTTTTTTTAATTATTTTTTTAATTTATTTTTTACCAGGAGGTCCCAGGGATCGAACCCGAGTCCCTCCATATGGGAGACGGATGCCCAACCCTTTGAGCCACATCCGTCCCCCGATAATAATTTTATTATAGACAAAAATATATCTAAAAAAGAATGTATCACTCAGAAGGGGTATTGGTCAGCAATGGAAGTAATGAAAGAGAATAAGGGGCAAACTATGTCAGCTTCCTTGCCTCCGGCATTGTGCAAGGAGTGTGGGTGCCATTAACAATGACTATGAGTATCTGACATAGAATGAACGTGGATGCTATCCCATCCTGATGACAACAGTCATTAATATAATCTAATTAACTCTCCTTTCTCTGACTCTGTGCTTTTTAATAAACTTCCTCACTATAATTTGGCTTCCCATGTTGCTTTGCCTACAATGTTTATCCCTTAACACAAGCATCTGGTGTTTTTCACAATTATTCTTCTTATTACACATTAACAAACTATTATTTAGGTTCTTATTTATTAGTTCACTGCAATTCTTTTCAACACCAGTAGGTTCCAGAGTCTAATACCCTCTAACAATTCAACTTCTGAGTCTACTAAGCCAAGGATCAAACCACCCAAACATGATGACCATACCAGGAGAATACCACCCCATCATTTAAGGCCTGCTCTGATGATAGTCCTCTGTTTTCAATTGTGCTATTATACTGTACTAGATATTGTTTCAAAGACTTCACATGTATTAGCCTACATAATCCTTACAACAATTCTGTTTATTGGTCTAATTTTATTGGCAATCCTGTTGTTTTCAAATTCTAAAAGCAGTATAGAAGAAGGAAATATAAAGATAAAGGAAAGGATAAAAACAAACAACAACAAAATAAGATAAAAAAGAAAAAAAAACATTTTTTTTTTGTTTCAAAACATTACTTGCCAATTGATGTTAAATTAAATGTTTCAGACTCACTTCAATCTAACTGAATTAATTCAATTATGTGAATTAATTAGGTGATATTTTGAAAAGTTATTCCTAGTTAAATCTCTCTGTAACAAAACCATGTTTTCTAAGATGGTAGCTGCTACAATCATTATTATTAATTTCTTATGTAGATATGCCTGATTTTAAAAAGAAGCAAATTATGTTAGAGGGTGGATTAATTATATTGCAAAGGGATATTGAACTTAGAAAGAAAATCACAAAATTCCTTTAAACAAGCAATTGAGTGATTTTTTTTTCTTTTTTTATGAGTGATTTTTATGTAAATACAGGAATACCTCATTTTATTGTGTTTCACTGTATTGTGATTTGCAGATACTGCGTTTAACCTTGCATCAAACAAATCTATCGGTGTGATTTTCCCAATAGCATATACTCACATCTTGTCTCTGTGTCACATTTTAGTAATTCTCACAGTATTTCAAATATTATTATTATTATTATTATTATTATTATTATTATTATTATATCTGTTATAGTGATCTGTGATCAATGGTCTTTGATGTCTGTATTGGAATTGTTTGGGTGCCATGAACTACGCCCATAAAAAATGGCAAACTTAACTGATAAATGTGTGTGTTCTGACTGCTCCATCAGCCATACATACCCCCATCTCTCTCCCTCTCCTCAGGCCTCCCTTTTCCCTGAGACACAACAATATTGAAATTAGGCCAGTTAATAGCCCTACAGTGGCTTCTAAGTGTTCAAGTGAATGGAGGAGTCATATGTCTCTCACTTTAAATCAAAAGCTGGATATGATTAAACTTAGTGAGGAAAATATGTTGAAAGCTAAGGTAGGCCAAAAGCTAGGCCTCTTCACCAGACAGGCCTGTTGTCACTGCAAAGGAACAGTTCTTGAAAGAAATTAACAGTGTAACTCCAGTGAACACATGAATGATACAAAAAGAAAAGAAACTTACTGCTGATGTGGAGACAGTGTAGTGGTCTGGATAGAAGATGAAGCCAGCCAAAGCCCAACCCAGAGCAAGGCCCTAACTCTCTTCTATTCTATGAAGGATGAGAATGGTGAGGAAGTAGCAAAAGGAAAGTCTGAAGCTAGCAGAAGTTGTTTCATGAGGTTTAAGGAAAGAAGCCATCTCCATAAAATAAAACTGCAAAGTGAAGCAGCAGGTGCTGCTATAGAAACTGCAGCAAGTTATCCTGAACATCTAGCTAAGATAATAGATGAAGATGGCTATACTAAACAACAGATGTTCAATGTAGACAAAACAGCCTTCTATTGGAAGAAGATGCCAGCTAGGACTTTCATAGCTAGAAAGGAGAAGTCAATGCCAGGCTTCAAATCTTCAAAGGGCAGGTTGACTCTCTTGTTAGGGACTAATTTAGCTGGTGACTTTAAGTTGAAGCCAATGCTCATTTTTCCATGCCCCAAATCCTAGGATCCTTAAGAATTACGCTAAATCTACTCTGCCTGTCCTCTGTAAATGGAACAACAAAGCCTGGAACAACAAAGCACATCTACTTTCAACATGGTTTACTGAATATTTTAAGCCCAGTGTTGAGACCTACTAATCAGAAAAAAATATTCCCTTCAAATTATTACTGCTCATTGACAATACACCTGGTCACCCAAGAGCTCTGATGGAGATGGACAAGGAGATTAATGTTGTCTTCATGCCTGCTAATGCAACATTCATTCTGGAGCCCATGGACCAAGGAGTCATTTCAACTTTCAAATCTAATTACTTAAAATACATTTCGTAAAGCTGCCATAGATAGTGATTCTTTTGATGAATCTGGACAAAGTAAATTGAAAACCTTCTGGAAAGATTCATTCACATTCTAGATGACATTAAGAACATTCATGTTTCATGGGAGGAGGTCAAAATATCAACATTAATAGGAGTTTGGAAGAAGTTGATTCCAACTCTCATGGATGACTTTGAGAGCTTCAAGACTTCAGGGGGGAAGTAGCTGCAGCTATGGTGGAAACAGCAAGAGAACTAGAATTAGAAGTGGAACCTGAAGATGTGACTGAATTATTGCCATCTCATGATAAAACTTGAATGGATAAGAAGTTGATTCTTATGGTGAGTAAAGAAAGTAGTTTCTTGAGATGGAATCTACTCATGGTGAAAATGCCCTGAACATTGTGGAAATGACAACAGAGGATTTAAAATATTACAGAAACTTAGTTGATAAAGAAGCAGCAGCAGTGTTTAAGAAGATTGACTTCAATTTTGAAAGAATTTCTACTGTGGGTAAAATGCTATTAAACAGCATTGCATGCTACAGAGAAAGTTTTCATGAAAGGAAGAGTCAATCTATGTGGCAAACATCATCTTATTTTAAGAAATTGCCGCAGCTGCCTCAGCCTTCAGCAACCAACACCCAACAACATCAATAGCATCAACATCGAGGCAAGACCCACCACCAGCGAAAATATTACAGCTTGCCGAAAGCTCAGATGATCATGGTTAGCATTTACTTAATAGACTACATATTACTTAATAGACTAAACTACAGTGTAAGCATAATTTTTATATGCCCTGGGAAACCACAAATTTGTGTGACTTGCTTTATTGTGGTAGTCTGGATCTGAACCCACAATATCTCGGATGTATGCCTGTAAATTTACAAAACTCAGTTTGCACACAACTTTTATAAAGCTTACTATGGACAGGAAAGTATCCAGTAATGTCCTTTTTCTCCAAGCCCCACTTCTCCCTTCTTCTAACCACTTATGATTTCTTATAATCATTAGAATATTGCTACTTTTGTATAGGGAAGGTAAAAGCAAGTAGTAAGGAAAGTTGAATTGATTTCCAAAGTTGGAAACATAGTCAGCACAGACATTTTCTTGAACCAATTAGAACCAATCTGTTTTATACTATGGCACATATAGAAAGTTAAATTTATATTATCTGCTAAGATAAACAAGGGAAGCTGCTTGAAATTGGAGGTACCAGGGGCTCTAGATGCCCTAAATCATGCCTGACTGCCAGGAGGACTAAGGCAATCAGTATCTCCACACATCTGCAATCTGTAATACACCTGTAAGAAAATAGTATGCTGAGTACTCCCACTGATGAGATACAAAATCAGAATAAGGATAAGAAGCCTCTACTGTTAATGGCCTTGAATGAACCTTCCCCCTTGTAGATCAGAGAGCCCCAACAAAAACTAAATTTCCTGCTATTTAAGAGTAAACAAAATATGATCTCATTTATATGAAATGTCCAGAATAGTCAAATCCATAGAAACAGAATGTAGATTAATGTTTGCGAGGTGACAGGGCAGGTAGGAACTAGGGCTAACTACTAACAGGCCTGGCATTTCTTTTTGGGGTGATGGAAATATTCTGGAATTAGATAATAGTGATAATTATATAACAAAGAATATACTAAAAATCACGGAAGTGTACACTTTAAAACGGTGAATTCTATGTTATGTGAAGTATGTATCTGTTTAAAAAATGCTATGATAAAAATAAAAACAGGATAGTGCCTGGCTTAGTACCTATTTTATACACACACACATTAATTATGTATGAATGCTTATCCTTTTGTTATAATGATTTAAAAGTTACATAATTTCTGATTAATTCATTTAAAAATACTTAAATAGTATTTAAGAAATTTTCCCAATTTCCACATTCAGTCTATCATCTACGATTTGAGTAATCTATTTCAGGGCTTTCCACATCACATTGAATAAAAAAGAATTACTTTGATCCTTTACTGTGTACCTGAGTAACAGATTAATTACATCATTAACTCATCATGAGTTGGAAATTGATCAGTAATATTAAAGAAGTGGAAAATTAGATGATATAATTTAAAATATTATTCATTGTTCAGAAAATAATTTATCCAGGAAAAAGAATTACAGAAAGAAACAATAAAGTTGATTAGGAACAGGAGTAACTAGAACATAATGAAAAAATACAATTATGAAGCAAGTGTACAGTCAAATCTGTAGTCTTTTCCTCTTACTTTTAAAATCTGTGTTTCTTTGGATAAACAATCCAAATTTTATTAAAATGAGTGTGCAGAGCTTCTGTGAATAAAATTTAATGACAGGTTTCCTTGAGTCGCTGTAATCTGATACACAACCATACCAGAAATTATTTCATGCTGAGTCTCAGAAGTCACTTCACAAATGTTCTGAAAAATTCTATTGCTTTACCAGTTTTTATTTTTGCTACATAAGCTCAAATGGCTGAATTAACCTCCATTTTTCATAAGAAAAATGAGAAACCCATGCAGTTGTTAAGTGTAAAGGACATGTATTAAAAGCACTGGATGACATATACTTTCTCTTGGTGCTAATAGCTATGCTGAGTCACTGAAGGTTGTTTCAGTGTCAAAGGACCCAGCACTATTTATTTATGACAGTTTTATGTTGGAGGATATAGGAAGAGTTTGGGAATGGAAAATAAGTCACATAGGCTTTACACTTGATTATTGAAGTAAGAACAAATTTTGAAAGATTTTTGTTACTCAAGTTGTATTTACAAGTTTTTGGAGATCAAAGATGAAAAATACCAAACAAGTAATTAATACAGAGTTCTTCCATGCCTCACACATGAGAATTTGTGTGTATATTCCTACAGAAAAAGCTGGAGTGTTTATAGGCTCCCTTTGGTAACCCTAGATGATTGAGCAATTTAGAATGTTCTTTACTCACGGGAAGCTTGTAAAGACTGACTTTCATGTAGAAAAAAGAATGGTCAAAAGGAAACACCCAGTGATTCTCATTTTAGTTTTTATTAAAGTATTTTAAAAGTTTAAGCAAACATTAGAGGTCTCTTTAATTTGTTAATAGGAGAAAGAAGGGTGTGTGTGTGTGTGTTGTGTAATACTCATGCATCTTGGAATGACTGAATGTTTGTACTTAAAGTTTGCATTTACATTCAAATACTCTAGGTGTGTGGCTATTACTCAGCACCTACACCACCCACGAGAAATTTTATTTTGATCACACATTAGCCATTTCAAAGAAAACAAATATAATAATTTTAGTTAAGAGTTGAGCCAATTTTTCAACCCCTGTATAGTGATCAGTTAATATTGAGATCTCAATCTGGGTTTGGAATCAGATGGTTATTGTGATGTAATTCTAAGTACTTATAGGGTGTTATAACTTTTTTCAGGTTTTATCAAAATCCAGGCATGCCCATAGAAGCATATGAAATGGGAAAGTCATTAGATATGTGTTATAAAATGGGAAAAGACTGAGAAGTGCAGTTCCAGAGCAAGAGAAAACAAGTCAACTCCCTCATTTTTTCAAACAAGTCTTTCAAATATATGGTCACTATAGTTCTCTTAAATCATCTCTTTTCTAAGTCAAACAGTCCCTATGTTCTCAATCATTGCTCATTTGATGTGGTTTCTGGACATTGTAATGATTCTGTTGCTCTACTGTATTAACACTCAGAATCATCAATGGCCCTTGGAAAGTACAGCACCTCGAAGTAAATATAGGGGTTGTGGCAGTTTGAAATTACTTTATGAGTCCCAAAAAGAGAAAGATTATGTTTGTAAACTAATCCATTCCTGTGGATGTGAGACCCTTTCAACTGGACTATGTCAGTGAGGTATGACTCAGGTTGAGTCTTTGCCCTTTTGCTGAGTCTGATAAAAACAGAAACAGAGAGAGAGACATACAGACACAGATAAAGGAAGACACATTTGATCCTGCCATGTGAGAGGAAAAACAAGTTTAGCCCACACCTGAGCTGCAAGGAGCTTTTACACTAAATAAATCCCCTTTATAAAAGCCAACCCATTTCTGGTATTTTGCATCGGAAGCCCTTTGGCAAATTAAAACAGTGCTCAAAATAGGAGACAGCCAATGCACAATAGAGAGATTACATTTCTTCTTTCAAAGCAAAGCAATTGCTCCCAACTTTAATACATCAAAGTAGCTTTTTTATTTATTCCCTTTTCAACCCACATAATCTCATATTTTGAAAGATTTTATAACTAAACTGCATTTTTAAAAAATTATTTATTTATTCCCACCCCCTCCCTCCCCTTGTTGTTTGTGCTCGCTGTCTGCTCTCTGTGTCTGTTCATTGTGTGCTTTCTGTGTTTCCTCGTCTTCTTTTTTTTTTTTTTTCTTTTTTAACAAATTTTATTGAAATATATCATTCAAACATAAGCATACACAAAAAAATAAGTGTATAGTAAAAGTTGTGAACTTACAAAGCAAAAATGCACAACATCATACAGGGGTCCCACACATCATCCCACCAACACCTCCCATGTGGGAGGGAAGCGCCCAGTCACTTGAGCCACATCTGCTCCCTGCTTTGCGTCTCTCATTGTGTCTTATCATTATGTCTCCTTATTGCATCAGCTCGCTGTGCCAGCTCATCGTGTCAGCTCAGTGTCTTGCTCATCTTCTTTAGGAGGCACAGGGAACCGAACCCGGGACCTTCTATGTGGTAGGCAGGAGCCCAATGGCTTGAGCCACATCCGCTTCCCTAAACTGCATTTTTGAAGGAATATTTTCCCAAGATATAAATAATGTTAGTACACTAAAGTTCATGAATTTCCAAGGAAAGTAAAGACCCTGTATAGCCTCATTGTAAGTAAACATATGAATGATTATTTTTCAGTTTTTTGAAAATTGTAAATATTTTATAAATACCACCCCTCCCCCCACACACACTTCACACTAGTTATTTTCATCAAAGAGACTTAGGGATCCAAGAATTCCAGGCTGGGAATCATTCATGTGACCGAGTATTTCTGTTTATAAAGTTAAATACTGCTGTGCTTTTAAAAATATTTTTAAACAGCTTTATTTAGGTATAATTGATATATAATAAATAGCACATACTTAAAGTATATAATGTGATGAGTTTTTACATTTATAGCAAGCATGAAAACATCACCACAATAAAGATTAGCAAATATTTCCACTCCCCCCAAAAGTTTCCTGATGCCCTTTTGTTAATCCCTTCCTCCCTCCATCTTCGATCTTAGGCAACCACTGACCTGCTTTCTGTCACTATAGATAAGTTTGCATTTTCTAGAGTTTTAAATAAATGATATCATATGGTATATGCGTCTTTTTTGGTCTGGCTTCTTTTCACTCAGCATTATGATTTTTAGATTTATCCATGTAGTTACATATATCAATAATTTGTTCCTTTTTATAAGGGTAGTATTTCATTATATGGATGTACCACAATCTGTATCAATTTGTTTGCTGAGGGATATTTGGTTTGTTTCTATTTCTTGGCCATTATAAAGGAAACTTTTAAATATTTATGTACAAGTCTTTTTATGGACAATTGCTTACATTTTTCTTGGGTGAATATATAAGAATGGAATGGCTGAGTTCAATGAGAGTCGTATGTTTAGCTTTTTAAGAAACTGCCAAACTATTTTCTAAAGTAGCTGTTCCATTTAGAACTGAGAGTTCTATGAAAGTTCCAGTGACTCTACATTTTTGGCAATACTTTGATACAATGAAGTCAGTCAGTCTTTTAAAATTTGGCTATTCAAGTGTATGTGTAGTAGTATCTTACTGTGGCTTTAATTTGCATTTCCTGATGATTAATGATGTCAGATATCTTTTGGTGTGCTTATCAGTTATTCTTATATCTTCTTTTGTGAAATGATTGTTCAAACCTTTTTCCTCCTTTTAAAAAAATTAGTTTGTTTGCCTTATATTGAGTCAAATTTCTTTATATGTTCTGGATAGAAGTCTTTTATCAGTTGTGTTTAGCAAATGCTCTCTGGGAAACTATGGCTTGCCTTTTCATTTTCCCTAAAACAATGATTTTTAAAGAGTATAAAGTTTTAATTTTGATGAAGTATAAATTAACATTTTTTCTTTGATCAATTATCAATTTCTACAAAAAATACATGCTAAAATTTAGAATGGCACAGCACTGAATCTATAGATAAATTTGAAAAGAATCAATATGTTCCAGTCAACGTCCATAGTATCTCTCTCCATTGATTTAGATTTTAATATCTCTCAGCAATGTTTTGTTGTTTTCAACATAAAGGTATTCTGCAACAATGAATTTGCTTTTTAATTCCAGTAGCCTTTTTGGAGATTCTTGATAATTTTCTACATAAACAATTCTGTCTTCTGTGAAAAAAGGAGTCTATCTTCAAGTATCATATGTTTAAGAAGCTTAAAACAATATCCTTCAATTTCCCCACTCTCGGACTTTCTGCTTCTCTTGTCATACATTTTACTTCTACATGTTATAAAAACCCAAAATACATTATTATTTTAGCTTTAAACAGCCAATTATCTTTTAGAGAGATTTTAAAAATAAGAAAAAGGCATTTTATGTTTACTAACATATATGCCATTTCCTGTACTCTTCATTCCTTTGTGGTGCAGACCCAAATTTCTACATGGTATCATTTTCTTCCTGCCTAAAGGACTGTGACAGGTGAGATTACTTTACGAATCCTCAAAAGAGAGATTATATTTGTAAACTAATCTTTTCCTCTCGGTGTGATAACCTTTGATTACATTGAATTCAGTTGAGAAACCATTTATTATAGATTATTTGATGAGATTGCCTTAGGGCTTTCGATTGGACTATGTCAGTGAGGCATGATTCAGATTGGGTCTCTGCCCTCTTGCTGGGTCCGATATAAATGGACTCACATGTACAGACGGAGGTAAAAAGGGAGCTGGCAAATTTTTGATTCTGCAATGTGAGAGAGAGGACTGCTTAAGCATGAAGCCCCTAAGTGGCTGGGCCAACGGAGCAGCTCAAGAGGAGACCAGCCCTACTATATGCCTGTTGGCTTACAGCTGAACTTGGGAAGAGAGCAGAACAGCAGAAACTAATATATGGGACCCGGAAAGAGACAAGCCCTATGCCTGCTTGCTCAAAGCTGAGTTCTAAGAGACGGCAGATTCTGGAGGGGAAGGCAGAGACCTCCACTGAGATTGGCAGCCACCTTGCTTCACCACGTAGCAAAAATGCCAGGATCAACAGTAGCTGACTTTGGTGAGAAAGCACTTCTTATGGTGCCTTGAGTTGGACTTTTCATAGTCTTGGAACTGTGAGCTTTTACCCCAAATAAATACCCTTTATAAAAGCCAGCACATTTCTGGTACTTTGCATCGACAGCTCTTTGGCAAACTAAAACTAGGACTTTTTACCTTTTTTGGGGGGTGGGGAAAGCAAGTCTTTCGGATGTTCTGAAAAGTCCTTTTTTTTTTTTTTGCTGGAAAGAGACATCTGTGTTGATAATGTTTTTTTCTTTCAGTACTTTAAAAATATCACCCGACTCTTGTCTGGCTTGAATTGTTTTTGTTGAGAAACTTTGCTATGGTTTTCCTCATGTTTCTTGTGCTTAGGGCTCATTTAGCTTCTTGAATTTGTGGTTTATAGTTGTTCCAAATTCCTAAAACTTTTCACCATTATTTCTTCAAACATGATTTTCTGTCCCCCTCGATATCATGCCTCTTTTATTTTGACTCCAATTATACATATGTTAAGCCACTTCAAGTTGTCCCACAGTTCACTGATCCTCTTCATTTTTTCAGTCTTTTTCTATGCTTCAATTTGGATAATTTCTATTGCTATGTCTTTAGGTTTACTAATATTTCCTTCTGGAGTATCTAATGTGGTATTAATATTATTCAGTGTATTTTTTATCTCTATAAATTCAATTTGGATTAAAAAAAAAAATCTCTTCCATGCTCATGCTTTCCTCCATCTTCTTGAACATATGGAGTGTATTAGTCAGCCAAATGGATGCTGAGGCAAAATACCAGAAATTGGTTGGTTTTCATAAAGGGTATTTATTTGGGGTAGAAGTTTACAGTTGTCAGGCCGTAAAGCACAAGCTACTTCCCTCACCAAAGTCTATGGCCACGTGTTGGGGCAAGATGGTTACCGACGTCTGCCAGGGTTCAGGCTTCCTAGGTTCCTCTCTTCCTGGGGCTTGCCTCTCCCCAGGTTCAGGCTTGCTTCTCTCCACAAGGCCAGTTGTAGACTATCAAGTAAATGGCTCATCTCTTTTCCTGGAGCCTTCTCTCCTTCCTCATGACCAAGGTTCTCTGTGTCCTTACTTCCCTGGGCTCCAACATTGAAACTCAATATGAGAAATCCAACATCAAAAACTACTACTACAACTCTGTCCTTTGCTATGTCTTCTATATTTGATTCCCCACCCACCAAGGGGTGGGGCTCAACGCCTTACTGATGTGGCCCAGTCAACACCCTAATCATAACTTAATCATGCCCGGATTAACAGACCAGTTTACAAGCATAATCCAATATCTATTTTTGGAATTCATAACTATATCAAACTGCCAAACTGCTACATGGAGTATATTTATAATAGCTGTTTTACTACTTTTCTCTATTAACTCTGTCATCTGTGCTACTTCTATATCCATAATCTAATGATTAAGTTTTTTCCTCATTATGGGTTGGATTTTCCTGCTTCTTTGCATGCCTGATAAATTTTTGATTGGCTTTTGTGAATTTTATGTTTTGCATGCTGGAATTTTTGGTATTCACTTAAATATTTTTGGGCTTTGTGTAGGATGTAGTTAAGCTACTTGGAATCAGTTTAATTCTGTTGAAGCTTTATTAGGCAGGTCCAGAATAGCCTTTAGTATGGAGCAAATATGGCCCTGCTACTGAGAATACCCATCTGAGGACTCTACTTATGCCCCATGTGTTAGGAAGTCTTTCTTCTCTGGCTGGTAGGAACATGCACTATTCTTCTTGTTGCTGGATGAATTCCAGGGATTGTTCTGTCTGTTCTTTCGGCCTCAGTAATTTCCTTACATGTATGTGCTGATCAATACTTAGCTAAAGACTCAAGGAAACCTTTCACAGACCTCTGGAGTTCTCTCTCTGAGCTCTCTTCTCTGGTAGCCTGACTGCAAATTCTAACCACCTTGGTACCCCGAAACTCCAAACTCTGTTTCCTTAACTCAGGGAGATTGCTGGGCTCTAGGTTCTCTCTCCCTGTACTGCAGCTGAGAACTTACTCCCATAAGCAAAGCTCAGGCAATTATAGAGCTTATCTTGTTTGTTTCTCTTCTCTCAGGAATCACTGTCCTCTACTGTCTGTGTCCAATGTCTGAAAACCACTGTTTTACATATTTTATTCAGTTTTTTAGTTCTTTAAGAGGCTAAATCCAGTTTCTGTTATTCCATCATGACTAGAAGTGTAAGTTCTGTTGTTGCTTTTTACACATACTCAAAACCATGGTGAGCAGGCATACAGCTTGTGCACTGTACAATCCCAGATTGCAATGTGAATATAACCCCTTCCTATCCCTACCTAGATTTGAGCAAAGTGGCAGCCCTGATCAAACTGACTATTCATACTGAACTGGTGATCAAGAAATCCCTTATTTGGTAAGAATAATAACTCAAATATAGATAATCTCTTTATAAATGTGATTTTCTGGTTGTTTGGCACTGTACAAGTCTTCTCATCAAATCAATATTATAAATGAGTATTAGGTTCTGACAACAGACCAATAACATAATCTAAGTATAATGCCTATAGTATTCAATTTAAAATACCTAAAATCTTTTATAACACAGTTTCTCTGGAAATACGGAATTAGAATTCCAACCAGGGATGGCAGAAATATATCTCCCACATTTATTAGCTTAGGGTACACATACAAAGAGTGAAGACAGTATGTGTGTGTGGAGGTATATAAGGGTCAAGACTATAAAAGTTCAGATGGGGGACGAGGTACTTACTTGTGAACTGATTTTTATTCATTTAAAGGTATATCACAAAAAAGATCTCTTTAGGTAATGTACAGACTGACCTATGATGATAGCAAAATGAAATGTACTTACTCATCCAACTCTTCTTCTTCAGTTTTAGAACTATCAGCATAGAGGTACTTGGACATGTCCACAGGCCTTATATTTTTTCTTTTTGTAGACTGGGGAGGAGTATTCTTTACAGTTACAAATGTTTCTGGCTCATCAAATGGGTTCAAATACTGTGGAGTCTGTATCTCTTTAATGGGATTATAGCTGTTATTATAAAAAGATTCTTCTGTTTTTTTAGAAGATGCTGTTTCAGTGATTGGTTCTATAAAACAATAGCAAAAGATTAATTAAATCCATTAATATTATCTGATATTTTAAATTACTTTTAATGATTTCAAAAATATGCTCTCTTAAATTAATAAATTATGAGGGGCTGAGAGAATACAAAGCAATACTGAAAAAAGAATATAATTTAAAGGGGCTAAAGAATCCTAAAGTTCAGATGATGTGATATCTAAGATATTTAGCTACTTTTCCAGGAAATGTACTGTACAAAATGGCATCTCTGGGTGGTTAATGTTTCATGAGAGCCTTTGGAGTCTCTAATAATGTTGGTACTATGGTATAACAATTTTGGAAATTTTAAACTTCTTAGAGGTGCAATATTCTATTATTGCTTATTTGATTTCACTATACTAGGTTGTTGTCCTAAACTTGTAAATAATATAAGAAATTTTATTTTTAAAAGAACATAAAATGGATATAATTTTAAAATGATTTTTTGGTAGTTACATAGAGACTTTTTAGGACTCAAAAAATTCATTTGGACTGTATCAAAAATATACCCACACATCACTGAATTAGTTTTCTCAAAGTCTTCAAAAAGCAGCTTTCTGTATACAAGACTTCAATCTTTAGAGCTTTTAATGAGCTATCTGATTTTTCCAATATATCTTAGAGATCCAATCAATACTTTATTTACTCAATATAGGTTGAAAGAACTACATTAAAATCACACTGACAAGCTAATAGGCATGGTATTTCAAATTCTTCTAAATTTGATTATTTCAGTTTGAATTTTTTTTTTAAAGTTACTCTTAAAAATCAAACTCTGACTCAGCGCAAAAAGCAATATATAGTATAATGCTTTCCAACAATACGTATGAAGTGCTTAATACCTGCTTTTTTTCTGCTTCTTTGCTTATGTTTATTAATATTTTAAAGCAAATCTAGAATTTTAAATACAACTGTCTATAGATTTTGATGATAAAAATAAAACCCTTCCCAAAGTAGACAAAAGTTTCAGTTATCCAAAAATCATAGTATAATTTAAAAGTAATTTTACTTGTACTATGCATCTCTATCAAATAAATTAGGAGAGGAGGGCATAAAATTGGTTGTTGAAATTCTTTTAAAAAATGGTTTCATAAGTGACATGGATTAACAATTTAATCCAATTAGTATAAAAATCTCATGGTTGACAAATTAATTACCTTTATATTTTAAAGTCAAATATTTTTTCTTATACTTTAAATACTAGTCAAGAAAACGTATTTTACCTTTATATTAAAACAAAACAAAAAACTTCTGGATTGAAATTCAGTATACCATGATGAAGCAATTACAGTATAAAATAATTCATAAAATCATAATAAATCAATATTGTAATATATTTTAAAATAGCCTACATTAGAGAAGACACTCAACGACTGTGTATCTTTTATAACACCAGTATAATATTAAAAGTTATCAGCAGGCTCTTTGTAGCACTAAGTTAAGCATTTTCTTTCCTCCATAGGCAAAGAGAGTGCAAAATTTGACTTATTCTTTTTTTATAAATATCAAGTCTCAAATGCTTAAGAAATTGACAAAATGGTCAATGGAAATAAGATTTTTATTTTTCCTTTCATGAAGAAGATTGCAAAAATTGATACAAGAAAATTCACCAGTTACAAAACCAAAACGAAGAAGGTATACAAACTATAGGGTAAGATGTGAAGTTGAAAGAACAGGGAACAAAGGAGGGTTTAAGATAAGATTATTTCATACAAAAGATAACAAACACATTTAATAAGTTTCTAAAATGGTCACTGAAGCACACAATGTCATGGATATAAAAGGAGAACTGAAATTGTAGAAGAAGAAAAAAGTCATTTAAACAACTTCAACACATTTTTTTCTACCCCAAACACCTTTGATGCTTGAAGAAGCAAGTTTTTAATCAACAAAAATTAATGTTATTTCTCGAAAAATAAGTATTCTAATGGAAAATTCTTATTCCAATAGACATATATTTAGTTCTTACTTCAATACTGTTGCCACATTTCGATCTATAAGCATGATTAAAGAAAGATTCTGAATCAGGTTGGCTAAGCTCTCCTAAATAGAAATAAAGAGTATTATCTGAACAGTCTTATGCAGAAGGGAGTCTTACTCCCTTCTACACCTCAGTAAATAAACCCCTGTATATTTTAAAAAATTACTTATTTGATTTTGAAATGGAAAGCTCAAACAATGATATCTTAAAATACTTTAGTAATATTTTTAAAGTCAATATACTCAGGTGTATGTAGTAAGCAATTGAAGAGTGGTCAAAAGAAGATATCCTAAATTAGGAATTTTAGCTATACTTCTACCTCCACTTAACTAAAGTTCTTATTCAGATTGCTTAACTTCTCTAGGCCTCAGCTTCCTATGAAAAGAAGGCAGTTCTTTTCAGTTTCCTATCTATGAAAAGAGGCAGATGAGCTGGGTTACCTCTAAGGTTTATTGTAACCTTTAAGATTTAAAATATGTTCATAATATATAGCCCAAAACCAAAATAAAATCTCATTAATTTAGACTTACTAATTTGAAATCGGGTAAGAAGGGACTCTTGTAAAAGAGGGGAAGGAAAAATGGATTACAAAATGATACTGTTCTAATAGAGCAACTCCTCAAACTGAAACTCATTTTCACCATGACAGGCAGTAAGCAAAATTATTGAAAGCTCATGAAGGTTTTATAAGCAGTCAAAAAGATGTAAGCAGTTGTTAATCTTTCTTGCATTTACTTTAAGCAAACTGTTTAAACAGAGGCCTCACTTCTTCAACAGCCCTTATCCAGGATTTAAGAGTTCAAAACTACTTGATAAGAAAAATGACTCAGGAAAAATAAAAATCCTAGTTTTATTCCTTATACTCCTTGTACATATGGTGGCAGTGTTCTCAACTTTCTCTCTGCTCCATGCTATTCACATGTACAACTACTCTCATGTGACTGTAAGAGTAATGACTGTGATTTTCAGCCAGAGACATGGGTTAGGTGGTGGAGGGACTCATCAGACATTCTCAGGGTCAGAGTTGAAGAGCTGTAGAAGGGGAGAAGCCACTCCCATCATGTCAATATTGTCATGTACCACACAATCTGACCTCACTTGTTAGGCAAAACTAATGAGACTTTAGTATTTCAATATTGGTATCTCTAATATTAGAAATTTACTATCTGTTTGACCAAACTAATAAAGAATTTAAAAATGAGCCCCAAGTTAAATGTCTATGAAAGACCTTCTTTTTCTTTTCTTTAAAAACAGTTCAATAGAAGCTATCCAGAATTGGTGATCAACTGCAAGTAGTACTGAAAACAATATTATCATTATAAACAAATTCTCTTTACATCTTTATAAAAATTTTATTTTAAAAAATCTTTTATCCCACCTTTATACAGTTGACTATATCAGGAGTTTAAAAGTAAAGAAAAGAAAAAAACATACCTTCTAAGTCAGGATCTCCAAATGGATTTAAATCTGTTACATCTGGATCACCAAACGGATTTGAATTCACAGTGGCCAAGTCCTTTCTGGCTTCATCCAAAAAGTTAAGTTTGTTGATAAGTTCTGAAAATAAACATATGTATCAGTTCACTATTGTTACAGATAAGCATATTTATAGGCCATTCATGAAACATTTCAATTTGTAAAAATTCAACATTAACAATACCTGCAAATAATAAGATATAGCATTTTACCATTTAGATTCAAATATTTTGTAGCATACCAACATTTTCAAATAAAATAAAACAAACATGCATATTAATTTGGAAATTATATTAGATAATGAACTATACTAAAGAAATTTTCATCTGAATCCAATTTGATCCAATAATAAAGTATTAACATGGATTTAGAAAACATCCTTAAGTCTCAAATATGAATAATTCAAATGGGTTTAATATAAACAAATATTTAAAAACCAATATATTTATAATATATAAACTCACTCAAATGTTGTCATGTTATATGACCAAAGGTTAATCTCAATAGATATTTTTAAAGCACCATCTATTAAAGATGCTGATATAAGGTTTTCCTACAGATAAGTTTTCCTACAGATTGTTACCTGTTGGTACATTACAAATTATCAAAGACAACATACAAGGAAAAGCTCAGACAAAACTGACAGCTAAGTACAGGCAGAAGTCAACAAGAGCAGGTCACAGTAAATACAAGCAATCGGAAACAGAAAGGAGGAAAGCTCTTAGACCTTCAGAGGAACTGGCTGATTTAGCTGAAGGCATATTTGCTTGCTTTATGCAGTCATCTCGATCTTCATCTAAGCTGCTCAGAGCATTCAACTGGTTTACAATTTCTGTAAACAGAAGCCAGTCAAGATAAATGTAAGGTAAAGTTGTTTAAAGAGCAGTAGAAGCATGCTGTTACTTAAAAAGACAAAGAAAGGGGATGTTTGGTTAATCAAGAGAATACATTCAGAAGATGTTATTTTGATGAACTATAACAGGTGTATTAAACTGAACCCATTATGCTGTGCTCATATTTTAAAACAGAAAGCATTTTATTGTTAAAACTTTGATTAGCAACATAACAACTATGTTAATGAACATAAAACAAAGATAATAAATAACCCAAGAGGTTGACACTGGCTTTCAGCAACATTTTTTTTTTTCCATTTGTAAATATAATTTTGCACTAAAGCATGTGTTAAAAATAAAACTAAAATATCCTCTGATACCATAGAAAGTATGTACCATTTGTTTCATAATATTCTAAATTTAAACTAAAGGTTTTAAGAATGTATCTAAAAGAATCATGTAAATAATAAGCACTGGTCCATGCACTAGAATTTTAAAAATCAGCATTAAAACCAGAAAAACAGAGAATAGCTACTATTTTCTATTCTTGTGTTCTAAGAAATCTATTTTTTCAAGGGAATTCTTGAAATATTTGCTTTAGGAAATATTATAATTTTGCCAATAAAAGCTGATTAAAAGAAGACAGATAGAAAGGAAGCCTTAAAATAAAGATAGAATGTATTTTGTGCATAAATAGAATTCTTTTACCTAAGTCATGTATATTTTGGACAATTTCAGAGTTGTGAAATTATCATTCATTGGATGAAAACTAGAGAGACTGGGAAAAAAATAAAAGCCTACTATGGTATTCTAGTCAATCCTAGTTGTTTTCAAAGTTAGAACCCAGGAATATCTAGGTATTAGGACAAATCTTTCAGATCCAAATCATTAGGTAAGAAAAGAAACAAAATGGTTAGAAACAGAAAATAACTTCGACATTAAATAGACTTGTCTTTAACACTGTAAATCTTAATACACATTCTAAATTTTATTTGAACAAAATGATAGAACACACATTTGTAATATGGCTTAATCCATTCATTTGTTGAAAAAATATTTATCTACCACTCTGCGAAGCACTAGGCTAGGTAACTGGGACACAGGATTTAAAAAAAGACATGGATATTGTCCTTATAGAATTTATATTCTATAAAGACACAAATTAATATTGAATATACTTAATAAATTATTACTAGAATATTAAGCTCTCAGAAATGTTTTTTAAATGGATTTGTGAGCTAAATATATATGAAAAGTTGATAAACTTACTGTGTCTTCTTCCATTTTACTCTGCCAATAGTTAGCTATCTTTTTTTTTGGCGGTACCAGGGATTGAACCCAGAACCTTGTACATGGGAAGCAGGTGCTCAACCACTTGAGCTACATCTGCTCCCCTGCCAATAATTTTAAATGCCACTCTGGCTCAAGCTCACCTAGCAAATTCCTTAGTAGGTAAAATTCAGCCATAAGTCAGATCCTTTACCTCTCACTACTAGTCACTGTCCTTTGTAATTTTTAAGAAAATATACTGGAATGGAGGATCAGTTAATTGATTATCAGTCTCATGACTGATTTTCATTCATTCAGTACTAGTTGTGAATTTTTTTTTAAATTTATTGAAGTATATCACTCATACATGAACATACATAAACAATAAGTGTATAGCAATAGTTGTGACCTTACAAAACAAACATACATAACATCATACAGCGGTCTCATACCTCACCCTACCACAAATACCTTGCATTGTTGTTAAACATTTTAAACTAACGATTAAAGAGCATCCTCAAAAAATTACTACTAACCAAAGTATTTTCCCCCAACCCACCCTATTATTATTTTTATATCATTTATACATGAACATACATAAACAATAAGTGTATAGTAAAAGTTGTGAATGTACAGAGCAAACATTCATAACATCATACAAGGTTCCCATACATCAATCCTCCACCAACACCTTGCATTGTTGTGAGACATTTATTACAAGTTATGAAAGAATACTGTCAAACTCTTAACTGCTGATTATAGTCCTTATCTTACATTTGGTGTATTATTCCCCCAACCCACCCTATTATTATTATTTTAAAATATTTTTATGACAGAAGTTGTAAACTTACAAAACAATCGTCCACATGTGCAGAATTTCCAAACAACACCCCTCTATCAACACAGCACGCCATGGTGGAACATTTGTTACAGATTATGAGGTAGTATCATCTGATTTTTACCAGGCCCATAGCATACATTTGGCACACATTTTCCACACTGCCCCATTATCAACACAGTACATCTTTGGAATAGATGCAAGAATATTATATTATTACTGTTAACCACACTCCATAGGTCACTCCAGTTGCATTTTTCCCATGCCTCTCCACATTCCCACCACCTTGCAACAGTGATGTACATCTGCTCTAGGTCACAAAGGACATTCTTGCATCTGTACCATCAACAACAATTCTCATCTACTTCTAGGTTTACTGTGCTATTCAGTCCCTAGCTTACTCTCTAACTTTCTGTCAATTGGCATTTACATCCCTAGACTACCCTTTTCAGCCATATCTCCATTTACAAACCAGCTGTTACTCATTATAATGACTTACCATCAACTCTGTGCATTCCCACACTTTTACAGTAAAGCTAACTAAAACTTCTGCATACAATATCAGTAGTCCATCTCAGTCCACCCCTTATCTCCTTTAAGAATTCACCACCTACCACTAGGTCGTGAAGATATTTTCCTACATTTTCTTCTAGAAGCATTATGGTTCTTGCTGTTATATTTTATTCATTTTGAGTTAATTTTTGTATAAGGTGTGAGATAGGGGTCCTCTTTCCTTCTTTTGCTATGGATATCCAGTTTTCTCACCACCATTTGTTGTATGGACTGTTCTGCCTGAGCTGGGTAGGTTTGACAGGCTAGTCAAAAATCACTTGACCGCAGATGTGAGGGTCCATTTCTGAACCTTCAATTCAGTTCTATTAGTCTATGTGTCTGTCTTTATGCCAATACCATGCTGTTTTTACCACTGTAGCTTGGTAATATGATTTAAAGTCCAGAAATGAAAGTCTTCCAACTTTGCTTTTCCTTTATAAGATGTTTCTGGCTATTCAGGACCCCTTACCCTTCCAAATAAATTTGATAATCATGTTTTCCATTTATTTAAAAAATGCTGGTTGAATTTTTATTGGGATTGCATTGAATCTGTATATCAATTTGAGTAGAATTGATATCTTAATGTTATTTAGCCTTCCAATCTGTGAGCATGGAATGTTCTTCCAATTATTTAGGGCTTTTTAAAATTTCTTTTAACAATGAGTTAAAAGAATACAAGTGCTTTACCTCTTTGGTTAAGTTTATTCCTAAATATTTGAGTTTTATATGTCATATTTTATTTTCACCAATCTTTTGATACTTTTAATTACTTTTATTGATATAATCTTCATTTCTAGACTCTCTTCCAGGCCTCTCTCTCCTGTCTTTTCTTTTCAGGCTGTAGCACATCCTTTAGTATTTCCTGCAAAGCAGGTCTCTTGGTTACAAACTCTCTCAGTTTCTGTTTATCTGTGAATATTCTAAACTCGCCCTCATTTTTGAAAGACAGTCTTGCCAGATATAAGATCCTTGGCTGTAACTTTTTCTCTTGCAGTATCTTAAACATATCATACCACTGTCTTCTTGCCTCCATGGTTACTGGTGAGAAATCAGTACTTAATCTTATTGGGTATCCCTTATATGTTATGCATTGCTTTTCCCTTGCTGCTTTCAGAATTCTTTGTCTTTGGCATATGTCACTCTGATTAGTATGTGTCTTGGAGTTGGTCTATTTGGATTTTTTCGGATGGAAGTACATTGTGCTTCTTGGACGTGGATATCTATGTCCTTCAATATTTATTCCTAGTATTTTTTTTTAATGGGAAGCTTTTCCAGTAATACGCTCCTATGTCCACAAAATCCCCCAGCCCACTATATTTATGTACTACTTTACTATTTATTAAAGTCTCATTTCACCAAAAATTTACACATTTGAAAAATCCTAATAATGCCAGATAAATAGCACATACAGATTTCTACATTAGTATTACAAAAATTGAGCAATAAACCCCTGGTACAGAACATTTAGTCCTTGTTAAGAATGTGTCATCCTGGACTTGTCTCACACTGGTGAGAACCAAAAGGTAAATTAAATTAGGTGTAAGTAATTTAAGCAAAGGGTCAAGTAATTTGAGTCTCTAATGTTAGGAAAGCAAAAAAAAGATAGAAATTGGCCACCAGAGATTATCACAAGGAACAGAAAAAGGCGGGGGAGGGAAAGGCAAGAATAGATGAATTTTCCTTTAAGAAAGTACATAGTTTGAATAAAAAAGGAAAGAAAAAAAAAAAAAACAAAAAAAAAAAACAACTGCCTAGAGCTAGATCATAATTCCAAATCTTGCAGCATCCTCATTCTTCTCTCCAAAGTATAACAAGTTTCAGTACAAGTGTATCTTATTATGATGGCCTAAGATAGTAACATTATAACTTCCTGGCAGAGATCAAGGTAAAAAAGATTTCACTTTTCTCAAAGGCTTGAGTGCATAAATATTTGATTTATGGATACATCTAGCAGGTCAATAATGACTTTTAATCCCATATCATTACTGCTTCACGTAGGCAAGCAGACACTGAGTATATCCCCTCTCCTGGATCTCCCTCCCTCTCCAATGGTTCCTTCCCAATGGATTCTTTTGTTTTGTTTTGTTTGTTTTTTGTTTTTACCGGGAAGTCCTGGGGATCAAACCCAGATCTCTCCACATGGGAGACAGACGCCCAACCATTCGAGCCACATCTGCCCCCTTTCCAATGGATTCTTAATATGAATAAATTACTCTCAAATTAATTTTAAAAAGTCCCTCAACTGTTATCTTTTCTAGTTGTGCCAATCTCTTAATCTTTCTAAGAAAATATCTTAAAAACATTAGTGGTCTACAATTTCTTACCTACCATTTATTTTTCTGCTCACTGAAATCTTTTATCCCCACCTTTATATTCCCCTTACTAAAACTGCTCTAAGGTCACCAACGTATATTCTAATTGTCAAATATACTAGATACTTTTTAGTTCTTATCATACCTAATTATCTGTGAATATTCAATTTAACCAGTCTCCCCTTGAAATTCCTGCTGCCACTTCCAGGACACCAGTATTCTCTGATTCTCCTCCTATCTCTGATATTTCTGTCGTGGTCTCCTTTAATGATAGGTATTCTTCTATATGGCACTTAGATATTGTTATTCCCTAGGATCCCATAATAAGTACCATTCTATTTTCCCCCTAAATCTGTCCTTCCTTGTATTAGTCAGCCAAAGGGGTGCTGATGCAAAATGCCAGAAATTGGTTGGTTTTTATAAAGGGTATTTATTTGGGGTAGAAGCTTATAGTCACAAGGCCCTACTCAAGGTACCATAATAGGTACTTTCTCACCCAGAGTCTGTTGCCAAGTGTTGATGCAAGATGGCAGGCGATGTCTGTGAAGGTTCAGTCTTCCTCTTCCTCCCAAGGCTCCATGGTCCCAGCTTCTTCCAAGATGAGCTGTAGGCTGGGATAAGTCTTGCCTCTCTCTCAGGGCTCCTTTCTCTCCAGGCTCAGCTGCTCTGCTCTCTCCACAAGGCCAGCTGTAAGCTATCAGGGAAATGGCTCATCTCTCTTCCTGGGTCATCTGCCATGTCTAATGGAGCCTTCTCTCTTTCTCTGTGTTCTTCTCCCGTGTGTTTACTTCCCAGGCTCCAGCTCTAAAACTCCAACCTTCCTTCTCTGCAGTGTGGTTTCTCTGTGAGTCCCTGCCCACCAACGGGGCAGGGACTCAATGTCCTACTGACATGGCCCTATTAAAGCCTTAATCATTATTTAATCAAGTAAAAGTGAAACCTCTGAATCCAATATTATCTAATATTCCCAGAGGAACAGACCAGTTTATAAACATAATCCAATATCTATTTTTGGAATTCATAAACAATACCAAACTGCTACATTACTGAAAGAATTCATCTAATCTCTTGGCTAAAACACATAAATGCAGATAAAATTCCCTAATATGTCGTGAGTTCTAGTCATGAACTTCCAACTTCCTAGTGGGCATTTCTACCCTAAGGACCCTAGACATTCTCCTTACACATATTACATAAAAAATGGAATTCAAGAGCTGTGCATCTGTGTCATGTTCATCTTGTATCTCTAATACCAGCCTGCCAGCAGATGGCGATCTTTGGTGACTCTTTCTACAGAGGTGTCTCTCTCAACCTCCACTTGCTGGGCTAGATAGAGCCAAGAGTCAAAGCAGGCTCTGCCACCCAAATTCACTGAAGAGAAATCACTCTCCACCCTCTACCACACCCTCCCTCTTCCCAGGGAGGACTATCTCTGTTTCCCTCTCAATAGGCCAGGGTGAGCCACAGGGCTTACCAAGGCTGTTCAGCTTAAAGGTAGGGGATGGGTGCCATTCCCAACTAGGAGGGCAGACAACTCATAGTTTTTGTTTTGGCCTCTTTGTCTCTTTGACCCTTTCCCTCCTGGATAACGTGCAGCACTCTCCTGGTCTGCAGATCCCCAAAGCAGGTCCGTCAGACAGCTTTTTGTCCTTTCTCCGTTGTTTTTGTAAGATTGTTGAACTCCATTGACCTATTCCAATGACATCTTCCCGGAAGTCTCTCTTATTTTTATTTTAATTTACATTTCCCTGATGACCAGTGACGTTGAGAACTTTTTCATGGGTTAATTGGGCAAATCATATATCTTACTTTGTGAAGCATCTGTTCAAATCTTTGCCCATTTTTTAAAAATAGGGATATTTCTCTTTTTATTATCCAGTTGCAGGACATTAAAAAAAATCTACTCTGGATACAAGACCTTTGTCAGATATATGCTTTGTGAATATTTTCTTTTAGTTTGTGATCTGCCTTTCATTTTCTTAATGGTGTATTTTGATGAGTTTTTCTATTTTGATGAAGTCTAATTTTCAAAAATTTTTCATGTTCTTACTTTCTGTGCTCTAAGAAAAAGCTGCCAACTTAAGATCACAAAGATATTGTCCTGTTTTGTTTTTCCAGAGGCTTTAGAGTTTTAGCTTTCACATTTAATTCTACAATCTACCTTGAATTAGGCTTGTGTATGCTGAGACATAAGAGTTCAGGTTCCTTTTTTCCAGATGGACATCCAGTTGTTTCAATATCATTTGTTGAAAAGACTTTCCTTTCCCCACATAGTTCTGCTGGCACCTTTGTTGAACATTGACCAAGGAAGTTTCAGTCTGTTTTGCTCCATTGATTTGTCTATCTTTATACCAATTTCATGCTATCTTGATTAGTACAGCTTTATAGTAAATTTTGATGTCAAGTAGTATAAATTCTACATTTTTTCAATGTTTATTCAGATCATTTGCACTTCTAAATATATTTTAGAATTAGTTTTTCTTTTTTTAAGTCTGCTAGGTTGATGACTGCCATTGAGTTGAACTTATAAACTGATTTTAGGAGAAATGACATCTTAGCAATACTGAGTCTTCCAAACAATGAACATAGGATAGCTCTCTGTGGCAGTTTGATATTGTTTATGATTCCCTCAAAAAGAGAAAAATTATGTTTGTAAACTGATATGTTCCTCTGTGTGTGATAGTCTTTAATTATATTAAATTCAAAGGGTTTTAAGTTTAGTTGTTAAAAGATTAGGGCTCTGATTTGACCATGTTAGTAGGGCATGACTCAGGGTTGAGTCCCCACCCTCTTGGTGGGCTGATATAAAGGGAAAACACACAGGAAGAGAGAGAGCTCCATAGATGCCAGAGGAGAGAAGGCTCAAACAGTTAAAGCCTGAGGCGAGATAAGCCAATTGCCTGACAATTTGCAGCTGAAGAGAATAGAGCAGCTGAGCAGCTGAGCAGCTGAGAAGGCTGGGAAAGAAACAAACCCTATGTTAACCTACTGCTGAGATTGGAAGAAGGAAGAAGAGACTAGGCAGACATCACCCGCCATCTTGCTTCAACAACATGGCAACTGATTTTGGTGAGAAAGCAAACTTGAGTTGGACTCTTTAGGACCTTGGGACTGTAAGCTTTTACCCAAATAAATATCCTTTATAAAAGCCAATAGATATCTGGTGCTTTGCATCAGCACCTCTTTGGCTGACTAATATGCTCTCCATTTATTAAAGTCTTTATTTCCCTTCAGTAATGTATTACAGTTTTCAGTGTAGAGGATTTTCACATTTTTTGTTATATTAAATTAATTTTAATTTATTTCTAAGTATTCTGTTTTCTATCTCTATTGTAAGTGGAATTATATTGTTAATTTCATCAATCGTATTTCTAAATATTTTTTGTTCATATATAAAAATACAATAGATTTTTCCTAAATTGATTTTGTATCCTGTGACCTTGCTAGGATCTATAGTATAATGTTGAATAGAAGATTGTTCCCAATCTTAGGCAGGATAAGTGTTCAATGTTTCACAATTAAGGATGATGTTAGTTGTAGCCTTTCATAGATGCCCATTACCTAACTGACAAAATCCCTTCTTCTAAAACTTTGCTGAAAAACTTGGTACTGAATTTTGTCAAATGCTTCTTTCTGCATTTATTGTGCTGATTACATGGGTTTTCTCCTTTCATCTGTTAATGTGGTTAAGCCAACTTTGTATTCCTGGGATAAATACTCAAAAAATTCATATTGGTGTTTAGATTATTGTCCTCTGGCTCCTCCTCTAAATAGTGAAGAGTTTCTAACTTTTCCTTCACGGCTCACACTGCAACCCCAGCTCTGTCAGATGAGCTCTCAGTATCAGGAGCATATTCCCAACTCTTGCAGGGAGCCAGAGAATCTTTAGTTGTCATTAGTACAAACAGAACCCAGCATTCAGGTTTAAGAGTAACCCAAAAAGTAGGGCTGAATTTGTAGTCTGTGCCTTCTGCCATTTCTATGATTACCTGAGTTGACACTTCTGAGTTCTAAATACTGTGAGAGATTTTCTTGCTGTCTTCAGTCTCTCATCTTTGGGTCTCAAACTCCTTTAAAAAAGGAGATAGATGTGGTGCCTTATATATCTTTTAGCTCAAAGATCACAGTCATTTTACTTCTTTGCTTCTCCCCCATTTCCCAACTTAATATCTAGATAACAGGTGCAGTTTTCCAGAAATTCTCACCATTTCACAGACTCCAAAATTGGTAGCCAATCTTACTTTACTGAGTCCAGAGCAATCCTATGATTTTGTTCCTGAGTCCCACATAAATTGGAATCTCCTAGGTACTGGAGGGTAGATGTCCAGACAAAAACCAGAAGCAAATTAATGGATGCATTCTCTGATCAGAGTCCCAAATTTATTCTGAGGAACGTTCTAATCAAAAGGAGACCTGCTTAACCCTATTCCTGGTCTTAGCAAGCAGGACATTTAACCTGAGTGGGCTGAGTCATGCCATCATCAGTCCTAGCTCCTCAGATCTAAATTGGTATCCCCTCTACTACCATCTGTGCTATTAGACTTTGTTCCCTGAAGGTAGCCAATATGTCAATCTCTCTTCCTCCTCCTGAGTTGACTTTACCAACATCGGGGAAAAGAGTAACAAACACCAGGCAACATTGCTATGGTAAAAATGACTCTTGATTGATAAACTGCATCTGGATAGAGGATTGTAAATGTACTATTTAACTGGTGAAAGCTTTGAGTTTCTCTGAATGTAGAAATTTTTGTAATTGGGTGTATCCCTTATAGGATCTCTGGAGGCTATACTTATGAGACTGTTACAAGAGATATCAGCTCATGTGGTGCATGGATTCTCAGCCAAGGTAATCCCTGTTCCTAACTATGTGGATCTTGTCTCCTTGAACTTAAGTTGTCATTTGGGAGACAGGGTCAGAAAATAGACCTGAACTGCTGTGAGGACTCTGGTGAAAGAGGAATGTCCTGTTAGCATGCTCTGTTTCCTGTCCAATATCCTTCTTCATGAATCTAATGTTAAGTGTAGTCTATTCAGGTCCTGTGAGTCTGAATGTCTGGTTGAGCCTAAGTAAAGTCCATGGCGGTCCTTGCAACAACTCTAAGAATACCCAGGGCCTGTCAGGTATCTCATAATGTCTGAGTATCCCAATAATGCTTTGCTATCAACTGCCACAACTGAGCCTGATTTTTTGTACTGTATTCAATAGGATCTTGTCATGTATGCAAGAGTCTGTTTTTCCTTCTTGTTGGTGTATATTCAGAAATTCAACATGAATTCTAAAGATGGTCATATCACCAAATACTGGTTCAAGTGTTATGAGCTTACCATATAGATGTAAGCGCTAATTGTTTTGAAATTTTACATATATAATATATATAATATAAAATATATATTATATATATATTTTTTGGATGTACCAGGGCCGGGGATTAAACCCAAGACCTCGTATGTGGGAAGTCAGCACTCAACCACTGAGCTACATCAGTTCTCAACCACTGAGCTACATTAGTTCTCCCAAGTTGGTTTTTTCATGTGTTGTTTTTTGTTTTTAGGAGGTACTGGGGATCCAACCCAGGACCTTGTATGTGGGAAGCAGGCGCTCAACCCTTGAGCTACATCAGCTTCCTATAAATAATTTAATACTGGCTGCAGTAAATGTTCCATTGAAAGGTTTTGCTCCCCCAATTCCAAGGTCTATCATTTCTGCTATCCTTCAGTGATTTTTCCAACTACAATTCAAAATTCTCCTTTCCATTTACTGGTGTCTGCACCTCTTTAGAATGTGTCAGTTTTTGGTAAATATGCAGCATCAATAAAGGATTCCTGCCTGAGAGCAAGCCCCAAAATAAGTTTCTAGTTAGCAGAGGACTCTGACTCAGACAAAGGAGGTGTTTTAACTTCTTGGGTGCTAAAGCAAATAGATACATTGGGTTGACTTAACAATAGGAATATTGGCTCACAGTTTCAGAGGCTACAAGGCTTGCTTCCCTGGGGTCAGCATCTTCTGGCTGACCAGCAATCTTTGGGGTTCTTGGGCTTTTCCACTACATGTGGCAGTGCACATGGTAGTGTCTTCTCCTTTCTCTTCTGGATTCCTCCCATGGTTTCTAGCTTCTGGCTGATCGCCATGGTTTTTCTTTCTGTGTTCAATTTCCTTTGCTTATAACGATTTCAGCTGTATTGTATTAAGAGCCACCCTCATTCAGTTTGGGCACACTTTAACTGATAACATTTTCAAATGGGTTCATACCCACAGGACCAGGGGATGGGCCTGAATGTGCCTTTTGTGAGGGACATGATTAAAGCCCCAATAGGAGGATAGGGTTCTTTTACTAATCCAAGCACAGATACTGTAGATTTACTTTTGCCTTCTATCAAAGACTCTAATTTCAGAAGACATTTTTTGTCAATTACTGTTGATTTGAACAGCAAATTCCCAGAAGAAAATACTGAATAAATGACTAATCTCTAGGTGCTAGCATTATTTAAAAAACTCTAAGTGATACACAAAATAATTAAAACAGTCTATTTCCTCAAGAAATTTGCAGCTTATTTGAGGAAATGATAAACCCACATGATTTTTATTGATATAATGTGATTGCATATAATGCATATTTACATTACAATATAAAGATATAATAGTGGCAAAATTTAAAATAATGATTCCTTCCTCCATAAAAATCATGTGAATAGTAACAATTTCAAAGCTGGCAGGAAAAATGAATATAAATTGTATATAAGTTATTGCCACTTTTTCTGGTACATAAAAATACCCACCAAATTATTTGTACCATGTTGGTAATACACAGGCATTTTGTTTGCTATTATTTTAACATTATTGTTGTTAAATTTTAATACTTTCTTTAATATCCAAAAGAACTTTACTCAAATATTTTTTAAGTGTTGGTACTGCTGCTTAAAGTTAATAATGAGAATGGAATTTACTTGTGCTAATGTGCAAGTAATAAAACCGAATAACTGTCATATGTTGTGCTATTAATTTAAGTGACCGCACTCTGCAAATATAATAGAAAATATGTAACATTAAAGAAAATATGCTACAATGACCATGGATTTGTTGACTGAGAACATGCATCTAACCACTTACTGTCCCCACATTCCTCTACCCCTTCAAAACATATATTTTACAATCAATTCTTTTGGAAAACTAGTTTTGAATTATTTGAGATTTGAATCATGTGTGTCTTCCAAAACATATTCTTTCCATAAAATGGGACTGCCCTGTCCTGCATGAAGTAGTATATGATTAGAGATGAAAATGAATGGAACAAGATAATAAGCCAGAGTGATCAACACGGGCTACACTAGGATGGGGAAGTCATATTCACTTATCTATGGACTTTCAATTAACATAAATTAAATTCCCAATATGTTCCAGATAATGTGCTAAATGTGACGGATGAAAAATGATTTGAACATAGTCTCTACCTTCAAGGAATTTCATAAAACAGGGAAAAGAAACATGTACATAATAACACAAATAGTAGCATCCCAAAGAAATTTTGAGTTATCAAAAGTAGCATTAACACAATTTCTTCATTTAAGGTCAGAGAATTTTAGACTGTCTAAAATAAAGTTACTACTCCTACAGGAATTTTAGGGGGAAAAAAACTGTATGTGTATGTTTAAGCAATAAGGGTTCAGCTATAAAGTCTAATTATCATAGAATGTTTTCATTAAATCTACATTTTGCTAAAAAATAATGTCGTTTCTTTTCCTTTCATTACTAGTGCAGAACTTGTAATAAATTATTATCACCTTTTCTCTCATTTCTGTAATCAAAACAGCACAACTCTGCTCAATATAGATATGAATGTGTAGCTTTTTATTCCTACCCACAATACTAGTGTCTAATAAAGCCATTTATACAAAGAGCAAACCATATTCTCTGATTAAAAGATCAAAGTATATCCTATTGGAATTATAAAAACTCATGCTGTAGGAGAGTTCCTGCATTTGTATACGGTACTGCAGTAGCAAAGAGTAGCGTGGTCAAGCTTAAGCAGGGATAAGCATGAATGTCTTCTTAAGAGTCTATGACAACATAATTTAATTTAATACATCTCCATATTTCACCCTGTCATTCCTTTAAGGTAGGTCTTTACTTACAGAGGTTTCATTCATATATTGACAAAAGAAGTATGAGCATTTTTAGGCTGCTTTATAATATAATCAGTAGTTCCAGGAACATTTTGTGCGTTCTTGACTAAGCTTGGACTTGATCTGAATCTGCTAAAATCTGTTAAATTATTACCATAAGTATGAAAAGTTTTCAGAGAGCTATACGGAATATTATATTAGGAAGGTTTATAGAAGGAAAAAAACACCTTGTTAGTGACATTATTTTTTTCTTGAGAAACAAGAATAAGTTTTTCAACTTTGCAAAAAAGATAAAACTTTTAGCTTCAATGCTAATAGAACCAACCCGTAATTTTTGCTGTCTTTTCCTCTTGGTTTACTCGGTTCTCATCATCTTCTTCATTATCTTCTTCAAAGTCATCTAAATTGCCAATGTCAGCCTGCTTCATGCTCATCAAACTAGCCAAACTCTGCATGTCTTCGTCTCTACATCAATGATTCAGAATATAATACACAGTTCATTACAGTACATTGCTTGGAAAACAACTGTTTCTTAAGATGTTAGTATCAATATACTCCTTCTTTCTATAAGATATAATGTTATTTTAAATAGTTATACAAGAATATTGAAAATTTTAACACTCATGTTCATTAATTTTTAAATGACATGTTTAATAATTTTTAAATGACATGTTTAATAAGTAAGAAGAAAACAAGATTTAAAATTAACTGGTTAAGAGTTAAATTCTGTGCTGCAGATCTATGGAAGATTAAATTTTTCTTCATGGGATTAAAGTAAGGTTTCCTGATCATGAAGTCTGGAAATAAAAACTTGTGTCCAGAAACAGTTGGGCAGTTTGCAAAAACAGATGAAATCTACACTTCAAAATATGCAAACTTTCAAAAGGAATGATAACAGAAGTTCTAAATCTGAAGACTATGAACTCTTTTTGGGTTTGTGGGTAGAAGGGAAAGGAGGTGGTAAGTCCCTGTATATTTTATTTAAATGTGCATTTTCTCAAATGAGCAATAATTCCAAAAGAGTTAAGGAACCAGTCTAAACGAAACAAACAAACAAAAAACAACAAATTAAAAACGAAGTCTAAACTTTTTAAGAATTACAAGATGGAAAATGACCTAGGCTGATTGTGAGTTAAATGCCATATATTTGATAAAACGTAAAGAAATATATCTTAAGTGCTTTAAGTATAAATTTACAAGGTTTATAGTAAATGCTCCAAAAATTAAATCATTTAAGTTTTCTTTTTAATTTTTGTGGAAACATATGTAACAAATTTTCCCATTTTAACCACAATCATGTTTTCTTGATTTAATACTTTCCCTTAAAATTTAAATGAACTACAGTGAATGAAACATATTTCTAACATGTTATATACAAACTAAATTTCAATTTTTTACACTTCCACAAATTCAGAAAGTCAAAACACTTTCATTTGTAAAGTAATGCTTGTCAATATTCATCTATCTTTTAAATATAGTATAAAGTTGCATACCGGCTTTTGAAATTCTTTGCATTTTATCTTATTTAAGCTGTAGCACTGAAAATAATTTCAACCCTTTTAAAATAAATTTGGTGATACAAAGTCTGCATAAACAAAAACATTGTATTACTTTATATGAATGCTTTACAAATCATTCAGTTATCAATGAGAGATAATTGTAAGAATATAATATCATTTTTAAAAAATGTTAACGTTTAATTTTTACCCCTTAAATTTCCTCATATTTTAAACTTGAGCATTTTCCTTTGGGGAATGGAAGGAGGCAAAGAAGGAGGATATAGAGAGGGAGTTCAGGGATGTTCTGAGAAAATTCTCCACTCAAATTGAGACATGTGGTTTGACTGAATTTCCTCTCACCCAAATTCCTGTGAATGGTGTTGCTTCACTTACTGCTTCTGCCTTGTGGAAAGGAGTCTGCCCTCAAAGAATCTTCTCTGAATTTGTTTTCTAACTCTTCCTTTGTTTCCTTTTCTTTGATTTTGGCTTGGACTTCAGGGTAAAGTCTTTATTTTTAATTTCTTAGTATTTAGGTCTACAATTCAAGGTCATAAGACAAATGCCTAATTGCTTCCATTCTGTACTGTCTCCCTTCACATTCACTTAGAAGCCATCTTCCTAGAAAAGAGGTTTCCTGTTATGTACACCAAGTCATTTGCTGCCATGTAGATGAGTGCCAAACATCTAATTTTGACTGATGCACAGAATCCAGTCTAATCAGTCAAACAGACATGGCCAGTTATAGTAACCACATTTCACTAAGTCAAATACATTAAGAACTGTGATTCAGACTGTATTTAAATGTTCATAGCTGCCTTCTTCCCCTCACCTTTTAAATCTAGGCATAGAATTTCCATTTCTCCTGTCTCTGACCTTCTACTTGAAGTATGTAGTTATCTTTCAATACACTCATAATATGTACTTATTGTTTTTTGTTTTGGTAAAGGCCTCACCAGACCAGACCTTTTTTTTCCTCTTTTTTTTTTAAACCGGGGACTGAACCTGGGACATCGTACATGGGAAGCAAGAGCTAAACCACTTGAGCTACATCTGCTCCCTAGCATGCAAGTGCTAGGATTTGACTGTATTCTATAACCAGGGTGAATTTTTTTGGTTTTGTTGCCTCCTCTACTTATATTTACCTCTCACTTTATCTAGTTAGAATTTTACTCCTTTAGGAGGTTAGAACTGGGTATAAGTTGTGCAACACTTATTTAGTGCTTAAGTGATTTTATTGAAAAGGATAATGATCTAACTGTAACTTTCTATACAATTTCTGTAAGGTGAGACAAAGAACATAAATTGGCAAAAGTTCTTTTAGTTCTTTCATCCCTCTTATCCTAAACTTTTCATTCTGGGTTCTTTTAATGTCTCAGCTGTATCAAACAGCTTTAATACTGACTGTCTGTATTTTAAGACTACTTACCCTGAAGACTAATATGAAACAAACACTTATGATATCCTATTATATACAACTTAAAATTTGAGACCAACTATAATCACTTATATATTATTTTTCATTCTTTGGAATAAAAAAAGACTATTTATAACAAGGAGTTATTCATTCAGCCTCTGAAACAAAAAATGGCAAAAATGATTAGTATGCTGAAGGATGTTCTCAACTGCCACCAGTCTACTAAGTCAAAAGCTATTTACCTAGGGTGTTTCAAAGCACAATTTGAAGACACCTATTTGACAAAAGAAACTTACGTGGCTTTTCCTTCCCGAAGGAAAATACAAGATAAAGAAAACTGGAGAGTGGCAGATACAACTTTTTTAGACAATGGCTTGAATTTTAACTTGACATCCGTCTGAGTTGGCATAGGGCTTGCATACTGTTTCATGTTGATGCTGCTAGTAGCAAGAGCTTTCCTTCGACCAGAAGGGGATTCCTGAAAGGTAAACAATAATTAAGTATTTTGGACTTAACTGCTTTATAACCAAACAGTTTAAAATATTATTTTAATGTAATAAAATAAAAACTAACAACCTCCTTCTCCAATGAGATCCTCTAATATAATAATAAAATAAAACTGTGTTGAAGTTGTACCATAGCTTTTATATCTACAAGTAAGACATATATTAAGTTGGATAGAACTGTCCCAGGCAGAAACGAGGGAAGACTAGACAATATACAAGGAAAGCAAAAGCAAGAAGTAAGACAAAGTCTCAAGGGTTCCTATGAGAAAAGAATCTAGAACACAGCTAGGTATCATCAAGAAGTACTCAACAATTATTTTCTTTCCATTGATTATATTTAATGTATTCTAATGATATTTCTCCTTTCTGAACACTTAAATTTTTTAAAAATAGAATTCCCAGCCTAAGTGGCATTGCATTCTACCTCCTTTAAGACTATAGTATCTGAATTCTACCTATCTTGTAATTTGGGCCTTATTTCTTCTCAGGGCATTTTCTGGTCACTCTAGTCCATAGTTCTCTCTTCCTTCCCTAAGATCACATATATCAAAGAAGACAAACAGTTGGTTTCTCAGATCTTATTCCCATGGCAGACATTGCTAATTGACCCTAGTGAACTCAAAATTCTTCCCAACACAGCTATTGCCAATTCACCAGAATGGGAATACAAAATGAAACCTATTTGCCCTCAATGATATTTAACATTATATTAACAGATTGTCTTTTTTCATAATTAATCTTTATAGAATGATAGCCTAGGAGAGCAAAATAAGGAACAGACATAAGTTATATTTAAGGCACTGTGTAAATTCTAGAAAGATATGATGATGAATAACAAACCCTGACTTTATGTTCTAACGGCAAGCTGAAATTTCCACATGTAGGATAATTTGTAAATAAGTTAAATCAGAGGTAATATAACAATATACCATCATTCCTTATAGTTTACTGGTCTGAGAGTTGAAACCAAAATTTAAGGCCTAATTTCAGAGCTGTATGACCTTAAGCAAATCAGTAAACTTGAGTCTTGGTGATCTTCCCTATAAAATAAAGAGGCTGAACAGCAATCATTTAAGCTTTACAATTATTTTCTATAAAATTACCTAATTTTCTTACCAAGGCAGGAAAAACTATTACTAATACTTTTGTGTTGTTATTTAATAAATCTGCATTTTTCCTATGACTGACAAACTTGTCTAAATTAAGGATTCAATAATTTAATCATAATATTAAAGCAATCTTTTCCAAATAACTGATATTTCTGCCCAACAGAATAAATCAAAATATAATGTAGCAGCCCTAAAGAATACCTCATTTTAAAATGTGGTCTTATCTGTCAGATTATGCACAGCAATATTATACAGAACTATTAGTGCATGTAGATACCTTATGAATGAATTTCAAAAATGCATCAAGCACTTGAGAAGGATTTAAGCCCTCTCAGAAGAAATACTTAAGAATATGCAAATACCTTCAACTGAATCAAGTTGAACAGATGTGACTATCCCAAACAATACAAGTGTTCTTTCTCTGGTCGCTACTGTCAATCAAAGAATAAGATTAAGGTCCAAGGCTCTGACAATGTGCAAAATGAAAAAGTACGATCAGGGAGTATCAATTTATTACACTGATATGAACAATAATCTCTCATTGTACCTTTAGAATAGCTAACAACTACATACAATACAGGATTTAAAGCCTCTGTTTTGAAAGCATTACATACACACTGCCACACATTCTTTTCAGGTTTTGCTAAGTCAATTTCACAAAGTATGACATTGTACCTTAATAGTAATTATGTAATTTTATAACCAAATAAACTAGGAAAATTGAGATGACTTGAAAGTGAGCATAATTTTGAAAGCTCAGTTTAAGAATGGATTCTGCAAATGTAGCATTTTAATGATTCATATTCCATCAATTTCATTTTTAGAATAAAAATTATATAGAAAAGTTTTCTGCTGAACTCAGTTTTATGGCAAAAAGAGTGTTTTATGTATTTGGTAAATAAGTGTCTGAAACAGGCATGGAACTACTGATTTCTAAACACAATTAGTGTAACATTTAATTAGGCAATTATTTGTTCAGCCATAATAAAAACAGTTGTTTGTGAGGTCCAGGCAGGTGAGCAGAACAAAGCTCTTTTGAAATCTATATCCATTCCTAACATCAACATAGGGCCTCACTAGACTCTTTATTCTTGATGAAGAGGAGTCTGAATGGGTTTCTAGTAATTCTTTACCCAGGTCAAACACTATAAAAATATCTTAAAATCAGTGGAGTGACATCATCAAGAGCATGATGTAGTACATTCCTGGATATGTTTCCCCTAAAAGACAGCTAAATAAAAGGGCAGATTCAACTGGCTTGGAACTCTGGAGGATAACAGAGGCAGGAGAAAGACTCCACAAATGCTGAATCAAAGAAAAAAAAAATTCTCACCATTAAAAAATAACAAAAAAAGTAGAGGTAGGGGAGCTGTAGGAACTTATCAGCCCAGATCTGTCCCTCATACTCAGTTCTTCTTGATTTAAGAGACACAAAGCAGGGGATTGTCGGAAGATGGCACTGGACTAACAGGCAGAGCTCAATGCTCTCATAAAAACAATGGAGAAAGAGCCAAAAGCTGTCCAAGGGACCTGCTTTGGGGGTCAGCAGACCAGGGCAGTACTACACAACTCCCAGGAGGGAGTTGAAGAAGCTGAAACAACAAACATGAGTTACCCGCCCCATGGTGGCCAGGAAGGGCTCTCCTCCCTCACCCCCAAGATATTAAGCTGGTGTAAAACCCCTGGTTCACTGCAGACGACTGAGAAGGGAACAGACATCTTCCTCCCTGTCTGCTGTTTCAAGGGAAAAGGGAGGGGGAGTCAGAGGCTTTTCTTCAGTCAATTTGGCCAGCAGAGCTTGCCTTGAATCTCTGCTCTGGAACACAGGAAAGCCCAGACTGAAGCACCTCTGTGGAAAGGTGTGCTGAAGAGCACCATGTGCGGGTCAGTCTGAAAATTACATGGACAAAAACTGTTCTTGATTTTCTCTGTATCGTTACCACTGGAAGAAAATCTGTGCCCCATTAGTGAGCCCCTGGCCCAATTTTGATAACTTAAGCCAGGCAATTTTAAAGACTTAGAATAAGTTGAACCACATATCAAAGAAGAGCTCTGGAAAAAAAAATAGATGAGAGAGAGAAATTGGCTATCAGAGTAAATTCACCAATTCAGATGCCTAGACATCAGCAAAAAATTACAAGCCATACTAGGTAACAGAAAGAGATGGCCCAGACTAAGGAACTAACCAAATATCCCCAAGAAGTACAGGATTTAAGACAATCAGTGATAACCAATCATCTTTCCTAAATCACTTCAAAGAATTTAAAGAAAATGTAAAGAAATAAAGGATATTAAGAAGACACTAAGGTGAGCATAAAGAACAATTTGAAAGCCTGCAAAGAAAATTAACAGACCTTATGGGAATGAAAGACATGATGGATGAGAATAAAAATACATTAGAGGCATAAAAGAGCAGATTTGAACTGCTCGAAGACAAAATTAGTGTTTTCAAAGACAGACCACCTGAAATGGAAAAGACAGGAGAACAGAAAGAAAAGAGAATGGAAAAAATGGAACAGTCTCGGGGAATTGCATGGCAGTGTGAAATGCATAAAAATTCGTGTTATCAGTGACCCAGAAGGAGAAGAGAATGGAAAAGGGGCAGAAAGAATATGTGAGGAAATAATGACTGAAAACTTTCCAACTCTTATGAAAGACATAAATATCAATATCTAAGGACAACACATCCCAAACACAGTAAGTCCAAATAAACCTACGCCAAGACACTAAATATTCAGAATGACAAATATCAGAGATAAAGAGAGGATTCTGAAAGCAGCAAGAGAAAAGCAAAACATCATATACAAGAGAAACTCGATAAGATTAAGTGCCAACCTCTCATCAGAAACCATGGAGGCAAGAAGAAAGTGATATGATGTATTTAATGTACTGAAAGAGAAAAACTGCCAACTAAGAATTCTGTATCCGGCAAAACTGTCCTTTAAAAATAAGGGTGAGTTAAAAGTCTTCACAGACAAACAAAAACTGATAGAATATGTTACCAAAAGATCAGAATTACAAGGGAGTGCTGCAGCCTGAAAGGAAAAAAACAAGGGCGAGAGATTTGGAGAAGAGTTAGGAAATGAATCCAGGGAATGGAGAGGGCCTGCATCTGCAGGCAGGATCATCCCACCCACCATATCCATGGGATATAAGCCCTCTCTCACTTGGAGTTGGAGTGGACATCACCGTCCCAGTCCCCTCAGGATTGGGGGAAGAACTATGGACTAGAGAGGACTTGATGGTATTCTCTTATTCACATATGGTGATTCTAGCAATGCAAGAAATTATAACAATGAGGTGGAGCCAGTGGCCACTTGACACTTTTGGGGTAGGGAGGGGACGAGCAGTTGAAATACAGGGGCTTCTTTGGGAGTTGGAGGTTGTCCTGAGTACTGTTGTGGCAACGGATGTAGGCCATTTTAAATCAGCACACACCACTCAGAACTGAGTGGGAGAGAGTGTGGTCTACAATGTGAACTGTGGTCTATGGTTGGTGGCAAGGCTCCAGGATGTGTAAGTTCATTGAGGGTGGTGGGCCACACTGTGGGAGATGTTTGTGTGGGATGTGGTGGGAGGTGTGGGAGGTGGGCAACATGGGAATCCCAGTGGGTTTCCCATGTATTTGGGTATATTTTTGTATATTTTGTATATTTTGGGTAATCTAAGCACCTCTTAAAATATATGTGTATATATATATATATATATATATATATATATAAATAACATTTTTGTAAGCAAATACACATATATGCATATATATTTATATATCATTTTGCAAATGTTTGTATGTATTGTGAGAATTTTGATTTTTACCCATAATAAAAAAAAAAAAAAGATTATTAGGAAGGGTAATCTAAAGGGTAGGAAGACAGACAATAGAACGATATGACAACAGAGAGCAAAAGGACAAAACGGACAAAGTAAGCAATGCCTTTACACTAATAACATTGAATGTTAATGGCTTGAACTCCCCAATCAAAAGACACAGACTGATAGAATGGATAAAAAAATATGAGCTGTCTATATGTTATCTACAAGAGACTCACCACAGAAATAAGGATACAACCAGGTAAAAAGTGAAAGGTTGGAAAAAGGTATTCCATGCAAATAGTAACCCCCCAAAAAAGAGCTGGAGTAGCAATACTAATATTGGACAAAATAGATTTCAAATACAAAACTGTTATAAGGGATGAAGAAGGCCATCATATATTAATAAAAGGGGCAAATCACCAAGAAGAAATAATTATACTAAACATTTATGCACCTAATGTGAGTGTCCCAAGATACATGAGGCACACACTGGCAAAACTGAAGAGGGAAATAGATGTCTCTACAATAACAGTTGGAGACTTCAATACACCACTCTCGGTACTGGATAGAATACCTGGACAGAGGATAAATAAACAGAGAACGTAAATAATATGATAAATAAACAAGATCTAACAAACATCTAGAGCATTGCACCCCAAAACAGTAGGATATAACAGTAGGATTTCTTTTCAAGTGCTCATGGATCCTTCTCCAGGATAGACTATGTGTAAGGTTCACAAGACAAGTCTCAATAAATTTAAAAATTGAAATTAAACAAAACACTTTCTCTGAAATAATGGAATGTAGCTGGAAATCAATAATGGATGGAAAAAGAGAAAATTCATAAATATATGGGGATTAAACAACACACTCTTAAATAATCAGTGGGTCAAAGAAGACATTGCAAGAGAATTGAGCAAATATCTTGAGACAAATGAAAACGAGAAAACAACATACCAAAACCTAGGGGACACTGCAAAAGAATTGCTGAGAGGGAAATTTATAGCCTTCAACGTTTACATTAAAAAAGAAGAAAGAGGGGAGTGGATGTGGCTCAAGTTTTTGAGCTCCTGCTTCCCACATGGGAGGTCCCGGGTTTGGTGGATATAGACCATGTTAAATTTCATCAAAATTTATAAAAGTATATGGTCCAAAATGTAAACCATAATGTAAATCATTGATCATGGTTAGTAACAATACCTCAATATTTGCACATTAATTGTAACAAATCTACCGTTCACATGTAAAATGTTATAAATAGGGGAATTTTGGGGACATTGGAATTGTCCTGAATGATGTTCAATGACAGATACAGGCCGTTATATATCTTGTCATAACTTACAAAATTGTGTGAGAGGGAGTTTAAACTACAATATAAAGTATAATCTACACTTGTGGAAAAGCTCCAATATGTGTTCATCAATTGTAACAACTGTACCACACTAATGAAGGATGTTGTTGATGTGGGAAACTGTGGGAGGGGTAGGGAGTGGGGCATATGGGAATCTCCTACTTTTTAAATGTAACATTTATTTAATCTAAGTAACTTTAAAAAAAAGTATTTAAAACAAAACAAACTAACTAAAAACAAAAAACAAAAAAACCAACCAGCAAACAAATGAAAAAACCAACTCAGGAGACCCCATGTGGCTCCATGGTTGAGCGCTGGCTTCCTGCATATGACGTCCAGCCCCGGTACCTTAAAAAAAAAAAAAAAAAGAAGAAGAAGAAAGAAGAAAGAGCTAAAATTGAAGCTCTAACTGAAAACCTGGAATAAATAAAAAAAGAACAGCAAACTAATCCCAAACCAAGCTGAAGGAAAGAATAGTAACGATCAGAGAAGAAATAAATGAAATTGAGAACAAAAAAAAAAACAATAGAATCAACAAAACTAAAAGTTGGTTCTTTGAGAAGATCAACAAATCAACAAATCCTTAGGTAAACTGACAAAGAAAAAAGAGAGAAGACACAAATAATTAAATCAGAAATGAGAAGGGAAACAGTATCACTTACCCCACAGAAATAAGAGAGATCATAAGAGGATACTAGTAACAACTGTATGCCAAAAAAGTAGACAATGTAGAGGAGATGGACAAATTCCTAGAAACACACAAACAACCTATACCAACCTGAGAAAAAATAGAAGACTTCAACAAACCAATCACAAGTGAAGAGATTGAAAGAGTCATCAAAAACCTCCCAAAGATGAAAAGCCTGGGACCAGATGGCTTCACAGGTGAATTTTTACCAATCATTCAAAGTTGATCTAATACCAAACTTGCTCAAGCTCTTCCAAAAAACTGAACAGGAAAGAACACTACCAAACTCATTCTATGAAGCCAACATCACTCTAATGCCAAAACCAGATAAAAATACTATGAAAAAAGAAAATTACAGAACAATATCTCTAATGAATATTGATACAAATCCTCAACAAAATACTTGCAAACAGAATCCAAAAGCACATTAAAAGAATTGTACACCATGACCAAGTGGATTTTATCCCAGGTATGCAAAGTTAGTTCAACACAAGAAAATCCATTAGTGTAATAAACCACATTGATAAATTGAAGAAGAAAAACCACATGATCCTCTCAATTGAGGCAGAAAAGGAATTTGACAAAATACAGCACCCTTTCTTGATTAAAAAAAAAAAAACACTCCAAAGGATAGGAGTATAAGGAAGCTTTCTCAATACGGTAAAGAGCATTTATGAAAAACCTACAGCTAGCATTGTACTCAAAGGTGAAAGACTGAAAGTTTTCCCACTGAGATCAGAACAAGACAGGGATGCCCACTGTCACCATTGTATTTCAAAATTGTGCTAGAGGATCTAGCTAGAGTGATTAGGCTAAATAAATAAATAAATAAAAGGCACCCAAACAGGGAAGAAAGAAGTAAAACTTTCACTATTCACTGATGATATGATCCTATATCTAGAATCTCCTGAAAAATCCACAATAAAGCTACTAGAATTAATAGGAGAGTTCAGCAAAGTGGTGAGATACAAGATTAGTATGCAAAAATCAGTAGTGTTTCTATACACTACTAATATGCAATCTGAGGAGGAAATCAGAAAAAAACTCCACTTATAATAGCGATTAAAACAATCAAATATATAGGAATAAACTTAACCAAGGACCTGTATTCAGAAAACCACAAAATACTGCTAAAAGAAACTGAAGAAGACTTAAATAAATAGGACATTCCATGTTCATTGACTGGAAGACTAAATATCGTTAAAATGTCAATTCTACCCAAATTGTTTTACAGATTCGACACAATCCCAATAAAAATCCCAAGAGCCTTTTTTGCAGAAGTTGAAAAGCCAATTGCCAAATTTTTTGGAAGAGTAAGGAGCACCGAAAAGCCAAAAAGGCCATAAAAAAAGAAACGAAGTTGGAGGACTCTCAGTTCCTGACTTTAAAGCATATTACTTACTACAGTGGGAAAAACAGCATGGTATGGCATAAATACAGATACATTGACCAAGGGAACTGAATTGAGAACTCAGAAATAGACCCTCACATCTACAGTCAAGTGATTTTTAACAAGGCAGTCAAGTCCTCCCAGCTGGGCCAGAACACTCTATTCAACAAATGGTGCTGGGAGAACTGGATAACCATATCTAAAAGAAAGAAAAAAGACCTTTATCTCACCCCTTATACAAAAATTAAGTCAAAATGGATTAAGGACCTAAATATAAAAGTAACAACCATAAAACTCCTAGAAGAAAATGTAGGGAAACAACTTCATGATCTTGTAGGTGTTGGTTTTTCAAACCTTATACCCAAAGCATGAGCAACAAAAGAAAAGAAATGCAAATCAAAGCTACAAAGAAATATCATTTCACACCTATCAGAATGGCCAGTATTAAAAAGACAGAGAACTACAAGTGTTGGAGAGGATGTGGAGAGACAGGAACACTTATTCAGTGTTGGCGGGAATGGAAAATGGTACAACCGCTGTGGAGGACTGTTTGGCAGTTCCTAAAGAAGTTGAATATAGACTTGCCACGTGACCCTGCAATACCACTACTGGGTAATACCCAGAAGAACTGAGAGCATGGCATGAATAGATATCTGTACACCAATGTTCATAGCAGCATTATTCATGATTGCCAAAAGTTGGAAACAACTCAGGTGTCCAGCAACCAATGAATGGATAAACAAACTGTGGTGTATTCACACGATGGAATATTATGCATCTGTAGGAAGAAATAAAGTCATAAAGCATATGACAACATGGATGAACCTGGAGGACATTATATTGAATGAAGTAAGCCAGACATAAAAGGACAAATACTGTATGACTGAGTTACTACGAACCAAATATATTGGGTAACATATTGTATAATTCTATTTATATAAAATACAAATATAAATCAGTGTATAAAGATGAAATTTGATTAGTGGTTATGTAGGGCTAGGAAGGCATGCTAAGGGGTGTGGAGTTTTTCTTTTTGTAGTAATGAAATAGTCCTAAAAATTTTTGTGATGATGAATGCACAACACTGTGATTATACTAAAAGCCATTGATTATACACTTTAAATAGATTGTATGGTATGTGAATATATCTCAATAAAACTGCTTAAAAAATAAATAAATAATTGTGTAAGAATAGTCAGAAATAGCAGCTATGTACAGCAGGGGAAACAGAGAGAGATTGGGTGATGAAGAATTTTCTTGTTTGTCTATTTTTTGTTTATCATTACTAGTACTGAAATAATGAAATGCTCTAATAATGATTGAAGTGATGAATGCACAACTATGTGATTATACCAAATACCACTGATTGTACACTTTGGATGAACTGTATGCTTTAATTATTTGTATCAATAAAATTGATTTGTTATTTTTTAAAAAAGAAAATGTAGGAAAACATCTTTAAGATCCTGCGGTAGGCAATCGTTTCTTAAACCTTATACACAAAGCATGAGTAATAAAAAAAAAATAGATAAATGAGACCTCCTCAAAATTAAGCACTTTTGAACTTCAAAGGACTTTGTCAAAAGGGTGAAAAGGTAGCAGACTCAATGGGAGAAAATATTTGGCAATCATATCTGATAAAGGTTTAATATCCATGACATACAAAGAGATCATACAACTCAACAATCAAAAGACAAACTACCTGATTAAAAAATGGACAAAGGACTTGAAAAGTCAATTGTCCAAAGAAGAAATACAAATGGTGAACAAACACAAGAAAAAAATGTTCAACATCACTAGTGATTAGGAAAATGCAAGTCAAAACTACAATGAGATATCATTTCACACCTATTAGACTGGCTGCTATTAAAAAGTCAGAAAACTGTAAATGTTGGAGAGGATGTGGAGAGACAGGAACACTTATTCAATGTTGGTGGGAATGGAGAATGGTACAGACACTGTGGAGGACTGTTTGGCAGTTCCTAAAGAAGTTGAGTATAGATTTGCCATGAGACTCAGCAATACCATTACTAGGTATACCCAGAAGAACTGAGAGCAGAGACATGAACAGACACCTGCACAATGATGTTCATAGCGGCATCATTCATGATTGCCAAAAGTTGGAAACAACCAAGTGTCCGTCAACCGATGAATGGATAAATAAATTGTGGTGTATATACACGATGGACTACTATGCAGCGGTAAGAAGAAATGAAGTCGTGAAGCATATAACAACATGGAGGACATTATGTTGAGTGAAGCAAGCCAGACACAAAAGGACAAATACTGTATGACTGTGCTATTATGAACTAAATATATTGTGTAAACTTATGGAGTTAATAATTAGAATATAGGACACCAGAAAATAGAAGTAGAGAATGGAAAGCTGAGGTTTAATCTGTGCAGAATTGGTAAAAAGGTTGTTTGTGAATCTTTGGAAATGAATAGAAATGGTTAAAGCATATCATGGTGTTTGTAACTAGCAGTGCTATTGTATAGGTGTAACAGTGGTTGAAAGGGAAAGTCTAAGAAGGTCATGTATATTACTAGAAGGAAAGCTAAAAACTGTAACATGGAACTGTATAAGATAGTAAAACCTCATGTAAAACAGGCATATGTGTGATATTACATATATAAGACTGTTTTTACAAAATATAAATACAAATATACTATAGGGAAAGAAACAATAGCAGCTATGTACAGCAGGGAAAGCATAGCAAGATTGAGGTGATGAGTTTTGTTTGTTGTTTATTATTATTATTATTGGAATAATAAAAGTGCTCTAAGAATGACTGAAGTGATGAATGCAAAAATATGTGATTATACCAAATACCACTGATTGTACACTTTGGATGGATTTATGCTTTATTAATATTTATCATTAAATCTGATTTATTAAAAAAATAAAAGTAAACAGAATAATGAAAATAGATGCAAAAAGAAACAATCAAAAAACAAAAAATATATGTACCTAACATTGTATAATTTCACTGACATGAAATAATTATAATAAGCATATTCATACAGTCAGAAACTAGAATACAGGTTACCAGGGGCTGGGTGGGGTTAGGGAATAGGGAATTAATGCTTAATTCATAAAGTGTTTCTGTTTGGGGTGATGGAAAAGTTTTGATAATGGAAGATGGTGTATGTAATCAATACAACTGAATTATATATTTAAATGTGGTTAAAAGGGGAAATTTGAGGTTGTATATATGTTACTAGAATAAAGACTTTTTTAAAAACTCAAAAAAAAAAAAAAAAAAAAAAGAGACACAAAGCAGCAGCACTCCAGTCTAGGCACCTACTGCCATGGTCACTGATCACAGAACTACCCATGGCAGCAATGTAGAGTCCCATGCTCACTCAGGCATGGGGACCCAAGGCCACATAGAAACAAGGTGGGGCTCTAGTGGTTGGAAGGCAGGCACATACAAAGTAGCCTCACAGGAACATAAATGACTTGTGGGAGAACTACTGGCAAGGTGCGTACACATCTTAATTGCTAGTGGACCTAAACGAAATAATTGGGTGTCTGGGTCCAAGGGTCAATTCCCTAATGTGGAAGTTACTGAAGGCAGAAAGTTTCCATGAAAAGGGAAAACTCAACTGTGAGCCAAAAATTCTTTATCCAGCAAACTTGTCCTTCAAAAATGAGGGGAAGTTTAAAATATTCACAGATAAACAGAAACTCAGAGTATGTGTCAACAAGAGACCTGCCCTACAAGAATTACTAATGAAAGGAAAAGACAGGAGAAAGTGGCTTAGGGTAGTGTAAAGAAATGAAGATCATCAGTAAGGGTAACTAAAAGGGTAAGTGCAAAACTCAATAGTACTGTACCCTCAATATACAACTCTACTCTTTAATTCCGATAAGACTCAGAATACAATTGAATAGGAAAATGGCATTTTCCCTGGTGACAAACATGCAAAATACAGAGTGGTAAAGTGGACAAAAACAACATAAAGAGGGGAAACAGAGGGATATGGGAGCACACAACATGTATGCTACTAAAGCTCAGTTGGCATATTTCCAAATTAGTAGGTTATAGATGTAGGATATGTAATATAAACCCCAGGGTAACCACAAAGAAAGTCTTAAAAAAATATACAGAGGGAAGTAGATGTGGCTCAAGCAATTGAGCTCCTGCCTACCACATGGGAGGTCCTGGATTTGGTTCCTGGTGCCTCCTGGAGAAGACGAGCAAGACAGCAAGCTGGCACAATGGGCTGGCATGGCAAGCTGATGCAAAAAAATGACTCAACAAGGAGACACAAAGAGGAAACACAATGAGAGACACAACAAAGCAGGGAGCAGAGGTGGATCAAGCGATTGAACACCTCCCTCCCACATGGGAGGTCCCAGGCTCAGTTCCCAGTGCCTCCTAAAGAGAAGATGAGCAGACACGAGCAGACACGGAGAGCACACAGTGAATGGACAGAGAGAGCAGATAGCACAAACAACGGGTGGGGGTGAGGATAAATAAATAAAAATAAATCTTTAAATACATATATATACACACACAGAAACAAAATTGAGAAAGGGACTAGTTAGATACATCACAAAATATCAACTATACAGAAAAGTAGTTATAATAAAGGAAGAGAGGGACAATAAAAGATATGACATACAAAAACCAAAGGACAAGATGGCTGAAGTAAGTACTACCTTTACAGTAATAACAAGGAATGTTAATGGATTAAACTCCTCAAACAAAAGACACAGATTGAGAGAATGGATTTAAAAAGGGGGAGGGAGAGAGTGGATGTGGTTCAAGCAGTTAAGCACCTGCTTCCCACATGGGAAGTCCTGGATTCCGTCCCTGGTGCCTCCTGAAAACAAAAACAAACAAGCAAACAAATGAAAAAACCAACTCAGGGGAGCTGATGTGGCTCAGTGATTGAGCACTGGCGCCCCAGTACCCCCCAAAAAAAAGAAAAAAGAAAAAAGAAAAAAAAGCATGATCCAACTATATGTTACCTACAAGAGATCCACCTTAGACCCAAAGACACAAATAGGTCGAAGGTGAAAGGATGGAAAAAGATATTCCTTGTAAATAGAGCTGGGGATAGCTGTACTAATATTGGGCAAAGTAGACTTTCAGTCAAAAGATGTTATGAGAGACAAAGAAGGACACTATATATTAACAAAAAGAAGACTCCACCAAGAAGAAATAACAATCATAAACATTTATGCACATAACCACAGTGCTCCAAAATACATGAGGCAAATACTTTCAAAACTGAAGGGAGAAATAGACACTTCTACAAGAATGGTTGGAGACTTCAACACACCACTCTCATCAACAGACAGAACATCTATATAGAGGAACAATAAGGAAACAGAGAACTTGAAAAGTATGGTAAATGAACTAAACTTAACAGACAAATACAGAACATTGCACCCTAAAACAGCACAATATATATTCTTCTCAAGTGCACATGGATCATTCTCCAGGACAGACCATATGTTGTGTCACAAGACCAGTCTCAAAAATTTTTTAATGATTCAAATTATACAAAGCGTCTTCTCTGACCATAATGGAATGAAGCTAGAAATCAATAAAAGGTGGAGAACTGGAAAATCCACAAACATATGGAAGTTAAATAACACACTTAAAATATCAATGGGTCAAAGAAGAAATAACAAGTGAATTGGGTAAATCTCTTGAGATGAATGAAAATGAGAAAACCATATGTTAAACTTATGGGATGTGAGGAAGGCAGTGCTGAGAGGGAAATTTATAGCACTTACATTAAAAAGGAAAACACTTACATTAAAAAGGAAAAAAGAGCTAAAATCAAAGACCTAACTGTGCACCTACAGGAACTAGAAACAGAACAGCAGACTAAACCAAAAGCAAAAAAAAGGAAAGGAATAACAAAGATTAGAGCAGAAATAAATGAAATTGAGAATTAAAAAAAAAAAAAAGAACAGTAGAGAGCATAAACAAAACCAAAAGTTGGTTCTTTGAAAAGATCTATAAAATGGACAAATCCTTAGATAGAATGACAAAATAAAAAATAGAGAAGAGGCAAATAAATAAAGTCAGAAATGAGATGGGGATATTACTACTGACCCCACAGAAATAAAACAGATCATAAGAGGATACTATAAACAACTGTATGCCAAAAAATTAGGCAACTTAGATGAACTGGACAAATTCCTAGAAATACACAAAATAAGCTACAGACTCTAAAAGAAATAGAAGACTTCAACAGACCAATTACAAATAAAGAGATTGAATTAGTCATCAAATACCTCCCAATGAAGAAAAGCCCTGGACCAGAGGGATTTATAGGTGAAGTTACCAATCATTCCAAGAATAAGTCATACCAGCCCTGCTCAAACTCAACCAAAAAAATTGAAGAGGAGGGAACACTACTCACCTCATTCTATGAAGCCAGCAACAACCAAATACAAAAGCTAGATAAAGATACTACAAAAAAAGAAAATTACAGACCAATTTCTCTAATGTATGTAGGTGTAAAAATCCTTAAGAAAATACTTGCAAATCAAATCCAACAGCACCTTAAAAGAATTATACACCATAATCAAGTGGGTTTTACCCCAGGTATGCAAGGGGTGGTCCAACACAAGAAAATCAATTAATATAATATATCACATTAACAATACAAAGGGGAAGAATCTCATGATCATCTTGACTGATGCAGAAAAAGAATTTGAGAATATCTAGCATCCTTTCTTTATAAAAACACTTTAGAAAATAGTAATAAAAGGAAAATTCCTCAGCATAATAAAGGGCATATATGAAAAACCCAAGCTAACCTCATTCTCAATGATAAAAGATTCGGAACAAGACAAAGATACTCAGTGTCATCACTGTTATTCAACATTGTGAGCAATTAGACAAGAAAAATAAAAGACATACAAATAGGAAAGAAAGAAGTAAAACTTCCCATTCACAAATGACATGATCCATTACATAGAAAATCTGGAAAATTCCACAAAAAAGCTACCAGAGCTAATAAATAAATTCAGCAAGATGGCAGCGAACAAGATTAACACTGAAAAATCAGTCAGGCTTCTATACACTAATAATGAGCAATCTGAGGAGGAAATCAAGAAAAGAATTCCATTTACAATAGCATCTTAAGGAATGAAATATATAGGAATAAATTTAATCAAAGATGTAAAGGACTTGTACACAGAAAACTACAGAATATTGCTGAAAGCAATTTAAAGATTTAATTAAATCAAAGGACATTCAATGTCCACGGATTCCAAGACTAAATATCATCAAGATGTCAATTCTACCCAAAGTGATTCAACACAATCCAATAAAATTCTGAAGGCTTTCCTGGCAGAAATGAGAAAGCCAGTCTCTAAATTCATATGGAATAGTAAACATCACCAAATAGCCAAAACCATCTTGAAAGGGAACACAGTTGGAAGACTAACATTTCCCAATTTCAAAACTTATTACAAAACTACAGAATTCAAATCAGTGTGGTAATAGCACAAGGACAGAACTACAGACCAATGGAATTGAATTGAGAGTTTAGAAATAAACACTCACACCTATGGCCAATTGTTCGACAAGGGTGCCAAAGACACTCAGTGAGAAAAGAATAGTCTCTTCAACAAATGTTGCTAGGAGAATTGGATAGCCATGTGAAATAATGAAGGTGGACCCCTACCTCAAACTATATACAAAAATTAACTAAAAATGGATTAAAGACCGAAATATAAGAACCAAAATTATAAAACTCTTAGAAGAAAATGTACAGAAACATCTTCACGACCTTGTATTAGTGGTTTCTTAGACTTTACATCCAAAGCAAGAGAAACAAAAGAAGAGATAAATGGGAATTCATCAAAATTAAAGGAATTAATCAAGAAAGTAAAAAGAGAACCTAAAGAATGGGAGAAAGTATCTGGAAATCATTTATTCGATATGGGTTTAATATCCAGAATAAAGAACTACAATTCAACTACAAGAAGACATACAACCCAATTAAAAAAATGGATAAAACACTTGAATAAACATTTTTTTCAAAGAAGATAACAAAAATAGGCCAATAAATACATGAAAAGACACTCAATGTCATTAGCCATCAGGGAACTGTAAATCAAAATCATAATGAGATGCCATCTCATACTCACTGGTATGGCTCCTATTTATTTAAAAAAATAAAAAATAAAAAATAAATGTTGGAGAGGATGTGAAGAAATAGGAACACTTGTACATTGTTGGCAGAAATGTAATATGATACAGACAGTGTAGCAACCCAGTTTGGCAGTCTCTCAAAAAGTTAAACATGGAATTATCCTACCACCCAGCAATCCCACTAGGTATACAACCAAAAGCAGGGACTCAGATATTTGCACACTGATGTTCATAGTGGCATTATGTGCAATTTTCAAAAGATGGAAGTAAACCAAGTGTCCATCAACAGATGAATGGATAAACGAAATATGGTATACACATGCAACGGAATATTATTCAGCCATAAAAAGGCACAAAGTTCTGACACATGCTCCAACATGGATGAAACTTGAAGATATCACATTGAGTGTAATAAGTCAGACACAAAAGTCAAATATTGTATAATCTCACTGATGTGAAATAAGCAGAATATACAAATTCATAAAGTCAGAAACTAGAATATAGGTTCCCAGGGATGGGGTTGAGTTGGGTTATGAGGACTTAATGCTTAATTGGCACAGAGTTTCTGTTTAGTGTGATGGAAAAGTTTTGGCCATGGATGATGGTAATGGAGGCACAACTTTGCGAATGTAATTAATGCCACTGAAATGTATATTTGAAAAGGGGTAAAAAGGGAAGTTTTCGGTTGTATATTTTATCACACATGTACAAAAAAAACTCCATAGAACTGTACAATACAATGAACCCTAATATAAACAGTGGGCTAAAGTTAATAGCATAATTATAATAATATTGTTTCATCAACTGTAAGAAAAGTACCATACTAATTCAAAATATTACTAATAGGGAAAACTGTGAGAAGGCATTTTTGGAAACTGTTTTCTGCATGATTTTTCTGTAAATCTACAACTGCTCTATTAAAAACCAAGTATTTAATAGATTTAAACAATACATTTTAAATAATAGTAATAATAAGAAAATATAGGGATATTTCATTTCTAATACTAGTTCCATGAATTTTCACTCTTCATAACCATCAAGTGTAAATCTTTACCCACCCAAGATTTTTCAGTCCTATAAACAGGAAAGAAATAATTGATTGTACTGCTATATGAGCATGTCTTTTGTACCTTACATTACTTCTTTAAAGACTATGGGTCAGGCAGTCAGAGAGTATTTAGAGTTACTGTTTTTGTTGCCAGGGTCCTTATGCTGCTACTTCAGATCAAATACAGGATGGGCAAGAGGACAGAAATGAGAGAAAAAATAGTACAAGGAATTCCTAGAGAAAGGCAGTTAGAGGACAAAAGTCAATGAAAAGTGAGAGTTTATGCATTTCTATCTCTGGGTTTATGTTTATCCATCTGTTTATATGTGAATCTGGTAGTATTTTGGGATTTATTTCAAAATCCCTAAAACAGCAGTTCTTAAATTTGTCTTGTACTTTTAAACAAAACCAAATAATACTAGAAGATCTTGTTAAAAATTCAGATTCCTGGATCCCATCCATAGAGATTTTTAAATAGTAGAACTAAGGGAGAGGCCTAGAAATCTGCCACATTTCTCTAAGTGCTCCCCGGCTTTGCCCACATACATACAACACTACTACCAGGTGATTCTCATACAATGAAACTAGAATGACACTTTAAGAAATACTTCCGTGAGAAAGCTCTTACATAAATTTATTTTGCTTAAAGTATTTCACTTTCATTTTTCATAACTATTCTTGTTATGAAAAGGCTTTAACTTATATATTTCCATATCTTTGAAATCCAGCCTATCGTAGTAGGAATAAACAAACCTGGGATAGAATGTGGCACTACCATTCACAGGTTAATTTTCCTAAATTTCGTCTCACTTCACACTTAGAATGGCAAACATTTTTCAAAAATTATTCTGTAAAAAAGACATTAACTTCAATAATTTAGACAAGAGATGTCCTGTCCACCTTCTTATAATTTGAACTAAAGAACACCGTCATTTGACTACACTGCTGATTAGCTACATGCAAGATTACATAGCAAGATTAGCTACATGCATTTGTGGTAAAAACTACAATGTATAAAAATACATATAAAGATGTCTGAGTCTCATTAGAATGTATTTATTCATCTTATAATCAGTTCATTCTTTATTAGAAAAGTTATAACATCTTTTCTCTTTTTGGCTGATATGCACAGAAAATATTTATTCATTTATTCTAGGATGGGAATTGCCAAGTCATATGCATTCCCTACCTACATGTTCAACTTTACTAGAAAATGACAAATTGTTCTCTAAAGTGGCTGTATTAATCTACACACCCTGACAGTTTCCGTTTTCCTCATTCTTACCAACACTTGGTATTGTCTGCCTCTTGTATTTTTTTCCAATCTAATTATTAGCTCATTATGGTTTTAATTGCATTTTCCTGATTATTGATGACACTGGTTATCTTTCATAGTTTATTGGCCATGTGTTTTCACCTCTGTGAAATCTTTTTCTACTGTGCTGTTTATCTTTTGAATACTGATTCATATCAGTTACATATGCATTCTTGTACTATGATTGTTAATTTGCTGTGTCAGTTTGGCTAAGTGATGGTATCCAGTTGTTAGGTCAAGCAAGCAGTGGCCTGATTTGTGACTGTGAGGGGTATTTCGTGGATTTAAATAATCAGTCAATTGACTGCATCTAAAGCCGATTACATTTACAATCAACAAAGGAGATTGCCCTCAACAATGAGAAAATCTCATCCAAGCAGTTGAAGACCTTAAAGGGAGAAATGATTATTTCAGCAGTCAGAAAGAATTTCTATCTCTACTTCAGTCAGCTGCTTCTCCTGGAGAATTCGTGGAAACCTTTATTGGAGTTTTCAATTTGTAGCCTGCCCTACAGACTTAGTATTTGCCAATCCCCACAGTCACAAGAGCCAATTCCCATAATAAATTTCTTCTTTATATATATCTATATCTCTATATATGTTAGGTTTGTTTCCCTGGAGAACCCTGACTAATTCAGATTTTGATTTTGGTACTAAGATTGGTTCTTCAGAAACAGAATCTTAAGGATGAGATTTCTGAGTTGGTTTTTGACATTGGTTTTTTAATCTGATTAGATTAAATGATGACTACATTTCCAATGATCAGGAGGGCACTTGTAGTACATGCGGTGAATTGGCAGTAGAGATACACAAAATATCACCAATGGATACTGCTACTCAAATGCTTAAGAGAGGCAAAACTCTGGATGACAGTATATTTGATACCTTTACAGAGTTTTGTGGAGTTGAAAAGTATAATGATGTTGGCTGGTTGTTCCTAAATATGCTGGATACAGTTGCTAAAGAAAGGGATTAGTTCAAGGCTTCACGTTTCCAGGTCAAGTGCCACATGAAGGATTGTTGTACCCTAAATTAGCCTATTCTATGCCTTCATGGCAACCAGAGTAACGTAGAGAAGAAAATTTTCCACTGTCCCCTAAGTGTCCTATCTGAAAAGCACACAACCTCCCCTCCCTTGAACAATCTTGCAAGAACATCTCAACCCTGCAGCTATGCCCCAGGCTATCAGGACGTGGCACCTGTACATCCTGCTTGCTTGCAAACTGCGTCAGCAACCCCCTATAAAAGGGAGCCATTTTAGAACCTCAGGGCTGCTGTTCTCTCCTGCGTGAGAGGTGCTGCAGACACCCGCGGGCTTAGCTCAATAAACTTCATAAAAGTGGTTAAAGTCTGAGTGTGGTCGATCTCCTGGGTTACAACAGGATATGAAAGTTTCTATGTGTGCCCTGATAGAAATTCTTATTTCTTGTAGCCACACACTTGAGCTTTCTGAAAACCAGACTCAGAGTCTTATAGTGTGAGTAGCTAAATTCCAACATAAATTGAATTCCCCACCTTGCAGGAGCTCTGCTGTTAAAGTAAAAGCATTGATGGGGAAAGAATGGGGTCCCGAAAATTTGGATGGGGACATATTGACCAATAATGATGAGAGTAGCAACACTGAAACCCTAGTTCTGCTGAGTCTTCTCTGTAGATAAAGAAGAGATTAACCTTTCTGTGCCTGGTAAACCTTTAACTGTCTCCCTTGAGGAAACAGCCCTTATACCTCAGTCGGAAGAGATTAACCCTTTTTCACCAGATGAAACTGTAATGGAATGCCCTGAGGTAGTTGGCTTGCAAGACACTGCTAATTCCTCTCATAACTCACTCCCACCACCTTTCTTTCCCTATTTTCTTCCAGACCTATAACTATACTGAAGTCCCAAAAGGGCCCAGTCAGGTATAAAGTATGACCCATGAAGGAGTATTATATACTCCAAAAGAAGTACATACTTTTTTCCAGTTTATATAGACTGAAATTAGGGGAATATGTGTGGGAATGTATATCAACAGTGTAGAATAATCTGAAAGGAACAAAAAGTTGGATCAGGTAGAATTTATTGACATGGGCCCACTAAGTAGAGATTCTGGATCCAATGTTGTAGCTTGAGGGGTTAGAATGGGCTCTAACATTTGTTCAGGTAGTTGCCTGAAGCTTGGACAAAAAGATGGCTTATATTCCCTTAAGTCGAAATGCCGGAACTAACCAGGTATAATGTAGATGAGGGGATCCAAAGACTTAGAGAAATTGGAATGTTAGTAGATTTATCATGTAAGACCTACTCACCCACCCATGAATGTTCAGAGGACAAACTTTTCACCAAGTGTTGTTGAATTATGTTAGGTATGACTGTTATGGTTTTTATTTAGAGCTTAAGTTTGTTTAGAGGAGATGTTCATGGGTGCCAGGTTGACAAGGAGTGGACTGTGATGGTTAATTTCATGTGTCAACTTGGCTAGGTGATGGTGCACGGTTGTTTGATCAAGCAAGCACCGGCCTGTGAGAGTATTTCATGGATTTAAATCATCAGTCAGTTGATTGCATCTATGGTTGATTACTTCTACAATCAACAAAAGAGACTGCCTTCAGGAATGAAAGTAGTCTCCCTCATCCAATCAGTTGAAGGCCTTAAATGGAAAAATGATAATTTCAGCAGTTTAAAAGAAGAATTTCTATCTCTACTACAGTCAGCCAGCTTCTCCGGAGGAAATCATCAAAACCTTCATTGGAGTTTCCAGCTTGTGATATGCCCTATGGAATTTGGACTTGCCTATCCTCAAGGTCACATGAGTCAATTCCTATAATAAGTCTCATATGTTTACATTCACACACATATAAGTACATATACATATATATCCTTTTGGTTTTGTCTCCCTTGAGAACCCTAATCAGGTACTAAATCCATTGTCACTTAAATATGTTGTAAATATCTTCTGACTTTTGGTTTGTATTTTCACTCTCTATGGGATCTTTTGACCAAGTCCAATTTCTTAATTTTAATGTGGATTCATCAACCTATTTCCTTGTGCTTTTTGCATTTTGTTTAAGAAAATCTTCTGACCTCCAGATCTTGAGGCTATTCTATACTGCCTTCAAAATGTTTATATGTTTGCTTTTCACATTGAAGAGTTAATGCCACCTGGAAAATTTTGTGTGTGGGTTCTCAGATAGAGATCCAATTTAATTTTTTAAAAAAATTATGAGTAAATAGTCATCACAGCACAATTTAGTAAATAGTGCAGTACCCACTCTGTCAAAAATCTGGTTTCCATGTATGCATTTATCTGTTTCTGGACTCTCTAATCTGGCCAATGGCTCTAACCATTGCAACAAGACAATATTACTTTACCTATGAACCTTTATCTTATATGGTACTAGGGCAAATTTCTTCCTCCTCATTTTGTTATTCACTAATAACCTTTGGCTATTAGTGACTTGTGTTTACAAATAGTTTCAAGTTCTATGAAAAATCCAGTTGGGATTTTCATTGGAATTGCATTGAATCTACAGATCAACATGAGTGTATTGACATCTTCACAACATTTAATCTCCTTATTCTAAAATAGGGTATTTCTTTCTACATACCTACTTAGATCTCAAAGTTTTTCTCCACATATGTCTTACATTTATTTTGCTATATTTATTCCTATTCTATATTGGTATTTTTTGTTCATAATGTAAATTGTATTGTCTTTTAAGTTATATTTTTGAATTAATTGTTTCTGGTAATTGAACTTGCAAGCAGATTTTTGTATGTAAGAAACCTTACTGATACTCTTTAATTTTAATAACATATATTTCCTTTTGGGTTTTCTATAAAGACAGTTACATCATTTAGAAATTCAGCTATTTGTTTCATTTTTCCAATCTTTATATAACTTTTCTTACTTTTTTCTTGCCTCTAATAATACAATGGCTAGGACCTTTAGTATATGTTGACTAGGTATACTGAAGGTGAAGGGGGCCATTCCTGTATTATTCCTGACCTTAGATGGGAATACTTTTGCTTTTTAATCCTTAAGTATCATATTTACTGTAGGTTTCTTTTCTTTTTTTGTCAATAGTATCCTTTATTAGATTAGGGAAGTTCCTTTCTATTACTAGTTTGCTTTGAGGTTTTTATCTATTTCTTTTTTCTTTATACAAATGGGTATTGAATTTATCAGATACTTTTTAATGTAACTACTGGGATAATTTAAAGTTAGTTTTTTTTTTTTTTTTTTTTAACTTTAGTCTGCTAATAGATTCTGTAAAATTAAAGCAACCCTACATTTCTGGGAAAAATCCAACTAAGTCATGACGTATATCTTTATTTTAATATATATTCCTGGTTTGGATGCCTAATGTTTTCTTCAGATTTTTGTATCCATGTTCTTGGGGAGATAGGCCTATAATTTTCTTTCTTGTACTCTCCTTGTTATGTTATGTTAACCTCAAAAAATGAACTGGGCTTCCTTTCCTATTTCCTGAAAGACTTTAAGGAAGGTTGGAATGATCTGCTCCTTGAAAGTTTGGTAGGAAGCACCTACACATTTTTCTGGGTCTGGTACTTTTCTTTGTGAGAAGGTTTTTAGCTACTCATATCACTTCTTTAATAATTATAGATGTATACTCAGGTATACATCTTCCCAAATCTTTTAAAATATTTTCCCTTTTAGGAATTTAGCCTTCTAATCTAAGATTTCAAATTGACTGACATTAAAAGTATTCAAAGTATTTTTTATTATGTATAATTTCTAAGGAATCTATAGTTTTGTACATTTTTTTTCACCCCCAATTCTATTTATTTGTGCCTTCTCTCTTTTGTTCCTAAATAATTATTACTATAGGTTGTCTGTTTCATTAGGCTTTACAAATCAACAACTTTTGACTTTGTTGATCTTTTCTAGTGAATATTTCTATTTCAGTCATTTCTGCTATTTTTCCTTTCTCTTATTTTCCTTGAGTAATTGTGTTCTAACTCCTAATTTTTGAGCATTTCTTCTTCTTGATGTAAGCATATAAAGCTATATATCACAAATGTATTGTTAAAAATTGTTTTTGTTATTCTTAAGTTAAATATGTTCTTATTTTCATTATTAGTTCTTTGACTCACAAGATGTTTAGAATCTTTGAAAGATCTACATGGAGTTTTTCTTACATTTTTTTGTAACTGATTACTAATTTAATTGTACTGGGGTCACAAAATGTGGTCCATATAATTCCAATCGTTCAAAATTTCTGAGACAAGTCTATGGCCTACCACATAATCAATTTTCATAAATTTTCCATGGGTCCCTGAAAAGTTTTTACCTGACGTTTGTACACTGCACCATCCACTTTTATGATTGGATCATTTTTGTGTAAAATCACCTGTAACACCAAATCATTATATTTTCTATTTGGTGAGGGAAAGTAGAGCAATTGAAATGTCTAATGCAACGTCATGGAACATTTTCCAAAGTATATAAAATCAAGGAATAAATAAGTGAAAGAGATGAAAAGTTGCTTATAATCTTGACAAAATTCCATGTAAATGGAATTTATAAACCTTGTGATAAACCCTTTTTCCCAATTCACCAGCCCTTGCCCCACATATACACACCAAAGTTTTGAGCACTTTCTATATTTACTTGATTGGATAAAACACCAACATTTCTTACACCTGTATTACTGCAATATTCTTCAAACTGATCTTGCTACTGCTGCTGCCTTTGCCCTGCAATCTATCCCCAATACTGCAGCTACAATGATCTTGTTAAAGTCAGATTATCTCACTCAACTTGAAAGCCTCCAGCAGCTCCAGTGTAGAAGCCAAAGCCCTCTTATTCAGACAAAGAAGGCCTATATGATCAGGCCTCTCTGACTTTACTCTTTGACCTTATCTCCTACACTATTTTTCCCTCTTCTTTTCTCTGCTCCTCTATACTGGCCTCCTTGCTGTTTCTCCAGCACATCAGGTAATGTCTGACTTAGGGCCTTTGCACTTGCTACTTCTCCTACCAGGAATGTTCTTCCCATAGAGGTTATGTAGCTAGCTCTCTCACTTCCTTCAAGTCTTTTCTCAAAACTCACCTTCTAGAGCAGGGGTTCTTAACCAGGGGTCCATGAGCTTGAATTGAAATTCAAAAAACATTATTCTTGTGGGGACGTGTTGGTGCAGGTGTGATATATTTATTAAATAATACACAGAATAGTGTGGAGTTAGTAAGGGGTTCATGGTTTCACCTGACCAGCAAAGGGGTCCGTAGAACAAAAAAGGTTAAGAACCCCTGTTCTAGAGGCCTTCCCTGACCACCTTACCTAAAATTTCAACCATGCTCCAAATACACACATTTAATATTCTCCTTCCTTACTTTTTTTTTTTTTTTTTACCGGGAGGTCCTGGGAATCAAACCCAGGTCCCTCCATATGGGAGACAGACACCTAACCACCCAAGCCACATCCGTCCCCTTCCTTACTTTTTTTCTCCTTTTGTACCTACTATCAAATATACAAATATTTTATTTATTAATTTGTTATGGTCTGTCTCCCCTACTATAATGTAAATTCAATGAAGGAAGAAATTTTCCCCTATTTTATTCACCACTGTATCCCAGCTAAAGAACCATGCTTGGCATGTAGCCAATAATAAATACTTGTTGAGTGAATGAACAAATTTGTAATTCCATGATTTATAAAGAAAACACTTTGTAATATCTTTACATCATTAGTTTCTCCAAGATTTTTTTCACATTTCTTTCAGACACCTCTCATAAATAAGAATGGAGATTGAGATTTCCTAAAAATGGAGTAACATGTAATTTAGGAACAATAACTGTACAGTTTATTTTCACTTATAGAGCTGGGCAGAGACATCTCCAAGCCAGACAGGGCACTAGCAGGTAGAAATGACCTTAGCTCTAAGGACGAATTAGGGCAAAATAGGGATTCCCTCATTTGGTTTATGGGGAAAGTGAAGGGGGTGAACAGCATCAGTATTTTCTTGGCAAGACCGTTCCAAAAGCACTGTGTCGGAGGTTCAGCTGCCAGAAGACAGCACAGAATTAGGAAAGTTAGGTGTGAGGGAGCTCTGGCTGACATTAGGAAAATCCATGACAAGTTCATACTCAAAGTACTCCCAATCAGTAGCCCCAGACTACTTCACAGGCTTCTCTTCCCACCCTAATTCACTGTCTGACCTTTAACATCTTACCTCCTTGTATTTTACGATTTTCTCTCATAAACAGCATATAGCCAGAATTTTTAAATATCCAGTCTTAAGACCTGTTTACATTCTTTAATTGAGAGCTTCAACAAGCTTTTGCTTATGTGGGTTATACTTATCAATATTTACCAAATTAAAATTAAAATGAAGAAATTTAGAAAATATTTAATTCACTTAAAAACAACAATAATAAATTCATTGTGTTAGCATAAATAACATTTTCCATTTATAAAATAACATTTTGATTTCCATATCAAAATATTTAGTGAGAAGAGTGTCACTGTTTTACATTTTTGCAAATCTCTCTAGTGTCTTTTCTTCAATATTTGGCTTAACAGACAAGTCGATTCTCATATCTACTCTGACATTCAGTCTGTGTGATATATTGATTTGGTTGAAGTATATGAAGAAAATCTAGTCTCACACAGATATGTAGTTGAAAACGGAAGTAGTATATTAATACCCTGTTCATATCATTTCAGATCTTTTTTGATACTATACTCAAACTCAAGAAGAGGTAGTTTCTTAAAGGTTAATGGTAATATGGAATCTGAAATTACATCAAACTCTGTTATATTAAAATCCATTGCTGTCATGCATGTTGAAAGAATCTTTTATCCAAGCATGATTTTGTAACCTCTCATTTTGGTCATTTGGAAAATAATGCTTACCTAAATTATATAGATCTTCCAAATGTTAACAAATTTCATTATTAATACCCCAAAATCACATTTGCTAATATCACCATCTATTCCATCAGGAAATTCTTTAAGCATTGGGAAATTGTCAAGCTCAAGGTGGCAGGTACAAGTTTTTCAAGATTCTAATTTTTCACTTGAAAGCTCAAATTTTATCATTGGCAACAAGTAATTTTAACTGCTTACTTTATGGGTTGAATAGTGTCCCCCCAAAAGACATGTTCAAGTCTTAACCCCCAGTCCTATGAAGATGACCTTATTTAGAAATAGAGTCTTTTGAAGATGTAATTAGTGCAACTGGAAAAAGACGTTGATCAAAAGAGGGAAAAGGAAAGCGGATGTGGCTCAAGCAACTAGGCTCCTATCTACCATATAGGAGGTCCAGGGTTTGATTCCCAGGGCCTCCTGGTGAAAAGCAAGCTAGCCCACACAGCAAGCTGGCGCAGCAATATGACACAACAAAAAGAGACACAGAAGAGAGACAATAAGAGACACAGCAGACCAGGAGCTGAGGTAGTGCAAGAGATTAAGCAGCCTCTCTCCACTCCAGAAGGTCCCAGGATGGGTTCCCAGTGCCACCTAAAGAGAAGACAAGCAGACACAGAAGAACACACAGAGAGCAGACAGCGAGCGCAAAACAACAAGGGCGGGCGGGAATAATTAAATTAATATTTAAAAAGGGGGGGGGGAAGGTAAAGACAAACATGTTTATATGGCTAAGAGACTTCAAAGTGGGTCAGGAGGTCCTTTCAGAGGTTATGCTTATGCATGTCTCAGCAGGATCTCATTGACTGCCAAACTGGACAGTATCCCAAATAGCAGGGCTCCGGAGGGCTCTGGAGACACCCAGGTACTATGGTCAAGGCAGATAGCTCAAGAGTTTGGTGCCTTGCCAGTGGGCCCTACTTTGGGGTTTGTGCTCCCCAGTGTGACAGAACTGAACTCAGTTGTGGTTTCCATATACATGGCTCTTCGGTCCCTTCTATTTGAACCTATAGTTTGGTGTTAAGAGTTGGTAGGTATACAGCCAAGAGACTTGAATCTTTGGACTGTCCATGTGCCATCTGGGCCCTGAGCTTCAATGGAGTTGCAACACTAACTCTCCAGTTCATTGGATTCACCCAGGACAACTAAAAAGAAGGTGATGATAGACAATCACCATACCAAGGAACCGAGAGAATCTAAAACTGCAAGCAAAAGAGTACCATCCATTGGCCATACGGGACTGAAGCCCCCTCTCAATTAGAGGTGGAGTGGGCATCACCATCCCAGAATCTTCAGGATTGGGGAATGAACTATGGACTAGGGTGGACTTACTGGTATTCTACTATAGACTTATTGTAATTCTAGCAATGAAAGAACTTATATCATTGATGTGGAGGCAGTGGTCACTGGAGGTTCTGAGGTCAGGGAGAGGGAAAACAGGTGTAATACGGGAGCATTTTTGGGACTTGGGAATTGTCCTGAATGACACTGCAACAACAGAATGAGGCCATTATATATCTTGCCATAACCTATAGAATTGTGTGGGAGAGAGTGTAAACTACAGTGTAAACTATAATCCATGTTTAGTGGCAATGCTCCAAAAAGTGTTCATCAATTGCAATCAATGTACCACACTAATGAAGGATGCTGTTAATGGGGGTTAATTTCGGCGGTGTGGGGAGCAGAGAATATGGGAATACTATATAGTTTTTATGTAACATTTATGTAATCTAAATATCTTTTTTTTAAAAATAAAAAATTTAAATAAAAAAAAAAAGATGTGATTAGTAAGATGAAGCCAAACTGAATTAGGGTGAACTCTAATCCAATATGATTGGTGTCCTTATAATAAGGGAAGGGGAAACACCATGTGAAGATGAAGACATGAAAGGCCATCTGGAGACAAACACAAATCATCTATAAGCCAAGAAATGCCAGGGATTGCTGGCAAACTCCAGAAGTTAAAAGAGGCAAGAAAGGATTCTCCCCTCCAGGCTTCAGAAAGGGCATGGCCTTTCCAACACCTTGATTTTGGACTTCCAGACTCTAGAAATGTGAGACAGTAAATTTTTGTTGTTTTAAGCCATCTAGTTTGTGGTACTTTGTTACAGCAGCCCTACAAACTGACTCCTACCTTGAACTGCTCAGTTTCAAGAAAATATTTGCCAAACACACAAGTGTTAATAACCTATTTGTCTGTCGGTCATTTTTTCAATTAAAAATGATGTTCCAGGAAAAAAATGGCTAGCTTAGTTTACAACTCAGATAATTGCTCAAGAGCTTTTTTCTTGAACAACTTAGTACTTTAATATGCTTTATGTATACTCCCTTTTTTGTCACAGAGTACATTAAAAAGATCAATACTCAAAGATCAAAATTTAGTAAAATTAATACTTTTACTATATCATCAAGAACATTCTTAAGTGGAACTCATATGAGGGCTGGCTCATGGTTACAAATTTTCAAGGATGATATTGCCCTTACCTCTTAATGCAAAGAAGAGAAGAGAAAATTTTTCTTATTTTCTTCTGTGTAATGAGTTTATTTCTTCTTCATCCTTATGCTGATGGGTAGAGCTCTGGGGTCTAAGTTTTACGCAACAAGGGGATTGTATTAGACCTTCTACCTTAGGGGAGGGGGAAGTGCTAGACTTTTTCTGCATCTCCATGTAATTATAAAAGCAACAAATCAAGGGTTCAGTAGAAACCCTCAGTGAGAAAGGTTTGATGGTTGTTTTTCTTCCAGGATTCCTATTTTAACTTAAAATTTTAAAAACTTCCTTGGATTCTTTCCATCTGTGTCATTCTAGGAGCACATTTAAAAAGATCTTTTTTGTGGGGTTTTTGTTTTTCATATTTTACCCAAGTTTTTAGCTGTTTTCCAATAGGAGAGTTATTCGTGCTATCTAGTCTGTCATATTACCAGAAGCAGAATTGATCATTTGAATTTTATAAGAACAGAACCGAGCATTTTGATAAAGAAACAACTATTACAATAAAGTTCCCCTGTTTCACACTTACCAAAACTCTTCAATTTAGTAATTCTTAGTGATTTATCAAAACTGAGAATTTTTATTTTATTGGGATTCTCTAAATGTGGATCATCAACCCAATCATGTATGTCTATTTTAGATAGTATGTCTCAACAAACCACAAGCAAGTAGTGAGTCTCTGAATGATAAATCACTGATGGCAGCACATATGTATGCAGAGTCTTACAGTCTAATGCTCAATTCTGTTTATGACCTTGTCCTTCAGAACTCTAAATTCTATTCTGAGTACTACTGATTCAGGAAATGAAATGACAGGCAGCAAAAATTCTGAACAGTATTTAAAGGACATGTGACCAGGCTAATGCTGGCCTTAAAATTCTCATTTAGTTCTTGTCTTCTGTCTCATCACTACGTAAATTATTTCAGTGTATGGAATGGAATCAACATGCTCAATTATTTCTGTATTGTGTAAAGGTTCTCTTCTGCTTCAAGAACCAAAACTGTCAAATGGAATAACATGGAATTGGAAAGGACCTTAGAGGTTTCTTAATCCAATCTCTTTGGATTAAGAACATCTTATACTATCCCTAACAGAGAATTATCAACTTTGTTTCCTGGTACCTTTCATTCAAATTAAAACTCCCAAGACCTTATTATTCTACAACAAAATAATGTGGTGTGCTATAATAACAAGGCTAATGATTTTGTTTTCATTTATTCTACAAATACTTAGAGCCTATTATGGGCCTTGCATTCTCTATTTAACTATGTGGCAATACTTTAAACTTTATTTTCATGTCTGGAAGTCGAAGAGTTCTAATTTTTTCAATATTCAATATTGTGATGCTGGTCCTTTGAGCTTTCACAGCACCTCATTTCTCTGGCCATGCCAAAAAGATCTTTGCTTCATCAGCAGACCAAAATGGAATACTACAGAATTTAATTTGGAGCCTATGGAGCAATTAAATGCTAAAGCAGACATGTCACAGGGAGCTCTCTCAACCACAAAGACTTAATTAGAAACCATATCAGCTAAAATAACCAACTTAGATGGTCGGATGGAAAAGGTTTGGTAGCACAAATATAAATTGAAATGAATCAACCTAAAAATCTGTTTAGATATGTACTCAAAATATTTATAAAAACTATTATATAGGTTTTAGAATAAAATCTAACCTAAAAATTTCAAATGAAAAACATCAACCTTCTCTAAGAAGGAAATTACAGATAGATATGCATTAAAAAACAAGTTAAAGTATTCAAATCAAAGGTTTAAAAGCAAGTAGGCTTTCCAAACTTAAATATATATATATATATATATATTTTTTTTTTTTTCCCCTTAAAATAACCCTGAAGTCAAGTCTACTACAAAGTTGTTAAAGGGCAATTTGTATCAATCCCTGCTCATGTAACCCTAAAGAAAGCAACAAGTTTACTCATACTATTATATTCAGTTTTTTAGTCATAAACAGAAAACTACACTAGGAGATTTTAAAATTAGTTTCCATTAGATGGTCTAAGGGAACTATAATCATCTGTTAGTTTAAATAAAACCTGGTACCCAAGGATTAGGTCATCAGTGGCTAGGACTTGAACATGTGTTGATAATGATTTCCATTACTTTATAACTAGACACACTTACTACTGAGATCCAGACCCAATTACTCAAGTGCCCACTGTTCATTTTCTTTTATTTATTTATTTTTATTTTTTAATTAAAAAAAAATTTTTTTTATTTTACCGGGAGGTCCCAGGGATCGAACCCAGGTCCCTCCATATGGCAGACGGACGCCCAACCATTTGAGCCACATCCGCCCCCCGCCCCCACTGTTCATTTTCACCTGCATCACAAACTCAGCATAGCTAAACTAAACTCATATCTACCTATCAAGCTATTTCACCCTTACGTTCTCAGCTCAGTGAATTGTACCACCATCCACCAACCAACAGAATCCCAAGAATCACCAAACCAAGTTTGTGCTAGCTGTGAAATATCTCCAGAATCTGGACCCTTCTTTCCATCCCCAGTGCCATTTCTGCCAAAATTCAAGCCTCCTATCTGTGACCAGACCACAGCATTAGCCTCTGGACTCATTTTTCTATAATCTAATGTTATACTTTTCCCCTGATTTTATAAGAAAATTTACCATAGAAAATTAAAAGTACACAGAGAAGTACAAAAAAGAATCATTCAAAAACTTTACTAAATAACTAAAACCACTGTTATTATTTTGATACATTTTCTCTAGTCCTTTTTAAACAATTGAGATGATACTATTAGTAAAACTTTATAATCAATTTTGTAAACTTAACATTATAACTTTGTAAACCTAAATTTTAGAAGTTGTGTATCATTCTGTAATATGGATAAGACCACAAATTTGAATAACTATTCCTTATAAATGAACATTTAAGTCATTTAAATTCGTTCTTAGATGTGCTGCTGGTACGATGAATACCTTTATACCCAAAGTATTTTTAGTATTTCTGACTGTTTCTTAGGACAGATTCCTAGAAGGGGAATTTTTGAGTAAGATATTTGAACATTTTAAAGATTTTATACATATTGCTACATTGCTTTCCAGAAAATCATTCCAAGTTATAATCTACAGTGTATAACAGTGCCAGTCTCACTCACCACACCCACAGCAGCACTATATATAATATTTAAATCTTTGCTAAGCTGTTAGGAGAAAGCTTGTATCTCACTGATTTAATTTACATTTCTTTGATAACTCATGACCTTAAATATACTTTCACATTTATTATCCATCTGTATGTTCTCCTTTGTGCATGCCCTTTATTAATATTATTTGGTCTTTTTTAAACAAATGGTTTCTAGAGCTTTTTAATATTGAAAATATTAGCCTTTTGTCTGCCATTTTTGTTATTAATATAGTTAATATTTTCTTGCTTTGTGTTTTAAGAATTAACAATCTGTTTTTTTCTTATTACTCAAGTAATGAAGATTCATTATAAAAAATAATTAGAACATACAGAAAAGTAAAGAGTACATGAAAATTACATATAATCCCACCACCAGAGACAAGCATTTTATATTTTATTGTATATTTTTTCTAGTTTATTTATTTATTTTTTTTTATTTTTTTTTTTTTTTACCGGGAGGTACCGGGGATCGAACCCCGGTCTCTCCATATGGTAGACGGACGCCGATCCTTTTGAGCCACATCCGTTTCCCTTTCTAGTTTATTTATATTCATTTTTAAGAAAAATTGGATTATACATTATACATATTCTTTTGTAAACTGTCTTTTTCTATAAAATGTGCTCAATATACTTGTATATTAGTAAAACTATTTTTTTTTTTTTTTTGCATTTAATATGTTGTCTTTATTGAAAACAACTTTCAATAGTTGGGGTTGTAGCTGGGGGTCCTGAAAAATTCAAGGTTACACATTGTTACACCTATATAATACTCCTTGACCCTATAAGTTGTCATTTTGTTTTATATGACAATTTGTCTCAGTGAATTTGACTACCAGGATATAATCAGCTGGAGCATACTTACATATGGGTAGATTTTTTTTTTTTTTTTAACAAATTAATATCACAGTTTTTCATTTTGACAGACTTTGACAGACCATAGCATTTCCATGTGCTACCTAATGAAAATATCAATCACAACTAAACTATCGATGATGGAAATAATGTTGCATCTTGTTCCCCTATTTTATATGCCAGACAGGCATTCCCTCTGAGTTACAAAACTCTGGACTCAGATCTGTCCACACTCCTATGGTAGGACGTGATGGCAAACCCTTTTCGCAGTCAATTATGGCACAATTGAGCCTTCTTTTAAAATGACAAGCCTAGCTTGGATTTGAATCCAATCCCCAGGGCTTGACTACCCCTGCTGCCTGTCTACTCAGGTGTCTCACTCACAATGCCACTTTTAATGGCTACAAATATTGCATTTTAGACATAATTTAACTAATCCCATATTTTTGGACATGGAAGTTGTTTATAATTTATCATATTGCAAGCAGTAACCACGTGAAAATCCTTTTAGTTAATTCTTTACACTCATACTCAATTATTTCATTAGGATAAATTTCAATTATTTTAATAGAAAATTGGTAATGGGTATACATGGGCAATTCACAGGGGAAAAAAAGGCCAACAGGTATATAACTTTAGCAGTTATTAAAGAAATGCACATTAAAATGGTAACAAGACAGTATTTTTCCCATATGAGTGACAAAAATAGAAAAGTCTGGTAATATCCAGAGCTGGTGAGACTGTGGGAAATAGGCATTTCAAACACTCTTGTTGGCAATATAGACAGCTACAGCCTTTTATGAGGATATTCTTTTAAGCATTAAAACTATCAAAATAAAATAAAATAAATGTACCTGTTGACTTAACAATTCCATTTCTGCGAATTTATCCTATAGATATTTGTACATATGTGCATAAATTGTCAATGCATCAGCACCATCAAATAAACTATAAACACCTAAAACACCCACCAGCACAAGAATGATTAAATCATTATGGTACATCTATCTGTACCATGAAAACTGTGCAGCAACTGCACTTCTATAAAGTGAGAAAAATAATGCAAAAATATGTAAAGTATAACCCTATTTAAGAACAATACAAAAACCTAAAAAATATGTACATTATATAATATCATAAGAAAGTGCCCTAGAAGAATTGTGGGGGTGGGGTGGGGGTGGGGGAGCAATTTATTTTTCACATTCAATACTTCTTTATTGTTTGACACTTTTACAATGATCATTTATTGAATACTTGTGCAATTTGCTAAAAAAAAAGAAAAACTATGTGTGTATGGCGGGGAGGGGGAGAGGAGCAAGAGACATTAAAAAGACAGGGAGAAAAATAAGCTGAGGCTTCTCAACCTTAGCACTATTGGCATTTTGGACTGAATAATTCTTTGGTTGTTGGGGCTATTCACTTAACTGCAGGATGTTAAGCAGCATCCCTGGCCGATACCAGGAGCACACCCCTCCAAGTTGTGACAATGAAAAATGTCATTTGACATTGCCAAATGTTCCCTAGAGGGAACAATCACCTCTAGCTGAGAACCACTGAGTTAAGGTGTCAAATTTCTGAGAAGTCTTCCCTAGTTCCTCAGCCAGAGTTAGAATTCCCTGAACCTGATCCTGCATTATATCAGTTACTAGTTCTGTTTCCTTGTTTGTCTCCATCAGACTGAGTCCCTTCTAGGCAGGTACTTAGTCTGGTGAATTAGTTATCTCTTGGACTGTGTTCCTCAGAACGTGGGCTGGGACCATTTGCATCCGCAGTACCTGTAATGTTTGTAAAAATGCAGAGTCCTGGATCTCAATTTAGATTTAAAAACTCTAAGGTGATTCTAATGCATACTAAAGTTTGAGAATTGGAGTTTAGTGTAATTCTCAGCCCATAACAGGTGTCCTTCATATCTACTGAATAAATGCATGAATTTTATTCTATAAAGAAAATGAATGAAACTGGTCACCAATTAAGAAATAAAAAAAATAACGGGGGAGCGGATGTGGCTCAAGCGGTTAAGTGCCTGCTGCCCACATGGGAGGTCCCGGGTTCAGCTCCCAGTGCCTGCTGAAAATACAAAAACAAACAACAAGCAAAACAAAAGAAAAAACCAATTAGGGAAGCTGATGTGATTCAGTGGTTGAGCGCCGGCTTCCCACATACGCAGTCCCAGGTTCACTCCATAGCCCCTGGTACCTCAAAAACCAACCAAACAAACAGACAAACAAAAAAAAAAACCCAAAACAACAATAACTAACCAATCTACTTGTGAAATTCAAATACATAGCTCTATGAGGATGGATTGTGGGAAGATAGTGAAGTGGGAAACTCCAGGACTCAGTATTTCCACCAAAAGAACTATTTTGAAACTTCAGAGGCCCAAAGAACACTATTCAGCATCCAGGGAAGAGTGGGAGGAAGAGGCTGATAAATTACAGTAAAGAACAGTAAATTTCTCTTGCTGCACTACAGCTACCAGTGCACCTCTCCCACCCTGGTTAGCTCCCTGATGACAGAGGGACATAAAGATCCTCTTCCCAAGACCAGGGGTGGGTATGGCTAATCACTGATCACATCTTTTGATTACCAAATTTGGATCGCTGGCTCTGAGGGCACCCATTGTTTCAACCCACCTGGACAAAGGCAGCAGCAGCCATTGTTTCAACTCACCCCAGACAATGGTGGTGACAGTGGAGTCTTAAGGATGCTGTGATTCATCAGGCCTGCAGGAACAGTTAGCTGAAGTGTATATTTGCAGGCCAGGCCAGGAGAGCTCAGCTTTGAGAAGCCATGGGAGAATTTTTTGGGCACCCTTTCTGATCCCCTCCCCAGGGCACTTTGGAGCCAATCTGCACACCCTTGTGAGTCCCTGGTCCTGCTTCAGCTGGGAAAGACTGACTTAGGAAAGTTCTCAGGCATGCTCCTCCTCTCAGAATTTGCCCTCCAGGAAAAGGCAATTTGAGACAATGTAAGGAGGGTAAGAAACTGTAGAGGCAGACAGTGTGGGGCAAATGCCCACCAGTTTTAAACACCTGGGAGAGGAAAGTCTGTCTCCCATGACAAGAAAGATGCCCAGAAAGACAGGGAAAACCCTGCACACTGCATTCACCTTGGGCAGAATTTCCTGATAGGAGGGCTGAAGTTCAAGAAAATATGTCTTATTACCAGCTGGTTACAAAATAAAGAAACAGACAACTTAGGAAATAAATCTTACGATCAACATATTAAAGTATTAAAACGTAGAGCGTGCATCAAAAAATTACAAGAAGGAATAAACAGGAAATGATGGTCCATCCAGGGAAGAGGATAAAAATCCAGAAAACACCAATGATGAAGATAAGAATGTGGACATACTGAACAAACCCTTTAAAAAAAGAATCTAAGTAAAGAGACAGAAATTTTAAAAAGAATCCAAAGGGAACTATTGGAGTTGAAGACCACAATAACTGAAATGAAAAATTCCCAGGAGGGTTTCAAGAGCAGATTGGAGGTAGGAGAAGAAAGAATCAGTGAACTTAAAGACAAGACACTTGAAATGAGTCAGGCTGAGGAGCAGAAAGACAAAATTAAAAGCAAAAATAGCTTACGATAGCTATAGGACATCATTAAGCATAACAATATATGCATTATCAGAGTCCCAGAAGGAGAAGAAAGAGAGAAAGGGGAAGAATGACTATTCCAAGAAATAGTGACAGAGAACTTCCCCAACTTAGCAAAATATGTGAACATGCACATCCAAGAAGCCCAGAGAACACCAAAGTCGAAAATCATGAAGAAAAATACACCCTGTGATATACTGATCACACTATCAAACATAAGGACAAGAAGAGTGTTCTGAAAGCTGCAAGAGAAAAGAAACTTGTTACATACAAGGGAGTCCCAATTACCATGGAGGCAAGAAAGCAATGGGTTGAAATACTTGAAGAGTTGAAAGAAAACAACTGCCAGCCATGAATTTTATATCTGGTGAGACTCTCTTTCAAAAATGAGAGAGGGAGAGATTATGATATTTCCAGAGATTTATCTTAAATTCAAAGATACATGTAGGTTGAAAGTAAAAGCTTATCAAAAATATATACCATGCAAGTACTAACCAAAAGAGAACTGGGGTAGCTATATTAATATCAGATAAAATAGACATTAAGTTATGAGGGACAAAGATGGTAATTTATACTGATAGAGGGGACATGGCAACAAGAGGATGTAACAATTATAAACATACATGCACTTAACAGCAGAGCTCCAGAATATATGAAGAAAATACTGACAGATTTGAAGGGAGAAACTGACAGTTCTACATTAAGAGTAGGACACTTTAACATACCATTCTCAATAATGGATGGAAAATCTAGTCAGAAGATCAATAAGAAAGTACAGGACTTGAGTGATACACTGAACCATCTAGACCTAACAAACATACAAAGAACACTGCACCCAATGAAACAGAATACACATTCTTCTTGAGTTCTACAGGATAGAACATATGTTGAGTCACAAAACAAGTCTCAATAAATTAAAAAATATTTAAATCATACAATGTGTATTCTCCAACCACAATGGAATGAAGCTAGAAATCAATAAAATAGGGAGATGTGGAAAATTCACAAATTACTTGGAAATTTAAAAATATTCTCTTAAACAACCAATGGGTTAAAGAAGAATCACAAGCAAAATTGATAAATATCTTGAGGTAAATGAATATTAAAATACAATATACTAAAACTTATAGGATGCAGTGAAGACAGTACTGAGAGGGAAATGTATAACTCTGAATGCTACATTAAAAAAGAAGAAAGACTTCCGATCAGAGACCTAACTTCAAAACTGGAAGAAGTTGAAAATGAAGAGCAAACTAAACCCAAAGTGAGTAGAAGGAAGGAAATAACAAAGATTAGAGTGGAGCTAAATGAAAGAGAAAACAACAACAACAACAACAAAAAAAAAAACAATAGGGAGAATCAACAAAACCAAAAGTTGGTTCTTTGAAAAGATTGATAAACTTGACAAACCTTTAGATAGACTGACAAAGAAAAAAGAGAGGGTACAAATAACGAAAATCATAAATGAATAGGGGGATATTACAACCAACCCTGCTGGAATAAAAAGGACCATAAAAGGACACTATGAACAACTGTACACCAATAAATTAGATAACCTAGACGAAATGTACAAATTCTTAGAAACCCACAAACTACCTACATTGAATCAAGAAGAAATAAAAAGAGTTCAACAAACTAATTACTAGTAAAGAGATTGAATTATTAATCAAAAACTTTCCAACAAAGAAAAGCCCAGGACCAGATGGTTTCACAGGGGAATTCTACCAAACATTTCAAAACAACTTAACTCCAAATCTTCTCAAACTCTTCCAAAAAATTGAAGAGGAGGGAACACTCCCAATTTCATTCTACAAGGCCAACATCACTCTCATAACAAAACCAGATAATGATTACATAAGTAAAGAAAACTAAAGACCAATAGACCAATATCCCTTTTGAATATAGATACAAAAATCCTCAACAAATACTAGGAAACAAAATCCAACAGCATATTAAAAAGATTATTCACTATGACAAGGGGGATTTATCCGTGGTATGCAAGGTTGGTTCAACATAAGAAAATCTATTAATGTGATACACCACATTAACAGAATGAAGGGAAAAAAAACAAAATACATAATCATCTCAATTGATGCAGAAAAGGCATTTGACAAAATCCAGCACCCTTTCTTGATATACATACGTAGAATACTAGGATTGCTGTTCCTCAACATGAAAAAGCCCATAACTATCATCCTACTTAATGGTGAAAGACTGACAACTTTCCCTCTTAGATCAAGAACAAGACAAGGATGCCCATTGTCACCATTGTTATTCAACATTGTACTGGAAGTTCTTGCCAGAGCAATTAGGCAAGAAAAAGAAATAAAAGGCATCCAAATTGGAAAGGAAGTAAAACCTTCCCTATTTCCAGATGATATGATCCTATATACAGAAAATCCTGAAAAATCTATAACAAAGTTCCTACAGCTAATAAATGAATTCAGCAAAGTGGCAGGGTGCAAGATCAACACCAAAAATTCAGGGGAGCGGATGTGGCTCAAGCAGTTGAGCTTCCACCTCCCACATTGGAGGTCCTGGGTTTGATTCCTGGTGCCTCCTGAAAATACAACAACAAAACAACAAGCAAAACAAATGATAAAACCAACTCAGGGAAGTCAATGTGGCTCAGTGGTTGAGTGCCAGCTTCCCACATACAAGGTCCCAGCTTCAATCCCCAGCCTGCGGTACCTCAAAAAAAATAAAAGAAAAATCAGTAGTGTTTTTTAATACAAGCAATGAACAATTGGAAGAAGAAATCAAGAGAAAAAAGTTCCAATGACAATAGCAACTAAAGAATAAAATATCTAGGAATAAATCTAACAAAGGATGTAAAGGCCTTGTACACAGAAACTACACAACATTGCTAAAAGAAATCAGAGACCTAAATAAATGGAAGGACATTCTGTGTTCTTGGATTGGATGACTGCATATCATTAAGATGTTAATCCTACTAAAAGCAATTTATAATTCAATGTGATCCCAATAAAAATTCCAACAGCCTTCTTTGCAGAAATGGAAAAGCCAATCACCAAATATATATGGAAGGGTAGGGGGCCCTGAACAGCTATAGCCATGTTGAAAAAGAAGAATGAAGTTGGAGAACTCAGACTTCCCAATCTGAAAACTTATTACAAAGCCACAGTAAACTAAATAGCATGGTAATGGCACAAGAACAGACATATAGACCAATGGAATCAAACTGAGATTTCAGAAATCAACCCTCACATTTATGGCCAAGTGATTTTTAACAAGGTGACAAAGATGACTCAGCTGGGAAATAATAGTCTCTTCAGCAAATGGTGCTGGGAAACTGAAACTCTATTTGCAAAAAAAAAAGGAGGACTCATACCTCACACCTTATAAAACAACCTTAAAAATGGATCAAAGACTTAAACATAAGAGCAAGAACCATAAAGCCCCTAGAAGAAAACATAGGGAAGCATCTTCAAGACCTTGTGTTAGGCAATAGTTTCTTGAACTTTACAACCCAAAGCACAAGCAACAAAAGAAAATATAGATAAATGGGACCTTATCAAAAATAAAACTTTTGCACCTCAAATGACTTTATCATGAAAGTAAAACGACTATCTACACAATGGGAGAAAATATTTGGAAACTACATATTTGATAAAGGTTTAAGATCCAGAATATATAAAGAAATCCTTCAACTCAACAACAAAAAGACAAACAATCCAATTTAAAAATGGGCAAAAGACTTGAACTGACATCTCTCCAAAGAATATATACAAATGGCCAGAAAGCACATGAAAAGATGATCAACATCATTAGTCAGCTGGGAAATGCAAATCAAAACCATAATGGAATCATATAATGTGTAGTACTCTGTATCTGGTCTCCTTCACTTATTATAATTTTTTTTTTTTGTCTGATAGTAACATTGTGTAGTATTAACTTACATTTGTTCAGCTTCAAGGAAAAATGGTCTTATATATGCAATTCTACCTATATATATTTCATATATTATATTTATATTTCACATAATATATTTAATTCATAATAGGGCAATCATACAGTATTTTTCCTTTTGTGTCTGGCTTGCTTCACCCAACATAATGTCCTCGGTTCATCCATGTTGTCATATGTTTCACTACTTCATTTCTTCTTACCGCTGCATAATAGTCCATCGTGTGTATACTCCACAATTTGTTTATCCATTCATCAGTTGATGGACACCTGGGTTTTTTCCAACTTTGGGCTATCATGAATAACACTGCTATGAACACTGGTGTGCAGATATCTATTCGTGTTACTGCTCTCAGTTCTTCTGGGTACATTATACATAGCAATGGTATTGCTAACTGTCAAACAGCCCTCCATAGTGGCTGCACCATTCTACATTTCCACCAACAGTGAATAGGCATTGCTACCTCTCCACATCCTCTCCAAAATTTACAGTTTTCTGACTTTTTAATAGCAGCCAGTCTAATAGGTGTGGAATGATATTTCATAATACGACATATTGTATGATTCCATTTATATAAAATGTAAATATAAATCAGTTCATAAAGGTGAAAGGAGATTGGTTGTTACGTAGGTTTGAGGAAGGAATGCTAAGGGGCTTGGAGTCTTTCTTTTTGGAATAATGAAATTGTTCTAAAATTTTTAAGATGATGAATGTACAACATTGTGGTTATACTAAAAGCCGTTGATTATATACTTTGGATAGAATAGCCAGAAACAGCAGCTATGTACAGTGGGGGAAGCACAGAGAAATTGAGAGGTGAGGAATTTTCTTATTTATTTGTCTGTTTTATTATTGTTGTTGTTGTTGAAATAATGAAAATGCTCTAATAATGATTAAAGTGATGAATGCACAACTATGTGATTATAGGAAATACCATTGACTGTACACCTTGGATGACATTTCAAACCCATCAGAATGGCTGCTATTAAAAAACACAAAATAATCACTGTTGGAGACGATGCAGGGATATAGGAATACTTATTTATTGCTGGTGGCAATGTAAAATGTGCAGCGGCTGTCAAAGATAGTTTGACAGTTCCTCAAAAGCCAAGTACAGAACTACCATATGACCTAGTAATCCCACTACTCAGTATATATACCCAAGAGAACTGAAAGCAGGGACTAGAACAGATATTTGCACACCAATGTACATAACAGTATTATTCACAATTGCCAAAAAATGGAAACAACCTAATTTGCTATCAATCAATGAATGGATAAACAAAATGTGGTATATACATAAAATGGAATATTATTCAACTGTAAAAGGAATGAAGTCCTGATACATGTGACAATTTGGATGAACCTTGAAGAAATCATGTTGAGTGAAATAAGCCAGACACAAAAGGACAAATATTGTATGATCTCACTAATTTGAAATAATTTGAAATAATTAGAATAAGCAAACTCATAGTGTAGATTACCAGGGTTCGGGGTGGGATAGGGAATGGGAAGTTAAGGCTTAAAATGTACAGGGTTTCCATTTAGAACGATGGAGTTGTTTTGTTCATGGATGGTAGCCATGGTAACAAAACATTGAGAGCACAATTAATAGCACTAAAGTGTATATCTGAATGTGCTTAAAAAGGGAAATGTTAGATTGTATATATGATAGGGTAAAAAATTAAAATAAAAAAAATCCATGGAACTACACTACACAAACAGTGAACCCTAAGTTAAACCATGGATTATAGCTAATAGTACAATTATAAAAATGTGCTATTATCAATTGTTTCAAATATTCCCCACCAATGCAAGGTATTAGTAACAGGGTGGTACATAGGACTCCTGTATTTTATACATGATTGTTCTATAAATGTACAACTTCTCTAATAAAGAAAAAAATATATAAAAAATAAACTATGAAATAGGAAAGGCTATAAGTGATAGAAGTTTAAGTGAACTATGGTACTTAATAATAGAAATATAAATAGGATTCTTAGTATTAGTAATAAATATACTAAGAGTTGTATGACAAAAATTAGAAGTCAGATCTAGCCCCTCAAATATCTGATGAAGAAAAGAGCAAAAGTGAATAAATGAATTGATGACATGTATTTTGGCACAAATTTAACAACATTACCACCTGAAATATAGCAAGTGTTATATTATTTCCACCATTTCAAATATTTAACAACACTCCTATTATTATAACATAATTATAACACTTTGGTATTGATAGAGGTGCCAACTACAGGGCAGGGGCAGGAGGTAGTCCTAATTGAGAAGCCACATGCAGGGAACATTGTATCAGAAACAGCCACACCCCAGAGATAGTGACCACAAGCACTTCTTTTATCTATAACTTGATCAACCCTTGAGATACCGCTAATTAGCATAGCAAATATCAGAAATGGTGTTTATAGGTAAAATGAATAGCTTGTTTGTTAACAAGATGAATGTTAGAAATGGGCTTTTATTGCTAAAATTAAAACATGGAGAAATTGTGAATTAGATAAATATATTTTATAGTTGTTCTCCATCCTTGAATAAACAGGGTATAAAAACCCAAATAGGTCTTTAGACTTTACTCAGAGATGCTACCTGGGGTTGACTCCTTAACAGCCCTCTATCTAACCATTCATTGGTTTGGGAGCATTTCTGGTTGCCAGTTGCTCATCAAAAGGGTAACTGAATTCTGCCTTGCTAGTGCTGTGTATCTAGCTCTACTGAACCCTTCACGCAAGGTAATGGTTGAAGTGCCTAAAATGAAAGAGAGCTGGAAGCATCCCTCATGGACCTTACAGAATAGGTTGTTATGAAATTGCTTTGTGCTTGCAGGCTAATGAATGTGTGATAAAAAAAAAAAAAATCTATATGTGGCAGAATGTAGTCATTTCATTATAAGCTGGTAGTAAGGCAGTATGGTTACATTATAAGCTGTAGTCACTGGCCACCATTATCTACCCTCCTTTAAAAATCTCTTAAGATTTGTACATGATCAGCTTAGTTTAGGTCACTTCACAACAACTACACCCAGATTTTTTTTTCAGTGATACCGTTTAGATAAGTCTCTGGACAATTTTAAACATAAAACATAACCCTATGGTTTTAAAAATTTCTTAACCAGCAAATCTTAGGATATAGTCCCGGATTTTTACAGCCTGTACAGCTAAAAACCTCCACCATCACACAATTTAAAAAAAACTTTCTGATATTAACATTCTTTAAAGGATAAATATAGAGTTTCTGTTTCAAATAATATTTAAGAAAGCAAGATAGGAAAGTTGGGTTATCCTCTGCCAGAGACATAGTAAACAATTTAAAATCATGAGGTAGATGAGATTTTCAGGGACATCAGAATTTATGAGGACAATCCTGGGTTAAAGCATCACACAAATAGCTTCAAAATGTAAGCAGCACCACAGATATCACTATAAGGGACATTCAGTTTGTGCAAAGAAGCAGAGAATAGATGAAAGACCCAATTATGGACTACAGATGACTGGCATAAAAACTATTTAATATTTGAATTTGTCTAAGCTATGGATCACACATTTTCATCTTCATGTTATGAAGGTGAAACAGCACCTTGCGGTCTACCACCTGATTGCTGCTAACATGGTGGGAAGAATGTTTGAATCTGAATGTGGAGATTTTTAAAGGAGACATGGTGGCTATATAGAGCTCTTCATATCCTCCTCCAGGTGGTTATATTAGCAGCTTGTATGGCCACCCCCAAACCTACCTCAAGAACAAAGTATAAAATACATTGTTAGAACACATACTTTCTTGCATTTCCAGATACTGGTGCCATAGAATGCATGTGTTAAGTGTTTTTTAAAAAGTATTTGCCCCCTACAGGTAACTAAAAGAGTCTGAAAGGTGAGGTGAAGGAGATTTCCAAGTCCTCAAATTGATGCCCCGGCATCATAGCTTCCAATATAATTAAATACTTAAATAAATATTTTTGTAGTGCTGAGCTTGCTTCAGGGAAAGTTGTAGGATCTTCTTCTTTTTAGATTTAAAAAATCATAAAGATAATTAACATAGTTTTCTGTGATGTTTTGGGTACAGTCCTGCTTAAGAGCAGGAAGCTAAGCAGGTGATTTCTTAAAGTACTTTTCAGCTCCAGGGTGATAAAAATATCTTAAACTTTCTGTAGTTGAAAAGTCACAACTAACCATTAAAATTTAAAACTGAACAATCATATACAGATAAAGTATAATTCTCTAAAATACAGTCTAAAAAATAAAGAGGTAAGATAAATATCAATTAACATTTTCAGCTAACAGCAGATATTATTAAAATACAAGATTCAACACTTCAAATTACTCCTATTTCAAATAGAGAATTTACCTGGTTACAGGAAACTTATTCAATAAACAAATTATGGATAACAAATGGTTTGTGTGGTGTATCTACTACACAGCTCTCTATAAAAATTGAATAACTTTATCAACCCTAATCACATGTAGAATTATTTTCTTTAAAGCATTTAATATGAATTCTCATATATGAAATAAACTAGAGAGTCTATGTGACAACATATCTCTTTTCCTGTATGGAAATGGCTACACATTTCTTACAGCATGGATTTCTATAACACTAGTTCCTGCTTAAGTCAGATCATTAACAATACAACTAACCATAATGATGATTTACCATTTCTCAGGTACTGTTTTAAGCACATGTGTTAACTCAGAACACTCTTATGAAGCAGGCAATGCTATTATCTCCATTTTACAGCTAAGTAAATTGAGGTACAGAGAGGTTCATTGCCTTTCCCAGAATCACACAGCTAGGATGTGTTCAGAAATTGCACTCTTCACTGCCATCCCCACTACTAATGCCTCTGAAGAGGCAAAGACAAATAACTGTGCCTGGCAGTTTGCAAAGAAAGAAGAGCTGAGATTTTCACAGATACATTGTTCTATGAAGCAAAAATTAACTCTCAACTCTACTTATGTCTCCTTCCTTATTTCCACATATTCCAGATATCCCTTGTAGAAAAAATGATCAAACACCACTTAGAAAGTTCATGACTATTTTTATCATTTGTTTGGTGAACTGCTTTGAGTTAATACTGATTTGATTTTCATTAACATCTTGTTAAATATGTGAGGCTGGTGTTATTATTCCTGTTTACAGATGACGAAGTAAATTTAGGCTAGGAAGTTTAAACTTGCTATAAGTTTACGAAGACAGATCTATAAAAGTTTGACGTGGTAGTTTAAATCCTATCATCAGTTCTACTACTGTTTTCATTTTTTTTTTTTTTTTTTAAGATAGATTAGGCCAAAAAGAATCCATGGCTGGGTATCTTTCATCCACTATTAGGCAAAAGGGGTTATGATAAATGAACTTGCCTCTTCACATACTACAGTAGCCCATGTGGCAGACATTTTCATTTATTCACTAACATAGTAGCAAAAGTAAGTACCCTAAAAGATAGTATCTTTGAAAACTAAAGCCTTAAAGAGATTTTTATTTGGAGTACATTATATAGCAAGGGTTATTTCAGGTTAACTATTAATAAAAATTCCAATCTTTTTATGCAATTATTACCACTCTACGGAAATAGCTTTCTGTCAATCAAATTGTGCCAATGGGGCTGAGATGTATCTGCAATGGCGCCCAATACACTGTTGGTACTCAAATGATAACACAAGCAACACCACCTCCACCAGGTTACTGCAGGCAAAGTGATCTGATATAAAGCCATGCATAACCAAGAATCCAAAGAACTGTTTGCAGTATTTCAGCCCTTTTAAAAACACAGAAATTTGTATATGATGTCTTCATGTTCATATTTTGACAGTTAGAAAATATTCATTGCATAGGACAAAAAAGGTATAATTATTGAATTATATTTTCCTAAATGCTTGTCTATTTTTAAGAAGAGAATAGGATCCTTTCATGGACTCAAAAGTTTCAAAAGAACTAGGGACTATAAAACCAGTACACCTCTTTTTATAAGGTTTTTAAAAGTGTGTGGGTATGTATATATGTGTTTCAGGAGAGGGAGCACAGGGAGTGGGGAGAACTTAGAAGACAAAGGAAAAGATCTGCCTCTGCTTGTTTTCAGAAATTAGAAAAAAGTCAGAAGCCACAGAAAGAGGTATTTAACAAAGATAAAAATTTGAACTTCATTAAACCTATGACAAACATCACACCATCTGTAGGTTTTATTTACATGGGTTGTAAGAGGATGCAGTAATATGAAATATGTGAAAGTGCTTTGTAAATGGTTTATGCTGTACAATTCAAAATATTAAATGGCATTGGAACTTTAAATAAACTATGATTCATTTATGCCTAAAATTTTACATTTATAAACCCGAACAACAAAAATTTTAAGTTTTATTTTGGAAAAAATAACAACTAAAAACTTTTTACATTGTATTTCATATATACTTAAAAACTATCAATGTATATAGTTAAATGAAGAAAAACAAGGTATAAAACATTATTATTCTGCTCTTATTGTATATTAAAAATTTGTATGTGTATTTCTGAAGATATACATCAGAAATCTAACAGTAAGTTCTCTGTGGAGAAGAAAAGTACTTTTTATTCTTATGTACAAAGTTGAAAATAATTTTGACCATCTATTACTTTATCAACTAAGAAATTAATTTTAAAAACTAATAAGGAAATAAAATTATTCACTTTCCTGTTTTACTATTGAAAGCTTAGTAAAATTCAAGGCATAATTTTAAGAAAAATTTCAAGAAAACATTTTGAAAAGGAAGTGGTATGTTATCTGGAATATTTTATATATATTTTTTCTTTATTAGGGAAGTTGTGGGTTTACAGAACAATCATGTATAAAAGACAGTATTCCATATAGCACCTTATTGTTAACACCTTGCATTGGTGTGGAACATCTCTTACAACTGATAATAGCACATCTTTATAACTGTACTATTAACTATTTTCCATGGTTTAAGTTAGGGTTCACTCCGTTTACTGCAGTTCCAATGTAAGATTTCCCCTTTTAATCACATTAGGATATGTATTTCAGTTCTATTAATTATATTCACAATGTTCTACTACCATCATCACAATCCATTACCAAAACATCTATTCCCTTCGTTCTAAATAGGAACCCTGTACATTTTAAGCCTTAACTTTTCATTCCCTATCCCCACTCTGTCCTCTAGTAACCTATATTTTAGGTTCTGACTCTATGGGTTTGCTTATTCTAATTATTTCATAGAAAAATATTTAATGCTTCATACAAATTTGCATGTCATCCTTGTGCAGGGACTATGCTAATCTTCTGTGTCGTTCCAATTTTAGTTTATGTGCCATTGAAGCGAGCACTTATGCATATACTTTTAAAAATGAAAGAGATTGAACATTTATTTCTTTTTCAGTTGCCCCAAATCCCACAGTCCCTACTTAGAACTTGAAACAATTTTTCAGTTTATACTAATGGCATAAGTAGCTTCACGGTCAGAATTCAAATTCCATGTTCAGTTGCATGAATATTATTACCTTATATAATTTTAAAAATTACTTCTTATTTCTGAGACATGACATAGGTCTATGCTTTAAAATTTCTTGAGACAGTTCTTATGTAGCTATTTTAGAGGTAGTTCATTTGTTTTATTTTCAAAGGAAAGAAATTTCCTATAGATGAGAAATGTGGAAAAAGAAAATGTTCTATGGTTATGGCATTTCAATAGCAAAAATGCCATATTTTTAAATAGGTTTGATCGATTCCTTATTGTTTAAACTGTTAATACTATAATGATAGCCTAAAGACATGGAAACACAGGAAATAAAATTTTTATCTTTTCATTTAAAATCAAGAATTACATTGATTTTTTCAGAAAATAGTACAATGCCATGAAAAATGTACTTTAAAAAAAACTTTCTATTGTAGTAATGTATATATGATACTGAATTTCCCCATATTAATCTCTTTCCATTATACAATTCAGTGGAAAAAAGTGAAAAAAGAAATTTATTAATATTGCATTATTACATATTCTGTAAAGGGAAAAAACTGAATAAGTATAGGAACTGAATGAGGAAAAAAATATAACCATGTTTATTTTTGACATGTGATTAGGCAGAATAACAGTAAATTCTACTGACTATACTAAGAAAGGAGAACTCAGATCCTCAGAGTAAGCTACCTCAATAGGCAAAGCATTTTGGGTACTGAAATACCTTTCCATCTGTAGCTTTAATGACAACCACAAAATCCAATTCAATGATAACTTAGTAGAACTGACCCACAGCCTATTATTCCTACATTGAAGGTAGGAATTCTGACTAGACTATAGAAGTAGAGATTTTTTAGAACTAACAGAAAGTAACAATAACATGCAAATAATTCAAATAATGCTGGAAAGAAAGATTTATGCAGGGTCACAGAGTTTTATGCACAATTTCAGGTAGAGTCCCAAACAGGCTGTGCAGGAATCTCTAGAAGGAATTGATGTATCCTAGTAAAAGTAAAGTCTTAAAATTAAATACTGAGCTCCATTTTTATCTTGATCATCATTTTAAATTTCAATTATCTCCTAAAAGATGGAGGGGAGGTATGAATTATGTTGAAGTGGTTTGTTGGGAAAAAGAGGAGAAAGGACCAGCTGAGAAGCTTAAGGGGCAGAGGGGCACTAAAGACAATTATTACAGAATTTATTATTTCTCTTCACATTATTTTAAGAGTACACTGAGAAGAATGCTAAAATCATAGGGTATAAAATCAAGTCAAATTTATACCACGTCTACTCTAAGTTTTGTAAGACCAAAATTCTTATTCCAGGCTACTTCTATATATTAGGGAAAGGAAAGAAGCTAGGTTTTAACAAGGTCCTTGATCTACAGTAGAAAAATTAAAAGAAAAAAAAAATGGCAATTATTTAGGGGGTGTGTGTGTGTGTGTGTATATTTTTTTTTTTTTAAGAGGTACAGGGGGGCCAAGGAATGAACTCGGGACATTGTATATGGGAAGCCAGCACACAACCATTGAGCCACATTGGCTCCCCTGAGTTGGTTTTTACCTTTGTTTTTGCTTGTTGTTTGTTTCTGTTTTCCTTAGGAGGCACCAGGAACCCATGTGGGAAGCAGGCACTCAACTGCTTGAGCCACATCCACTCCCGAAGTCTATATAATTTTTAAATGAATTTTGAATATTTTTAAAAAGAAAAAAATATAAATTTTCCCTAATCTGAATATATGATTTATTCAAACTTTAATACCAATAAAAGAGGCAAAGTATAGATTTTAACAAAGAAAAAAGTATAAAGAAATCATAGAGCAGGTGTAAATGGTGAAGATAGGCTTGAAGGTGAGGCCAGTTTAGGAGGTGGTGAGAACAACGGCAAGCACAACAGTGGAACTGTCCTGATCCCTCAAGGAACTTTATCAAGAAAGAAGGTAGACTGAGGAATTTGGCAGAGAATACTACTTGTATTTCTAAACTGCTGCCAGCCAGGTTATGTGCAATCTGAATTGGAGAGTCAATGTGTTGTCTAAAGTTGGTAAATCATGAAACAGTACAAGCATATTATATACAACTAGAACCATCGAGGGAACCACCAGAAGAATGAGAATCCGAAACAGTTAAAAGAGGCTGCCTCAGATGCTGTGGAAGACAGTTTGGCAGTTTCTCAGAAAGTTAAGTATAGGATTCCCATAGGACCTGGCAATCCCACTTCTAGGTATATACTCAAAAGAAATGAAAGCAAAGACTTGAACAGATATTTGCACATTGATATTCAAAGAGCGTTACTCACAATCACCAAAAGATGGATGCAACCCAAGTGTCCATCAACAGATGAAAGGATAAATAAAATGTGGCATAAACATATGATGGAATATTATTCAGCCTTAAAAAGGAATGAAGTTCTGATACTTCTAAAATCATGGATGAACCCTGGAGACATCATGTTGAGTGAAATAAGCCAGACACAGAAGGACAAATATTTTAGGATCTCATTGATTTGAAACAATTAAAATAAATAAGTTCATAGTCAGAAACTAGAATACAGGTTACCAGATGCCAGGGTGGGGGTAAGGAACAGGGAGTTAATGCTTAATTGATACAGAATTTCTGTTTGTTGGGAAAGGTTTGGTAATGGATTGTGGTGATGGTAGCACAACATTGTGAATGTAATTTACACCACTGAATTATATGTTTGAATGTGGTTAAAATGGGAATTTTTAGGTTGTATATGTGTTACAAGAATGTAAGTTTTGAAAAAAAAACAAGGTTTTACTACATAAACAGTGAACTCTAATGTAAACTATGGACTATAGTTAATAATATAATTATAACAATATTATTTCATCAATTATAACAAAGGTACCACATTAACACAAATACTATTAATAGGATGGTATATTAGAATTCAGTATTTTCTGCATTATTTTTCTATAAACCTACAACTTCTCAAATAAGAAATTATTATATATATAAAGGGCTGCCTCAAGGGAGTGGAGAAGAGGTAGGAAGGGAGGGGCAGAACCATTAAAAGTTCTCCCATACTTTTTGGTTTGTTACCAGGTGCCTGCATTGATAAAAATAAAAACTTAACTTTTAAACTCATAAATTACAAGGGGCCTGATCGGTGCTAAAGCTTCTCTTTCTTTTCTTTTTTGTTTTGTTTTCTTCTTCCTTCCCTCCCTCTCTCTCCCCCTCTCTGCCTTAATTTTTTTTTAATTATTCTACCAAAACGTTCTTGTCAAAAACAGATTTGATTTTTTTTCCCTTTGTATACACACACTAGTTATGGATAATTAACAAAGCATTCATTCTTCTATTTGCTTTGGCTGAGAACTGACTTGTCTTGTGTTAGTATTAAAGATTTCACTTTATATGGAAAAGATATGAAGAGTTGTTTACTTGAACATGGTAAAGCAAAGGGTTTATACATGTTTTAGACAAACAATAAAAAAGCGTTTAAGTAGGTTCTACTTAAACTGCAGAGTTTATCCAACTTAGAAAGTAGAGAAAATGCTATATGCTTTTTCTCTCTTTATCCAAAACAGGCTTTGCAAATTTATCTATTTAGTATTTTAATTTTGGTGGCATGGTAAAAAAAAAAAAAAAAAAAGAAAAAAAAAGTGTATTTATAGAAGATTTGATGACAAATATGGCAGAAGCAATCATGATTATGTTATTAAATTTTTAAATATGCAGAGATAATCTTTTAAAAACTATGTTTATTTAAAAATGAGTAAAAACTAGCTAGTTTCAAGTTTAGGGTTTCTGGAAATAAGTACACAAATTTAGCCTAGCATATAGTCACTTACAGCATCTTTATTTTTCAGATGTTTAAAAAACAAAATTCAATAGAAAGAAAGGTTTTCTTAATATAGGAAAACATATGAAGAGTCAGTGAAAAATGCAAAATGCTATCTATCCTGTCTTTTCATAATTTTTATAAAATCAAATTTCTAAATAGAATTTTAGTTTATCCAGCTAACAAGAAATACTAGTCACAGCAATTTAGTTCCTTGCAACATTTGCTTGATTTAAAAGACAAGACAGTTAAAACCAGTAAGAGGCTTTACAACAAATTGTGACTACTTTTGAGTGGATTGTCAAGAATCAGGTCCACCAATATAGGATAGGGCTTGGGGTGAAGAAAAATAAAGGTAGATAGGCAAAAAATGCTATGGATTATTTAGATAGCAGCCATTAAGGGACAGAGGCTAGATTTGAAGTCAAGTCCTCAGATTTCCATCGTATTCCTGGTACTAATGAGAGCAACTTATAAAGAAAGAACAGAATCAGACGACTGAGGGAAACTAGATGTGAGGGCTTAAGATACAAGACATTCTAGGCCACTTGATTTATAGTACACAAGACTTCAAATCCAGGGCTTAACCTTACAGACAGTTCCTCTGACATAAATACAAATTCCTTTTGCTCTCATTTTCTCTCTTTCCTAACACGTTTGGTAACTACTATTTCTTCAAAGTGGAGCTCAGTTATATCCCTGTCATATTTTTCTTTAACACTGGAGAATAAAAAAACTTGTTTAGTCTTTTATATTTCTTCTTTCTTTAGTAGCTCATGTGTAGCACAGAGCCATTATTGACAAATAAGTATTTGTTTACCAGTTTAGACATATTTTCAATCTCCTGAAAGGTATTAAGACTTTTTTTATCAAATTAAACTGAACAATCTCAGGTGGCTCTCTTCAATTTTATTTTGTTTTTACCACACACACCCCAGTCATCACTTTCATTTTATATGATCTACTTGTTGACATGTATCTATTGAAATCTACTTCTAAACTCAACTCTGAACTTAGTCACAAAAACTGTCCTTAAATCAAGAAAGACCATTCCAAAAGCCTGAGTGACTGATGGGTTTTGTATAATAATCTGAAGCCCTATAGATTTTCACTGGGTCAAGCTCACTGGGGTAAATTCCAAAGTGAGAGTCACTGCAGCGAGAACAGTCCCCTCATAGATCACAACTGGAAGCAGTTCTGTGCATGGCTGAAAAGAACTCAATCATTGTGGAACTTATTTAATTAATAAACACACACTGCTTTTACATCAGGGGTTCTTAAGGGGTCTGTGAGCTTGAATTGAAATAAAAATTAAAAAAAAAAAAACATTATTCTTGTGGGGACGTGTTGGTGCAGGTATGATATATTTATTAAATAATACACAGTATAGTGTGGACTTAGTAAGGGGTCCGTGGTTTTCACCTGAATGGCAAAGAGGTCCGTGGAACAAAAAAGATTAAGAACCCCTGTTTTACATACTTAAGCAAAAGCATGAATTCTAAAAGCACTTCTATAGAAGTCTGAAAATAACATAAGCATACTGCACATTTGAAAATAAGAAATATACTAATGTTAATTATGAATTTAATCTACTTAAAATGCAAAGAATAGCAACCTAGAAAAATTATACAACATTCATGTGTTCAAAACAAGAAAAGAAAAATGGTAAACTAAATCAGTCAATGGGATTATGAATAAATATGATGGGGTTATGGATAACTTTTCCTTTTTAATATTTAATTTTAATGTAATTTAATATTTCCAGTATTTCCATGATATTGGTTGTATAATATGATTTTTTTAAAAAAAGAGGTCCATTAAGTTCTAACAAAAGAAAGCCTAGAAATTTAAAAAGTCATACATATCAATTTTATTTGCATATTATACCCAGCACATCTGATTCACAGAATCTATAACAACACATATTCTCTTCGGGCATTAAACTAAGAACAATGTAGGTAACAGGGCTTAAACGCCTTATTCTAAATTTACTGAGAATGAAATTAACCCATTTATTGGACATTTATAAGTGCACAACACCTTGCTGGGTACTATGAGTAAGGGTGTATATATACACCCTTAGCTGCCTAAAATTAGCAGGGAAGGACAAAGTTATCATCTGAAAAATTAAACAACAGTGTAAGATTAAATTGAAAGAAAAGCCAAAAGGTTGGTATATGAGTAAATGACAAATTCATTTTTCAAAAACTTATTGAGGGTCTACTATTTATAAAGCATTATTCTAAGTGTGGAAATCAGTTATGCACACTTAGATTTCTAACTCTAAAAATAAGCAAAAATATGGGATTTTTTAAAAGAAGAAAGGATATGAACCACTAAAATATCTGGACTACAGGAAATTATGGCTTACAGAGGCAGATCTGTTAAAGTACACACACTCTGTAGCTCATATAACTGGAATTGAAATTCATGCCCTATTCTTATATTGGCTTAGACAGCAGCATATGTAGCATTTTAATTTTTAACTGCAGCAAATGACATACTTTAAAAGTGGATGCAGAGATCTGAAATAATGTGCTGTAAGTAGTACTTGTAAGCCAATATTAATCCAAGTTTAACCTATACAACAATGGGTGCAGTGTCGTATTTAGATTAGAAAGAGGTTGGGTATAAAACAACTGTATTCAGGAACTCTAAAACAAAAACGCTTTATTAGCACAGTTCTAATAAATGAGCAATAAGCAGAGAATATGCATTACTGTGTTATTTTTTTAATTCCAAAGAGAAACTTGCACATTAACATTAAAACACACACATACCGTTGGAATTAGATGAGATAAAAGTGACTGGACAAAACTTTTTAGGAGTAATGCTCCCATAACTTGTCGAGCTGCCTTTTCCTGTTATTTCATTTTTTTGAATTTGAAATAAAGTTTGAATAAATAAATAAATAAGACCTACAAAAAAATTTTTTTAACACACACACATACCTATTTTAAAGAGATCTCAAGTTTAGATCAATTGTTAATATTATTAAAGAACATTTGGTCACTATTCTTGACCAAATAATATTTTCACACTTCCCTGTTTTAATAATTTAAAAATACAAAGCTAAATATGTATTTTAATCATTCTAAAAAGAAAACTTTAAATGGCCAGTTCTATTATAATGTATTGAAAACATTAAAAATCCATCTCTCAGAAAGCTGAATTAAAACTAACTACAACTTTGTTACCACTTACAGTATAACACATTTAAAAATTTTATACTTAGGTATTTTTCACATAATTATAATTTTTTTTCCTAATGACCATCTTTTAAAATAAAAATTAAAGCATTTCCTAGTTTACTCTGGTCTTGTTTTCTTTTATTTGTTTAAGAATCTACCTCTGTAAAATTAATCTTTATCTAAAAAACCTTTGATTGTTTGCAAAATGTCTTTTCTTTCAATAAATCAAATTCCATTCTTCTAAGACAGCTGAATTATGTTCTATTTGGAGAGTTACAAAAAGCAAACATTTAAATCTTGTTATCACATACACATGAATACTTAAAGTTGGTAGATGGAACCTCAGCCTGGGAGTGAAGAAAATGAATGGAAGTGAGTAGTTTGCTACTCATTAACAATATGACCTTAGACTGGTAAGTAGATCATGACATCTTATGCCCCTTATCTGCAAAATGAGAGAGGAAGACTTTATAATTTCTAAGTCCCCTTCCAGCTTTAAATTTCTATGGTTTGATTATTCTAATTAAAAAACCTGCATTTGCATTAGAAAACTAGGTTCTAAAGTTATAGAATAACATTATAGTGGGTTATAGCTTAAAGAAAACAACAAAAATATTACAGCACTAATTTGAAGTTTATTAACTGCCAGAAAGTAGTGCTTTCAAGATAAACAATGCAGGGGCAACAACTGCATATGGTTGTACTCATTTAATGATGGAATGAACATTGAAATCTATAAAACAGGGTATTTCATTATGGAAACCACTTGCAGAAATACTTAATCTGTAAAGACAAAACCTGTAGACAAGTAACAAGAATTTACTGAAATGTTTTAGATCTGTTATATTATACTCTGTATAAATTACATAAAGAAACTAAAAGTATTTAAAATGCATGATCACTAAAACTGCAACACAATAGAAGTGTGTATGGGAATGAAGCTTTATTTCTTGTAATAACACATTAACAACCACATAATACTTACATGAATTAACACTTGTGAAATTCTCTAAAGGGTTAATGTTCAAGCATGTCATCAACAAGCATCTGACTAATAAATAAAATACAGCTTTAAATAAAGACAAACAATTTACTTCCTGTTATTAATCTAATACAGGTATTACTGGAATTCAATTTTCTTACAAAAGTGTGCTTTTTCAAAGAACAGCCAACCACCCAGACATTATTTAAAACAAACAAACAAACAAAACAAAGCAAAGCAAAGCAAAAACCTTTGTGCTAGAAATTATCCCAGGACTGTATTTTGACATTTTTAGCAACCTGACAAACCACTCTGTTTGCTTTCTTCTGCCAATACAAATCAAGCCAAGGAGTCGTTTCTTCATTTATTTCATTCAATGTCACAAGACTACACTATGCCAGGGTAAAAGTCAATCAATAATGCACACTATTGCTACAGCTGAAATATAAATGTTCACCTGATCCCTGTTTCAAAGACTGGCCCATTGAAACCTATTTGATAGGGCCTATAAAGCTAGAAGAATGTGGGAAGTACTATAAAATATGCTTTTCTCAGTAAACTTTGTTCACTGGCATCGTATACCAAATTAAAGAGGTATTTAGAAAGCCAATAAGCTTTAGATAGTTGGCATCTTAAAGGTTTTTTGTTTTTTTTTTTCCTAGTAGGTTTAACATTTTCATGTTTTCTAAATTTGCAGGAGTGCTACCCTGTAGGCATCTATGACAGCATCATGAGGTTTCATATTTAGTGTGGGTGGTTGCATAAAGTTGGATATTGACCAGTTTTGTGTGTCCTGAAAGGCACCAGGCTGGAACGCCGTATTCAGCAATGAGTTATGAGATTGCCAATGCAGTGGGTTGGAAGATGTATGCATTGGCACTCCATGTGGAACCAGTAGGCTTATTTAAAAGGTTACTGCATTCTTGATTTTGGCAGCTGTCTTCTTTAGGTGATTATGATGAAGAGTTACGAGTAAAATCCAGAGTTACATCTATGAACACCAGAAGCTGTGCAAGTTTAAGGGACTGCCCATACTTTAGTCCTCAGAAACAGAAAGCACAGAGTAGTCCTTTGGGGGATTACATAGTTGGGAAAGTGTCATATTTTAAAACACTCAGCTAATATAACTCTATCAACTTTCAGTATGGCTTCTAAGTCAAAAAGGCAGCAGACATAGTTAATTGCATAAATGGATGAAATAACTTTGTAATATTTAAGTATGATATCATCAAGTTACAAGTCTCACATGCTTTACTATATATATGTCTGTTTCTTTCCAACTTATACTCTGAACACTCTGCCTCCAAAAGCAATTTGTGATAACTCAGTTTCATAGAGCACTCTTCATAGCAGCAGTCAAAAGCCTATGTCATGCTTTCTGTTCTTGACTGACTGTTATAAAAGACCATCATGCTTCAAGCATCACAACTTGTGGTCTTCATAGGTGTAGTACTAGATCTCACCCTAAACTCTTCACAAAAATATGTCTGTTTTTTTTGGCACTTAAAAAAACAGCTGCCAAAGTCAAGCCACTTCCAACAGGACATATGCTAACACAACTAAATCAAATATTTTTCTCATCAGGGCTAAAATATGGCAAGACAGAATTATCCATGCACAGTTGTGCTGGATATGTGCTGCAGTATCTAATAGACTGTCACAACAAGCCTGCAACATATGCAACCAGTAATGAAGGTACCGAAATGGTATGATCTATTGTAAATATAGGTTTTTGTTAGAGATTAAAACTTTGGTGGGCCTTCAGAAAGAGGTAGAGGTACAAAGAATCTAAATACAAAGCTATTAAGTAAAATAATTTCTTGGTAATGATATTGAAAATAATAGTTTTTCTTAATTAAAGGAAGGCAAAAACAAAGCCTCTCACAAACAAGCATAATAAAGCTGAAAAGAAAATTCATATATCAAACAGAAATTTCGAGCTTTCAGATGTTAGAAACTCAGTTCTTTTGAGTGTCCTTGTTTTTATTAAAATAAAAGTTTCCTTTAACATAAGAAAACGACGATAATATGATTGTTACTGAGTGACAGAATAATAGACACATGTAATATTTCTTCCCCATCTACACTATTAAAATTTAGTTTTGTGAACTTAAGACAATTTGGCTTTAAAGAAGAAAACATCACAAATACATACTAATTATCACAACTTTCTCTAATGAGTAGAGGTTAGGAAGTTTAAATAAGAGGAAATCTACAAATATTTGATATAATATTGAGATAGAAAAGAAAGTTCATTCAAACCCTAAAAAGTATACCATTTCATTAGCTAGAATATTTTTAAGCAATGTTAGAAGACTACTATAGAACTACTCCATAATTATAAAAATATTTTTAGTATGTGAAAGAAAAAACAAAACAGTTCTCAACCACTTAACAGGAGGTATTCTTTAAAAATCCTTTTTCCTGGCACTAAAACTAAACTGTCACTAAAGAGAAGCAGAAAAGATTCCCTAAAAATACAATTAGTTTGGATGTAAAGAAACCACCCCATCTCATCCCCACCATCATAATCTTAAACAGTTGCTACTTAAATATTAGCCAGTGCTCTGTGAACCATTTTATATTAAAATTGGATAGTTCTAAACATCACACATATAAAAAGTATTGTTTGACACAGTGCCATTTTGATGATAAACTGCAATCTATAGCTCAAATAATTCTACCCAGGGATTAACATTTCAGAGGCTGAGCGAGAGATTATGTGAGTGGATCTTGAATTTCATCATCTCCCTTTGGCACAATAGCTTATTCTTCCTTTTTCATCTATTCTCTCATGAAGGGTCAGGAAAGCTTAGCCTTGCTGTTGCATTCATTTCATCTCTACATTAACCAGATACCTTGCAGTCTTTAGTTTTTATGTGTTATTCCATTACAAATACTATATGGCACTATGCTATGGTTAATGAGGTTTCTACCAAATCAAAGGGTGCCATCAAGTGGTTATAATACTTCAGACAGCATTACACCAAATACTAATCCAGATAGACTTTCTTTATTATAGACAAACTCTCCCTCTGCTCTATGACAGAACATATTAATGGGGGGGGGGGACTACCCATATTCATTTTTGTTCTTTATTTTCTAACCTCCAGGGATTGTTTTTCTGCATTTTATATTTATAAAATACAATTCAGAGCCACAGTTAGCATTAATATTTAGGTCAGCAAATTAATGATATTTATTAGGCACAATACAAGCTTGACAGCACTACTAGAAACTAAACAAATATATTAAAATCCATGACTAGATTGATAGGTGCTTATTTCTAAAAATAAGCAATACTTAATGCACATATTTAAAGACAATGTCTTGTCAGACCCATTTCCTAGTACTAATGAATAACTGCAAGGATATGAAAAAGAGTCAGTATTATTTGATCTATTCCATGTAGCCATGCCTAAGGTTCTAATAAGGAACCTAGCATTTGGTGTGAGAATGTATTTTCAGACATTTAGAAAATATTTCACAGTTTATTTGACATGATACAAGGGTAAAATAGAGTTTTGAAGATAGGAAAGTAGAACTACTCATACACCCAAGATAATAATTCAAAATGGCCACTCTGCAGGGCTGGCTAAACAGCTACTGCTGTGAACCATCCTGTGCCAGGGAAACTCACATAAGGTTTAAAGCATCTTCATAGCTATTCTGTTGCATAAAATGTAAGTTCTGAGATTAACTAAGATATAGAAAATTAAGTCAGAAAAGCTAACCTGATCTTTAAAAGATTTAAGGAACAAATCCAATATGGTAGCCAACTCTATCAAAACTAACAATCTATATGATAACATTCATTAATTTGCTACACAGTTATTGCAGAGTCTATATAAAAGTATTTTTTATCCCACATGTTCTTCTAGAACCTTATCACTCCCCCATCAAGAGGTGGAGTCTAATTCTCCTCCCCTTAAATCTGGGTTGTTTTGAGACTGGCTTCTTCTGGCTAAGAGAATATGACAGAAGTAATATTGTGACTCCCAAGGCTAGATCAGAAAAGGTGATGCAGTCTTTCAAGTCTTCAGCTCCCATATAAGCAGTCTGAAGGCCCTGAGGACACCACTGTGAGAAATCCAAACTAACTCACCCAAAGAGACAAATGGAGAGTCCTTGAGAATACATGAAATTAAAGATATTCTTGTGGCCAGCTCCTCATCTTATGGTCAAGCCCTTCCCCACCCCTGAAATGTTCTAGCCCCAGCCACTTCTGACTATGAGAGACCCCCCAAGCCAGGAACATCCAGCCAAACCCATAGAAACTGAACAATAACTTGAACAGTAACTACAATCTGATTTATTAAGCTGAGTAACAAATGGCAGAAGATTAAGTTCTGGAAGATAGTCAGCAGACTTCAACCTGTATAGCTACATTGCTTACAAGAACACATAGTTGGTTATATATGGAAATGCAATAGGTACCAAGAAGTCTTGGAATACAGAATGATACATACAAGCAGAATAAGACTTCTAACTCTGACAGATGAGAAAAGATGATATGGTTTGGAAAGAAAGATAAGAGTTAAATTCCTATGTTTCATTTTGAGGAAGGAATCAGATGTCCTGGAAGTGGTGTTCCAGGACCTTACAGCATAGAGAGAACATTTTTAAATATTTGAAGGCAATCCACATAAAAATAATAGAAACTAATGTAAGAGATAATAGATTGTTTCATAAAAGTAAAAGAAAGGACAAAGCCTTATGATACATACATTAATAAGAGAAAGGAAAAAAAACATTCACTTGAAGGAATTGACAGAAAAAAAAATCATTGCCATATCCAACTGCCTTCTGGATATCTCTTTTCTCCCCACAAACCCGACTCTACCATCCCGAAGTCTTCCCCTAGTTGTCCTCTATATTGCTTTAAAGCACAGGTATCCAAACATCCAAACTAGAAATATAGAATTCATCTTAGATTCCCTGACCTTTGTCAATACTCAGAACTAATTAGGAATAAAGACTGATTCCACCATCTTCTAGATACCTCCTCAATCTCTTTCCCCTCTTCTCTGTCTTGTGCCTGCTAATGACACTGTCCTAGGTCAGGCCCACATCATTTATTACCTGGATAAATGAATTAATTGCCCATCTGATCTCCAGCCCTTCAGTTTTGCACATCTCAATTCATTCTCAATAGCAGCAGTTTTTCAAACTAGTGGGCTATGACCCATTAATGGATCATGGAATCAATGCAATGTGTTGTAAAATCAATTAGGTAGTTTGCAACCAGCATTCAAAAACATCAGGATAAAACAGGAAATACCAGAGCATTTCACAGCACTGAGAGCAAGATCTGTTTCAGGAATCTTTTATTAGTTATGTATAGGTACATATATTTGCATGTTGGATCATAACAGAAAATATATTTCTTATTGACAGTCACAGTCAAAATGCTTAAAAGCTAAAAATTTATCTTTCAAAATACAAATCTTTGGTCATATTATATCTCTGCTCACAACTTTTCCAAGGCTCCTCATAGCTTACTAGAATCACGAATCAGAATCATGCAGGGGAACTTTACTAACAACATAATTCCTCCCCTCTACCCCCTGGGAAAATCCGTATGCTTTAATAGATCCATAGGTGATTTCTGATGGTCAGCCAAGTTTGAGACACATTGGCCTCAGGGATAAATTTCTTGGTGTGACACAGAGGGCCAGCTATAGTCAGGCCCTTCCTTAACTCACAAGCGTCAACTACTGCTTTTTCTCTACTTTGAATATGAAGTTGCAACAAGTTTCTCTCTGTGCCTTTGTTGAGGCTTTTCCCTCTGTCCTTATCCCAGACCCCATTCTCCTCAAATATCTGTCCCTATCTGGTGGGTAAACTTTTGCAAGTTCTTTTTTTTTCTTTTTCTTAACTTTATTTACACACACACACCATATCCTCCACCAGACATATACTCCCCTGCATCCCCTGGTAATCTCTAATCTACTGTCTCTGCAGATTTGCTACTTCCAAATATCTTTTATAAGCAACATTATACTATATTTGTCCATATGTGTCTTGTTTATTTCACTGAGAATAATATTTTCAAGGTTCTCCCACATTACAGCAAGTCTCAGAACTTCATTCTTTCTTATGGTCATATATTGAGCTCTAGAATTTTATTTTATTTTATTTTTAATAAATTTTTCAATATCTAGAATTTTAAAGGAATAGTTTCCCTTTGGTCTGTTTTATGTCATACCTTTAATGTGATAAAAGTATTTTTCTTAATTCCTTGACAAATATGGGGGAAAACACTATTAATACTTTTTTTTTGCTTTTAACCAAGCAAAACCTGAAATAATCTAAGCTCAAACTTTAGGATACAAAGAACTTAGGTAATGGATTTATTAAAACTTTGTACATTCAATTTAGGTTTAACCTAGGTGGATAAACAAGTTTATTTATAAATTTAGCCAATATATATATAATTGACCTCAAAACTTCAATAGAAAGATAAATTTTAAAACCACTTTGAAGGCCATCTCTATCAAAGTGATTTTCCCAGGACAGTATACCAGATGTAACCTAACCCAACATTATCTTAATGGGCAGAAGTTCAATAAGCCTGAGCTGTGTGCCCTTCTCCCACAGCAAGTTTACTCTAAGGGTTAGTATAAAACACACTTCACAGGGAAAAGAACTTCAGTGCTGCTTCCTCTTGGTAGAGGATAAAAACTCAATTTAGCGGGAAGCAGATGTGGCTCAAGCGATTGGGCTCCCATCTGCCATATGGGAGGTCCAGGGTTCTATTCCCAGGGCCTCCTGGTAAAGGCAAGCTGGCCCGTGCAGGGATCTGGCCCATGTGGAGAGTTGTCCCACGTGGAGTGCTGGCCCTTGCAGGAGTGCTGGCCTGCGTGGAAGAGCTGGAGTAGAAAGATAACACAATGAAAAGAGACACAGAGGAGAGATGGTGGGGATGCAGCAGACCAGGGAGCTGGGGTGGCACAAGACCACCTCTCGTCCACTCTGGAGGGTCCTAGGATCGGTTCCCAGTGCTGCCTGAAGAGAAGACAAGCAGACACAGAAGAACATACAACGAATGGGGGCAGGGCGGAATAAATGAATAGATAAATCTTTTTTTAAAAAAATCAATTTAGTTATGAGATCAGTCATGTCACAATGAAAAACTGCACTAACTAGTTCAGATTATTAGTAATAGATGATTTATAAATCAAATCCTAATTTAGTGTCTGCATTGTCAGCTAGAGGGTTATTTAACGTGGTAGAATGAAGACTCATGCAAGGTATAATGAAGCACAGCATGTTACTACTATAAAACAAGTGCAGTCTTAGGAGAAAACCAACTGGACTCTAAATTACACATACCTTAATGACAAGACTTCTTACCACATGTGAATGCTAAACAGTTCATTTAAAAACATTGACACTACAATATATAAAATAGCTATTATAAATGCACATAGTACATTTTATAGCTGTCAGGTTTTGTTTTTGTTTTTTTTTGTTTTGTTTTGTTTTTAGGAAATTGTGGTTAAGATGTGTCTCTTCATCCTTGAAAAAGCTCACAACCAGTTTTATTGTAAAAAGGACCTTGTACATCTTGTATACATTTATTTACTAATTCTAGTATCTTACTAGCTATTCAACAAGTCACTAACAGACAGAAACATGCATCATGAGAAGCAAGAAATATCACCCATCCCTTCTGCATATGAACAACCTGACACCCCTTAGCAACAGTGTTCCCATCACTGAGGTCTGTGAGCAGGCACTTTTCACATTCATCCTGAGTGAAAGATGGAATTACTTCAGTACAAAGGCAATATGTGACATTTTAAAGTTCTTTTGTGAATCCCAGAAAAGATCATGTTCTTAGAACTAATCTATCCTGTGGGGCGAGAGTCCCTTTGATTGCATTAGATTCAGTTAAGGTTCCTTTTGACTAGATCATTTTATTAGATAGATTTAGGAGCTTTGATTGGACTATGTCAGTGAGGCATGACCCAGGTTAGGTCTCTGCCCTCTTCCTGGAAGCTCACATAAGTGGAGAATTGAGAGCAGAAACACACAGAGAAAGACAGGCAGCATTTTGATCCTGCTATGTGAAAGAGGATTCCAGGATTAGCTACAATTGAAAGAGAGGCCAAGAGAAACCCCAAGAGGCTGAGAGAGAGTTGGAGGCTGGAATCACTGGAGAAGCTGAAAGAGGCCTAGGAAAAGATGAGTCATAGGCCTGATTGCCCACAGCTGAGCTCAAGGAGGAGGTGAGCCAGAAGAGAAAGGCAAGGACCCTGACATCTTGCCTTGTCACATGATAGTACTCCAGGATCTGCCAGCAGCCAGATCTGTTGGTGAAACAGCATCTCTGATGATGCCTTGACTTGGACGTTTTCACAGCCTCGAAACTGTAAGTTTTTACCCTAATAAGATTCCCCACTATAAAAGCCAACACATTTCTGGTATTTTTGCATTGGCAGCCTTTGGCAAACTAAAACACAACATATTAAGAACAATTTCTTACAAAACAGTCACACATTAAACCAAAGTATTTTACAGAACTTACTATAAAACACCATAAAATCTGCTTTCACTTAAGCTCTCTCCCCCCGTATCTAGTGGGCCAAGTGGATGTTGTAGGCATGATGGTGACTCTTAGTGTGGATGGCACACAGATTGGTATCTTCAAATAAACCCACCAGGTACATTTCACTAGTCTCCTAAAGAAAACCATTGGCAGCACTCTGAAACCTCTTGTAGATTTTGAATTCCAAACCCTGGAAAGGCAGCTTCCAGATCAGAAGCTCGGTTGACTTCTCGTAATGATGAATCTCTCGAAGTGCAATGGTTCCAGGCCAGTAATGATGAGGTTGTTTCACCCAACCAGTAGAAGGGGTGCTTTTTCCATGCAGCTTTCATGGCCAGCTATTTGCAAGGGGGCATTCCCACCAGTGGATTTATGAATAGTCTGCTTAGTTTTGGTCAATTTTCTTTTACTCAATGCCTAAGTCATAGGCTGCTTGTCTGACCAACACACTGCTACTTCTGCTGCCCTATGAAGAGTCACAGTCACCAAACAAAGCTCCTCGCATGATTGACCGGACTATTCAGTACAGTACTGAATAGCAGTGGTGAAAATAATTATCCTTGTCTTGTTCCTGATATTAAGGGGAAGGCTTTAAGTCTTTCACAATCTAGTATAATGTTTAGCTGTGGATTTTTCATAAATGTCCTCTATCATGTTAGTAAAGTTCCCTTCTATTCCTAGTTTTCTGAGTGTTTTATCAAGAAAGGGTGCTAGATTTTGTCAAATGCTTTTTCTGTATCTATTGAGGTAATCATGTGCTTTATTCCTTCATTCCATTTATGTGGTGTATTACACTGATTGCTTTTATATGTTGAGCCATCCTTACGTTCCTGGGATAAATCCCACTTGATCATAGTAAATAATCTTTTTAACATGCTGTAGGATTCAGTTTGCTGGTATTTTGTTAAGGATTTTTGCACGTATACTCATAAGGAAAATTGGTCTGTAGTTTACTTTTCTTGTGATGTCTTTATCATATTTTGGTATTAGCCTTTGGTATTTGGCCTTATAGAATGCATTAGGACATATCTTTCCTCTTGAATTCTTAGGAAGAGTTTGAGAAGGATTGGTGTTAATTCTTCTAAATGTCTGGTGGAATTCACCAGTGAAGCCATTTAGTCCTGGACTTTTTGTTGGTGGAAGGTTTCTGATTATTGATTCAGTTTCTGTACTTGTCATAGTACAAGTTTGTCGAGGTTTTCTGTTTCTTCCTGAGGTGATTTAGGTAATTCCTGTATTTCTAGGAATTTTCCCACTTCATATAGATTATCTAATTTGTTGGTATATAATTGTTCACAATATTCTCTTTTAATCCACTAGTATATCATCATTTTCAATTCTGATTTTAATTATTTGTATCTTTTCTCTTTTTTGTCAGTCTGTGTAAAGGTTTGTCAATTTTACTGATTTATTTCAAAGAACCATCTTTTTGTTTTGTTAATTCTCTCAATTGTTTTTCTATTCTCAATTTCATTTATCTATGCTTTAATCTTATTTATTTCCTTCTGTTAACTTTGGGTTTACTTTGCTTTTTTCTAGTTCCTCAAGATGTGAAGTTAGGTTATACATTTGAAATCTTTCTTCAGATTTAATATAAGAATTCATAGTTATAAATTTCCCTCTGAGCACTGTATTCCCTAAATTCCTTAAGTTTTGGTGTATTGTGTCATCATTTTCATTCGTCACTAAGTGTTTAATTTTCCTAGTAATTTCTTCTTTAACCCATTGATTGTTTAAGAGTGTACTGTTTCATTTTTACATATTTGTAAATTTTCTGGTTTTCCTTATGTTATTGATTTATAGGAGCACTCTACTGTGGCCAAAGAAATTAGTTAGCATGTTTTCAATATTTCAAAATCTATTGAGATCTCTATTGTGCCCTAACATATATGGTCTGTCCTGGAGAATTATTCATGTGCCCTTGAAAAGAATGTGTATTCGTGCTATAGTTGGGTGAAGTGTTCTATATATGTCTGTTAGATCTACTTGGCTTACAGTGTTCAAGTCCTTTATTTCCTTGTTGGTCTTCTATCTAGATGTTCTATCCAGTAGTGAAAGTGGTACATTGAAATCTCCAACTATTATTGTAGAACTGTCTTTCTCCCTTGAATTCTGTCAATGTTACATCATATATTTCGGGGCCCTGCTGTTAGGTGCATATATGTTTGTAATTGCTATATCTTCCTGTTGAATTTGTCCTTTTATTGATGTATAATGTCCTTAACATTAGTCTCTTATAACAGTTCTTATTAAATTTAAAGTCTATTTTGCCTGTTATTAGTATAGCTACCCCAGCTCTCTTTTGGCTACTATTTGCATGGAATGTTTTTATCCTTTCTTTCACTTTCAACCTGTTTTTGTCTTTGGTTTGAGAATGAATCTCTTATAAACAGCATATAGTTAGATCATGCTTCTTTATCCATTCTGCCAATTACTGCCTTTTGATTGGAGAGTTTAATCCATTTATATTTACGGTAACTACTGATAAGGCAAGATTTACTTTCTCCATATATTGCTAATTGTTTTTTTAATCTTTTTTAAACAAATCAATTTTATTGATACGTATTAATAAAACATACAGTTCACCAAATTGTACAATCAAAGGTTTATGGTATAATCGCATAGTTGTGCATTCATCACTTCAATCACTATTAGAGCATTTTCATCATTTCAATAATAATTAAAATGAATAAAAAACAGACAAACAAATTCATCACCTCTCAATCTCTCTATGCTTCCCCTGCTGTTAATAGCTGCTATCTCTGGCTATTCTTGCATATTTATTTATTTTTTAAGCAGTTTTTTGAGATATAGTCACACACCATAGATCTATCCAAAGTGTATAATCAATGGCTTTTAGTATAGTCACAATGTTGTGAATTCAAAACCACAAAAAATTTTTAGAACAATTTCATTACTCCAAAAAACCAAAAACTCCACACTGCTTAGCAGTCACCTCTCAATCCCTCTATCCTTCTCCAGCCCTACATAACCACTAATCTAAATTCATCTTTATAAATTAATATATATTTACATTTTATATAAATGGATTCATACAATATGTAGTGCTTTGTGTCTGGTTTCTTTCACTTAGCATAACATGTTTGATATTAATATCTCTTAGTATTAACGTACATTTGTTCAGTTTTAAAGAAAAATGGTCTTAGATGTACAATATTACCCATATTCATATTTCACATAAGGGTTTACTATGCTATACAGTTCCATGTTACATTTTTTTTAACTTTCCTTTTCGTGATATACATGACCTGAGACTTTCCCTTTACCACTGTCATATCCATATAATAGTACTGCTACTTACAAACATTATGTTGTGCTTTTACCTTTTCTATTCATTTCCAAAGATTAACACATCCTTTTTTACCAATTCTGCACTGATTAACCCTCAGCTTTCCATTTTCTAACCTCATTCTATTTTCTGGTGAACCAATTAACTCCAATAGATTACACAATATATTTAGTTCATAATAGCACAATCAAACATTATTTGTCCTTTTGTGTCTGGCTTGCCTCACTCAACATAATGTCCTCCAGGTTCATTCATGTTATCATATGCTTTGTAAATTCATTTCTTTTTACAGCTGCATAATATTCCATAGTTTGCTTATCCATTCATTGGTTGATGGACACCTGAGTCCATCTTTTGGTAATCGTGAATAACCCCACTATGAACATCAGTGTGCAGATGTCTGTTCATGTCACTGCTCTCAAGTCATCTGGGTATATATCCAAGTAGTGGTATTGCTGGGTCACATGGCAAATCTATATTCAACTTCTTTAGGAACTGCCAAACAGTCCTCCACAGTGGTTGTACTATTCTACATTCCCACCAACAGTGAATAAGTGTTCCTATTTCGCCACATCCTCTACAAAACTTGCAGTCTCTGTCTTTTTAATAGTAGCCATTCTAATAGGTATGAAATGATATCTCATTGTAGCTTTGATTTACATCTCTGTAATTGCTAGTGATGGTGAAAGTTTTTTCGTGTTTTTTCGCCATTTGTATTTCTTCTTTGGACAAATGTCTATTCAAGTTTTGCCCATTTTTTCATCAGGTTGTTTGTCTTTTTATTGTTAAGTTGTAGCATCTCTTTATATAACATGGATATTAAAACCTTATCGGATATGTGATTTCCAAATATTTTCTCATGTTGATTCAGCTGCCTTTTCACCCTTATGACAAAGTCCTTTGAGGTGCAAAAGTGTTTAATTTTGAGGAAGTACCATTTATCTGTTTTTCCTTTTGTTGCTCGTGCTTTGGGTGTATGTCCAAGAAATCACCACCCACCACAGGATCTTTAAGATGTTTCCCTACATTTTCTTCTAGTAGTTATATGGTCCTGACTTTTATATTTAGGTCTTTGAAACATTTTGAGTTGATTCTTGTATAAGGACTGAAATACGGGTTCTCTTTCATTCTTTTGGTTATGGATATCCAGTTCTCCCAGCACCATTTGTTGAAGAGATTGTTTTGTCCCGTTAACATTGATTTGGTAAGGTTTGTTGAAAATCAGTTGGCCTAGAAGTGAGGGTTTATTTCTGGACTCTCAATTCTATTCCACTGATCATGGTGTCTATCTATATGCCAAAACCATGCTATTTTGACCACTGTAGCTTCATCATATGTTTCAAGGTCAGGCAGTGAAATTCCTCCCACATCACTCTTCTTTTTTAGAATACTTTTGGCATTTGGGTGCAGTTTCCCTTCCAAATGAATTTGGTAATTGCCTTTTCTGTTTCTGTAAAGAGGCTGTTGGAATTCTGATTGGTATTTCATTGAATCTATAAATCAGTTTGGGCAGGATTGGCATCATCACGATATTTAGCCTTCCAATCCACGAACAAGGAGTGTCTTTCCATATGTTTAGGTCTTCATTGATTTCTTATAGCATTGTTCGGTAGTTTTCTGAATATAGATCCTGTACTTCTTTGGTTAAATGGATTCCTAGGTATTTGAGTCTTTATGTTGCTCTTGTAAATGGACTTTTTCCCGATTTCTTCCTCAAATTGTTCAATACTAATGTACAGAAACATTGATTTCTGCATGTTGATTTTGTATCCTGCCACAATGCAGAACTCTTTTATTAGCTCAAGAAGCTTTATCACAGACATTTCAGAATTTTCTAAATACAAGATCATGTCATCTGCAAATAGTGAAAGTTTTCCTTATTCTTTTCCTTTGTAGATTCCTTTCTTTTTTTCTTGTTTAATTGCTCCAGTTAGAATTTCTAGCACAATGTTGAATAACAATGGTGACAGTGGACATCCTTTTCTTGTTCCCAATCTTAGAGGGAGAGCTTTCAACCTCTCCCAAATGAGTACGGTGTTGGCTATGGGATTTTCATATATGCCCTTTATTTTGTTGAGGAACTTTCCTTCTATACCTATCTTTTGAAGTGTTTTTATCAAGAAAGAATGCTGGATTTTGTCAAATGCACTTTCTGCATTGATCGAAATGATCATGTTTTTTTCCCCTTCAATTTGTCAGTGTGGTGTATTATGTTAATTGATTTTCTTATGTTGAACCACCCTCGCATCCAGGAATAAACCCACTTGGTCATGGTATAAAAGTCGTCTTTTGATATGCTATTGGATTCTATCTGCAAGTATTTTTTTTTTTTAATAGAATTTTTGCATCTATATTTCATTAGAGATAATTGGTCTGTAATTTTCTTTTCTTGTAGTATCTTTATCTGGCTTTGGTATTAGGGTGATGTTGGCTTCATAAAATGTGTTGGGTAATTTTCCATCCTCTTCAATTTTTTGGAAGAGTTTAAACAGGATTGGTGTTAATTCTTTTTGAAATGCTTGGTAGAATTCACCTGTGAGGTCATCTGGTCCTGGACTTTTCTTTGTTGGAGGATTTCTGGATTCAAACTCTTTAAATGTGATTGGCTTATTAAATTCTTGTATTTCTTATAGCCTCAATGTAGGCTGTTTGTGCGTTTCTAGGTATTTGTCCATTTCATCTAGGTTGTCTAGTTTGTTGGCATAGAGTTTCTCATAATATCCTCTTATGATATTTTTTTATTTCTGTGGGGTCAGTTGTAACATCCCCCCTTTAATTTCTGATTTTATTTATTTGTATCTTCTCTCTTTTTTCTTTGTTAGTCTAGCTAAGGATTTGTCAATTTTATTGATCTTCTCAAAGAACCAGCTTTTGGTTTTGTTGATTTTGGTTCTCAATATCATTTATTTCTGCTCTAATCTTTATTATTTCTTTCCTTTGCTTACTTTGGGCATTCTTTTTCTAGTTTCTCTAGTTGTTCAGTTAGATCTTTAATTTTAGCTCTTCTTTTTTAATATAGGTAAGGGCTATGAATTTCCCTCTCAGTACTGCCTTCGCTATATCCCATAAGTTTTGATAAATTATGTTCTTGTTTTAATTTGTCTCAACGTATTTACTAATTTCACTTACAATTTCTTCCTTGACCCACTGATTGTTTATGAGTGTGTTGTTCAGCATACACATATTTGTGAATTTTCCTCTTTTCTATTATTGATTTCCAGTTTCATTCCATTATGATCTGAGAAGATGCTATGTATAATTTCAATATTTTTATATTATTTATTGATACCTGCCATGTGACTTAACATGTGGTCTATCCTGGAGAAAGATCCGTAAGAACTTGAGAAGAATGTATAACCTGCTGAATTTGGGTGCAGTGTTCTCTATATGTCTATTATGTCTAGCTTGCTTATCATATTGTTCAAGTTCTCTGTTTCCTTGTTGATCTTCTGTCTAGTTGTTCTATCTAATGATGTGAGTGGTGTGTTGAAGTCTGCAACTATTATTGTAGAGATGTCTATTTCTCCCTTCAGTTTTTCCAGAGTTTGCCTCATATATTTTGGGGCACCCTGGTTAGGTGCATAGATATTTATGACTGTTATTTCTTCCTGGTGGATTGCCCCTTTTATTAATATATATTGGCCTTCTGAAACTCATATAATTTTTTTTTCACATTATAGTGTTTTTTTTTGTTGTTGTTGTTCCTCCTTTCTTCCATTACTGCCCTCCTTTTTGTTCAGATGATCTTTTATAATGTGCCACTTTAAATCATTTACTTTTTTGAAAATTTTTGGATATTTTCTTTATGGTTACTATGGGGAGTGCACTTAACATCCTAAATCTATTATAATTTAGTGTATATTGATAGCAACTAAATTCAGTGCCCTACACATACTCTGTTCCTATGTCCCTCCATCTGTCCCCTTCATGTTGTTCATGTCACAAATTATATTTTTATACATTGTGTTTCCAGTAACAAGTGTTTGTGCTTATTTTCATGCATTTGTGTTTTAAGCCTTATACGAAGTAAAAGACTGCACTGCACATGAAAAATGCAATAATACTGTCATTTTCATTTACCCATAGAGTTACCTATACTGGAGGTCTTTATTCATACAGCTTAAAGTTACTGTCTAGTGCCCTTTCCTTTCAACATGAAGTACTCCTTTTAGCATTTCTTCAATCACTGAATTATTTTGGACTAAAGTATCATATCTATTAAAACCATATTTAATCATATCAGTCAAAACATTGTGTAGTCATCAGTTTTTAGTTTTCACAATGCTGATGAAAATCAGCTGTTTTACCCAATTTACATACGACCAGAGGCACAAATAAGCAAAAATGCCCTGTTTAATTAATGATGTTAAAAAAAAAAAAAAAAAAAACCCTAATGGCCATGTTATGAAGAAAAAATAAGAATTAGAAAGGAAAGTATTAGAAAATAATCAGGTACTAAAATAGAAGAAAAGGGGGGGGGGGCTGAATTAAATATAGATTATAGATTATTCAGAGTGTTATAAAAATGTACTCGTTATCTGTAGAGCTTAAAGGTATTAAAGTATTAAGTTAGTTTTGACATGACTTGCAATGATGGATACAGGCCATGTTAAATTTCATCAAAATTTATAAAAATGTATGGTCTAAAATGAAAACCATAATGTAAATCATTGACCATGGTTAGCAGCAGTGCTTCAATATTTGTACATCAATTGTAACAAATGTACCACCCATATGTAAAATGCTATTAATAGGGGAAAAGGGGGAGGATGTTGGGTATATCCCCTATATCCTGTATGTGACTTTTCTGTAACCTAAAGCTTCTTTGAAAACAAAATGAAAAAATAAGACACTGGGGGAATAAATGGAAGAAAATGTCACTGTACATACAAGACAACAGATCTTACAATGATGAAAGACAATGTCAAAAAAAAAAAAACTTTCTTTTTATTTAAAAGTTTTAAATTTTTTTTTATTTCAAATTAAAAAAAATATTTTGCATTTTATTTGTTATTTTTTAAACTATCATTATTTTATTTTCTTATTAATTGTATTTGATTATTTTGTTGCCTTCATTTTTTAAGAAGTTTTGGATCACAGAAGGGTTACAACTGTGGCAGGGGAGGATCATTGGTGTGGAGTGTCAGTGATGGGGGATGCGTGGGAGGAGGTTCACCTGAGGCATACATATAAGGCATATGAATGTGCTCAAGTGTTCACAGGGCATTGTCACAGTGGGTGGAGAGCCACACAATAACTGAAAGAATATCAAATTACCATCCTGGAGAGCACTGCCACGTTCTGTAATGGGACAGCAAGAATCCCCTGAGTAAGGGACAGTGACTAGTGAAGGAGGATGGACCATTGATAGGCCCTTGATATTGATGACGGTATTTATGAACCTTTCTTTTGCAACTGAAACTTAGCCTAGTATTATAGCATGCCTAAAAGTTACCTCCTGAGAGCCTCCTTATTGCTCAAATGTGGTCTCGCTCTAAGCCAAACTCAGCAAATAAAGACAATTAAAGATAGCAGAAAGTAAGAATAAACTAAATGGTTCTAGCAATTTAGAAGACAGATTGTACTATAAAACCATGAATCAATAATTACAAAAAGCATTACCTTCCCCCCAGTGTGGGACATGACTCCCGGGAATGAGCCTCCCTAGCACGGACAGATTACTACCAAGCACCAACTAGCAATGCAACTTGAAAAAGACCTTGACCAAACGGGGGAAAGGGTAAAGACAAATGAGTTTATATGGCTAAGAGACTTCAAAGTGAGTCGGGAGGTCATTCCAGAGGTTACACTTATGCATGTCTCAACAGGATCTCACTGACTGCCAAAGTAAATATTGCCTCAAATAGCAGGGCTCCTGAGGGCTCTGGATACATACAGACACTAGAGGCAGGGCAGACAGCTCAATAGTTTGGCACCCTGCCAGTGGGCCTTACCTTTTAATTTATGCTCCCCAGTATAACAGAGTTGGACTCAGTTGTGGTTTCCCTACACATGGTTCTTCTGCCCCTTCTATTTGAACCTATAGTTAGTACTAGAGTTAATAGGTGATGTACAAGAGACTTAAATCTTTGGGCTGTCCATGTGCCATTGGGCCCTGAATTTCAACAGAGTTGTAAAACCTACTCTCCAGTTCATGGGACTCACCAAGGACAACTAACAAAGAGATGATTATGGACACAACCATCCCAAGGAACAGAGAGTCTTCAACTGCAAGCCAGAGAGTCCCATCCATCTGTCCCATGGGATCTGAGCCCCCTCTCAATCTGAGGCAGAGTGAGCATCACCATCCCAGAATACTCAGGATTGGGAAATGAACAATGGACTAGAGTAGACATATTGTTATTCTACTGTAAACTTACTGTTATTCTAGCAATGGAAGAACTTTTATCATTGATGTGGAGGCAGTGGCCCCGCAGGTTCTGAGCGGAGAGAGTGGGAAAAATAAGTGCAATATGGGAGCATTTTTGGGACTTTGGAATTGTCCTAATGATGTTGCAATGACAGATACAGACCATTATATAGCTTGTGATAACTTACAAAATTGTGCGGGAGAGAGTGTAAACTACAATGTAAACTATAATCCATGCTTAGTGGCAATGCTCCAATATGTGTTCATTGTAACAAATGTACCACACTAATGAAGGATGTTGTTAATGTGGGAAAATGTGGGAGGGGTAAGGAGTGGTGCATATGGGAATCCCCTATATTTTTCATACAACATTTATGTAATCTAAGTATCTTTTTTTAAAAAAAATTTTTAAGTATATTTTTTAAAAAAGATAGTTTTGTATCCTCAAGCTGATAACTTTCTGCAAAGCATCTTAAGTACACAGGTACCCTACACACAGGTAAATGTGGTCATACTCTTACAATGCCAGCAATTCCATTTTAATAGGATATGATTAACAAAAAAATTCCATTTGCTTGTCTGTCAGTACCAAATGCACTTATGCCCAATTACATAATAAGAACTTCCAATTCTACACAAAGTAATAAATAATTTAACTTTGATTTTAGGGTTTTTGTTTGTTTTTGTTTTATATTTGAGCAAATAATTAGGTAGGAACCTTCAACATACTAACTGGTCTTTCAAGGTGGCTGGTGTGGCAGAAAACTAGAAAGCCCAAAATCCACTCCATTTGTAAGACTAGGGAGGTTTATTTACATATTACTAAGAAAACAGAGAACAAAAACACAATGAAAGTAGCAAACTGAAAAATCTTAAAACAAATGTTTCTATTAAAAGTCCAGAGCGTCATCAGTATCTACTCTAAAACAATTAACAAGTCTCTGTTCTAATGTTTTCTCTCTGGGGTAAAAAAGACCTCATGCAGATTCATAACCTCTTGTATGCATTAGTAAGTATGTTTTACTGCTGATTTTCTATGAATAATCATATCTTAAAATTGCTCAAATACACTGCTGGTTTTAAACAAATCTAATGTAGTATTAGAGGCTTGTTTTCCATAGCTGATTGACTTGTTTTATCAGTTTCCTACCTCCAGCTGGCAAAAGAGGGAATTGAAACCAACTTTGGTTGTCTTTCTCACTTATCTTTATGAGAGACAATTAAAGATAGCAGAAAGTAAGAATAAACTAAATGGTTCTAGCAATTTAGAAGACAGATTGTACTATAAAACCATAAATCAATAATTACAAAAAGCATATGCTTGTAAAAAAAAAATACCCGATGGTCCTTAAAGTATTTGGGTGGAGATTTCATTGAGAATCAGATTTTTTTTCAAAGGGGAGGGGGGCGGCTCTCACACACAAACTTTTACCTGCATTTTAAAGAGATTTCAATCCTCACAAATCCATCTAGGCATGAACCCCTAAGGGTTCCAAGATTCAAGATTAGGAGCCCTTGATTGGCTGTGATAGCAAGCTGGTTGTGGTATCTGTTACCAGTTCAGGCTATTATCTGCCTATTTGAGGGAAAGGTGATTTCACAGATCTGAATGGCTGGGTGAATGACCCATACTCCAATATGCATCCTTCCTGAAGCCTTGTGCTTATAAAGAACTGTTCTTTGACTAAGGATATTCAATTCCAAATCTTGTATTCATAAACTGGACTTTTTCTATTTTATCAATTGAATATATAATTTCCTTATTACTTCCTCAAGTTTTCCTTCCAAGTATACTATTTTTCATTCATTTGTAAAGTCTCTCTCTACCATTTATTATCAGCATGTATTGAATTCTTACTAGATGGCAAGCAGTATAATGCCGTTTATTATGCCTATAATATCTCTAATTCTGGATACCATCTTACAAGGTATTCCTATTTTATAGTTGAGAAAACAGAGGTTCTGAGAGATTAAGTAAAGTGTAAAGTCCAAGTTTACAGTGTCATTAAGTGTGACTCAAATCCAGGTCTAACTGACCAAAAAGCCTTCTTTTTCCCACTCTCCTACTCCTCTCAAACTTTCCTCTCAATTACCCTTAACAGTAGAGGGGTAGAATGCATACCTCTAACGATCTGAGAGGTATAACAAGAAGCAGCTCAGTCAAAACATGAAATGTCTTTGAACTCATGTTTCATTTTCAAAATTCTCATTATTTTTTCCTCTTATTCTGAAATGATTCTGTGGAGATTTTACTATTAAAAAATTACATACTAGAGAAAAAAAATTATAATACAGAATGGTAGAAATTGCCACATACCTCTAGGGATATTAATAGCCATATTTGAAAAGCTGTAGCTAAAATTTTTTGAATGATTTCAGCCCATATTCTCTTCTACCACTAATTTCTGTTGTACTTTCCAGCTATCATTATACATTTAGCATAGTACATATCACTTTTTTCTTGTTGCATGTTTGGGTCTCTTAAACCAGATTTTAATATCTAAATAGAGATGTTCTCTGGTATGTCATACTAGTTAGAACAGTGCTAGGCTCTAAACCCAGTTCCTAGGACAATAAATGTTTGATAAATGCTTGAAGAAGTAAGTGAGTAAGTTTCCAAATAAATGGTAAAATGCATGAGCTTCAGAATCAGATGACTTGGGTTTGAGACTGGGCTAAGCTGTTTTCTGTGAGTTCTTGAGCTAGTCACTAAACTTCACTGAGTCAAAGAAATTATAATAATGTCCACGCAGAGAGGTTTCATAAGGATTAAATAAGATATTTTATTTGAAAACACCTTGTATTCTTTAATAAAACTTACCAAATATTATTATGATTTATGAAGTTATTAATATAGCCGTTGATTTAGCTTAGGAAAACCCACAAATTATTTTATTTTAGGAGGCAGGTGAAGCAACATATTAATATATCACTCTGGGCTAGCCAAGTAATTTTAAACAGAAAAAGTAGGCTGTAATAAATTCCAGTGAAGAATATCATCTGCTTAGTTAATCTAATAGGAATGTCTAAAATTATTTCCATGATAAATTAAACACTGCTTTATACTCACCCCACCCCCCATTTGCCAGATCTTTAATTTACCAAACACAATAATACATAGCAGGTGTCCCCAGTGTTCTCAAAACCATCTCTCTTCTGAATCAGAGTTCTGATTCAGTAGGTCTGGGTTGGGGCCCTGACGGCTCCATTGTTAAAAAGTGACACAGATGATTTTAGGGGCAATGAACACTGACTTAAAACCAACAACATTGATAATTCTTTCCTTTATCTCTTATCCATCGTGTGTGCCATGTAAATTTGTAGATTTACAGGCAAATATATATTTAATTTTTTAATTCATTAATTATCACACAACTCAATTATCACAGCCCTAGAAAATTACACCACTCTTTTAAAAATGAAATATTCAAAAGAATAACCTACTAAACTATATGCGGTTCCACAAAGGAGCCATGACCTCTCTTGCTTCCAGACCTCTGCTCAAGCTAATCCAGAAACATGAAGCACTTTCCAAATTCCCTGATAATTATCAAAAGTACTTAATCCCTTATGTAGAGAAATGCCTATACTATACATTACAGCACATTCTCAGTCAGGTCAGAGGCAGCACCAAATGATTAAACATATTCATTTTACTACAGCCAAATAAACAAACATTCACACTAAGTAGAATAAATAACATGAATAGCCTTACTTCAGTTTAGACCAAGTTTTGCTACCAAATGAGTCTGAAACAAATTTCCAAAAATTTTCTTAATTAAAAAAAAGTTTAGGTAGGAGAGATTTTTGGATTTTGAAATTTCAAATAAAGAATTGTAAAAACTTTAATTTATAGGTCTCAACTCATATCACTTTCAAGACTGAGTTAGGTACTCTTTAGATGTGCACATATAACAACACCCTATACTTACTCCTATCTTAGTGGCTGCCTATTAACCTCTTCCCAGACTGTCAGATATCTGGGGTCAGGGACTACATCTTTTTTACTGTTATACTCTCCATACTTAACAAATATCTACTACAAGGTATCCATGTAATAAATACTAATTGAATTAATGAACAATTATAAGTACTAAGATTTTAACCTAGTGGATTTTTATATTATTGCTCTACCTGCTTGATCTATAAGGTATGATTAATGTCTATAAAGATGAGATTGAACTTCCACAGTGAACTGGGACAAAAATCAGAAAATCCAACCTAAAAGACTACCCAATAGCATGTACAATGTAATAGTATGAAAATAATGCTTTGTTGTTGCAAAATAAAACTTCTGCTTAAATTTGTTAATCAGGACATTTTATAAATTAAACTACTATATGAAATAAATTATCCGACATGCAATAATTATCTACTGTTTTAAAACAGGGTTTCTTGCATTACACAAAGATAAATACAATACAGTTGACTTTAGATGTTAATCCATGTGAGGTCCCTTCCTGTGTCAGGAATTTTAGAATGCAGAATCTGAAAATAGAAACTTGCTTTGTCTAATTAATACACTCTAATAAAATTGACAAATAATTTAAAAATGACATATAAACAAGACTAAAATGGAAAACTAAATAAATATTTAAGAAGACAGGCAGAGTTATATAAGAACCTTAGGATTCTTAGGATTCTGAAAGGCTCAAGGCACATATGACCATTTTTGGCCAAATCTTTATTTTTAAGTACAATAAAGGTTTCTCCTTTACTTTCTTTAAAGCCAAAGGGTTATTGGAGAATAAAGGAGATGGAGTTTTTCTCTAGAAGCACAAAACTTCTGAATGAGAACAGCTCAATAAATATTTAATGTAAGAAATCTAAGAAGGAAAAAAAAAAGTATGTATATAGATTTTCACTGAAATTTAACCAAAAAGAGAGTGAGCTGGCTGACAAAGCTTCATTTAACTCCTAGTCATATCTAGACTAAACTGCCTAATTTGCACAGACAGCCAGTCACCATTCACATAATCATAGACAACAGAAAGTTGACAGCATAATAAAAGACTAGGAAAAGCTGTCTGAACTATGAGCTACCTATTCTAAATGCAAGAGTTTAATTCAGGTGGGGGGATATCTTTGTTGCTTCTAATGTTAAGTTAAATTTCTTCTATGTATAAAACAAGAACAAATAATATCACTTTTCAAGAATCAAAATAGTTAATTTTGAACCTTAGGCCTAATAGGTCAGAAAGATCACTTAAAAGGAAGTTAAGTTTCCAAAACTTAAAAAATCATCTGAAAGTGGATCACCTTTTTTGACATGCCAGTATCTTTTAGCAAGTTCCTAAGCTGATAGTGTTCAAAAGTGGTCTTGACTATTTACCAAAGAAATTATATGATACTTAAGATTCACTTTAAATAATCTGATTAAACAAAATGGAGGATTGATGACATATAAGTTTGGCAAAATATGTCAAATAATATTATATTATTCCTTCTATGTTTATGTATGTTTGGAAATAAGAAAAATCTTTCTTAAAGTTGAGGTTTTAAAAAACTTGAACCTTAATTAGATTTATCTATACTGCTAAATTTGTATGAAAGAAAAGAGTAGCCGAGGTCCATTATACATTGCTTTTAAATTTCTAAAATACTTAGAAATTTAAAAGGGTCCTGGACTCTGGGACTATAAAAAAAGAACATAGTTGAGAAGCTTAGACCAAAAGAATGGCCTGAAAAAGACCTAACAATACAGGGATCTTTCATTTACTTCTCTTCTTCAAATGTAAAAGGTCAATGCTGTGTAGGAGAATACTCCACTCTCTCAGCCATTCTGGCTAAGCATATGAATTTTCCTGCCACCAAGCAAGAGTAAGAGAATTCTACTCCCTCACTTCCTTCTCACTGAGCTGCAGGGAATAGGGTGGAGAAACAATGAGTTTCCTAAATTCAAAGTTGAATAAACTACAATAAAGAATGAATTTTAAATATACTATACAATACTAACAAATACATTATTGGCATAAAATGCTAAGAAAATACATATTGGCATTATTAGCTAAATTGTGTTTTGTGTGTTAGCCTGAGAACCTAGCCTCTCTTTAGTCATTGAGTTAACAGAAAAACAAAAAGTGGGGAATGTTGCCTAAAGGAAGTTTATTCCTCTTGACCCACTCAGTGGCACTCTCATACAGAAGGAATGTCAATGGGGATTGATTAGGTTCAAAAAGGTTCACTGGGCCACATTTCTAGAGTGGAACATTAATAAGAAGTATATAAATAGGCCTATACTAGGACAAATATTGTCCTACCCTAAAAAAGACTGGCCCATCTCTGGTTTTTTTAGCTTTTTATTTTGAAATAATTTCAAACTTGACAGCTGCAAAAATAATATAAAACCCTTACATAGAACTCAACATAGTCCCCATCTAAATTGATTATTTTTTTCTCCAACAGGTTCTTCCTTGACTTAGTGACTTTCCTCATCATAGATATGGATTGACTAGCACCAAGATAAAGCCAAAATGCCTTTTGCCTTTTTTTCCATACCTCTAGTTTTTCTATCACTTTGCCTCAGATAACACAAAATCTCTGCTACAGTCTATGACTGGTAACAGCAAAGGTAGGTGTAGATTGTACTATTTATTGACTTGGAGGAATATAACTTGCTTGAGAAATGTCAATGTATAATCAAATTGATACTTTGATTATAAGTTGTTGTATTGGTTACAATGGGGACAAGTGCATCTGATTTTTGTGATTTGGGGCTGTGATTTTCTTTTATGTGCTATTCACTCTTTGGACCTTTAGAAAATGGTATTCATGAGGGGCTTAGGGTTGAAAAGAGAATTCAAGTTTGGAGCTACTATAGAACCTACATCAGTTTAAATGGAAGGCAGTGCAAGCTATAGTTCCTGAAAAAGATATCCAGTTTTTACCTAGTCCCTTGAGCGAGATCCCTTGGTGAGATGGCACAGAAGAAAAGTAATTAGAGGAGAGAACAACCATTTGTACATATATTTTTTCTCTGAAAGAAAGAGTAGAGAATTTATCAGAACGCAACTGTGTGAGATGAAAAGAATTACTTCAATTTGGAGAAGGATTCAGACTTAAATTTTAAAAGGTTGGAAACTTTGTAATTTTTTTTGTTTACATTATATTATTTGAGCTATTATGTCATCTCTATTCTTGGTCTAATCTTGTCAGGTGAGTTTCGCTGGGCAATGTTGTTCAATAAAATCCAACAAATGAAACAAAACAAAGGAGGATTTCTTTTTAATACTGTCCTGGGATTATAATATCCCATCCTATCCATCTAAAAGGGTTCTAGATGTAACATTAAACAAACATCAATAAAAGGCACTGAGTAGCTCAATTACTCATCTTATTGGTCACAGGTAGAAATAGTGGAAAAGACTAGATAGGTGGCCCCAAGAAAATACATTTTGAAAGCCCACTATCTCCTTCAAGGAGGACATAGCACCTCAAGTTAATCATATGCCTATTATTAAACTCATTGGGTTAAAGACTAAAAAACTCAAAAGTAGAAGTCTGTTGCTCTTTAGTGGGGGAAGCTCATGTTTTGTTTTGTTCTATTTTTCTCTTCCTCATCCTAGAACGGGTCATGGTTGAGGGCAAGGACCATTTATTGGATCACAGTTCTAAGAGTGGAGCTTTTTAATATTGAGTAATGATATTAAAGGTGTAATTTGCCATGAGCGGTCTCTTTGGGTCCCCTTGACTCCTTGATACTTATTCTTGATTCTCTTTGCTTTAGCAACATTCTCACCATAAACCCAGAGATTTAAGGTAAAGCACACATTTGGTGTGGGAAAAGCTTCATTTAACTTATCCAGCATGACACAGCTTTAGAGAGAAATCCTCTGTATATATCCAATACCTTCTCCAAAATACAGAGTTATATAGCCTTACTGTACATGGTAATTTCATGCGAGGGAATAGCAACATATTCTAATATGGTATACTCCATCCCCAAACAATGTATCAGTTTCTTCCTCCAGTAAGACTTTTGTAATAATATTTCTAAGTGAAACTGATCTATGGCTTTCTTTATGGGTGTTTTCTTTAGCAGATTTTGTTTTATGGGTGATACAAGTTCATAAAATAAAGTGGAAAACTTCCTTTCACTTCTTTTGTGTCTAATCCCAACTCCTCCCTATTGCCTCAATCTTAGAAAAGGCAGAGGCAACCTAGCAAATGGAGAAGCCAGACAAAAATGTTAGACAAAATAAAGAAGCTCATCATTCCGCTTTCCCCTCAACTACAGGCTTCAGGCCAGAAGCAGCTCTACATGTCAGAAAAGTAGGAGAAGATCTTATCAAACTTGAAAAGTTCAGAATTTTAACTAATACAAAGTACTGGATTTTATTTACTGAGAAATGACCAGAGTACCCTTTTTTATCTAAGAGTGAAATTCTTAAAACTAAAACCTATGGATATAATTTATAGACACAATTTTGGAATCTATGAGTTATCACTTTAGCTGGGGAATCTGAAATACCAGAATGGAAAGTAATTTTTTCTAAATATAGCTGCTATAGCTTCACATGACAAAAACAAACAAATAAATAAACAAAACACCCAGCAAAACTAATTCCCTGGGTGAATTAACATAGTATTATGATAGATAAGTTGTTTTCCAATATCCATTCTTGATTATCTGAACCAATTAAAGGGAACTGGATTATAAATAATCTAAAGTAAAGGATAATTTAAAACTCATTTCTATTTGTTTTCAAAGTATATTTGTATATTCATATTCTAAAAATAGGCCTTTGGGCCTAGAAGTAGATATTAATCAATTACCAACATTTGTTTAATTTCATAATCTTGGATTAATTCATAAGGGAAGATGTCAAATCAAAAGCTGAAAACTTTAGAAAGATGAAAATAGCTTTAAGTTGTAGTCCAAGTGAGATGATTACAAATTGCCTTGTCATTCCTTTGAGGTAATGATGAAAGTCTGGAAATTATTGAGAGTGTTATAAAATGAGTGGAAAAACGAAGATTCTACAAGCATAAGTTTGGAAATCTGACTTGCATTCTTTTATATTTTTCTATGACCTCTAGAAAGAAGTGCTATAAAAATAGTGACCCTTCACTGAGCTGGATGCTTTATATATTACATCCAATATTTAATAACCTATGGCATAAATATTAATACCATTATTTTATACCTGAGTACTCTAAGGCTGTGAAAGATTAAATAACTTGCCCAAGGTCACAAAGCTAGCTACCTCTAAAGTTTCAATTTATATATAAGTAGCTTTCTGGTCTAAAGAAGAAAGCTGAGACAAAATTTGCAAAATATGTGACCAGAAACAAAAGAACCAATAAAATGAAGAAGCACTATCTCAATTTACATAAAGAGGCAGGAAGATTGCCTTGAGAAAAAAAAATATTCAAAATTCCAGTGACTGATAAATTCTGAATTCTGTAATTCTATTTTATAGTGTCTAGCAGCAATCAGATAATTACTACCAATAACTTGGACTAAATATGAATAATATTAAAAACTACCTTTTCTATTCTAATATCATTTAATATCTATTCTAATACATATATTCCTCACTGTTTTACAACTAACGGAGGCCGATTAAAACGTCTCTGTGATTCTATAGTTTCAAATTTTTTCCTTTCATCTTTGTCCCTAAGGGTGGTGGTACTGCAAATGGTACAAAGGCAAAGCTCTGTAGAAAAATCAGAAAAAATCCTTACTAAGCTGTATACCCCTGAACAAGTTACTTTACCTCTCTAAGCCTTGCTTTCTTTATCTGGAAAATAGGGTTATTAAAATCTGACATACAAAGTCATTGTAAGAAGTCAATGAGAGGGAAGCGGCTGTGGCTCAATCAGTAGGGCTCCCGTTTACCATATGGGAGGCCCCGGGTTCGGTTCCCGGGGCCTCCTGGTGAAGGCAAGCCTGCCCGCACGGCGTGGTTAGCTGACCCAGAGAGCACAAGCAGCAAGGGGGGATAAATGAATAAATAAATAAAATCTTTAAAAAAAAAAAAAAAAAAAAAAAAAAAAGAAGTCAATGAGATAATATGTATTAAGCATTCCACACAGTGCCATGTATACAGAAAGTACCCAATAAGTGTGTTAAAGTTATATTTTGAAGTCTTCTCTGTTTTATTGGGATATTCACTCTTTTACTAATATTACTATTGGACATTATGGGTAACTTCTCAAAGCTTCTTTACTGACTGTAGGATTAAAATACAGAAGTACAAAGAAAATAAAGGTATTAGAAATTCAAAGAGAGCATGGCTTTTCTGCGTCAGAACAATTTACCGAAAGACTTTCAAACAATACCCAAATCTTACAAGAGAAATGAGAAATTGAAAGATATTTAGTCCTTTGGAATTCACGTGTGATGTAGAAACATTTAAAATGGAAGGTAGAACACAACATTAATGTAACATGTTATTCCTACATGATAGTCTGCAGGAATGAAACTGCTTATCCAGGTAAGAGTCAATTTCCTCATTCACCACAGAGGGGAGCTATAACCTAGGAAAAGGTTTATATAGAGTCCCGAGGTTATTTTTAAATTTTCCCACCCTTACAATATTCATTTCCTCAACTTTCTCATTAAAATATCTTTTAAATTAACTTGAAGAGAATACCCCTATTCTATTTTGGGGACCTTAGAGGGAGTAAGAAGGCTCATTAGGTCCACATAATCATAGAACAGACTCCCCACCCCCATCCCTACTTTATTTTTTTCCATAGCACTTATCTAACATACTATATATATCTATCATATATTTAACATACATTATATATTTATATTATAAAACCATATTTCACACAATTTTTATTACTGCCTCACATACACACACTCAATAAACTCCATAAGGGAAGACATTTTCACCTATTTTATATGCCACTGTATTTTTACTGTCTACAACAGTGCCCAGCACATAATACATGCTCAGTAAATACTTACAGAATGAATGAATCAATACTGGCTCATTTAATTGAAAGGTTTAAAATACATCATTAGATGAGGTCAAGTAAAGCAAACTGCTACAATGGAAAAAAATGTAATGTCTACTTATATTGAATTTCAGTTTTAAAAAAATGCCTAAGACCAGTTCTTTAATTCTACCAGATCTGCATATAGACAGACTTGTTTGATGTACATATTTGATAGAATTTCTCTTAAATTATCTGATTGGGACAGAAAGTTGGTCAATTAAAGGAAAGACTTATGAATATGAATATTAGTACACAAATATTTAAATTTGTTCAACAGATATTAATATGTTTCATTTACCAGTCTTTATGGCTTTTTGAGTATAACTGTCAATTGCTGATTTTCTTCTACAGTCCTCACCCATAACGCATCATTTATGATTTTCAATTTCAATTTCTTTTAAAATAAATACTTAAGGACAACAGAGAAGTAATTTGAATGCAAAATCATTCTAGACTTTTTTAAGTTTTTTAATCTTTTACAGTTGTATCGCCCATACTAGATTTCACAGCAGTATTTTAACATCTCACCTTTATCAATTCTTTCTAACACATTTAACAGTTTTCATAAAATAATCCTTCAAATTGATATTTCAATGGTCTATGAAATATTTCATTAAATTATATAACTACAATAGCAAGTCAACAAGTATTAAGAGGTCTGGAGTCAAACCGAACTTACAACTCATTTGTGAGAGCAGAAGTATTAAGAGTGTGTCAGAGAGTGGCCTATTAGCAATATGGACACATGTGGACTTAAAATCTGGATGTTTTATAGACAGACTAGAAAGCATGAGATAATCTAAGTAAGTTAGGTAGTAGGTGATCAGAAGAGCTTCTGCTGTAATGACATATAGATCCTTCACATACTATCTCACGGCCACTAAGGTCTACTTTTTAATTTTTTCTTTAATATAGGTTATGGATGCTAATGTAATTCTCTTAAAAAGAGTATTACTGCCTCCCCACAAGAACATGCCTCTCACAAAGGACCTCCCTTCGTCCTTCTCCAGAAGAGAAGTGGAAACATAAGAAGCAGCACCTGGTGCAGAGCCCCAATCCCCACTTCATGGATGTGAAATGGCCAGGATGCTATAAAATAACTATAGTATTTAGCCAGGCACAGAAAGTAGTTTTGTGTGTTGGATGTTCCACTGTCCTGTGCTGGCCCACAGGAAGCAAAGCAAGGCTTACGGAAAGATGCTCCTTTAGATGAAATTGTCATTAAAGTGCCCTGAAACAAAATGAGTAAGATATCATCCCAATAAACATTTTGGATACCAAAAAATAAAAAAGAAGAACAAGAACACTTACAGAATTTCTAATGGTTTCCTGAGTTTAACTAAAATCATTCATGTACTTAGTCTTCAACAAATATGTATTGAATACCTACTACACAAAAGGCACTACATAAAAAAGTTGAGGTGGATACAGATAAATGGAACATAACTTTTCCTGGTAAATTTACTTAATCAAGCAGCGGTCCCATTAACATTTCAGGAAACTGACCTGGAATTCCCAGAGCCGATCAGAAGTGTTAACACACCTGGATAAGTAAAAAAACAACTATTCTCAAAATCCACCTAATCCTCTCAATTCAGGAGTTAGTCCCTGCAGAAAGAAATTAAGGTCAACCTGAAAACTACAGAGAGAGACCTGTCCAATTCTAGTCTATCTTCCAGGTGAGACTGTAGTAATGTAGTATTTCCTTTTGTTTTGTTTTGTTTTGTTTTAGGTTTATTTATACACACTCATCCTTTGATATTAGATAGTTGACACTATGTGTATGTAAATTAGTGTATTCTCTTTTGAGTTAATATATTTTAATTTCTAAATGCTTTCATCACAACATGTACACTCATGCTTTTTCCCATGCATTAAGAGTATGGCAATTTCAAATACTACTGAAGTCTGATAATTTTATGTAATCCAGTAAATCTGATACTGGATCCATTTAGTATTTATCTTTTTCTCTTCAACTTTTTTTTTTTTTTAATACCATGTTATGATGGTAAAAACAAGCCAAATCCCATAATTGTCTCTCAAAAACAAAACAAAAAAACAAAAAAATCCTACTGTAAAATCAGGCATAAGTTAACAATAATAAAGTCATAAAGAAATTATCTAATAAAAATTGTTATTTTTCTGCATGAGGTCCTGGCCAGCTTTATTATTATTTTGTTGTCATCGTTATTAATGGCTGAGGAATTGCTAGCCCTTCCCACATTTTGACTAATTTTATTTTTCTTTGTGCTAGCTCATTAATACCTAGAGTCACCATTTTTGACTGTCTTTTAAAAGATAGTTATTATTTACACTGATACCCTTGGGTGAAAAATTAGGTTTCTGCTACAAAGGCCAGTGTCTTTCTTTCCTTCTTTCAGTATAAAGCTAATTTATTCCACAATTTAGTTGTCTTTCTTTTTTTTTTCTCTAAAATCTGGTATAGGAAATAACTATTATAGAAATAAGGAGTAGGGGGAAAATGCTTGTACTGAAAAATTCAGAATAGGAAATTTACAATATTCATAAATCATTTCAGAAATAAAAGCATATTGAAAAAATAGATGCTAATACATATATTTTAAAAAGATATAAACTAGGAGAATTATTAATTCCAAAACTAGATACTTCCTTTAAATATTGCATTCTCCATGAATTTGAAAATAAAAAATTGGATCCTAAAATGATTTTCAAAAGTGTATAAAACATGTCTATTGACTAAAACAAAGTCATAGATCTAGAAACGCCCTCTGAGATCATCTAATAACAACTCTTCATTTTATAGCTAAAGAAACTGAATTCTAGAGGAATCTACTCCAGGTCATCCAGCTTTGAAGACACAGTGCCAGAATTTATACTCAGTTCTAACCAATCCAAAATTCCTGTTTTCTCTAACCTATGAGATGGGAGAAAGAAAAATGCATTTTTTCCAAATAATATGAGGAAATAGAGAGACAAGGAAGCAGAAGACCTTCCGGCTATTAAAGAGCATAATGATGACTAAGAATCTCCATAAATGCAGTGCTCTCTCCACCACCATATTCACTCGGAGTAAAATCATCTGATTATATAGCAAAATCCAATTTCTAGTATACTTCAATAAAATATTGGTTTTATAAAGTACACAATATGAATAATAGTGAAAATCCTCTATATCATTTTCATTGGATTTCTGTAAATCTAATTTATTAACAAGACAGTTGGGGAGAAGGATGCTAACGTATTTTATTTTCCATTTTCCTCCTAGGACAATCTGACAGTCAGATTTCTAACAACTTTAACCATTTGGGCAATAAATAGGCAAAAGAAGTCTCTGAGCTTAAATGAACATATTTTTATAAAAAGGCTATAAAGATACTCTTCAACTCGAGAAACACATATCCCAAAATGAAAAGGATAATACAATATGTACGTCTTTATCTCATGATCCATTTAAATTTCACCATTTTTATTTTAAGTTTTAATATTTCTCTATTCATTTTTAAAATTCCTTTATAAAATGTAAAATATAGAATGTAAGAAAATAATTTTCCCCAAATCGTATGCAAAAGGCATTCAAATCTAATCTATATCATATAGCATTTTGTTTTACTTGCACAAAATAACTTCATTTACTTTTCAATAGGTTAGGTAGTTTATAATCTACTTTTAGAAATTTGGACCTGGTGTGTTTCTATCCTAGGATTAATCATGTAATAAGAACATCTTTCTAAGCAAATGTAATGTTAGTTTTTATATATTTTTGCCATTAATTACAACTCAAATTTATTAGGCTGATACTTTTTTTTTTTTTAAGATCCATTTTATTTATTTATTACAATACCCCTCGTTGTTTGCAGTCGCTGTCTGCTCTCTATATCTATTTGCTGTGTGCTTTCTGTGTCTCCTCGTCTTCTCTTTAGAAGACACTGGGAACCGAACCTGTGCCAATCGCTTGAGCCACCGCAGCTCCCTGGTTTGTTGTGTCTCTCAGTGTCTTTCCTCTTTGTGTCACTTTGTTGCATCATCTTGTTGCGTCAGCGTACCGTGCCTGCCTGTCACGCCAGCTCACCTTTTCTAGGAGGCACTGGGAACTGAACTTGGGACCTCCCAGTGGTAGGCGGAAGCCCAATCGCTTGAGTCACATCCATTTCCCTAGGCTGATAATTTAATCCGTCAAGATGAAAAAGATGTATAATAGAGATATGAGTTTTAAAAAGAAGAATGCTGTTCATTGGACAATAGATCTTGATAGATGAATGAAAGATAGCTTGCCAGGCTGCAGCCAAATTCAAGAAGTTTGTTTGCTTGTTTGTTTTAAATTGTAATTGGTACGACAAGTATAATGCTCAAGTCTATTCACTACAGAAAAGCCAAAATTGTCATTAACATGTGTGAGCCTTTAACAAAACAGCTTTGGCTTTAGACCCAGCCATCAGAACTCCCCTACTATGTTCAGACCTGATCTCCCTCCCAAGTTTCCTAGCTCTTCAGGCCTAAAAATGGTCCAGTTACTGCTGGGGAAAGTGTCAGATTCCTTTTATTACTGAGATGCAAAACAGGAGTCAGGTACAGAAAGGAAAAATATGATACAAAGCATGTTATAAGCCTGCTATAACAAGTTATAGAATTGTAATAACCATGATAATGACAGTGAAGAGGATGATAATAAAAACTAGTATTCATTGAGAGTTAATACATGCAGCAACCCTAAAATTTTATCGTCTAGAAAACTGAGGCTTAGAGTAGTTAAGAAGCACAACCTATGACCGCAGAGTTTCTAAGTGTAAGAACTAGGGCTTGAAATCAGGTCTATCAGATTCCAGAGCCCACACTCTTACTCATTATACTTTCATTGCCTATCTCCCCTAATCCTCACTGAATAAACATTTATTAAATACCTAATATGTGTCTTCGAGTCACTTGAGACTCCACAATATTAAAGTGTCATTCAAGAGTCCCTCAACCCAATCAAAAAAGTTAAAGCATATATTTTATTTCTAAAGATTTCAAAGGCTACTCATAGTTTCATTCAACAAATGATTAAATGAGAAGCACCATGCCAGATGCCAAACAAATAAAAAGATGAATAAGAATATTTGAGGGTATTTTCGGGACTTAGGAATTATCCTGACACTGCAATGACAGATACAGGCCATTGTATATTTTGTAAAAACTTGACACTAATGAAGGATGTTGTTAATGTGGGAAAATGCAGGAGGGCTAGGGAGCAGGGCATATGGGAATCCCCTATATTTTTTGGGTAACATTTATATAAACTAAGTTTCTTTTAAAAAATAAAAAAGCATATTAAAAAAAAAAATGGTCTTTCCCTCATGCCCTAAACGAATACACAAGGGCATATACATAATTTAGTACTGAAGACTATTTTTACTTTTACAGTTTTAATAAAAGCATTTCTTAACAAATCATTCTGCTATTGGCTATTATTTCATTCAAAAAGTTCAGAGAGCTACAGATCACTGTTTAATTTTCCCCACGCAACATCTATCCCACTACCAAAATGCTTATGTCCTTAGAATATATATAAGTTAGTCACAAATGTGAAAGATGAAGAAATTTCCATTAACTCACATTTTCTATGACAAATGTCCACTCTTTGTCTTCAAATTCCTCTGCATGAGGATCCTGTAACAAAAGCAAATAAGAAATTGAAATATACATCTTTAATCCAATCAATTTGATTTTAACAAGTACAAATACCCTTGCTTTTAGCTTTTACCAATCCATAAAAAGTGAGAGGCAGAATGGAGAACTCTTATGATACTTCCATAATTTCTCTAAATTTAAATCATTATTTTACATTAAGAAATTCACGATTTTACTTATGTTGATACATAAGACTATTTTCCATCATTGCTTCTATAACAAGACAAAAAGAAACCTGATGTGAGATAGACAACTTAGTGAATGAAATATTAAGAAGCACTTTGTTAAGATATTAAAGGCTCATATAAAGCCCTGCCCCAGCTTTTATACCTGTAAGTATTTTAAACTAAAAGTACCACTTGAAGCAAAGTTTTCTTCAGTTCAGAGGTTATGTAAACATCAGGAATTTCAAAGCACTGAAAGGGACTTCAAAAACTAAATAAAATAGGCTGCTGATTACCCTACCTCTCCCTCCCTGCCCTAAATTAACTCTGTAAATGCCACAGAAACCTGAGAGAGGATGGTGGATCATACAACCAAAATGCAACTTTCTTTTTAAATGAGGCACACTTTGCAGATAAAAATTCTCTCTTGGCATTTATTTGACAAATATTTATTGCAAACTTATTATATAAAGTATTGTGAATGCATTGTATGGATTCAAACATGATTATCTTTGCCTTCAAATATACATACAATGAACTCTAATCTAAATGAATATATGATTATTTAAATAAATGATTTTATAAGAGATTAGAAAATTCTTACTGACAGAACAGAAAAAGCTTCAAGAGAGAAAAAAGCATCTGGGTTAGGTGGGGTTGTACAGCATTTCCACAGACATTAAGAAAGTAAAGGCAACAGAATATATAAGACATAAGAGGAAAGTATCTGTGTCACATCATATATATTAGAAGTGGGGTAGAGGTGGGAAGATTGAGAGTGTGAGAATATATCAGGCTTTGGGCTCAATATTTCACTCTGAGTGAGTGTATACAGATGGTGGATAGGCTCTGCTGTCGCCTACTGGGTCTCAGTTCTCACATGCTTCTCATAGGGAAGTATCTTTTATTGACCCCTACAAGCTATGGGATAAATTCCAATCACCTAAGTTACTTCATTATTTCTGTTGACTTTTTTTTTTTTTTTTTTTCAAACTCTAATGGCATGGTACCCAGCTGAGTCTGAGCTGCACTGAGGCAATTTTATAAGTAAATTTGCACAGGGAGGATTAAGTCCTGCCAAAAAGGAGTTTCTTTGGTGTTGGTAGGGGAAGGAGGAGAGTAGGAAGTGGTAGCAGGAAAAGGAAGAAAAAAACTAATTGGTATTTGTTTACCCAGCTTGGCCCAGCCCATGAACTAGGTCTATTGAGTTAGAGGACAGTGAATAAGGGCTGAAGCAGCATTTCCATGAGGGATTTAAGACACAAGCACTGCTGCTTTAGAGACCAAGTGATAAATTTATACAATGCTGAAGAGAGGCATCCTACCACCTTTCCCACCTACCTGTCCTCCTGTTTTATTTTTAGATGAATGCAGCATAGTTCCTGCACAGCGAGGAACATAGCAATAATAACACAAAATATTTACTGAGCACTCACCATGTCCCAGTTATTGTGCTGAATATTTTACTTATCACAGCAACCTATGAGGTACATACTATTTTTATTCCCACTTAACAAAGCAGGAAAACGAGACTTAAAAGATGTAACTTCCCAAGTCCTCAACTAATAAATGTTAAAGCTATGGTATACTTCCACGTTTGTCTGACTTTTTAACCACCTGATCAGTTTAGTTTTACCACTGTGTACCCAGGACCTAGAAACCTGGCTCTCAAAACAGGATCTCAAAAATATTTGATGAATGAATGAATGAATACATATCTTTTATAAAGTAACAAATATTAAACAGTGCCTTAACATAATATTTAATACATAAATTTTTAAAGCAGGTGAAACACTTTTTAAAAACACAGAAGATGCATTATCCCTAAAAGAAGAATTTTTACTAAAGAGTAATTTCAACAACCCAAAGACACATTTAATAGGGCAAAACCAGTAAAATGATATAAAAGAAGCGGCAATGAAACAATAATTTACAAATCATTTAAAAATGGCACATCTACACAATTAACTCTATATATTGTTGACATGACAAAAAATTTTGTAATGAAAATTGCTTCTAGCTTGAATCAAATCTTCTTGATATCCTACTCTCCACCCTTTATCGTCACCTTTTGTAACATTGCACTAAAGAAAAAAAACTGGAAATGACTTAGAGCCATTTTCCCTCTCACAAACCCTGAAAGGGCATTTTTTAAAAAGATTTTAAAATTTTATTTATTACCCCCCCTCCCCCATTCTTTTGCGCTCGCTATCTGCTCTCTATGTGTTCTTTTGTGTCTGCTTGTCTTGTCTTCTCTTTAGGCGGCACTGGGAACCAATCCTGGGACCTTCCAGAGTGGGAAAGAGGCGCTCAATCTCTTGCGCCACTTCAGCTTCCTAGTCTGCTGCATCTCTTTATTGTCTCTCCTCTGTGTCTCTTTTTGTTGCATCATCTTGCTACACCAGCTCTCTGTGCGGGCCAGCACTCCTGCGCAGACCAGTACTCTGCGTGCCAGCTCTCCGCTCAGGCCAGCTCGCCACGCGGGCCAGCTTGCCTTTCACCAGGAGGCCCTGGGAATCGAACCCTGGACCTCCTATATGGTAGATGGGAGCCCAATCTCTTAAGCCACATCCATTTCCCTGAAAAGGTATTTTTGACTTACTAGAAACAGCTAATTTCAATTTATTTCAAATTTCAAAAACAAGTATACAGTTTAAAGAAATTAACTTCTGAATAGCTCATAAAAAAGTGAAACATATTGAAAACTTTTTTTAGAAAGCACTTTCTCTAAGAGCATACCTCTGGGCAACATGGGTTCAGGGCTATCCTTTCCTTTCCTATTTGCAAATTTCAAAATTAAGGGAATTATAAGTTAAAGAAAAGATAAAATATGATTATATTTTTCAGTCTTTTCAATGCTTTCCAAAAACAAGACTCAAAAATTACCATGGGGGGAAAAAAAATTACCATGAAAGAAAGCAAAAAAAAAAAAAAAATAAATATATATATTTATATGTTTTTTTATTAGAGCGGGGGGGGGGGGGGGGCGGCGCCCCCCCCAGGAAGATAAAAGCATAAGGTGGAAATATTCATTTAAAGATTGAAAAAGGTCACAAGGTTACCTCAATATTACAATTCAGGAAAGATATTTAATACATAAAGCTGGGGAAGGGGTGTTTGTGTTTTGTTTTTTTTTCCCCAAAATCTACAGGCTAACACTCAAAGTCATAAAAGTTCAGTGTTAAGGATATTCTGAACATTCTCATCAGTATACTTATCTCCTAATACTCCAAGTGTCAAGTTTCAACAGCCACTTTCAACCCAGAAACACCCAGTCAGTACATATCACTTCCCTATACACTTGTCTGCCAGCTATTTATCAGGTCTATTCTAACCCCTTATTCTCCATCATAACTTTTTTTAAGTTGTGTAACTGTGTCCATTCATTTGCTTTACTAATATGAACAAAAGGCTAAATTAAAATATTCTCAACAGATTATTTAAAAGTCTTCCTCAAATATATCAGAGATTTTGCTGGTTGAAATCTATATTTGGAACTGTTTTTTATTACAGAATAGGCATCACAATGTAGAGGAAAGTACAGGACTAAACTCACAGTGTAACTGGACAAGTTACCTTCCTCTCTAGTCTCAATTTTCTTATCAGTAAAATAGGAATAATAGTCAAACCAAGGGTTGCTGTGAGAATTAAATGAAATACTGCATGTAAAGATTTATTTGACTCCATAGTTCTTGCTCTTAATTACCAAGCTTAGAATATCATTCCCTAAGAGAAATAAGGAAAGGGAATTAAATAACAGGCCTTTTAAAAGGTCAGCTAACTGAAAAGCAATAGGGTGGTTCTGACCCTCCTAAAAATAGTAAGAACAGCCTATTTTTTCATCCCTCATTTCTTCCTGGGCAAATCAAGTACAATACATGGCAAGCATAATTAAGTAATGTTATAATGTTAGTAATGGTAATATCAAAACTCCAAAATATATATAATGCATTAAGAATCTTTTATAAAATAGAGTATCTATGAAACACAGGGCATTTAAAAGCAATAATCAGTTTATGGGCTGGCACATTCATTATAATGTTTTATTCTATTGATTTCCATAGCACTGTACTCCTTGAATAAATGAATTAATTTATTGGATCACAAAATCAAAAGCACTTTTCTACATAGTGATTTCATACTTTAAGCCATATAACTTTGCTCGAAATTTATGTTCTAAAATATTTAGTGGATTTTAGCAAACGTTACCTGTTACTAAATTATGCTTAATGAGATGTCCTTCTCCCTCCTGTCCTTTAGCAAAAAGGAACTTTGACACAATTTGAATGATTCAAAGAAGAACATTAGTTTTCTTATTCCACAACCCTCCAAAAGCTAAGAACTTGGACATACTTGTCTCCCCAGCATTTTTTAAGAAGGTAAGGAATTGGTTAGGAAAGTAAATATTCTACTGCTTCACAACTATATGTGTGAAAACTACTTTACAGTATTTCAAGAAATATCAAAAAAGATTTTTCAAGAAATAGCACGCATATATACATAAAACAGGTAGATACATGTACAACTATGTTTTTTGATTACACTTGGAATTTACAATCAAAATTTCACTTTTAAGCTGCAGTACTTATAAAATATCAATAACAATAAAATGCATATTCAAATATTAATTTGAAAACACAACTTATTAGTTAAACAAGGCTGCCAAAATGAGACTCAAGACTAGTAAGACTACACAAACCTCATCTTCCCACAGGAAAAGCACTTTAAACTTACCTGTGGGTACATGTAGGAACTGGTAAAAGAAATACTATAGCTGATCTTAACTGTAACAAGTTCAAAAAGACCATCATATTATTTGGACTTTATAGCCATGAAATATCCTATACTCTTATATTGTTATAAATTGCTAGTATCCCTAAAAATAATGCACATTAAGATATCAGACTAGACACAAATTTATGAAACAATGGATACTTAATATTCTATCATTTAAAACCATAATTATATAATAAATTCTATAACTGATAAAAATGAAACTTACCTTAAAAAGTGTCACAGTGATTTCAATGTTTTCAGGAACAGGCCATACTACAACTCCACGGTATGGATTTTTTATTCCAGGTTGCCAGCTATGAGCCTACCAGAATAAAAGTAATGGCTTTAATAATGAAGTACAGGAAATGCAGTATTATTAATTTACAAAAATCTATTGCCCCTATTTAACTACCCACTATTTCTGTAGTCTTTCTGAAACAAAAATAATTAGCAAAATAAAACTTTTCAAGCATTAAGTTTGGGCCATGACAGTTTAATTACATGATAGGTTACATTTACATTACTATCTGTAAACAAACCTTCACCACCCCCTTCACAAACACACACACAAAAGAAATTGCAAATATAAGAAGTCTCATGTTTTAGAAAACTACTATTTCTGATCAGATATAAAAAATTTTTTAGGAGTAATACTGAAAAATGTTATTTTTGTGGAATAAGGAACTTTAAGACAAATTCATCCTTTAAAGGGAAAAATTAATTATATACTTTGTTTCCATCTAAAATGCAGTGCTTATTTGTGGCAAGTAAAGAAGAATAGCCCCTTTCTCAGTTTAATATGTCTAGTACTTATAATTTTGAGGATTTTTTTTCCCTCAAAATCTTGATTATCAAGGTTCCCTAAAGAATTCCCACTAAATTTGGGGATCATGACCATAGTTCTTCCTTTGTGGTGAAATTTCCAGCCAAAGCTGATAGACGATGACATACTAAATACCTCAACTAAGTCCTCACCTCTGTGGACTACAAGACTGTACATGGTTGACATGCTATGAAGGTGATAATAAGAAGCTAATACTTAAGGAATATATATAATGTGTCAGGCCATGTTCTAAGAATTGACTATGTTTAACTGATTTAAACTACATAAGAACCCTATCAGGTATCTATGATTCATTCCTTCACTCACTCACTCAATAAACACTATCTACTAGGGACTTGCGTAATGAAAAAAACTCTGTCTTAATGGCGCTTACATTATAGTGGGAAGAGAAAGACAAACAAAATAATTAAGAATAATACATAGTATATTAGATGGAGGTAAATGCTATGGAGGGCAAGAGAAGATGGCAGTTTTCAATAAGGGAAGATGGCATAGAGAGTGTCAGAAGTGAATGTGAACACAGGACATGATACTGGGAAAGGGTCAAGATCATGCAAACTTCTGTCCATGGAAACCTTTTTACATTTTATTAGTTAAAATGCCAGCAAAAGAAAAAGATTTGGCAATGTCCTCACTCCAACACAAAGACTGTCAACAATTCTCTATATATTTTCTCTTCATTGTCTATTTCTCCCTTACCCCACACCCAACCCCACCACTGCCCCCAATCACTAAGTCTCAGGTAAGGAGAGGGAAGGAGACATTCACCACAAGACAGTTAGCACACCATAGCCAAAGGTAAAGAATTGAGTTTTGTTGATTAAGAAACATCTTCCCTAGTGATTTATTTCCCTGCCATGTATACAGCCCTAAAATGAAAACTACATGAAGTAAACAATTTCATTGTGAAAAGGAAATATCTGCCACCTTAGATAATCCTTAATCAAAACTCTACATACTTAATCTGAAAACTTATGACAACCCTAATTCTCATGTACCATGATAAAAGATATGGCTATTTCTCTGCTCTCTTCAAATTTCCCATAAATCTATACTCATAGCCTCCTCATACCATAGAAATATAAGAAGAAAGTGTATAATAACTGAACCTTTCCATTAACCACAGCAGAAAAGATCAACAGAGTTATTTGTGAAATTCTCCACGCATAAATGACCATCTAAGAAGTGATATAATTAGGAGATCTAGTCAAGGCCTGGATGAAGAAATTGAAGCAAGGAAAGAGAAGAATGGCTTGCCTGAGCCCACAATGGAAATCATTAACAGAACTCAGACTAATGATTTCCAATTCCAGAGTTTTTCACTCAACCTATGCCATGTCCAGCTCCATCCATGATTTGTACAGTACTCAAAAAAAACAGTCTTCTATCCCTAAGGACTGAACATTTATGAGTATAACAAGGATATCAAAGGAGAGGGAGAAAGGTAGGAAATGTGGAGACCTCCTAACAACTGAGTAGAGTTAGGAGACGGTGGTTTCAGATAATTTCCTCAAGTATTCTCAATGCTTATCCCCTAAATAACCTTTTTCAATCCTCAGTTATGGATCAAAGAATGGTAATTAGATGGCTGAACAAATATATGATCTACTTTACAAACTAAAATCATTTTTAGAAAAATAAATGGAGACAGAAGGATGCTAGTTTCCAAGTTGCTAGTATACTACCATTTCCTACCATTCTATCCAATATTTCTTTCTGATTTCCTTTTGGAGACTGCACAACCTGGTTAAGACATTGTAGCAATATCAACTGGTCCAGTTAAATACCTGATAATGAGCACAGCCAATCCCAGTTTAATATAAGTGGCTAATTATTATATACTAGGTAGAAAGCAGAGGACCAGGAAATTTTACTGGCAAAGAAACCAGGGATGTACAAAGTAGCAAACATGAAAAAAAAAGATGATGTTCCTATTCTTGAAGAGACTACTACAACTTTGAGCTCAAACAGTAATTCAATGATCTGAAGCTAGAGAATGAAAACTCTAATACAAGGCAACTATAAATAGTTATGGTAATAAACATCTGATTCTATAAGGCCATGGAAACAGTAATTTTGATTCTTAAGAGCTTCATGTACAAAAAGTACACTATATTGACAAACATTGGCACTATGAGAACCCTGATCAGTTTTCATTCAGGGTAACAGAAAAGATTTCCCTAGAAAACACTTAAGTACGGAAATACATGCACAGCTATTTAGCTCCTTGGTCTAGTCAGGAACACAGGGTATTTAATAATTTGCCAGTATGCTAGTACAGATAATGGTAGAAGGGATTAGGCCACATTTATCTAGGTCCCTTTATAAAGTTTTTCTCACTTTTTAATCACATTACAGATTCCTAGGCATCTGACAAAAGTAGATCTAGGAAAGGGCAACATTTCTAAATTCTGGATACAGGCTCTATATTAAATGTCTTATTTCCAAATTATTTCATGTCATACCTTAAAAAGATCTGTACCTTCACTTGTACTTAAATACAGAGTAAGCACTCAAATATTTATTTCTAATTCCTACAGAATCAAAATACTTCACTGAAAATTTGCAATTCTTATATACTTGGAATAATTCTCAATTTTTAAAACTGCATATACCCATTGTGGTGATTTGAAGCTGTATGTACCCCAAAAACATGTTCTTAAATTTAATCTATTCCTGTGGGTGGGGACCAATTATAATAAGTAGAACCTTTTGATGAGGCTTCTTCAGTTTTAAGGAGTGACCGACCTCATTCTACTATGGGTCTTTTTTTTTTTTTTTTTTTTTTGAGGTACCAGGACCAGAGATTGAACCTGGGACCTCGTATGCAGGAGGGTGGTGCTCAACCACTGAGCCACATTGGCTCCCCTTAGTTGGCTCCCTCATCTGTTTTGCTCGTCGTTTGCTTGTTTGTTTTTATTCATGGTCTGCTTGTTGCTGTTTTTGCTGGTTGTCTGCTCATCGTTTTTTTTTTTTTTTTTGCTCATTGTTTTTTTCTTTAGGATGCACTGGGAACCAAACCCGGGACCTCCCGTGTGGGAGGCAGTGCTCAACTGCTTGAGCCACATCTGCTCCCTATTACGGGTCTTAACCCTATTTCTGGAGTACTTCATAAGAGAATGAAATTCAGACAGAGAAAGCCATGGAAGCAAGAAGCTGAAATCAACAAAATCCAGAAGAGACCAACAGATGCTGCCATGTGACAGAGGTGCTAAGGATCACCAGTAGCCAGTCTCCGAGAAGAAAGCATCACCTTGATGATGTCTTGATTTGGACATTTGCACAGCCTCAAAACTGTAAGCTAATAAATTCCTATTGTTTAAGCTAAACCATTTCATGATATTGGCTTGGAGAAACTTAAGAAACTAAAAACCTGTATATTTAAGATAGCACATATAAAATCATCTTAGAGTTCCCAGCATCATTGACATTATGCAAAGTTCTACAACTGTACCCTCTTGACATGTAGCATACTGAAAAGGAGCACAAACTATGGAGAAAGAAGTAAAGGTGGTAATACCATTGTAGCAGAATAGAAACTTGGCTGGTCTTTGTCCACAGTTCTGGAGAGGTAACCTCTACAACCTTAGAAGTTCCATGATAGACGTGTTTTTTGCTATTCATGGTATAAACTTGATGCCAAACAATATAAGAAAAATATTTTTAAAAAAGAAAAGTATAGACCAATTTCACTTAGGAACATAGGCAAAAATTCTAAGTAAAAATACTAGCAAATGTTATCCTACAGAATAAAAGGATAGATAGATAGATAGATAGATAGATAGATAGATAGATAGATAGATAGAAAGATAGATAGATGAAAGACATAGAAACACACACATGCAAGTATGTCGCAACATCATAAAATATACTTGTATTATTTATTACATAGTAATGAATTTGGCCTCCAGAAAAGTAGTCTTGTCTTTGCCTGGGCTCCTGAGGAGGTTCATAGTGGGCCCTCCAGATCACACCTGATAGTTCATATACTAACCAGATGACAGAGTAAGGCTAGCCACACCTGTAGTCTTAGGGTGGGGGGCCACACCAGAATGACCAACCATGTGATTGGGGGTTGGAGCTTTGAGGCACTTGACTTCTGGATCTCTGGGAGGGTAACAGGGCTGGCCATTGAGGTCAAACACATGGGCACTGATTCCTTCATTCACACCTACATAAGAAAATCTCATATAAACTTGGGACACTGTACGCTGGAGGGAGCCTCCACAATTTATGAGATACATCTCTGTGTGTGGAGAGTGTTGCGTTCATCCATGTTGTAGTACGTATCAGAACATTTCTTTTTATGGTTGAATTTTAAACGCACACACACACACACATATATACACTTACACAATGGAATATATATATATATATATACACACACACACACACACCACATTTTACTTATACAATCATCTGTCAATAGACACTTGGGTTGCTTCCATCTTTTGGCTATTGTGGATAATGCTGCTATGAATATTGGTGTACGAGTACCTATTTGAGTCCTTGTTTTCAATTAATTGTCAGATCATATGGTAATTCTATGTTTAACATTTTGAGGAACCACCAAACTGTTTTCCATACCAACTGCATCATTTTACATTCCCAACAATGCATGAGAGTTCTGAATTCTCCATAACCTCATCAACACTCATAATTTTCCTTTTTTTTTTTTTTATAATACCCATGCTAACAGTTATGAAGTAGTATCTCATTATGGTTTTGATTTGCATTTCTCTAATGACTAATGATGTGCTTATTGGCCATTTGTAAATCTTTGGACATGTCTATTTGTTCATTTTTCAATTAGGTTGTTTGTTTTCAGTCTATTTTTAAACACCCTTTTTCATATGTGGATGGGAAGTGGATTCCAGGGAAGCGGATGTAGCTCAAGTGGTTGAGCACCTGCTTCCCATGTATCAGGTCCTGGGTTTGATCCCCAGTACCTCCTAAAAAAAAAAAAAAAATTTCCAGGACCAAAATATAGTGCTCACAAAGTATAAAGATATGCTTTAAAGAAGATATCTTTCATGATATGAAGCAACTAGAACCCTCCTATATTCGTGGGAGCAATGTAAAAGAGTACAATTACTATTGTACTGTTTGCCAATTTCTTAAAAGTTAAAAATGATAGAATACCAAGCAGTAATAAAAAAAAATAAACTAATACATACTACAAACATCATGAATGAATACTGAAAATATTATGTACAGAAAAAGAAGCCAGATATCTACTAGTACATAGTGTATGTTTCCATTTACATGAAATTCAAGAACAGGCAAATCTTGTCTATGGTGATAGAAAATTAGAACAATGGTTGCCTCTGGGGGTTGGGAGGTAACTGGAAGAAGACACAAAGGGAAAGGGTGATGAAAATAGTCTATATCTTGATTGGGTTGGTGATTACACAAGTATTTTTGAAAGCCCATTGAATTATATAATTAATGTGTGTGAACTACACTATATAAATTTTAGCTCAATAAAAATAAAAATTAAAAAGATACCCTTAATAAGTTAAAATTCAGAAAAATTTAATTTCAATTAAAATTAATAGATTTTTCTCCAAATAGGTCTACTTGTAGGAAAACCAACATCTAGTAAACATGCTTATGATTATGGCATGCTTATAAAAACATACTGATATATACATAATTATAGAACAGAGTTTTTGAGGTATTTGAGAATTACTGCTGAACACTAAAAAAAATCTCCTCTTTATTGTCCCACCAAAAAAAAAACCTCTTTTGAAAAATCCAGCTGTTCTGTAACCCAGCAATTGGCTAAGATAACTCATCATTCTTTAAGTATGCCCCTAATTCATTCTCTTGGAATGAATTTGGTGTTGGTCCAAGGTGCAATTTTGTAAGTTTTACCTATTTAATTATTAATTCATGACAACCTGGTACAGAGATGTTAAGTAATTATTAAATTGGTCAAGACTACTAAATCCAAGATAAAAACTTAGCTATCTGGCCCCATTTCAAAAATTGCGGTCACAAGTGCCTCATCAATATGTCCTTAGTAGATTACTCATAAATAATTCAAAATATCAAGTAATAATTTAAAATACTCTATATTGAGGCCAGAGAAGCATAATAATTTGACTAAAAGTTGAATTCAACATTTGGGTAAGAAATTTAGAAAACAGACTAACCTTTGAAGACTTTCTTCGGCTTCTTCTTGTCCAAACTACCACCAATTTATCTGGTTGCCTGCCAAACAGGAAAAAAAGAAAAATATCAAATCCAATGTAAGTTATTGAAATTTAGTTTAATGCCTTTAAAAGGACAAATATGTCATCAGGTTTAGATTACACAGAGCAGTTACTCTTACAAAAAAACTGTAAATTATTTAAATATTGTACATGAATATAGATGTGATTTAATTTTAAATGACCTTCATTACTTAGGAAGTTAATTCACTGTGACAAACCAAGTAAAATACTTAGACTTGCTGATCATTTTAAAGATATCTTCTCCATATTGCTTCTTGAAAAATTAATTCTATATATCTAACCCATTCCTTTAATTTGGAGAAAATAACTATAAAAATGACACTTCCAAATAATTTAAACCTAAAAATTATGGTTATACTACTTTTTCATCTCTACATCTTACAAATAATGCTTATGATTTTCAAGACATTTTTAAAGTTATAAATCATATCATTTATCTTTATATAAACAATAACAGAACTGAAAAAATATAGACATTATTATCCCTATTTAATAAGCTTAAAAATTTGGCCTTCTCAAAATAAGGCAGAACAAAGTGTGGAATATAGTCTTCTAACTCTCAGACCACTCTTCTTTTCTTTACATCCTGGTAACATAAAGTGAAACAAAAATAATATTATTTCATTTAATGTAACTAACTGAATTATTGTTTTGGGAAAACATCAAAACCATGATTATGATTTATTTTAACTTAATTTTCATTTTTAAAAATCTTAGATAAAAGATTTTTTAAACAAGAAGTGATTCTTAACCAAGAAATGAATGTTACGCTCATCCATGTTGACCTTTACCAATTTGATGTCCTCTTCTGTGTAAAGAATTTGGCCTGGCTTTTGCCTTAGACTCCTGGAAGGTAATATCTTTTACACTGGAGACTTGGGCTAATCAGATATTAACACTGTGATTTAGGCAAGGGACTGGACACACCCATATAGTCTTAGGGTGCAGCTGGTCATGTCCAAAAGACCAACAATGTGACTCTGATGGTGGATTGGGTCATACAGTATTATTTGACCTGGAGACTAAGATCAATCACATGGGCAATGCCTATATAATGAAGCCACAATAAAGTCTCCAAACTCCAAAGGGTGGGCAAGCTTCCCTGGTTGACAATAAATACTCTGTGTATATTTGCACACATCAATTCTAGGAGAATAATGTGTCCTGACTCAACAGAGAGAGGACACTGGAAGCTCTGCATTTGGAACTCTCCTGGAACCCTCTTCCCTTGGCTGATTTTAATCTATATAATTTCCCTGTTTAAAAAACAAAACACATAGAACACCAACGTGGATATCATCCCACACTGAGGGGCTCCTGAGGGCTCTGGAGACACCCAGGTCCTATATAAGGGGGGATAGCTCCAGAGACTGATGCCTTATCAGTGGGCTCTACTTTGGAATCTGTGCTCCTGAGAGTAACAGAGTTGGACTCAAATAAGTCCTCCCTGCACATGGTCCATCAGTCGCTTCTATTCAAACCTATATGTGATGTTGGAGTTTGTAGGTATCCTTCCAGAGACTGGAGCTTCTGGCCTGCCCATGTGCCAGCTGTGCCTAGAATCTTGGTGGAGCTGAAACTCCTACTCTACAGCTCAATGGACTCACCCAAGTCACCTGGTGGGGAGATGATGATGGACAATGGCCACCCCAGGGATGGAGAGAGCCTGCAGCCGCAGGCAGGATAATCCCATCTACCATATCCATGGGATATAAGCCCCTTATCACTTGGAGGTGGAGTGGACATCAACATCCCAAACTCCTCAGGATTGGGGAAAGAGCAATGGACTAGAGTGGACTTAATGGTATTCTGTTGTAGACATAATGTGATTCAAGCAATAGAAGAATTTACAACATTGAGGTGGAGCCAGTGGCCACTGGATACTTTTGGGGCAGGGAAGGGAAAAGCAGTTGTTATAAAGGTGCTTTTTCAGGACTTGGGAATTATCCTGAGTGACATTACAATGACAGATATAGGCCATTTTACATCAGCATATAACATGCAGAACTGTGTGAGAGAGAGTGTGGTCTACAATGTGAACTATGGTCCATGCTTAGTGGCAAAGCCCCAGGATGTGTATATCCATTGCAGGTGATGTGCCACACTAATGAAAGATGTTTTTGTGGGATGTTATGGGAGGTGTGGGAGCTGGGGAACATGGAAATCCCTGTAATTTTTGTGTAACATTTATGTAATCTAAGCATCTTTTAAAATATATAAAAATAAATAAATAAAAAATAAAAAACAAAACAAAACACATAACCTTGAGTATGATAGCTTTCTTTCAGTGAGTTCTTTTGAGTCTGTGAGTTCTGTGAGTCCAGTAAATTATCAAAACTGAAGGCAGTTTGGGGAACCACCTGTACTTGCAGTTGCTGTCAGAAGTGATGGGATTTTTATTGAGGACTATGCCTTCAAGCTGTGCAGTTAGCTATTCTGGCTACTTTCATTTACCCTGGACTCCCTCACTATCCACAGATAACCATTCCTCCTATTTCATTTTATTAAATAAATACCTATATACATATATACATACATAAAAGTTCACCAACCTTAAACTCCCCACCCATTTATCTACCTACAAACCTATACTGAGATCTAAAGAGAGAGCTGTTCAATGATAATTATTACTGAGTAACCAACTCAGAATATGGCAGAAAGTAATATTTTTTTTTTTTAATTTAAAAAAAGAAGATAGACTGCAAAGTTCCAATATATCACTAATAGAAATTCCAAAAGTTGACAACAGTAGAAATGGTATGGTAGAAGCAATACTGAGGAATTAAGGCTAAGAATTTTCCAGATTTAAAGAAAGGTAGGGGAGTTTTGGGAAAACGGTGTTAGAATATGCAGGCAGGGCTCAACTCTCTCACAAAAACAACAGAGAGAGGGCCAAAAGCTGTCCAAGTGACCTGCTTTGTGGGTCAGCATACCAGGACAGTGCTGCACAACCCCCAGGAGAACAAGGAACAGAAAGACAAAGAATCTGAAATAACAAACATGAGTTACTAAACCCACACGGCACCCAGGAAAGGCACATATCCCTCACCCTCAAGATATTAAGCCTGGATAAAATCCCTGACACCACTGCAGCAGACTGAGTGGGGAACAGATGTCTTCTTCCCTGCCAACTGTTGTAGGGGAGGAGGGTGGGTGCATCAGAGGGTGGATAGTGGTTTCTATTTGGTGAGTTCAGCAGCAAAGCCCTCTTTGAATCTCAGCTCTAGCCAGACCAGAAACATAGGAAAGTGGAAGCTGAAAGAAATACTTCCATGGAAAGGTTCACTGACGAATGCCATCTGCTGACAGGCCAGGAAATTGCAAGAAGAAAAACTGCTTTTAGGTCTCTCCTGAACCACAAAGTCTGGGAGAAAATCTGTACCACATTAGTGAGACCCTGGCCCAAATTTAATAACTTCAGATGGGTAATTTTAAAGACTCAGAATAAGTTGAACCAAAATTCAAAGAATAACTGAAAAAGAAAACCATTAGACAAGAGAGAAAAATAGACCATCAGAGTAAGTTCAACAACATATTCAGATGTCTAGACATCAGCAAAAAATTACAAGCCATACTAGGAAGCAGGAAGAGATGGCCCAGCCAAAGGAACAAATCAAATGTCCTGACACATGATACAGGATTTAAGACAACTAATCAATGATAATCACGAAAATCTCCTAAACCAATTCAAAGAAAAGAAGGAAAATATGATTAAAAAGATAAAGGATATTAAAAAGACACTGGATGAGCATAAAGAGCAATCTGAAAGCCTGCAAAGAAAAGTAACAGAGCTTATGGGAATGAAAGACACAGTGGATGACATTAAAATACATTAAAGGCAAATAACAGAAGATTTGAATTACTTGAAGACAGAATTAGTGATTTCAAGGACAGAACATCTGAATTGGAAAAGACAAGAGAACAGAAAGAGAAAAAATGAAACAGGGTCTCAAGGAATTGAAGGACAATGAGAAATGCACACATATAGGCATTATTGGTGTCCCAGAAGGAGAAGAGAATGAAAAAGGAGCAGAAAGAAAATTTGAGGAAATAATGACCAAAAACTTCCAAACCCTTATCAAAAACATAAATATCAATATCTAAGAAGGACAACACACCCCAAAAAGAATAAATCCGAATAGACCTACACTGAGACACCTACTATTGACAATGACATCAGAGATAAAAAGAGGATTCTGAAAAGAAAGAGAAAAGGAAAGTGTCGACCTCTCATCAGAAACCATGGAGGTGAGAAGAAAGTTGCATGATGTATTTAAGGTACTGAAAGAGAAAAACTGCCACCCAAGGATTCTATACCTGAAAAAAACTGTCCTTCAAAAATGAGGGTGACAGGCACTATGGTCAGGGCAGATAGCTCATGAGTTTGGTGCCTTGCCAGTGGGCCCTACTTTGGGGTTTGTGCTTACCAGTGTGAGAGAATTGGACTCAGTTGTGGTTTCCCTACACATGGCTCTTCTGTCCCTTCTATTTGAACCTATAGTTGGTGTTGGAGTTGGTAGGTATACGTCCGAGAGACTCGAAACTTTCAGCTGTCCATGTGCCAGCTGGGCCCTGAGCCTCAACAGAGTTGTAACACCTACTCTCCAGTTAACTGGATTCACCCAGGACAACTAACAAGGAGGTGATGATGAACAACCACCATACCAAGGAACCAAGAGAGCCTAAAACTGCAAGCAAGAGAGTCCCATCCATCAGCTGTATGGGGCTGAAGCCCCCCTCTCAATTAGAGGTGGAGTGGGCATCACCATCCCAGAATCTTCAGGATTGGGGAATGAACTATGGAATAGAGTAGACTTACTGGTATTCTACTATAGACTTATTGTGATTCTAGCAATGGAAGAACTCTTATCATTGATGTGGAGGCAGTGGCCACTGGAGGTTCTGAGGTCAGGGAGAGGGAAAACAGGTGTAATACAGGGGCATTTTCAGGACTTGGGAATTGTCCTGAATGACAATGCAGTGACAGATACAGGCCATTATATATCTTGCCGTACCCTACAGAATTGTGTGGGAGAGAGTGCAAATTACAATGTCAACTATAATCCATGCTTAGTGGCAATGCTCCAAAAAGTTCATCAATTGCAATGAATGTACCACTCTAATGAAGGACGTTGCTAATGTGGGTAAATGTGGGTGGTGTGGGGAGCGGGGCATATGAGAATTCCCTATATTTTTTATGTAACATTTATGTAATCTAAATATATTTTTTAAATATATATATATATATATATTTTAAATGAGAGTGAGTTTAAAGACTTCACAAACAAAAACAGTATGTTACCAAAAAGACTAGAATTACAAGAAATACTAAAGGGAGTGTTGCAGCCTGAAAGGAAAAAAATCATGGGTAACAGATTTGGAGAAGAGTGTAGAAATGAAGATTATTAGGAAGGATAAATTAAAGGGTAAGATATGAAAACAGAAAGCCAAAGGATAAAATGGCTGAAGTAAGTAATGCTTTTACATTAATAACATTGAATGTTAATGACTTGAACTTCCCAATCAAAAGACACAGACTGTTAGATGGATAAAAAAAAAAAAAAAAAAAAGAGCCATCTATATGTGTCTATAAGAGACTCATCTCAGACATAAGAACACAACCAGGTTGAAAGTGAAAGGTTGGAAAAAAGATATTCCATGCTAATAGTTACTAAAACAGAGCTGGACTTGCAATACTAATATCAGACAAAACAGATTTTAAATCAAAACTGTTATAAGGGATGAAGAAAGTCATTATATATTAATAAAAGGTGCAATTCACCAAGAAGAAATAACTATAATATTTATGCACCTAATATGAGTGCCCCAAGATACATGAGGACACTGGCAAAATTAAAGGGAGAAATAAATATCTCCACAATAATAGCTGGAGACTTCAATACAGTACTCTCAGTATTGGATAGAACATATGGACAGTGGATAAATAAAGAAACAGAGAGCTTGAATAATATGATAAATGAACTAGACCTAACAGACATTTATAGAGCATTACACCACAAAATAGCATGATTTACATTCTTTTCAAGTGCTCATGGATTCTTCTCCAGGATAGACCATATGTTGGGACTCAAGACAGGTCTCAATAAATTTAAAAAGACTGAAATTAAACAAAACACTTTCTGATAATAACAGAATGATGCTGGAAATCAATAATGGGTAGAAAAAGGGAAAATCCATAACTATATGGAGAGCAAACAACACACTCTTAAATAAATAATCAGTGGGTCGAAGAAGAAATTGCAAGAGAATTCAGTACATATCTTGAGACGAATGAAAATGAGAACACAACATATCAAAACCTATGGGACACTGCCAATGCAGAGCTGAGAGGGAAATTTATAGCCCCAATGTTTACATTAAAAAAGAAGAAACAACTAAAACTGAAAATCTAACTGCACACCTGGAGGGACTAGAAAAAGAACAGCAACTAATCCCAAAACAAGCCAAAGGAAGGAAACAGTAAAGAGTAAAGATCAGAACAGAAAGAAATGAAATTAAGAACAACAACAAAAACAAAAACAAAAACAAAAAAAATCAGAGAATCAACAAAATCAAAAGTTGGTTCTTTGAGAAAATCAACAAAATCGGCAAATCCTTAGGTAGACTGACAAAGAAATAAAGAGAGAAGATGCAAACAAATAAAATCAGAAATGAGAGGAGGACATTACCACTGAACCCACAGAAATAAGAGAGATCATAAGAGGATACTATGAACAACTGTATGCCAAAAAACTAGACAATGTAGATGAGATGGACAAATTCCTAGAAACAAACAACCTACATTGACCCTAGAAGAAACAGAAGACCTCAACAAGCCAATCACAAAGGGATTAAAACAGTCATCAAACACCTTCCAAACATGAAAGCCCAGGACCAATGGTTTCACAGGTGAATTCTACCAATCATTCAAAGAAGATCTAATACCAACCTTGCTCAAGCTCTTCCAAAAAACTGAATCGGAAAGAACGCTACCAAATTCATTCTATGAAACCACCATCACCCTAATACCCAAACCAGATAAAGATACTACAAAAAAGAAAATTACACACCAGTATCTCTAATGAATATAGATGCAAAAATCTTCAACAAAATACTTGCAAACCGAATCCAAAAGCACATGAAAAGAATTATACACCATGATCAAGTGGGTTTTATCTCAGGTATGCAGGGGTGGCTCAACACAAGAAAATCAATTAGAGTAATAAACCACATTAAGAAACTGAAGAGGAAAATCACATGATCCTCTCAATTGATGCAGAAAAGGCATCTGACAAAATACAGCATTCTTTCTTGATAAAAACACTCCAAAAGATAGGAACAGAAGGAGGCATTCTCAAAATGGTAAAGTGCATATATGAAAAACCTATAGCTAGCATTAACTCAACGGTGAAAGACTGAAAGCTTTCCCACTGAGATCAGTAACAAGACAAGGACGCCTACTGTTACTCAATATTGTAACAGAGGTTCTAGCTAGAGAGAGTAGGCTAGATATAAAAAGAAAGGCACCCAAATAGGAAAGGAAGAAGCAAAACTTTTGCTATTCACTGATGATGTGACCCTATATCTAGAAGATCCTGAGAATCCACAACAAAGCTACTAGAATAGACAAGTTCAGCAAATCGGTGGGATACAAGATTAGTATGCAAAAAATTAATAGCGTTTCTATATACTACTGATGAGGACTCCGAGGAGAGAATCAGAAAAAAAATTCCATTTATAATAGCAACTAAAATTACCAAATATTTAAGAATAAACTTAATCAAAGATATAAAGGACCTGTATTCAGAAAACTACAAAACATTGCTAAAAGAAACTGAAGAAGACTTAAATAAATGGAAGGATATTCTGTGTTCATGGACTGGAAGACTAAATATTGTTAAGATGTCAATTCTATCCAAACTCATTTACAGATTCAATGGAATCCCAATAAAAATCCCAACAGCTTTTTATTGCAGAAATGGAAAAGTCAATTATCAAATTTATCTGGAAGGGTAAAGGACCCCAAATAGCCAAAAATGTCTTTAAAAAGAACGAAGTTGGAGGACTCACTTGCTGACTTTTTTTTTCTTTTTGAGGTACTGGGCCAGGGATTGAACCCCGGACCTCGTATGTGGCAAGCTGGCACTCAACCACTGAATCACTTTGGCTCCCCTGAATTGGTTTATTCATTTGTTTGCTTGTTGTTTGGTTTTGTTTTTAAGAGGCACCGGGGACTGAACGCAGGATGTTCCCTGTGGAAAGCAGGCATTCAACCACTTGAGCCCTGTCCGCTCCCACTTCCTGACTTTAAAGCATATTACTTAGCTACAGTGGTAAAAACAGCATGGTGCTGGCATAGAGAGAGACAAATTGACCAATGGAACCGAATTGAGAGCTCAGAAATAGACCCTCACATTTACAGTCAGGTGATTTTTGAAAAGCTATCAAGCCTTCACAGCTGGGCCAGAACAGTCTATTCAACAAATGGTGCTGAGAAAACAGGAAATCCATATCCAACAGAAAGAAAAAGGACCTCTATCTCTCACCTTATGAGAGATAAAAATGAACTCAAAATGGATCAAGGACTTAAATATAAAAGTGATGATCATAAAACTCTTAAAGAAAACGCAGGAAAACATCTTCAAGATCTTGTGGTAGGCAGTAGTTTCTTAAATCTTACACCCAAAGCATGAGAAACAAAAGGAAAAATAGGTGAATGGACCTCCTCAAAATTAAACACTTCTGCACCTCAAAGGACTTTGTCAAAAGGGTGAAAAAACGGCCAACTCAATGGAAGAAAATACTTGGAAATCACATATCCAATAAAGGTTTAATATCCATAATATATAAAGAGATACTACAACTCAACAATAAAAAGACAAGTAATTCAATTTAAAAATGGGTAAAGATTTGAATAGACATTTGTCCAAAGAAGAAAACAAATGGTGAAAAAACACATGAAAAAATGTCAACACCACTAGAAATTAGGGAATTGCAATTCAAAACTACAATGAGATATGATTTCAAACCTATTAGAATGGCCACTATAAAAAAGTTGAAAACTACAAGTGTTGGAGAAGATGTGGTTAGACAGGAATGTTTATTCACTGTTGGTAGGAATGCAGAAAGTTACAGCCACCGTGGAGGACTGTTTGGCAGTTCCTAAGGAAGTTGAATATAGACTTGCCATCTGACCCAGCAATACCACTACTTGGTATATACCCAGAAGAACTGAGAGCAATGACATGAACAGATATCTATAAACCGATGTTCATAGTGGCATTATTCACAATCGCCAAAAGATGGAAACAACCCAGGTGTCCATCAACCAATGAATGGATAAATTGTGGTGTATACATACAATGGAAGATTAGGAAGCAGTAAGAAGAAATGAAGTTGTGAAGCATCTGAAAACATGGTTGAACCTAGAGGACATTATGTTGAGAGAAGCAAGCCAGACACAAAAGGACAAATACTGTATGATTGCACTATATGAACTAAATATATTGTGTAAACTCATGGAGTTAATGACTAGAACATAGGTCACCAGAAAATAGGAGGAGGGTTAATCTGTGCAGAATTGGTAAAAAGGTGGTTTGTAAATCTTTGGAAATGAATAGAAATGGTGAGAGCACATCATAGAGTCTGTAACTAGCAGAGCTGGGTATGACGGTGGCTGAAAGGGAAAGTCTAAGGACATGCATATTACTAGAAGGAAAGCTAAAAAATGTAACATAATAAATCTTAAAAAAAAAAAAAAAATCTGTCCAGCACAGAGAATAGTGTAGCAAAACAAATGACAGTGAGGATGGGCAGCATTTTGCCAACAGGATAAATTTAGTTGGGAGGAGAGTATAATCAGTGATGGCAGCTTAACAGGAAGGGTAACTGAGTAGACAACGAGAGTACACTACCTTGTTTGAAAGCATTGATGGTTTTCTGGGACTTATAACTCTCATTAGCTACACTGCTGTGTTATTTTTAAGAGAGGAAGAAGGAAGGACAGAGGGAGAGATGAAGGGAGGGAGGGATATACATTGTTCTATGTCTACTTCCTCACTTTTTATTCTACCTGGTGCAAGCAAATATCTACTCCATTCAAAGTGCTTTTAACTGCTAAAATTAATGACATTTTTCAATCCTTCTCCAAATTTTCCCTCTCTATAAAATATGATGTTTGAAACAATTGCTTCCCTTGCTTTTGGTGATACTACTTTCTCCTGGTTTTCTCCTCTCTGGTCACTCCTCTCAGTGTCCTTGGCTGCATCCTTTTCCTCTGATTGACCTTTAAATATTTTATTCCTCAAAATACTGTCCAGATCTTGTTTTTCCCTCAATAATGTTAATCTAGTCCCTCTAGTTTCTACTGTCACCTATGCTCTGATGGCACTCTTAAGTCTACACTGCTAGCCAATACATTGTTTCTGAGCTTCAAACCCAAATATCCAATTGCTTATGGATTGTCTTCACCTAGCACACAATGTTCTGTTAGCACTTCAAAATCAATAGGCTTAAAACAAAATCTATCTTTTCATGTCAACTTCTTCCTTCTCTTTCTGTATTTCTTGTCTTCCCATAGCTCATGCAACTACTCATCTGTCCATGAGAGACACCTGAGTCATCCTTGAATTCTTCTTGTCCCTCAATGCTCACATCCACTCACCAAGCCCTATAAATTTTACTTCTGTTTTTTCTAAATCTATCCTCTCTACCCCAAAGACTAGAATCTCAGTTCAAGCCTTCAATATTTCACCTAGATTACTACACTAACTTCTTCACTTCTGTTCTTATCTCCACACCCTTGCCTGACTTCAATTCTAATTATATTTCTACAGTACTTTTGTAGAAATATTGTCAAATCTTACTGCATTTCTTTATTTCTCTGCTGGGTCCTTATACTGAAGTTACTGCAAACGGACAGTTACAAGTTGACTGTAACCTGAAGACAGCTTTATTTGGCCTGAAGATTATTCCTTTTTATTTGTTTAACTTTTAATTTAAAGAACATTTTAAATTTAAATATCTTTAAACAAAGTATGCACTCTCTAGATTACTGGAGCCCCAACACTATAAACTATTTCACACCTGACCAGCTTCACTCTTTAAGACATCTATCTAGACCCTATATGCATTTGATTCTGCAACCCCTGGCCTGCAAGATACCATCCATGTTCCTCAGCATCCCTCTTGTTATTTTTTTGTTTGTTTGTTTGTTTTCTCTTTTTGTTTCTCAGCATCACTTTTAAGGCACTTTACCACCTGACTCTGATCTACCTTTCTAGCTGTATAATCTGTAAATAACTCACTGGCATCCTACTCTTCAACCAATCCCTGAACACATATTCCTCCAATCTATCCACACCTTTGCATTTTATAACCTTTTTAAACTATGTTCCCCTCCTCATTCTACCTTATAAATCTTAATTCATCACTTCTTCTGTAAAATTCCAACCATTTCCCATTTGACCTCCACCCCAACCCCCAATATCCCAAACCTCACATAGAGTTAACTGCTCCCTCCACTGTGTCCATAATAATACCCTAAGACCCACTTCAATTTTAATACTTTATATGTCTCTATTATAACTATTTCTATCTACCCCTACCAGACTATGCTCCTTTATCAACCATATCATTTCTCTTTGTATTCTTAGCAGAAATGTGGTATAAGATTGAGGCTCAATGAATATTTGCCACTGAATAAACCTTGAATTTCATGGAGGAAGTCCCAATTAGTTAATTATAATATTTAACACATCCTATCTGCAGTTTATCTGAGGTTTGCATGCTTGGGTACACACTGAAACCACCAGAGAAACTTTAAAAAAAATACTAATTCCTAGGTTCCCTGGGGCTCCCTGGGGCTCCCTGGGGAGTCTAATTTAATTGGTCTTGTGTGCAAAATTTTTAAAGTTTTACCAGTGATTCTAATGTGTAGCCAAATTTGAGAACCACTACTTTACAGAGAGAGCTATAAGCAATTATCTACCTCTTCTGAGCTGAAACACTAGTGAGGCACCCCCATGGTAGTGAGGGTGTCTCCTCCCCACAGCATCCTCCTTGTGCCACTTGAACTGTTGCCTCCTCCCAACTCACAGACTTTCAGCACCTCCCTCCCTTCAACCCATTCTGATGTCAGTGCTTAGGAAAAGGGAAGCTTTTTACCATTAAAATGCAGTAAGGGTAGTCTCCTAACCTGTATGTCTGAAATTCTGAGAATGTAAACATAATATAAATGATTTGAGAATATCCGCAGAGATAGCTAAACTCTTCTGTGATTCTGCCATATCCCATTTTTTTAGAACGTCTTTACTAGAAACTAGTCCATCTTTAGAAGCAAAATGAGGCAGTGTTCTAGAATAAAGAACTGTGCTCTGAGTTATTTTCAATTAAAAAAGTACCATAGCCACACAATTAGGTGACCACAATTAATATTTTAAGTATTCCTACTGTACTAGAAAAGAATCATTAAATATTTACTTATGTGCTCCCAAGAGGCCAGAGAAAAGACAATTGTGAGAGCTTTATCCAACTACCAAAGAACCTTTAATTATACAAGTTTCAGAGAGAATTCAACATTCTCATATTTAATATTTCTATCTGATCATCTTATCTAAGTTATCCAGGCACCTCTTTGGGGAGCAAAGATATATACATACCTGCATACACAAATATACACACACATGCATACATATATACATACACATACACGATGCATATATATATACTTATATACATATATACTTATATAATACATACAGATCTTTATATATACAAACATTTTATATACATACACATAAAATGTATGCACACAGACACACTTCCTGTGAAATTTAAAAGATTCCTTTGGAAAACATGAAGCATTTTAGTGGGCTTGTTCAGGGAGGAAAATTTTACATTTAAAATAAAGATTTCAACACTTTCTATCGTAGGATAGAAAGTGTTGAAATCTTTATTTTCACTCTCTTCTGTCACGTGGTGAGGTACAACTAAAAAAGCTGTGAGACAAAAATCCAAAACCTTCACATGAAAATCAGTCTCATTACTTTCCGGAACCGTAATAATCATTCATCAAATGTTTTACTGCATACCCACTGTATTCCGAGCACTGTGCTGAGCAATGGAAATACCAAGATAAAAAAAGATAAGCCTTGGTCCTCTGAAGTTTACAATCAAGTGGGGAGGCAAACAAATAAACCAACTAGCCCAGTCCAGGCACAACCTTGAGAAGCACAGACGACACAAAGACCTTACACAGGAAAGGGTCTATTTATAAATACCTCAAAAAATATACACACTGACACAAAGTATCTGCCCTAATGCAGATTACTTGATCTATAATTTGTAAAAACTCTAATTTACAACACTTTTAATGTAAAACTCAACAAAAGATGAGTGACTAATTATAGTATGTTCATACTATAATTTTTAAGAAAATTATAAAGCCATTGAAAGTATTTTCTAAGAATACTTGAGCACATAGAACAATACTTAGATTTTTTTTATACTTCATAATAAAAGAAGAGACTAGGAAAAAATACCTCAAAATTTTAATTGTGGTTACTATTAGGAAGTGATATTATATGCCATTTTACATACATACCTTTCTGTATTTTCTACAGTGAATTTATATTACTTTATGGGGAGGCATTTAATGAGGGGTTATTTAAAATAAAACATTTTTAAGTTTGGAACTAAATATGGGCAAAGTTAAACAACTAAATTATATTTTTATAATTTCAATGAATTTAAAAAGCCCTCAGACAGCCAAATTAATTTATTTTCTAAGTCAATAGAAGTGGAAGGTGCATCTTGTTTGCCTTATATTAACATAATTTGTTCCCAAGGCCTGAGCAGGCCCTAGACAAAATTTTGAAATAGGCACTTGACTCCAACTCCTCCCGACTTTTCTATATCCCTTGCAATTCCTGTGCCTTTTTAACCTGGGCATGCTAAGTCAATGTGGCACTCCAGTACAGCCTGCCAGGCCCAAACAATATGATAAATGCTTTTCAGATCACTCATACTCTTTTACATCAATGAAAATTCCCCTTTCTCCAGGGCAAGTATCTTAGGTGAGGGTATTAAGAGAAAAGAAACCTGGGTGTTGTATGTGTGTGTGTGGGGGGGTTGTATTAATTTAGGGATATGAATTTGTAAAAGAGGACTCTTCAAAGAAGACATAGTGTAGAGGAAAGAATAATAGACTGGGGATTAGGCTTGTTTTGCCTAGTTCTGACACCAAGAGGCCTTAGGAACCTCCCACAATTTCTCTGAGCCTATTACCTAATTTATCAAATAAAGGGATTGCACTGAGATCTCAGCTAGTCTAAAACACTACACTTCATAATTGTAAACTTAAATTAATCTCTGGTTAAATATTAGGTGGTCTAAGGTGAAATGAGAAAATTCAGGGATAGGTTAAAGAATTTGTGGCAAGGAATCACTTGCCTCCTGTCTTCCGACAGTGTAGATGTAGTTAATTTTAATACCTTTAAACAATATTATGAAAGGGAAAGTAATATTTTTTAACAGACAAGTAAAGTAACTACCAAAGACTCATGCTCCCTGTCCAAAGTGTAGTGTTAATCCTGGGAAGTGTTACAAGAATCCCACTGCCACCACCACTGCCACCGCCACCACCACCACTACCACTACCACACTAACTTCTAGATGTGCCATGTAATAGTTCTCACGAATGGAATGTGAGCAGAAGTCAGTGTCACTTCCAGACTGAAATGGATAACAAACAAGTATGTGTTCCCCACACAAGGTGAATGGAAACAATTCTAGAACTCAAAAATGCATAATCATAAAATAAAAGGGCCCCTGAATGACCACATGGAAGGGAAGCATACCTGGAACACTTTTCTAGACTGAGAAGTGAGCAAGAAATAAACTTTTATTAGGTTGAGCCACTTGGATTTAAGTGTATCTGCTATAGCAACTCCTCAACCTTCTAGAAAATACAGTAAATTAAAAACACACACCAGGAAGTGGATGCTGCTCAAACATTTGGGCGTCTGCATACCACATCGGAGGTCCCGGGTTCAGTTTCCAGTGCCTCCTAGAGAAGATGAGCAAGACAACAAGCTGGCACAACCAGCTGGCGCAGTGAGCTGATGCAACAAGATGACACAACAAGGAAACACAATGAGAGACACAACAAAGCAGGGGACGGGGGTGGCTCAAGCGATTGAGCGCCTCTCTCCCACATGGGAGGTCCCGGGTTTGGTTCCCAGTGCCTCCTTAAAGAGAAGATGAGCAGACAGCACACAACGAATGGACACAGAGGGCATACAGCAAGCACAAACAACAAGAAGGGGTGGGAGAAATAAATAAATAAAATAAATCTTTTAAAAAACACATACATGTACAATAACAATAAAGCAGTAGTTGTCTTGTGGCAGCTTATACTTCAAATTGTAGGAACCAAAATTATCCTTTTTTATGTCTTACTAGGTTTAATTAATGTGAAATTGATGCTTCCAAAGATAAGAGACAACTGTACCTCAAAATTTGGTAAGACTTAAACCTTTGAGTTTTTCCTAAATTCAGGATAAGGAGCTACAAGTCTTTAGAAAACAAAAAGTACAACATGTTAATCTCACCACAGAATCCAGGATATACTTACAATGAGACAAAAAGAGCTCCAAAAACTAAACCAAACTTATGTGAATAGGAACTTCACTAAATAACAAGGTTACTCCCTTTTAATGAGAAAGCTCTTAGCCATAACTGAACATTTCATAGTGGGATGTTGGTGAATAGTGAAACAAAAGGGGAAAAATCATCTATTCACAGAAATACTCTAACTTTACTATTCTCAAGTAACTATTTTTATCCTTCAGTAGGAATATCTGCCTCCCATTGTACTATCACTATTGCAGCTCCAGTTAATTATACTTTTATACTTACTTCACAAGAGTTATTTAGCAAGCTTTAATAACTAATACAATAAGAAAATAAGTGCACAAATGCAAGGGAAGGTACATATAAATAGGATATATTCTCTATAAAAATGAAAGGATACATATAATAATGAGATGTATATCTTTTATTTTCCATTTAAATAAAAATACTTTATTTTTTTAATTATATTTTACATGTCCCTACCATCTTTAAAATATTTTAACAGACTGATTGCTTTTGGATAAAAATATTTAATGGCTAATTCATATGCACTTTTGCTGACAGGTATTTCTAATGCTTATAAATCAATATTTAGAGACAGCATCATGCAAACTGAGGAACGTGCAGTTTGGCATACTTGAGCTGAGGGTAGTTTTTGACAGACTATCATAAAATACACATACACACATATATACATATACATATATATAAAATATACATTTATATTCACTATTCAATAGTGTAAAGGATTTATTTTTTAAATATAAAGATATTTCTGAGACAATCAACACTGTAGCAAATCATGGTTGTATCATGTGTATAGCAGGATTCTTCCCCAAAAATACTTCCTAATCTCCTTACTATTTTATAGTATTATCCACAATGCATCATTTTATTTAACATATTATTTATTCTTTTTTTGTTCTAGTCTTGTGGAAAAAAGCCTATAGTCATATGTCACTCATACAAATATCAGCATTCCTACATCATGTACCTGGCTCCCTGAAACTAATGTTAGTAGAAAAAGATATATCAATCTAACCATTCCCCAGACCTCCTAATCAATCACATTCATCATTTCCTCTCAAACACACTTCTGTAACTGCTGCAACTTTTTGCTTTGTTTGATTATATATATATATTTTGTCTTATTTCTATCTGACTTTATTTATAAGGTTCTCAGGAGATTTCCTGGTATTCAAAAATTGTTTACTGGAAGGGAGAGACAGAGAGAGAAAGAGAGAGAGAGAGGACAAAGAAGGAAGAAAAATCAAGTATGGTAGATAAAACAATCATCTATAAAGAATTAGGGAATTAATGTGTTTCTGGTTGTATTCAGAATAGCTGAATATTGTTAGGTAGAAATATATGTATGTATGTCTGTTATTGTTTTATTTAGAGACTAAGTATGGTTTAAGGTGATATGTATGGCTACCGAGTTGACAACGGGTGGACTGTGATGGTTAGACTAATGTAAGCCTCCTCTTGTTCTGGTCCCCAATCAAAACTAGCAGCTTTTCTGGTCACTCGGTAAATGGGCTAGAGTAACACATCCAAATGAGGAAGGTGTTGTCTCCAAAATTCAAAGAGACCAACTAAGCATTGTGCCTCTTTTTTGGGCATAGGCAGGGCTAGATACAACAGCTTATCCTTCACTTTAGAAGACATATCTCAACATGCCCCATATACCACTAGACACCTAGAAATTTCACTGAGGTGGAAGGTCCCTGTATTTTTTTTTATTTATCTCCCATCCTCTCTTATGCAAATGCCTTACCAATAAATCTAGAGTCATTGCTACTTCTTGCTCACTAGGTTCTATCAACATGATATCATCAATACCATGGACCACTGTGATGTCTTGTTGGAGGGAGAGACGATCAAGGTCCCTGCGGACAATATTATGATATAGGGCTGGAGAGTTGATATACCCCTGAGACAGGACAGTGAAGGTATACTGCTGGCCTTGCCAGCTGAAAGCAGACTGTTTCTGGTAGTCCTTACTAATGGCAGTTGAGAAAAAAGCATTTGTCAGATCAATAGCATACTAGGTACCATGGGATATGTTGATTTGCTCAAGCAATGACACCACATTTGGGACAGCTGCTGCGATTGGAGTCACCACCAGGTTAAGTTTACGATAATCTGCTGTCATCCTCCAAGATCCATCTGTTTTCTGTGCTGGCCAAATAGGAGAGTTGGATGGGGATGTGGTGGGAATCACCACCCCTGCATCCTTCACATCCTTGATGGTGGCATTAATCTCTGCAATTCCTCCAGGAATCTGGTATTTTGCTAGGTAGGGGCAATTCTAGTGGCTTCCACTTGGCCTTTCCTACCATAACAGTCCTCACTCCACAAGTCAGGGCAATGTGGGGGTTGTGCAGTTACTGAGTATGTCTATCTAATTATGCATTCTGGAACCGGGAAAATAACCAAAGAATGGGTCCAGGGACCCAATGGACCCACTGCGAGATGGATCTGAGCTAAAACTCCAATCACCTGACCTCCATAAGCCCCTACTCTGACTGCTGGACGAAGTGATGCTTTGGGTCTTCTGGAATCAAGGTCACTTCTGAGCCAGTGTTTAATAATCCCCAAAATGTCTGATCATTTCCTTTTCCCCAATGCACAGTTACTCTGGTAAAAGGCCGAAGGTCTCCTTGGGGAAAGCTGAGAGGAAGATTAATAGTATCAATTTTTGGCAGTTTAACAGGATCCTTCCCTAAGGGGACCTGGCCTTCTCCTCATTCAGGAGGCTCTGGGTCTGTAAACTATCTCAAGTCTAGGAATTGATTAAGGGGCCGTGATTTTCTGAATCTGTAATTTAAGTTAGAGTTTGTTCACTTGACCTAGAACTCTTCTGCTTATACAGATCAAGCAGGAATTTAGTAGACTTGCCCATGGATTTCACTTCTAGGTACTTCATGATCTATTAGCCAAGGCCATAGGTATATACAACTCAGACTCTTTTGATTGCTGCTTGTCTGCCTTTCATTGCAGTAGCCATGCCCACCTTGTCTTCGGTGATTAACTGCTGAGACATGACTTTTACCGGCCCTAGATCCGATCACCCCCATAATATTTAAGGATTCTAGTTCCATTATAGCAGTTCCTACAGTAATATCTGACTACAGAGAAAAGCAACCACAGAGCTCTTCAAGGAAGATGGAGTTAGTCTTAAAATGTATTCCTTACAGTCCTGGTTAAAGGTCTTTCCTCTGGACATTCCTAGGGTGGGCAGGTCTTAAATGGTAAATCCATTCTGGCATTCCAATCTCCCTAAGCCTTTGAATTCCCTCTTTTACTGTATACCAGGGCAAATCGGGCATCTCAACCTCAGATATGCTAGGCTATCTTTTGGTCCATGTTTCAGTCAGCTACCCAAACAAACTGTTAAAGCCCTCTCTAACCCCTCGGGCTAGAATCCAGAATTTCTCCTTAGTGGGCCCATGCCAATAAATTCAGCGTGGTCCAATTTTATATTCCTTCCACCATTATCCCATACGCTTCGTATCCATTCCCACACATATTCCCCTGATTTCTGTCTATATAAGTTGGAAAACTCATGCAGTTCTTTCAGAGTATAGCATACTTCCTCATGGATCACACTTTGTATTTCACCTTTGGGGGCTTGTTGTGATTTTAGTCTAGTAATAGGCCTCCAAGAGAAGAGGGGTGGTGGGAGTGGGTAAGGAGAAGGATTAGAATTGTCTTGCAAGCTATTGACATCAGGGCATTCCTTTGCATTTTCTTCTGGTGAGACAGGATTAATATCTTGAGGCAGGGGTTGGAAGTCAGAGTCCTCAGGGCAGGGTGCAAATTGGGCGGTGTGTGATAGAGTAGGGCTGGTACCTGTCTCAGGGCTGGGAGGAAGTCCAGACTCCTTGGAGCAGGCCAGAGGCCTGGCAGGGCAGGCTTTAGTTTGACTGGTAAGTCTCAGGGCTGGAAGGAGGTCCAGACTCCCTGGGGCAGGGTGGAGGCTAAGTGATACAAGCTTGACATTGTGTGGTCTCCACAGGGCAGGTCATCACAGGTTTATCTGGCAAAGTCTCAGCAGAATTTAGGGTTCCAATGTCCTTATCGATATCATCATCATCCCATATGTCTCCATCCAATCCTCAGGTTCCACTCCTTTCCAATCAAGGCCTTCACTTTAACAGCAGACACTCTGCAAGGTTGAGATTTTAGTTTCCTTTGTAACTCTGCTACTCATACAATGAGACTCTGAGTCTGGTTTTCAGAGATCTCAAGTCTGTGGCTACAGGAAACAAGATTTTCTTTCAGAGCACACATAGAAACTTTCACATCATTATGCAGCATTTAACTAGCAAATTTGAAGCCTTTAGCTCATTTTTTTCTTTTGCAACTGTATCCAGAGTATCTAGGAGGAGCCAGCCAACATCATTGTACCTTTTGATTCCACAAAATTCTGTTAAGATGCTGAAAACACTCACCCAGATCCTTGCCTCTTATAAGCATGGAAGTAGGGGAATCCAGTGGTGATATTTTGCATATCTCCATTGCTAACTCACATCGTGGGCTGTTAGTGGCCTCTTCATTATTGGAAAGGGAGTCATTGGTACTCTTGAGTCCAATTAGAGTAGAGAGCCAATTGCAAAACTCCCAGAACCACTTCAGAAATCCCATGTTTAAGATTCTGTTTCTCAAGAACCACTCCTGATACCAAGCTGTATTAGTTAGAGTTCTCTAGGGAAACAGAATCAAAAGGAAATATCTGTAAATAGTATGAGATTTTATAAAATTCTCTCACATGACCATGGGGATGCACAAGTCCAAATTCCGCACGCAGGCTGTAAACCAGGTGCTCCAATGAAGGTCCTTGATAAGTTTTCAGAAGAGTGTCCTAAGTAGAGCTGGAAAATTCTCTCAATGCTGAAATCACTTCTCCTTTTAAGGCATTCAACTGATTGAATAAAATGTCACTCATTGCTGATGGCAATCTCCTTGCTTGATTTTAGAAATAATCAGCCATCTATGCAATTAACTCATTAATAACTAAAGTCCATAAATGTCCTTGTATTACAATTAGCCCAGTGCTTGCTTGACAAACACCTGGGCACAGTTACCCGCCCGAGTTGACACATTAGCCTAACCATCACAAAGGCAGTTAAAAGTATGCTATTCAACAATGAACTGCCACTTTCGAATTCACTCAAATGACTGTAATCAAAATGCAGACAATAGGATGTATTCATGAGGATGTGGAGAAATTGGAATCCTCCTATATTGCTGGTGGGAATGTAAAATGGTGCAGCCACTATGGAAAACGGTCTGTCAATTCCTCAAATGTTAAATAGTTACCATATGACCTAGCAATTCTACTCTTAGGTATACACTCAAAAACTTGTACATGAATTTCATAGCAGTATTGTTCTTAATAGCCCCAAAGTGGAAACTACCCAAATGTTCATCAACTAATGAACGGATAAACAAAATATGGTATGTCCATAATATGGAATATTACCCAGTCATAAAAAGGAAAGAAATACTCACACATACTACAGCATGGATGAACTTTAAAAACATTACACTAAGTGAAAGAAGCCAAACACTAAAGGAAACATATTGTATGCTTTCATGTACATGAATTGTGCAGAATAGGCAAATCCATAGAGACAGACAGTAGGCTAGTGGTTGCCAGGGGCATGGGCGAGACAGGAAGTGACTACTGATGGGTATGGGGTTTCTTTAGGGCGTGATGAAAATGTTCTAGAATTAGACAGTGGTGATAGTTATACAATTTTGTGGATATACTAAAATGACTGAATTGTACACTTTAATAGGGTGAATTTTATGGTATAAGAATTGTAACTCAATAAAATAAAGAAAACAAAAGTATAGTGTTAAGAAATATGGGCTATAACATCAGAAGAGCTAAGAGTTGAAAGTGGTCACAAGAAAATACAGTTATTACTTTGAAGAGCCAATATCTCACTTAACACCAAAAATACTATTAGCCAGCTTGACTTTCACCATAAGAGATTCCAAATTAACTTGACCATTCCCAAGGATACAATTCATCCATCATTAAAGATATTTAAAAGAAGAAGAGTAGCAAACACTTGCATGGCATTTAATATAAGTGAAATACAGTTTTAAGAGTTTTACATATATTAACTCATTTAGAGCTCACAAAAATCCCACAAGTAGGTACTGAGCTGTTGTACTACCTAACAGCAGGAGAAGTCATTTACATCCTGTACAATCCGTTGCACAGTCTGAGTAGATAATATGATTATCTCTATTTTACAAATGAAGAAACTGAGGCACAGAGGGGTTAAGAAGCTTGTCAATTACAGCAACAGACACAGGCCATTATATTCCAGCCATAACCTACAGAGTCGAATGGGAAAAAGTATAAACTACAATGTAAACTATAACCCATGCTTAGTGCAATGCTCCAAAATGTGTTTATCTATTGCAATGAATGTACCACACTAACGAAAGATGTTGCTAATGTGGGAAAATGTGGAAGGGGTGGGGAGCGGGGCATATGGGAATCCCCTATATATTCTCTGTAACATTTTTATATTTGAAGTATCTTAAAAAATAGAAAAAATGTTAAAAAATAAAAGAAGCTGTCAAAGTGACGCAAATGGTATGTGCATAGTGAGTTCTGACATGAGGCAGTTTGGTGCCAGTGTGTGTGTTCTTAAAAGCTATTCATACAGCAGACTCTACCACAGCCTTTATAGAGAATCTCAAAGATTTGAGGGGTCATGTTTCAAAGAAGAATACTTATTTATAAGCATAGTTTTTAGCCACTTTTTAAAAACAAGATACATTTGTCACACACTTTCATATATCTGAAACATACAACCTATTACAACATTAACAAGGCAAGTAAGTTAGATTTGTTTTTAAGACCAAAATATGACCTTCCACAAGCAATGCATGTACATGCCATTATTTAGTTTGTGATTCTATCTTTACTTCTCAGATTGTCAAAGTTTTGTTCAAAATGGATATTTTCATTTCCATTTGCTGTAAAATAAACTTATGTCTCACTATAAAGCTATTATTTTGTTATCTGGGTATCATTCTCTCTATAAGTACAGCCCAACAAAACCATAAAAGTAATCATGACAAAAAATGTTTTAAATTATATACAACATTTCAAACATTAGTATTTAAAATTATTTATTAGAATCCCATAAACCAAAAGTATGATCCAAATTTTCTTGGCCTGTTTTCCTTAAAGACATTGCACCAAAATGTGAATAAAATGCAAACTCACTCCACAGAGTTTTGCATGTGACTGAAAAAATGGAGGAGAAATTACTGTATGTGCCTAAATATAAGGTAGGTGCTTTTTTAAAAAAGGAAGAAACTGGCTATTTCTATCCTTATAAGAATGCTCTTAATTTTTAAAATTATTTTGAACAAAGTACTTTTTAGAGAAGACATAGTCTAAAATAAACTAAACCAATATTAGTTTTAAATGTTTATGTGGGGTGGGGGGGTGGATGTGGCTCAAATGGCTGGGCATCCGTTTCCCATATGGGGGGACCTGGGTTCGATCCCCAGTAAAATAAAGAAAAAATATAGAACGTGCGTGGGTATGCTGTCAGGCCTCGAGAGTGGGTGTGCCCCCAGGCCCCACCAGCGGGTGAGCCGCCAGGCCCCGCCTAACCACGAAGCAAGATGATGACCTAATAGGAGATTGACACAAGGGAGAGCCAAGATGAGATGGGCCGAAAAACCAGGAACTGAGATGGCGCAGGTGGTAGAATGCCTCTCTCCCACATTGGAGATTCCCAGGATTGTTTCCCAGTGAAGACAGGAGGAGAAGGATAAGAGGAGACGGCAGGAAACAGACACAGAGAATTGCCCAATGAATGGACACAAAACAGCAAAAATGGGGGCGGGTGGGGAGGAGAGTGCTAAAATGGATTTTAAAAAAAGTAAATAAATAAAATAAATCTTTAAAAAAAAGAAATGTTTATGTGGTTCTCCTAACAGAATAGGATTAAAAGAGAGGTATGATTTTTCAGTTGCATATGGAAATGTCACTATAAATGAGCTTCTTAAAAGCTTTTTTATATCATTATGTAAGCAATACAGCAAGATGTTACCTTGTGGAAATCCAAATATGCACATATGTAGTAAATGAAAAAAAATAACTGTTTTAATGTTATTTTGGTACTTGTAACCTGGGATAATGTTTCCAAATGACATTGCCCTTATGAATCAGCAATCACAATATCTCAAAGAAAGAGGCAGAAATGAAATAAGCTCTAGAAAATTAGGCTAGATAACTCAAAAAGGGGCTCCACTGGAGATGAAGATACTGGTGTCAAAGATACATGTGAAGAGTTTGAAAAACAAATATTTTAAGAGAAGCATGACAACTAAATGCAACATCCGATCCTGAATTGAATCTTGGACCAGAAAAAAAGATTTTTTTGTTCACTGTAAAGGACATTATTGGGAACCTTGGTGAAATCTGAATAAAGTCTATAGGTTAGAAAATGGTATTGTACCAATGTTAATTTCCTGATTTTGACGACTGTGTAGTGTCTATGAAAGAGAATGTGTCTGCTTTTAGGAAATACACATTGAAGGATTTAGGGGAAAAGAAGCACTATTTCTGCAAGTTACTCTCACTGAGCCAGAAAAAAATTATGTAGACATATATAACACACACTTATATCTTAACACAAAAGCATAGAAAGAGAGGGGAAAATAAAGCAAATATGGTTAAATATGACCATTTGGGGAATTTATGTGAAGAGTATTTGAAATTCTTTATACTAAACTACTTTTACAACTTTCATGTAATCTGAAATTATTTCAAAATAAAAAGAGTTTAACAAACAAAAATAGTATTTTAGATTAAAAAACTTTTAAGAAAATTTGGTGGAATTTAAAGTTTTATAAATGTATAAACTTTACCTTATACAGTATGACTTGAAATATGTATGGTTAAAAACATTTGACTATTTCATCTCCAACCTTATTAGTTAGCAAAAAAAAAAAAAAATGTTTTGTTTGGACCTTCTAATTGAGAAAATGTTACGGATGGAGCCTGGAGGGATCACCTTATATCTGAGGCATACAGTGTAAGCCAGGTTCAGAATAGACAGCCCCAAAGCTAAAGAAAAAGCCCAGAACTAGTCTCTACACAGTGAAATAGAAAATAATAGTACTTCTCAGTGACCTTCAGACACATAAATAACTTTTATCAATTGGCAGCCTGGGCTACAGCTTAAAATAACCCAGTTCTATAGTCTAGTTATGGCCAAAGAGAAACAGGGCTGAGCTATTTAAAACTGTAGCTCTAGCAAGGAAGAGATGAGTGTGTTGCAAATGTCTACCAGTCAATGAAGTGTTTATACTTCTGGAGCCAAAGATTAACACCAAAATAGGGAGACCAGGGTCCTTTGTCACTACTAACCTACCTTATACCTCCTCAATTACCAGTAAGGAAATTCAATTCTTCAAACATAAGGGTGATAGCAGACTCTCTGCCATTATACTCTCCCAAGAAAAAAATTATTTCATTCATTTTATGCCTTCCTGCTGCCTAGAGAATAAAATGCAAACTTGCTTGAAAAATCTCCCTCAATCTGACCTCTACTAATGTAATCTAATTTCCCACATTGTATGCTGCATACAAATTAAACCACTGTTCCAAGAACATGACCTGCACTTTTCCTCCTGTGTCCTCCATGGTACTGAGTATAATAAACATTTTCTCAGTATATATCTTATTTGACCTCTTAGCAGCACTGATACTTGTCCATTCCTTCCTCTTGCAGACTCATCCTTCTGTACCTGACCAGACAATATTGTCCTGGCAAGGAAAAAACCACTCCTATGTTCTTATCTCTTCTTCCTCCAGCCTGTCTTATCCCTGACTACAGCAACAATGGCTTAAACCAAATTTACATTTCCTATCCAAGCTCATCCCTCTGAACTTCAGACTGAAGGTACAAATGCATACTTATAACTGTTATTTGAATGTCTCCACCTCAACATAAATGAGATTGAAAACATAAGCTTCCCTCTTATGGTTCTCTTTCAAAATCCTCTGTTTCAATAAATGGCATCACCAACGAACCAGCTGTATATGCCAGAAACTTAGAAACTTAGAATAATCCTTCATTTCTCTTTTTCCACACTTTCTCAAACTCATTACACCAAGTTCTGTTGATATTAACCCTTAAATCCATCCTTTCATCACCATCTCCACTGATACTACCCTCATTCATACTCCCATCATCTCTTTCCTGAACTAACACAGGAGCCTCCTGATTAATCCTTCCTTGCCTCTCTGCCTTCTCCTTCCTCTCTTCACACCAGAGCCAAGGAAATCTTTTCAGAAAACAAATTTGATCTTGTCTCTCTGCTTAAATTCCTTCATTGACTTTCTCTGGCTTTTAGGATTAAGACCTGAAAACTGCCAAATTTACACTTTGTGATGACTCTGTGACAAAGAAACTCAATAACACATGATAAAGAAGTTAAAATGGGAAATGGGAAACTACAAGAGTGCTAAAAGATTATATACAAAGGTAGATATTAATAGGGTACTCCCTAAATTTGATTATTTTACCAGTCATATTTATTTCCATTAGTAGACAGCAACAACTTCATTACATTCATAGATGAGTTAGATATAGTCTGTAATTAAGAGGAAAGTTCAGTAGGTGTAATTGTACTTGAGGCAGAGAAAACAGGAAATAACTATCTAGACTATAACCCCAGTAGAAATGGGCAAGGACTTAATTTCAACAGGGAAATAGGGATTAAAAAGCAATGTTATTTGTAATTCTGATGTAAAATTGGGTGGTTTTATTAAAATTGTGTTATAAAAAAACCAGAAACCTATCCTTCTCTCATCTGAGCATTGGTCAGGTTTTAAAGGTACCAGATCTTTTAGGACATTATATATTTTAAGTCAATGTGAAGAAAGTGGAAAGAAAAAAATAGAGGGGAAGCAAGGAAACAAACTTGTGAAGAAAGGCGCAATAAATTGATGTACTAAAAACATTATCAAGAAGCAATATAGTAAATATTTGCAAAATGCTCAAGAGATTTGCATAAACAGTATATAATCACTACAAGGAAAGATAATGAAAAAAAATAGATTACTGAATAAAAGCAACTCATATTAAACACAAAAAAACTCTTCTGAAGTGACAAGCTCAGACTACAAGACATAATTAATACAATCTTCTTTCAAGAAAACCTCAAGTGTATAGATGTTGATGAGAAAAGTACAGCAAACAAGTAATATCAAGGTCTCTTCTACCTTTGGAGTTTATAAAAAAGAATTTCCTTCCAACAACTAAACACACATATACACACACTCCTGCCAATAAACAAAAACAAAACACCTTGGACATTTCTCTTTGGTATCCCTTAATACAAAATCAGGAAAATTGCAACTGCCCTAGAAAAAGGAAAAAAAGAGAACATGAAAGGAAATGTAATCCTAGCACACTGTGTCTGCAGCAAACAATATTTAATATAATCTTATTGTTAAATACCTTGCTGATTTTCAACTTTTAGTTGTTTCAAACTACAAACAATGCAAAGTAGATTTTTGGGGCATAATAATCAGAAAGCAAAGCTTAATGTTAACAATGCTAAGTGAATGGCAGTACGATAATAGTGGGGGTGAGAGAAGAAGTGAAGAGTATAAAAGTCACTGTAAACCCTTATATTTCTAACAATGTGCATGCATTACTTCTGTACCTCACCTATAAAAATGAGGTAATAATACCTGCCACACCTACTTCAGAGGAAAATTGCTAAGGATCAAATAAGTGAAAATGCTACAGATCAAATAAGTGAAAGCACTACACTTATTATTACTTCTAACATTCTTAAGAAATATTAAACTCTGAGGAAACAGCATTAACAAACAAACTCAAATAGAGCTGATTATTTTCTTATTATATCTCTCATATAATGTCACAATAAAATACTACTCATAAGAGTTCAGCATGCCCTTCAAGAGTATATGTTATTAATAGCGATAAAGAAAAGACCCACATATCAATCAGTAGTAAAAATACAGGATATATAGATGGTAGGGGCCAGATTAACCCTACTGCCTAAAACAAAATATAGGAATATATATTATCAGGCAAATATATGAAACAACAGTTTTCAAGACACTGATCATCAGGCAATGAAGAACACTGATCTCTGAAAAACAGGGAATGAACAGGGTAAGCCCTACAATTGTCATAGATTGCTGAATTGAGAATTTCCTGGCCATGGCAAGGGGACGTGAGCTCAGTGAGAGCTGGCAGACTCTGAATTGAAAAGTTTGAGCTAGGAGACTGGGGAGACCAAGGCAGCTAGATCTCACAAGGCAGGTCCTAGACGGGGGAGTTCCACGAAGAAAGATTTTTGGAGATATGAAGACAATCCCCCTTGAAAATTCAGCAAAGTACTTCATATATGCATGTGAGAAAATTGCCTAAATTCAGGGTCAGAAGCAACTGAAGAGGAAACAGTATCAGGTGTTCACATAAGGATAGGAAAAGTGCCTGTTCCTACCAGCCTGGCTGAAAAACTCATAATTTGCAGGACTTGGGTAGAATACTCAGGAACGTGATGCCTCAGTAGTGGAGAATAATTATTCTAGACAGGCTACTGCTCTTGAGCCACTAAACAAAGCTTAAAAGCAAAACCCAAAGGTCATTACCAATGCTTTTAGAATGGAGTTTCTGATTTATGTGGAGTGGATCGTAAAAAAAACCTTCCCACTAGGTTCTCCTTTTGCTACCTGGCTAGCATTCAGCCTATCGGCAACATTCTATCTCCTTGTTTTATTTCAATACATTGCTTGTATCAGCACTCATCAATAGAAATAATGCAAACTACATGTTGTTTTCTAATATCTTTAATCAATATGAGATTTTACATTCTTTTCATGCCATGTGTTTTGGACAGTATAGGCCTAGGTTGCTTGCAAATGTGCTCGGCCTGGCTAAGACAAATAATAATACTCCTGGGTTGCTATTAACCCCGTATTATGTAGAACTCATTCCTGGAAATAATCTTTACATTCTTGTTATTATGTAGGGCTGACTGACAACAGTTGTGAATTCTTTTTAAAAGGGATATCTTGAAGATACATCTTGTTTCAAGCTTCAGAGGAACTAAGCTGACTTCAATAAACAGTGGAATGATTACTCGTTGAATTCCATATGCTACATATAATAAAAATATTCCTTACAGTTTTTTTAAAAAAGCAAAACCCAAAAGAAGAAACCATACCCCAGAACAAACTTCAAAAATATTTATAGGAATACAAAAACATTCTGCTTCCATCAAGGAAACATTCACAACTGACATCCAATCAAAGATTACAAGGAAGCAAAGAACCAGGAAGACTTGTAGTAAAGAGAAAAATCAATTGATCAAAACTTACTTGGAATTTACACAGATTTTACAAATAACAAACAAGGACATTAAAAAAATTATTATAACTGTAGCCAACATGTTCAAAATTAAGTAAAAACAAAGAATATATATCAAAGACCCAAATCAAACTTCCAGGCCTTTAAAGCTGCAATGTCTGAGGTGAAAAATATACTGAATAGAAGAAATGGATAATTAAACATTGTGAAGGGGAAAAAAAATACTGGAGGCACAGCAACAAAAACAATCCAAAATGAAACACAGAGAGAAAAAAAGAATCAAAATTTTAAAAGAAAATTAAAAGAGCATCAGTGAGCCATCAAATTCAAGTAGCCTAATATATGTGTAATGCCCAGCTTTCAACAAAAGATTACAAAGCCTACAAAGAAACAGGAAGCAATGGCCCGGCAAAGAAGAAGATTAAATCTTTAGAAACCATCAATGAGGAAGATAAGACCTGAGACATTATACAAAGACTTTTAAAAATTGGTCCTAAATATGCTCGAAGAGCTGAAGGAAAAATGGACATGGACAAAGATCTAAAGGAAATCAAGAAAATGACAGATGAACACGAAGAGAATACCAATAGAGACAGAAATTATGAAAAGGAACCAAACAGAGCTAAAGATCACAGAAACAAAAATTAAAAATTCCTAGAGGGGTTCAACAGCAGATTGGAGCTGACAGAAGAAAGAATGAGTGAACTTGAAGATAAGACAATTGAAATCATCCAGTCTGAGGAACAGAAAAAGACTGAAGACAACTGAACAGAGCTTGAGGAATCTGTGGAATGCCATCAAGAGTACCAATATATGTATTATGGACTCCCAGAAGGAGAACTGAAAAAGGGGCAGAGAGAATATCTAAAGAAATAATGGTTGAAAAATTCCCAAATTTAACAAAAGACATAAATACACACATACAAGATGCTCAATGACTTCCATGTAGGATAAATCCAAAGAGACCCACATTGTGCCATGTTATAATCAAATTGTCAAATGCCAAACATAAAGAGAAAATTCTGAAAGCCACAAGAAGTAAGCAATGTGTCACAAACAAGGGAGCTTCAATAAGGTCAAGTGCCAATTTCTCATCAGAAACCATGGAGAAAAGAAGGCAGTAGGAAGACATATTTAAAGTGCTGAAAGCAAAAAAACTGCCAACCACAAATTCTGTATCTGACAAAAATGCCTTTCAAAAATGGGAGAGGAATTAAGACATTCTCAGATAAACAAAATTGGAGGAATTTTGTCAACACTAGACCAGCCCTACAAGAAATGCTAAAGGGGGTTCTGCAGATTGAAAGGAAAGGACATTAGACAAGTGACAGAAATCACATGAAGAAATAAAGATCTCCAGTAAAGATAATGACACGGGTAAATTGAAATACCAGTATTATTGTATTTATATAGTAACCACACTCTTTACTACCTACAGGGTCTAAAAGGCACAAAATTTAATCACAAATCAGTGGTTTTGGAATAACGTATAAATATAAAATCTGTGACAAGAACTTCAAAAATGTAGGTGGATAGAGGGGTTTAAGAATGCAGTGCATGAAATTAAGTTGCTATCAAGGCAAACAAGAGTTTAGGATGTTAAATTTAAGCCCCATGGTAACAACAAGGAAAATATCAGAGAATATGTGAATTCACAGAGACAGGAAGTAGAGAACAGACACCACAGGTGGGAGGCAGGAGCAATGGGGAGTTAATGTAAAATGAATACAGTCATGCCTTGGTACTCAACTTTGAAACTTGCTGACTTTGGTACTTGACGCATTTTGACATGAGAATTTTGTCCTGGTACTCGTTGCTTGTTTCCTACTCAACGTATAAGCTAGAATTTGTCAATGTTTGTTGCCTCATGACTCACTAAACTTTCCAGCGGAAATAAAGGGCCACGCATTAGTCACACGGTAGATCTTGCCCTATGCGGTCTTATCTTAGTTTCTGTGGTCATTTTGTGTATTTTTGCATTTTTTTCTCATCTTGAGTCCTAAGAAAATGAGCAGTGATAGCGCTGAGCAGAAAAGAAAACTACTTTGTACCACCATTGGGCAAAAAAAAAAGAAATAGGTAAATATGAGAGTGATATTCACATTACTGATCTTGCTAGGGAATACGATATGACTAGAACAATGGTCTCCACCATCATTAAGAGTAAGGAAGCGATAAAAAAGGCTCATGTTGCGAAAGGAGCTAAAGTGGTAATAAAGCAGCCTTACCAAACACTCGAAGAAGTTGAAAAGCTGTTATTTTAATTTGGGTAAATGAGAAGAAGTTAGCGGGTGACAGTGTATCGAAAGCCATGACCTATGAAAAAGCAAAAATATTGCATGCCGATCTTTTGGAAAACAAACCAGAACCAAATTATGGGAGTGTTGAAGCCTTTAAGGCCAGCCACGGCTGGTTTGATAATTTTAAAAAGAGAACCGGCATCCATAGTGTCATGACACATGGCAAGGCAGCGAATGTTAATAAAAAGGCTGCTGATGAATTCGTCAGCGAATTTCAAGACTATGTAGAGGCTGAGGGCTTTTTAACTGTGATGAGATGAGAGTTTTTTGGGGAAAAAATGCTGATTAGAACCTACATCACAGAAGAGAAGGCATTACCAGACCAGAATCTGTGGCCAGAAGCTGTGACTCAGAGAGACTTCGAAGGGTTTGAGGCCGACCCCAAGCCTGCAGGTACAGAGGGTACAGTTGTGCAGGATATTGTATCTTTGGGTCAATCCATGGGTCTGGAGGTATATGCTAGTGATGTTGAGGAATTCATGGAGGAACATCGTGAAGAGCTCAGCACTGAGGAACTGCAAGAACTACAGAAGAAGCAGCAAAAAGAGGTAGATGAAGAGTTTTCTTTAGGTGAGGAGGAGATAAGGAAGGATTTCCCCAATTCCTTGATAAAAGAAATGTGTGCAAAATGGGCAGAAGTTCAAAACTTTGTGGAGAAGTATCATTTGGACAAAGCTCTACAAGCAGAAATGTGAATTTATTAAATGACCAAACAATTTCACACTTTCAAGGAATTCTGAAAAGAAGACAGAAGCAGTCCTCATTAGATATGTTTTTAGAAGGTGACAAAGAATGTGTCAGAGCCTGTGGTGCAAGTTGAAAAAGGCAGAAAAGAGAAAGAACTCCTGAAGTGTAAGTGCCTCATGTTCTATTGGAGGGGGACTCACCTTCCAAACAACACTCCATGTAACCTCTCCTCCTCACCATTCTCCTCCCACCATCCCCTTAGGCCACGGACTCTTCTCAGTACAGGTAAAGTGAAGTTTTTATTTTATTTAATCTGAGTATTTATTAATTTTTAGGTTTATTTCTCATGTAAAGCAATGATATACAACTCTATCTTTTTACATATTGCCTCAAAGATGTGCATTGTCTTTGGTTTAGGAACGCATTAAATTTATTTACATTATTCCTTAGTGGAAAAATTGTTTGGTATTCGTTGATTTTGGTACTCATTGCTCCTCCTAGAACTAATTAACAACGAGTACCAAAGTACCACCGCATAAAGCTTCTGTTTGGGGGAAAGGAAGGTATGGAGGGAGGAAGGAAAGAATGAAATAAGGAAGGAATGGCAAACGTGGCAAACTGTCAAAATTGGAGAATCTGGGTATCTGGCAGTAGGTGGGAATATATTGGGGTATTCTGTATTATTTTTGTAACTGTCCTGTAAGTTTGAAATTATTTCAAAGCAAAAAGTTTTTTAAAAATTTTAGCAAATTAAATACAATGAAACATTACAAGATTAATATATCACAAACTAGTGGGGTTTTATATAGCAGGAATGTAAGGTGGTTTAAAATTTGAAAATCAATTAATATAGTTTACCATATCAACAATTAAAAAAGAAAAACCAAATGATAATCTCAAAAAACACAGAAAAAGCATTTGACAAAATCCAATATCTGTTCTTGACAAAAACTCTGAACGAACTAGGAAGAGAAGAGAACTTCCTCAAACTGATAAAGGGCATTTACAAAAAAAAAACATAGCTATTGTCATACTACTGTGGTGAAAGATTGAATGCTTTTCCCCTAAGACTGAGAACAAGGCAAAGTTTTCTACTCTTATCATTTCCCTTCAATATTGCACTGGAATACAAATGAACAAGAAAAAGGCATTTTTCCTGATAATGGATATGAAAAATCCAAAGTGTAAAGTGGACAAAAATAATACAAAGGGGGGAAAACAGAGAGATATGGGATGCACAGAACATGCATGCTACTGAAGCTCAGTTGGTTATCTTGCCAAATTAGTGGGTTATAGATGTTGTTTGTGTAATACAAACCCTAAGGGTAACCCACAAAGAAAGTTTTTAAAAAATACACAGAAGCAAAAAAAGGGACAAAGATATATATATTGACCAATGGAATCAAATTGAGAATTCAGAAATAGACCCTCACATCTATGCTAAAGTGATTTTTGACAAGGCTGTCAAATCCACTCAACTGAATATTCTCTTCAACAAATGGTGCTAAGAAAAGTGGATATCCAATGCAAAAGAATGAAAGAGGACCCATACCTTGTACCATATACAAAACTTAACACAAAATGGATCAAAGCCCTAAATATAAGATCCAGGACTTATATTTCCTAGAAGAAAATGTAGGGAAGCACCTTCAAAATCTTGCAGAATGATAGTGGTTTCTTAGACGTTAACCCCAAAGCACAAGCAACAACAGGAAAAATGGATGTGAGTCCACCTCAATATTAAAAACTTTAGTACATCAAAGAAATTTGTCAAGAAAGTGAAAAGACAACCTACTCAATGGGAGAAAATATTTGGAAACCACATATCTAATAAGGGTTTAATATCCAGAATCTACAAAGAAATCCTACAAACCAATAATAAAAAAAAAAAATTTTAATGGAGAAATGACTTGAATAGACATTAATCCAAAGAGGAAATATAAATGATTAAAAATCACATGAAAATATGCTCAACATTACTAGCTATTACAGAAATGCAAATTAAAACAACAAGATATCATTTCACACCTACTAGAATGGCCACTATTTTTTAAAAAACAAACAACTACAAGTGTTGGAGAGGATGTGGAGAAATAGGAACACTCATTCATTGCTGGTGGGAATATAAAATGGTGCAGACACTATAGAACAGTTTGGCAGTTCCTCAGGAAGCTAAGTACAGAAGTACCATGTGATCTGGCACTCCCATTACTAGGTATATACTCAGATAAACTGAAAGCAGGGACTTGAACAGATATTTGCACACCAATGTTCATAGCAGCATTATTCACAATTGCCAAGATGGAAGTAACCCAAGAGTCCATTAACTGATGAAGGGATAAACAAAATGTGGTATATACATATGATGGAATATTATTCAGCTGTAAAAAGGAAAAGTTGTGATGCATGCGACAACACAGATGAACCTGACACTATGTTAGACATTATGTTGAGTGAAATAAGCCAGACACAAAAGGACAAATATTTTATGATTTCACTTTTATGAACTAATTATAATAAATAAACTCACAGAGTTAGAATCTAGAATATAGGTTACTAGGAAATACACCAATCATTCCAAGAAGGTTAGAGAATAGGATTAGAGAAGGTACAGTTGATGCATAACTTGTACAGAATTCTATTTAGGTTGATTGTAAATGTTTGGAAATGGATTGTGGTGATGGTAGCACATTATTGTGAGTGAAATCAAGAGTACTGGACTGTAGAAAACCAGCAAGATGGTGGCAGCCTAAGGAGCTCTTAGAGTCAGCTCATGCTACAGGGAAATTAGTAATCACCCAGAGCTACCTAAAGCACCTGCTTGGGGGCTCCAGGAGACCAGAAGAGCATCCTTGAAAGAATGGAAAGAGGAGACTGCCCATCTTCAGAGAAGATTCGTGAGTAGAACCCTCCACATCCAGGGGGTCAGTGCCCATCCTCCACTGGCAGCATAAGCTGCCTCAGGAGCTATTCTGCTGCTGGAATTGGAAGCTCCACTTCCCAAAAACACGGGAGGAAGAGGCGGTTGGGCACCAACTTCAGCTACTGATTAGTAAACTCCGCTGGCTAAAGTATAACCATAAGAACAGCTAAAGTTTGAACCTGTCCAAGTCAGAAAGAGGCCGGTATCCGCCATTTTAACTCTACTCCTGGCAGGAGGAGAAGCAGGACGGACTGAAAATCACAGTGCTGGTAGGGACTGGCTTCTTTCCATCCAGATCAGATTGCAGCTCTAGCCCAAGCCCCAGCTCCTCCTCCGGCAGGGAGGAACCTGGGGGGACCTGTACCAGCCTCTCCGGGAAAATATAGGCCATGCCACAGAGGCTAGTGATCATTTTACTCAGGCAGCTCAAGGTGCCTCGGGAGCTGTTCTGTGGCTGGAGTTGGAAGCTCCATTTCCCAAAAACAGGAGGGAGAGACAGTTGGCTATTGATTTCCCAAAAACAGGAGGGAGAGACAGTTGGCTATTGACAATACGGACAGCTTAATTACTGATTAGTAAATTAAGCTGGCTGAAGTATAACCCTAAGAACAGCTAAAGTTTGAACCTGTCTGGTCAGAAAGAAGAGGGAAGCTGCCATTTTGACTATGACCCCGGCATGAGGGGAAGCCAGGCTGACTGAAAAGCCACACTGGTGGTACCAAACGGCAGCCCTAGCCTAGGCTTCAGCCCCACTTCTAGAAGGAAGAAGGCTGGCAGACCCTGCACCAGCCTCTCCAGGTAACTGCAGGTACATTTCGCTAGCACAGACAGAATAGTTGGAAGTCTACTGGGGTAACTGCGGTTATTTTGGACCCACATAGCATAGACTGCTGCCCACACCTGCAGCTCCATACCTGTCTCACGCAAGGGAGGATGGGATGTGAAGCTTCATCAGTCTCTCTGGGTAACTAGAGTCTAGGCCTGCACAACTAGGATTATTACACACAGTTGTGGTTCTGTCCCTACCCCCGGCAAAGGAGAAAGTTGGGGGAGCTTCAACTGACCCTTGGACAATACGGGCAGCTTGAGCCTCCACAGTGTATAGCCCCAACTACATCCTTGGCTCCTACTACACAACCAGCAAGGGAGAAAGGGTGAGAAAACCCTAAACTAAAGAGAGAAGCTACACCCAGAATAAATACATCTAGTAAGTCAGGTGCCAAGATGCCAACAAAAAACTACAATCCATACCAAGAAACAGGAAGATATGGCCCAGTTAAAGGAAAAAGATAAGCCTCCAAATGACGTAAAGGTGTTGAAATAACTAATCATAGATGTTCAAACAAATCTCCTTGATAAATTCAATGAGATGGCTAAAGAGCTTAAGGATGTTAAGACATTGGATGAGCACAAAGAAGAATTTGAAAACATACATAGAAAAATAGCAGATATGGGAATGAAGAGCACAATAAATGAAATTAAAAATACTGTGGAATTATATAATAGCAGATTTGAGGGGGCAGAAGAAAGGATTGGTAAGTTTGAAGAAATCCCCTCCGAAAGAAAAGAATGGAAAGAATTGAACAAGGTCTCAGGGAACAAACGAGAGCAAGAGACATGCAAACATAAGTGTCAGAGGGGTCCCAGAAGGAGAAGAGAAGGGAAATAGGGGCAGAAGGAATATTTAAAGAAATAATGGTAGAAAATTTCCCAACCCTATTGAAGGACATGAATCTCCATGTCCAAGAAGCACAATGTACACCCATGCGAATAAATCCAAATAGACCAATTCCAAGACACATACTAATCAGAATGTCAAATGCCAAAGACAAAGAGAGAATTCTGAGAGCAGCAAGAGAAAAGCAATGCATAACATATAAAGGATACCCAATAAGATTAAGTGTCAATTTCTCATCAGAAACTATGGAAGCAAGAAGGCAGTGGTACGACATATTTAAGACACTGCAAGAAAAAACCTTGCAACCAAGAATCTTATATCCAGCAAGATTGTCTTTCAAAATGAGAGTGAGTTTAGAATATTCATGGATAAATAGAAACTGAGAGAAGTCTGTAACAAAGAGACTGCTTTGCAAGAAATACTGAAGAGTATGCTACAGTCTGAAAAGAAAAGACAGGAGAGAGAGGTTTAGAAGAGAGTCTAGAAATGAAGATGATATCAATAAAACCAACTAAAAGTCTCAAAAGAGTGGTGAACATAAAAGATGAGAGATAAAACCCAAAGGTTAAAATGGGTGAAATAAGAACTGCCTTTACAGTAGTAACATTGAATGTTAATGGATTAAACTCCCCAGTCAAAAGACACAGACTGTGGGAATGGATAGGAAAATATGAGCCACCTATATGTTGTCTGCATGAGACTCACCTTAGACCCAAGGATACCAATAGATTGAAAGTGAAAGGCTGGAAAAAGATATTCCACACATTCAATAACAAAAACAAAAAAAAAGCTGAATATTTATACTTACATTAGATGAAATATACCTTAAAAGACACTAGTAATATGCAATCTGAAGAGGAAGTCAGGAAGGAAATTCCATTTACAATAGTGACTAAATAAAATATTTAAGAATAAACTTAACCAGCAATGCAAAGCACTTGTATTCAGAAAACTACAACTCATGTTAAAATAAATCAAAAAAGACCTAAATAATTGAAAGAACATTCCATGCTCACGGACTGGAAGACTAAATATCACTAAGATGTCAATTCTACCCAAATTGATATACAGATTCTATGCAGTCCCAATAAAAATTCCACCAGCATTTTTTAAATAAGTGGAAAACAGGATTATCAAATTTATTTGGAAGGGTAAGGGGTCCTGAATAGCCAGAAACATCTTAAAAAGGAAAAATAAAGTTGGAGGACTCTCACTTCTGGACTTTAAATCATATTACCTCGCTACAGTGGTAAAAACAGCATGGTACTGGCGTAAAGACAGACACATAGACCAATGGAACTGAATAGATGGTTAAGAAACAGACCCTGGTCATGCAATTTTTGACAAGCCTATCAAACCCACCCAGCTTGGGCAGAAAGTCCATTCATTAAATGGTGCTGAGAGAACTTGATATCCTTAGCTAGAAGAAGGAAAGAGGACCCCTATCTCACACCTTATACAAAAATTAACTCAAAATGGATCAAAAACCTAAATATAAAAGCAAGAACCATAAACTTTCTAGAAGAAAATGTTCAAAAATATCTTCAAGACCTGGTGGTGGGTAGTGGGTGCTTAAAGGAGATAAGAGGAGGACTGAGATGGACTACTAATGTCTAATTATGTAGAAGTTTTAATTAACTTTACTGTAAAAGTGTGGAAATGTACAGAGTTGATGGTAACACATTATAGTGAGTAACAGCTGGTTTATAAATCAGAATGTGGCTGAAAAGGGTAGTCTAGGGATGTAAATGCCAAGTGACAGAAAGCTAGAGATTAATCTAGGGACTGAATAACACAGTAAACCCAGAGGTGGATGAGAATTGTGCTTGATGGTACAGATGCAAAAGTGTCCTTTGTGAGCTAGATCAGATGTACATCACTATTGCAGAGTGGTGGGAATGTGCAGAAGCATGGGAAAAATACAACCAAAGTGACCTATGGAATGTGGTTAACAGTAATAATGTAATATTCATGCATCTAAGCCAAAGATGTACTGTGTTGATAATGGTGGAGTATGGAAAAAGTGTGCCAAATGTATGCTATGGACGTGATAATAGTCTGAGGATATTATCTCATAATCTGTAACAAATGTTCCAGCACAGTGTGGTGTGTTGATAGAGGGTGTTATATGGGAATCCTGCACATGTGCATGATTGTTTTGTAAGTTTACAACTTCTATCATAAAGATATATTTAAAAAATAATAATAGGGTGGGGCTTGGGGGAAAGTACACCAAATGTAAGATAAGGACTATAGTTAGTGGTAAGATTTTGACAATATTCTTTCATCATCTGTAAAATGTCTCACAACAATGCAAGGTATTGGTAGTGGGTTGATGTATGGGACCCCTGTATGACGTTATGCTTTGTAAGTTCACAGCTTTTAATACACACTTGCTTATGTATGTTCATATATAAATGATATTGTAATAATAATAATAATAGGGTGGGTTGGAGGAAAAGTACACCAAATGTAAGATACTTTGGTTGGTAGTAATATTTTGAGGATGCTTTTTAATCATTAGCTAAAAATGTTTCACAACAATGCAAGATATTGTTGGTAGGGTGAGGTATGATGTTTGTATATGATGTTATTTATGTTTGTTTTGTAAGTTCACATTTATTACTATACACTTATTGTTTATGTATGTTTATGTATGTGTGATATAATTAAAGTTTAAAAATATATTTTAAAAACTAGTACTGGACTTTATAGGTGAATGTGGCTAATAAAGCAAACTAGGATGTATATTTTACTAAAATAAAAATTAAAAGATAAAATATAGGACTGTACAACACAGTGAACTTTACTGTAGATAATGGACTATAGTTAATAGTACAAGTATAAGAATGTTCTTTCATGAATCACAATAAATTTATGATACTAATACAAGGTGATAATAATAGGGTGGTATATGGGAAAAATACACGTAATGTAAATAATGGACAATAAAACTATTTTAATAATCTTTCCTCAATTGTAAGAAAGGTAACTTCTGTTTTTAAAAAAAGTATAATTTAAGTAAATCACTATCATTATTAGTAATAAATGATCCACACCACTGCAAGGTGTTAGTGGTGAGGTGGTATATGGGAATCCTGTATTTTATGCATGACTGTTTTGTAAACTCACAACTTCTCTAATTTAAAAAAATACAAAAATATTTTTTTAAAAGAGGGACAACATATTCTTTTTTAAAATTTAATATTATACTATTTTGCTATCTTCTAAGATTATCCACCTTCTTCACCCTAAGCAAATTTTTCTTGTAGACATTCTTCTTGGCACCATCAAACCTCCCATTCTAATTTGTGCTCTAACAATGCCTGCTGTACAGCTGTGTCTTAGTTTGCCAAAGGCTGCCAATACGAGAAACAGGATGGCTTTTTATAATGGGAATTTTATTAGGGGAAAATCTTATGGTTCCAAGGCTATGAAATGTCCAAATCAAGCCAGGATCAGAAATGCTTTCCCACAGTGTGGCCCACCAACCTCAATGAACTTACACATCCTGGAGCCTTGCCACCAACCATAGACCACAGTTCACACTGTAGACCACACTCTCTCCCACTCAGTTCTGAGTGGTGTGTGCTGATTTAAAATGGCCTACATCCATTGCCACAACAGTACTCAGGACAACCTCCAACTCCCAAAGAAGCCCCTGTATTTCAACTGCTCATCCCCTCCCTACCCAAAAACTGTCAAGTGGCCACTGGCTCCACCTCATTGTTATAATTTCTTGCATTGCAAGAATCACCATATGTGAGCAAGAGAATACCATCAAGTCCACTCTAGTCCATAGTTCTTCCCCCAATGAGATGTTTGTGTGGGATGTGGTGGGAGGTGTGGGAGGTGGGCAACATGGGAATCCCAGTGGGTTCCGTGTAATATTTTAGGTAATCTAAGCACCTCTTAAAATATATGTATATATATATATATATATATAAATAACATTTTTGTAAGCAAATACACATATATGCATATATATTTATATATCATTTTGCAAATGTTTGTATGTATTGTGAGAATTTTGATTTTTACCCATAATAAAAAAAAAAAAAAAAAGAAATGCTTTCCCAGCAGAGTCAGCTGCTGGTGATCCTGACGTCCTGTCACCTGGCTAGCCAAGACAACAGCAGATCTCAGCCGAGGTCCCTGCCTCCACCTCCAGAATCTACCATCTCCCAGAGCTCAGCTGTGGGCAACCAGGCACAGGGCATGTCTCTTTCCCGACCTCCTCTCAGTCTCGGCTGCTCCGCTTTCTTCCCAAGTTAAGCTATGGGCTATCAGGCATATGGCTCGTCTCCTCAGCCTTAAGCTGCTCTGTGGGCCCAGTTGCGGGCTTCATGTTTAAGCTTTAACTGCTAGTGATCCTCAAACCCTCTCACATGACAGGATAAAAAATGGTGGCTTCCTTTCTCTCTCTCTCTCTCTCTCTGTCTGTGTGTGTGTGTGTCTCTGTTAATATAAAGCTCCAGTATGACTGCAGGGACCCAACATGAGTCACACCTTACTAACACAGCCCAATCAAAAGACCCCCACAGCTCTGGAGACACCCAGGTCCTATGGTCAGGGCAAATAGCTCCGGAGTTTGGTGTCTTGCCAGTGGGCCCTACTTTGGAGTTTATGCTCCTGGGAGTGACAGAGATAAGACTCAATTATAGCTTCTCTACACATGACTCATCTGTCCCTTTTATTTAAACCTATACTTGGTGCTGGATTTTGTAGGTGTACATCCAAGAGACTCGAGTCTTTGGGCTGTCCATGTGCCAGCTGGGCCCGGAACCTCAGCAAAGTTGCAACACCTACTCTCCAGTTCATTGGACTCACCCAGGACAACTAACAAGGAAGTGAGGATTGACAACCACCATACCAAGAAAATGAGAGAGCTTACAACTGCAAGGAAGAGAGGCCCATCCATCAGCTGTATGGGATCGAAGCCTCCTCTCAATTAGAGGTGGAGTGGACATCAGAATCCTCAGGATTGGGGAATGAGCTATGGACCAGAGTGGACTTACTGGTATTCTACTATAGACATATTGTGATTCTAGCATTGGAAGAAATTACAACATTGGTGTGGAGGCAGTGACCACTGGAGGCTCTGGGGACGGGGAGAGGGAAAAACAGTTGTAATACAGGGGCTTTTTCAGGACTTGGGAATCGTCCTGAATGACTCCAACGACAGATATAGGCAATTTTATATCATCACATAACATGCAGAACTGTGTGGGAGAGAGTGTAGACTATTATGTGAACTATGGTCCATGCTCAGTGGCAAAGCCCTAGGATGCATTTATCAACTGCAATGAATGTGCCACACTAATAAAGGATATTTATGTGGAAGGGTGTGGGAGGTGTGGGGAGTGGGGATATGGGAATCCCTATATATTTTGTGTAACATTTATGTAACCTATCTTTTTAAAAATAAAAAAGAAATTATTTAAAAAAAAAAAAAAAAAAAAAAGGCCCCATACCCACAGGAATGGATTAGTTCAGGAACATAATCTTTTTCTTTTTGAGATTCATAAAATAATTTGAAACCATCACAGATGTCAACCTAGAATTATGGTTGTTTTGCTTTTGTTTAGTTTTTAGTTATTTTTTCCCACTGTATTCCTGGGTTTTTATACACTTTCTTAGAACCCAGGACATTCTAATTCTTGATTATTTTGTTTTTTTTTTTCCATTTTCTAGAAAATGTACTTAGGTAATTCTTTTAGGGAAGTGAGAGAAGGCAATTTTATTAATCAAGGCCCAGTCAGGAAAAGAGAAACACCACTAGATTATATTAACAGAGGGGATTTAAAAGAAAATATTATTTAGACAAGTGATAAACAATTGAAAAAACAAAAAGGAAACCCAAAGGTAATAACTGCAGTAAACAGCTACCATTGTAGGACTGGGGAAGAAAAAGGTAACAGTTTGGTGTTATCAAAATATAAGAGCTTAGAGGAGAAGCCAAGTGAGGCTAGGGCTCAAATCTAAGGAGGGACACTATACAGCTGCTGCTGGTAACTCTGAGGTGTCAAGCGAGGATAGTTTTAGTAATATCAAACGTTGCTAGAAGATGGATCCCACTGATGCTGCTGGGAAGAACTGCTACTACTAGGGAAACATTGACCAAAGCATCAAGAAAACAGGAAGGAAGTCCCTTCTCCTCTCTTCCTGCCTGTCTCTTAATGGCAGAACCTAACACAAAGTCAACTAACATAGGCTGGGAAATATAATTTCTAGTCCCAGGCTCAGCATTACAGAGTAGAATATCGAAGAGTGGATTTGCTGCTGAAAGACAATAGCTGAAGAACCAGCATAACAATTTAAAATCTTAGATAAGTCAAAAATTCTAGGTTCAAAATTATTTTCCCTTATAATTTTGAAGTCATTTACTCCTTTGTCTTCTATCATTAGAAATATGCACATCAGAAATTGAATACCTATCTGATATCATTCCTTTATAAGTTCTTTCTCTCTGCAAGTTTTAAAAATCTATTATTTATCTTATATGTTGTAAAATTTCACAAATTTTAGGAGTATCCTTTCATCACTCATTGAGTCCCCTAATTAAAAAAAAAAACAAAAAACAACAATCCCATGGTTTCTTTGATTTCCTTTTTTTTTCCTGGGTTTTTTTTTTTTTTTTTTAATCTTGACTTATTTCCATCTATTTGTGCTTTTGTTTCACTTTCATAAAATGTCCTATAATTCTTCTTATAATCTTTCATTGAACTGTTCATGACGGAAATCATATTTTTAATTTACAAAAAAATCTTCTCAACCTGATTTTTTTTTTTCCACAGCAACATGTTGCCATTTCATGAAGCAATATCTTTTCAAACCTCTGAGGACGTTAATTAGCCATCTTTCAGAATTCTTTTGCTTTTACGAAACATAGCTTTTTCTTCAATGGTCAATTGCTCTTTCTTCATAATAAGCTGTGATAATGACAAAGATAACATTTATTGAGCAATTTTTCTGTGTTGGGCACAGTGCTAAGCTTTTAACATGGACTACTTCATTCAATCTTCCCAATAACCTTATGAAGTATGAACCATTCCTAAATCTACCTAAAATGGGAACGAAGCCATCACACAACAACTAAAAGACAGAGTTGGAATTCAAACCCAATGAGAACTCTTAACCACTGTAATAGATTGTGAGTTATATTTCCTCAAATGTCTGATGATTCCTGGCTGTTATGAACAAATACGACTACTATAGGTTGTGTAGAAGATTTTTTCTACGCTAAATGATAGGACTCTGGCTGAAAATTCATTGTATAGATGTGGAGTAGACACTGAGAAGCTTCACTTTCATGCAAAAAAGTAAACAGAAAACCTCCAAAAATCAAAACAAAGAGAAATCAACACTCAGGTGACAATTCCTGTTCTGAGACTTCTAGCCTCTTCCAAGAAAACTTATTTGATTTATTTTAAAGGGTATTCCTCAGGTTTCAGCTTGCCCATCTATATGAATTAACACAACAAAACATAGCTCTTGCCTAGATGTATGGCTCTTCAGAACTCATCCACAGATTCCTCCAAGAATTTAAGTTGTTTCATGTTTTTATTGTTAGTCACAGGTACTAATGGTTGTTTGCCTCAAGAAATATACTAGAGATATCTGAAATTTTTTTCTCTTCTATTTTCAATACTTTATGTTTTCCCTATAATCAGAAAGCCTGGCCTTGGCACCATGTTTAGGAGTTCAGGATCCATTCCATATGCATCAACAAATTGCCAGTGAAGATAAAGACTTAACGTTTTAGAAACTGGATTATGAGTTCAGGATTGGCCTTAATGAACTTCCTTCCCCCTGGCTACTCCATCCTAGACACCCTCCAGTTCTGGTTATACTTTTGTAAAAATAAAGTTTTATACTGCTAGGTTAAATCTGTTGATATCTACCACTGATTGCTTAATAGCTATTGCTTACTAGCTTAGAAAGTCCTGCTTTAATACAGGAAAAAATATATATCTTTAGGGATTTGGCTTATATATTAATTTGTGATAGGATGTGTAAGCTTTCTTTTTTGAAAATTACATTAGAATAAAATTTCAATGGGGGAAAATGATAAGAACTTAGGAAGAAAATAAAAGAAACACAACCCTCAAAATGTAAATTAACAAGTCATATACTAAGTAACATGAATGCCTTAACTCTCCAACTCTTCTCAACACCAATTGTTCGCATACCTTACATTTTATTAACATATACCTCACCCACCCCGATTTCTCTATTAATTTTATTATTTATTTTTGTGTGTGGGTACAGAGTTTCTTTATTTATTTCATTTATTTATTTATTTATTTATTTATTTTAAAGAAACTTTAGATTACATAAATGTTACATAAAAAATATAGAGGATTCCCATAGGCCCTGCTCTCTACCCCTCCCACATTTTCCCACATTAGCAACACCCTTCATTAGTGTGGTACATTTGTTACAATTGATTAACACATTTTGAAGCATTGCCACTAAGCGTGGATTATAGTTTACATTGTAGTTTACACTCTCTACTGCACATTTTTGTAAGTTATTACAAGATATATCATGGCCTGTATCTGTCATTGCACTGTCATTCAGGACAATTCCCAAGTCCTGAAAATGCCCCCATATTACACCTATTTTTCCCTCTCCCTCCCCTCAGAATCTCCAGTGGTCACTGCCTCCACATCAACGATAAAAGTTCTTCCATTGCTAGAATGATAATAAGTCTATACTAGAAAAACAGTACGTCTACTCTAGTCTATCATTCATTCCCCAATCCTGAGGATTCTGGGAGGGTGATGCCCACTCTGCCTCTAATTGAGAGGCAGCTTAGATCCCATGGGGCAGATGGATAGGACTATCTTGTTTGCAGTTGTAGACTCTCTCTGTTCCTTCAGATGGTCACTGCCCATCATCATTTCCCTGTTAATTGTCCTGAGTGAGTCCAATGAACTGGAGAACGGGTGTTGCAACTCTGTTCAGATTCAGGGCCTGACTGGCATATGGAAAGCCCAAAGATTTAAATCTCTTGGACATAAACCTATTAACTCTAGTACCAACTATAGGTTCAAACTGAAGGGGCAGAAGAGCCATGTGTAAGGAAACCACAACTGACTCCAACTCTGTCACACTGGGGAGCATAAATTCCAAAGTAGGGCCCATTGGCAGGGCACCAAACTCCTGAGCTGTCAGCCCTGCCTATAGTGTCTAGATGTCTCCAGAGCCCTCAGAAGCCCTTCTATTTGAGGCAATATTTACTTTGGCAGTCAATGAAATCCTGCTGAGACATGCATAAGCGTAACCTCTGGAATGACCTCTTGATTCACTTTGAAGTCTCTTAGCCATATAAACTCATTTGTCTTTACCCTTTCCCCCTTTTGGTCAAAGTCTAGTGCTGCTTCTTACCATGGTAATTTATCTAGTTCATTAGATGTTCCTGTGTTTTTCTACCTATGCAGACTGATTTTAAAAACTAGCAACTTTTCTGTTTCTTATTACTAAAATAGTAAATCATTAATGTCGCAAATTTAGGAAGTAAGCATAAGCAAAAGAGTAGAAAATAAAAATCAGTCATAATTCCATTGTTTATTTGGTGTATATCGTTTAAAATATGTAATAACAAATATACATTAAGAAAAATGAGATCATACTGTAGTACTATTTTGTAATTGTCATTTTTTCACCTAACATTTAATTACTATTTTTAATATACTAAGTATTCTTCCACAATATCATTTTAATGGCCACATAGTTATCCTTCATATCTATGGCATCATAATTTAACCAATCCTCAATGGTAGAATTGATATATTAATAGTAACACTTTTTTAAAAAATCAATTTTATTGATGCAAATCAACAAAGCATACAATTCATCCAAAGTGCACAATCAGGGAAGCGAATGTGGCTCAAGCAATTGGGCTTCCACCTACCACATGGGGGGTCTTGGGTTCGGTTCCCTGTGCCTCCTGGAGAAGGCGAACTGGCACGGCGGGTGGGCACAGCAAGCTGATGCAACAAGATGATGCAACAAAAGAGACACAAAGAGGAAGGACAATGGGAGACACAACAGACCAGGGAGCTGAGGTGGCTCTGGTGATTGATCGCCTCTCTTCCACATGAGAGGTCCTGGGTCAGTTCCCAGTGCCTCCTAAAGAAAAGACGAGCAAACACAGAGAGCACACAGCAAATGGGCACAGAGAGCAGACAGCAACAGCAGACAACAAGGGGGGGGGTGATAAATAAATAAAATAAATCTTTTTTTAAAAAAAAGTACACAATCAATGAGTAATACTTCTATTATAAAAATGAACTTCCTTACAGATGAATTTTTGCATAAGTCCATGATCATATGTTTAGCAGAAATTTACAGAATTTCTAGAAATCACAAAAATATGCAGGGTCAAAACACATGTTTAAGGCTTTTGATACATACTGCCAAACCTCCATTCAGAAAGGTCATACCAATTTATATTCCTACAAGCAGAGAGCATTGCAATCATCCCAAACTACTGCTAAAAACAGGTATTTTCATCCTTTAAAAAAATAGGGGAAGCAGATGTGGCTCAAGCAGTTGGGCACCTGTCTATCACATGGGAGATCCCGGGTTCGGTTCCCAATGTCTCCTAAAGTAGACGAGCAAGACAGTGAGTTGACGTGACAGGCCAGCACAATGAGCTGACATGACACAATGAGATGATGCAACAAGGAGACACAAAGAGGAAACACATATGAGACCATAACAAGCAGGGAGTGGATGTGACTCAAACAATTGGGTACCTCCCTCCCACATGGGAGGTCCTGAGTTCAGTTCCTGGTGCTTCCTATAAAGAAGATGAGCAGACACAGCACACAATGCGCAGGGCAGACAGCAAGTGCAAACAAGGGGGTGGGGAGAAATAAGTAAAAATAAATCTTTAAAAAAAGAAAAAGAACAAAATAAAATATTACTGAAGTACAAAAACAATATCTAAACAAACAGCCATATATCAAGCTCTTGGGACTGCCACTTCTGACAGTATGGCAGACTAGATAACGCAAAGGATCTTCCCACTGCAAAACAAGTAGATCCTCCAAAAAAGATTGTTCTGGAAGTAGTCAAAATTTAAATTTGACTACTTAAAATGTTGAAGGTTTTAGTGTTAAGAACATAAATAAACGAAGTTGAGAGGAAATCAACAAACTGGGGGTGTGTGTGGGGGGGGTGGATCAGTAAAAAAAGATTACCATTCTAGTAGAAAAATGAGCAAAGGACCTGAGTAAGTTTTTTATATTGCTGGGCTCCCAGAAAGTAGGAGAAATCCCTAAGGGCTATACCCTAAGTTCCCCCTAACCACTAAATTGAGTTGATAAAGAAGACAGCAGCTCTAACCTACAACTGAACTGGAAGAAAAAGCATGCCCTAAGGGAAAAAAGCCAATACCAGCACTACAATTGTGATACTAAGGTTGGTGACAGGAGCAGCTAAAATTGTTGTTTCCACATTAAGCGAAGTTCCTTGAAGAGTGCTAAAGTCATCCCAGCTAACAGCATCCCTGTATCCCAGAACAAATCTTCTTTAAAGGAAAGCATCCCCAGTTTAGGTATTTAGGAGTCCCATAGATGAAAAAATAAGTTCCCACTTAAAGATGAGCAAGCAAGAAAGGTGGCAAACTAAATGAATGAGAGTAAGTAAACACCTTCCCCCCATAAAATAATAATTATATTAAGGTGCCATATACTTTTTTAAGTTAATAAGGCATTTATTTAAATTGAATAGTTGAATATGCATAATGAGAATGATCACCAAAAGGTTAACGGTGGCTATCTTCAGGTGACTTTAAATTTCTTCAGAAACTGTTACACAATGTTTGAAATTTTTATAATGAGTATACATTATTTATACAATAATAAAATAGTAAAGCTACTTTCATTATAAAAGGGAAAATATTTCAGTGTGATTACTGGCCACTTCTATATCCTCTTTTACAAAAAATTTACTCATGTCCTTTGCCTGTTTTATTATTAGAATAGTAATCTTTCTTATTCTTTACTTTCCCCAGTTTGTTGACAGCCTTTCAATTTTGTTTATCGAGTTCTTAACACTAATAAATATTTTAAGTAGTCAAATATGTCAATATTTTCCTTTTGTTTCTACTCTGATGAATTTTGTACTCCAATCTCTTTTTGCCTTTCCCATCTCCAATACTTAACATCATGTAAAGGCAGCAAGAATACTAAAGGAAGTTTCAGAAAAGTAAAGAGGTGGGAAGCGGCTGTGGCTCAATCAGTAGGGCTCCCGTTTACCATATGGGAGGCCCCGGGTTCGGTTCCCGGGGCCTCCTGGTGAAGGCAAAGCCTGCCCGCATGGCGTGGTTAGCTGACCCGGCGAGCACAAGCAGCAAGGGGGGGATAAATGAATAAATAAATAAAATATTTAAAAAAAAAAAAAAAAAAGAGAAGTAAAGAGGAGTTCCTACTGTCTCCACTGTTGATCTCTGCTAGATCACTTCTACCCAATGTTTCCTTCGATTCCTTCTCATTTGTATTCAATAACTACAGATTATCTTTGTGGACCTAAAAATGTTCTTATATTTTGCATATGAAGCAAATTTACCTTGGGAATTATAAAACAACAAACACTATTAAACAAATCTGGATTAGAAACAGTGTTCTCACTAATGGGTTGATTAATCAGGCATTCTCATAAATGTCATCACAGATTAGCCCTCAGATGAATTTTTAGTCTGAACTCCTGCTTGACATGCACTTCTGGGAAGATAAAGCAGATGTATTTTTCCCTGTTCCTCCCACTAAGTACAACTAAAAACACTGGACATTATATATAAAACAAGCATAGGAAGAGTCTAAAAGGTAGAGGGAAGAAGGCAGACTGGTTAAGAAACTTGGAATCTGAGGAAGGATACAGTGGTAAGATCTTTAGATTTTCTTTTACCTCATTTATTCCAGACTTGGAGTTGGAAGAAACCAGCACCCCAAAAATGCCAATGAGTTCACATGTTAAACAAAACAAAACAAACAAACAAAGCCTGCTTTCTCTAGCCAAAGGATCAGAAAAGGGGCAATTTATCAAGACTGAACTTTTAGAAAATAACTACTCTACACCAGCAAACACCACAGAAAATCTGTGGCGCCACCCCCAACCATGCCAGCAAAGGCTGAGTGGAGTACCTAGACTTCACCCTCATGAGGCTGTCATGAGGCACCTGCTAGTACTCTGCTGGGCTGTTGTCAAAGAAAGCCAAATAAGGAGTCAGAACTTTTATTCCCTCCAGTCAGTACTAAGGCCCCATGAACCTGTGGAGACCAAGTGAGAACACGGATTTTCACCCCAACTCTGTAGGCACAGGGCACCCCTCCTACTCACCACTGGGATAGTGTTAAGGGGGCCCAGTGGAGAGTGAGGAGTTCTACCATCACCCAGTGGTACTGAGAACTCCCACCCTCATCTAGCATAATGAGGAGACACACACACACAGGAGTCAGTGAGGCTGAATGGGTAACCTGGACTTCTACTTCTACCTAGCAGTAACAAGGCAGCACTCCACCTCCCCTGCTGGACCAGTGTCAGAGAAAGCCAGCTAAAATAGAAAATTTAAATAAGATAGAGAGTCTCATAATAATACCCAAAATGTCTAGGTTTCAATAAAAAATCATTCAAACTGAATGAAAAAAACACAATCAATAGATGCCAACACCAAGACAATAGAGATGTCCAAATTATCTAACAGAGTTTAAAGCAGTCATGATAAAAATGATTCAATGAGGAGTTACAAACAGCTTGAAATAAACAAACAAACAAACAAAAAAAAAAAAAAAAAGAAGAAAGACTCAGCAAAGAAATAGAAGATATAAAGAAGAAACAAATGGAAATTTTAGAACTGAAAAGTACAATAACCAATATAAAAGCTCAGTGGATGTGCTCAACAGCAGAATGGAGGGGGCAGAGGGAAAAATCAGTGAAATGGAAGACAGAACAAAAGAAATTACCTCATCTGAACAACAAAGATAAAATACACTGAAAAACAAAACAAACAAACAGAAACACAGGGACATATGGAAACATAACAAAGGTCTAAGATTCATGTCATCAGAGTCCTAGAAGCAGAAAAAGCACAAAGCTGGAAAAGTACTCAAGGAAATAATGGCTGAAAACTTCCCAAATTTGTTAAGAGACATAAACCTACAGATTCAAGAAGATGAACAAACCCCAAATAGGAAAAACTAAAGAAATCCATGCTAAGACACATAATAAACTTCTAAAAACTAAAAACAAAGCAAAGTCTTGAAAGCAACCAGAGAGAATTGACACCTTACCTACAGGGGGAAAGCAAGTTGAGTGACAGCAGATTTCCTACTACAAAACATGGAAGCCAGTAAGAAGTGGCACAATATTTTTCAAGTTCTGAAAGAACTGTCAACCAGAATCCTAAACCAAATGAACATATCCTTCAGGAAGGAAGCAGAAATCAAGATATTCTAAGATAAAAAGAGAAAGCAAGAGAGAGAATTTATCACCAACAGACCTACTTAAAAGAATTGTTAATGGAAGTTCTCTAACCAGAAAGAAAATGACAAAAGAAGAAACGTTGGAATATCGGGAAGGAAGAACATGGTAAGAAAAGCTGGGTAAATAAAATAGACTTTCCAACTCCTCTTAAATTTTCTTAATGATTTCTGACAGTTGAAGCAAAAATTATATCACTGTCTGATGTGGTAATAAATATATGAAAAGGAAATATTTAACACACACATAAATAAGGGAGGGTAGAGGGGGATAGAGGAAGGTAAGGTTTCTATACTTCACTTAAACTGGTAAAACTATATTATCAGTAGATTGTGATAAATTATGAACATATAATGTAATACCTAGAGCATTTGCATCATCTCTCAAAAGACCAGATCTGTCAAAAAATGAAATCAGGCTCATCTAAAATGACTTTTTTTAAGTGATCCATTCTGGTATCTTTCTTTATTAACTGCCTATAAGCCACAGGTTTTGTCAAATCTTTTAGAATTTTTCTAGAGCTCAATATGAACTTGTCTAGTCTGCAGCTTGAAAATATACCATAAAATTATACTTGCTCACCTCAAGGTTTTCCTCCCCATATCTCTCCTGCTCCTGCTGGTTCTTCAAAAAAATCACTAGTGAAAATTTTGATGTTTCTTCTTCTTCCTTTGAAGTTTTTTGAATAAAAAGGCTTTATTAGAATGACATTTCTTTATATTTTCAAGCTAACCTTTCATTCTGTGTTTTTTAATACTTTTTCTGTGCTTATCAAATTATATTTCATAGCTATAAATTGCTGCATCCTTCAATCTGTTACCAACTTGGAAATTCAGTGGCATTTCCCTGGAGTCCATATTTTTTTTCAATGTTTCAAATTTGTATTTTGAATGGGTTCTCTTAATTCTGTGTACTAATATTCTGTATCTCAAATAGGTGTCTGTTCATTTTGGCAAAAATATCACATTTATTTGTTCTCAATAAAAAATACCAATTTAGCTATAAATAATGAAAATATACTCTGGTTTCTATATTTACTATCTCTGAACACAAATATTGAGAATGGATACCTGATGAGAAGAGAATCAAGATGGCAGACTGAATATCTCCAGAGATCAATCTACCAATGCATTGTGGGAATCCCAGAAGGAGAAGAAAGGAAAAAGAAAGGAGATGTGAGAATATTTAAAGAAACAATAGCTGAAAAATCCCCAAATTTAAGCCGCAGGAGAGAAGCAATGTGTCACATACATGGGAACTTCAATTAAGATTAAGTGTTAGAAAATAAAAAATAAAAAAAGATTAAGTGTTGATTTCTCATCACAAACCTTGAAGGCAAGAAGGCAGTGGAATGACATACTCAAAGTGTTGAAAGCAAAAGAACTGCCACCAAAAAATTCTTTACCTGACAAAACTTTCTTTCAGAAATGAGAGATAGATTAAGACATTCCCAGATAAATAGAAGCTGAGGGTGTTCATCACCACTAGAGCAGCCCTACAAAAGATGCTTAAAAGAATTCTGCAGGGAAACGGATGTGGCTCAAGAGGTTCAGCATCCGTCTACCATATGGAGAGACCAGGGTTCGATCCCCAGTACCTCCTGGTTAAAAAAAAAAAGAATTCTGCAGGTTGAAAGCAAAAGGTAACAGACATTACATCAAAGACTCATGAAGAAATAAAGATCTCCAGTAAAGGAAATGACATGGGTAAATATAAGCGCTAGTACTATTTTATTTTTGGTCTTTAACTCCACTTTTTACTTCCTACAAAATCTAAAAGGCATAAATATAAGTATAAAAGAATGGTTTTGGACTTATAATGTATAAACACATAATGAGTGACAAAAACTACATAAAGGGGGGGGGGCAGAAGGGTATAGGAATATAGTTTGTTTATTTATTAAAGTTAAATTGGTATCAAAGCAAATGAGATTGTTACAGACAAATGAAGAGAATATTAGAATATGCAAGATCATAGAAACAAAAATTAGAAGTTTCCAGGGGATGGAGGCAGAGGGAATGAAGAGTTAATGCATAATGGATAGAGGGGTTCTGCTTTAATACTGGAAGGTGATGAGGATACTGCAACATTGTGAATGTGATTAAACCCACTGAGGTATGCTTAGAAGTAGTTAGGAGGGCAAAATTAATGTTGTATGTTCCCACAATTTAAAAAAAAAAAAAAAAAAGAGTAAGCTACTAAAGAGATATAACAATTAAATGTAATATGTGTTGCTGGACAGATCTAACAAAGAAGAAAAGGCTCAAAAGAACATAACTGGGAAAGGATTGCGGGAAGATGGCAGAGTAGGAAGCTCCAGCAATCAGCCCCTCCACCAAAACAACTATTGAACTGGCAGGAACTGTCACAATCAACTGTTTTGAAACTCTGAAGTCTAGTGGAACACTGTGCAGTATCCAGGAAGAGTGGAAGAAAGAGGCTAGTAAATCGTGATAAATACCAGTGCATTTCATCCTTGCTGCAGCGACTACCATCAGTCTTCCTCTAGCCTCATGGCTGGGCAACAGTGGGGACTATAGCTCAGGCTCCTGGCACAGGTTCCAGGGTGGGAAATAAAGACCTAGTCCTCCAAACTCCTGGAGGATTTAGTCTGATCACTGATCACAACTTTTGATCAGCTAGTTCAGATAGCTAGGGGCCAGCTCTGAGGGTGGCCATTATCCCAACCCTCCTTGGGCAAAGGAAGCTAAGGAATCTTAAAGACAATAACCTTCCCCAAAACTATGGAAAACAGTTAAAGGCCTCCATTAACTGGGCAAGTACTGAATCAAGAACTCACAGCTACCAAAGCTAAAGCAGCAGCTCCTGGTGCTCTTGCTGGCCCTTCCCCCAACCCCTCCACAATACAGGACAGAACCAGCTTGTGCTCCCATTGTGGGTACCTGGCCCTTTTACAGAGAGAGCAGAGTGATCCCTGTGCACATACTGAGGTGGACATATGTCAGTAACAATCTATCAAATGGAAGTCTGAGGGACTGAGCCAGGGAAGTTGTCTTGGGCTCACCCTCACAGACTTAGTCCTGAAGGCAGAAAAGCAGCTTGCACACAGCTGGGACAGAGTGAGAAACAATTAAATTGAAGTGGCCTGGGGCAAAGGACTACCTGTATTAAGTCACTGGAAAGAGCATGCAGGAGGAGGTGAAAGTCTATTTCAAAGGGAGTAGAGGGAGTGTTCACTCAAACTCTTATACACTGTAAATGGGGAATTCCTAAGGTCTCTAGGAAGCACAAACCTAGGAAAAGAAGCAAATGCAAAGTCTACATGAAATTTCTTTCGAAGTTTCAGATAAGACAGAGAGGATCCTGCACTTTGCATTTTCCTCAGACCGATCTTCTTGATAGGAAAGTTCTGAAAGGAGACCTCCAGCAAAAGCAGAGTCAATTCACAAAAACAGTAAAAGGTGCTTCTTGCTTTGGTTGGTTTGTTTGATTAGCTCCTGGTGAAGCAGGCTAGATAGGGAATCAATAGACAGATTTGGAACCTGCAGAAAAACTGCCACCATTAACACGTGTCCTCCAGTACCCCCAAGATGGCTGTGGGAAACCCTTGTGAGATTATCCTATTCGGAACGAGATTTCCTCTGGAAGCCAGGAGAAGCCCCGATAGTCTCCAGGGACCTCATCATTGGGCCCTCCCAGGGAATTGATGAGTGGGGTAATCAATCAAAACGGCAAACAACTGGAACTCCTCCTATGCCATTAGCAAAGGGGCAGAATAATTAATTTTAAAAGGCAAGCGGGAAAGCAAACCGGCCCTGTTCCTGTGCCTGTTCCTGCTCTTGCTTTCGGCGCCCTGTTCTTGCCTTTTGCATCCTGCTCTCGCAGTGTCCCCCCTGCATGGATCAACATGCAAGTAAAACCTGGGCATTTATAATCTATAATGGGCAACTATAGTCTGTAAATCAGGCCTCTTCATCACTTTTCAGCCCTTCCCTCTCTACCTGGGACCCATGATCTGTTATTTTCTCCCATTTCTCTTCTCTCCCTGCTTTAACAAATCTAATCAACATGGCTTGCTCTTGAAATTCATTTCTTGCAGCTTAGTCATGAACCCAGACAAAATCCAACTACAGTGGCATGCAAGAACATCTCTGTCATATCACCAGCTGAATATAAATTCAAGAAACAGATACAAATTTAGCTCAGGGACTAAATCCTGGAGTTAACACTTTAAAATATTAAAATGTACAGTGTGCAACACTTTTGTGCATCAAAAGATTACAAGACAAACAGAAAAACAGGAAATAATGGCCCATAGAGAAGAACAAGATAAAAATCCAGAAATCTTCTAAGAAGAGAACCAAACTTTGGACTAACAGAGACTTTTGAAAAAATGATCCTCAACATGCTCAAGGAGGTAAGGGAAAACAGAGGGGGAAAAATGAAATGGAGAAAGCAATGAGTACCCAATATGGGAATCTCTTTGAGATTCTCAACAGGAACCAAACAGAAATGAGTTAAAGACCACAGTAACTGAAATGAAAAATTCCCTAGATGGTTTCAACAGCAGATTGAAGGTGAAAGAAGAAAAAAATCAGTGATCTTGAAGAAAAGACAAATAAAATGAGTCAGACTATGGAACAGAAGGAAAAAAGAATGAACAGCATCTAAGAGACCTGTGGGCCACCATCAAGTGTACCAATATACTTGTTATGGGAGACTGAGAAGGGGAAGAAGGGAGGGGCATAAAAAATATTCATAGAAATAAGGGCAAAAAACTTCCCAAATTCACTAAAAGACATAAATATGCACACTGAAGCAATGCTAAAGGAATTCTTCAGATTGAAAGGTAAGGACACTAGACAATGGTTTAAAAGCAGCATAAAGAAAGACCTCCAGTAAAGGTAATCATATGGGTAATTATAAATACCAGTACTATTGCATTGTATTTTTTGGTACATAACTCCATTTCTTACTTCGTACAGGTGCTATAATACAAATGCATTAAAAATCATGATAAATCTGTGGATTCAGACGTACAATTTACAAAGATATAAATTGTTAACAAGTATAAATATAAGGTGGGGTAACAGGGAATACAGGAACAGTGTATGTATATGCTATTGAAGATAAGTTGGTATCAAGTCAAATATGATTTATAGATTCCAGGTGTTAAATTTTAACCACATGGTAACCACAAAGAAAATATATGAAAATATATTCATAAAAAATGAGAAAGGATTCAAAACTGTATAATACAAAAAGCCAAATAAATATGGAAGTAGGTATCAAGAGAAGAATTAAGGGTGACAAGAAAAGGTATAAGACATACAAAGACAAAATAACAAAATGCCAGAAGAAAGTCCTATGTAATCAGTAGTTACTTTATTTATTTATTTATTTATTTTTATCCCAGGTAGGCTGATGAGTGCGGAAAATAGTTTCTAAAAGTGAAATCAGCCTCTGGGGGTCCTCTGAAAACGGAGGGTTCTGGTATTTCCAATTATAGAGATCAGAGGTGGAAAATGGGACATAAATCATTCGAGTATGGCCCGGAGGCACCCCTGGTTGAGGAGGAACTTCCCTGAGCGGCAACAGGGGCACTGAAGAATCAGGCCCTGGTGGAGGGGGCTGATAGAGAGATCCCCCTCTCGTGTGGGGAGGACTCTGTACTTCCCCTTGGGGTGAGCGTTCTGGGGCCTGTTGCTGCGAGGGAGTTCTTGGGCAAGGCAGGGGGTCAAATAAGCTTTCAGCTATATCATCAGTTTCCCCCGGCAGAACAGGATATAAACGGGGTTTCTGTTTCTCTGGTTTCTCATCTTTCTTTTCTTTCGGGGGATCCCGTGCCCCTCGAGGTTTCGGGGCAGTTACTAAAATGGTTTTTCTGCCTACCCTTGCATACATATCCCCCTTCCCTGGTTTCTGGCATTTCTGGATATAATCTACTTTATCATACACAATGTCAATCTAAACATCTATATAAACCCTCTGGTCAGGGTGGGGAACCCCATAAACAACAGACGGTACAACAAACAACAGAGATAAATCAAATGAGCCTTCCGAAGGCCAATCTATTCGGAAGGCTGGCCATTCAAGTTCACAGAGGGTCCGTAGGAAGCCTGGATCTGCTGGCTTCCCATAGTCACAGGATCTCTTAAAGAAATCAGAAAAATTAGCAAGAATGCATTCAAGAGGAGTCCGCGGAGTGGATTTTCCTCGTCCCATCCTGTCAGGGTTGAAACAGTTAAAACACCAAGAAACATTGAACATAGACAGACAAATGAACAAAACACTGGAGACTAGTCTCACTCCCACTCACACAGCAAATACCAAAGTGAAACCTAATGGTTTCCAAAATCAGGAGAGGGCGTCCCATCCCTGATTCGGGGTGTGCAGTACCGCGGCGTCCCGCCTGCAACAGCCTCCACAAATGCTCCGGAGCCAACACAAAAGGGAGAATCCCTTACCAGATTCCTCGAGGCCACTGTCCTAGTCCGAATCCGATCACGAATTAAAAGCAAAGGCGAGGAAGTGGAGGCACTTCCCGCTTAGTCTGAGGAGGTCGACCCCAATTAAGGGGGACCTCGTGGTTGATCTCGCTGGGGCCTCCAAATGTTATAACCCAGGAGATCGACCACACTCAGACTTTAACCACTTTTATGAAGTTTATTGAGCTAAGCCCGCGGGTGTCTGCAGCACCTCTCATGCAGGAGAGAACTGCAGCCAGTAGTTACTTTAAATATACATGAATTTAACTCTCCAGTTAAAAGGCAGAGATTGGTAGATTGGATTAAAAAGTTGATCCAAACATATGATGTTTATAAGAGACTTATCTTAAATTCAAAGATATAATTAGGTTGAAAGTGAAAGCATAGAAAAATATACCATGCCAGTAGTAACCAAGAGAGAGGTGGGTTAGTTATACTAAATATCAGATAAAATAGACTTTAAGTAAAAAACTGTTCTGAGGGACAAAGAAGGTTATTATATACTGATAAAGGGATCAATTCAACAAGACATTACAATTATAAATATATATGCACCTAACAGTAGAGCTCCAAAATATATGAAGCAAATGTTGACCTACTATTAATGTAGATGGTTCTACATTAATAGTAGGAGAATTTAATACACCACTTTCAAAAATGGATAGAACATCTACATAGATGATCAATACAGAAATAGAAGACATGAACGATACTCTAAACCAACTAGACCAAACAGATATTTATAGAACACTTCAACCAATAGCAGCAGGATATATATTGTTCTTTAGGGCCCTTGGATCATTGTCCAGGATAGACGATATGACAGGTTACAAAACAAGTCTCAATAAATTCAAAAATACTGAAATCATTCAACGTATCTTCTCTCACAAGGGAATAAAGCTAGAAATCAGTAACAGGAGAAGAAATGGAAAATTCACAAATATGTGGAAATTAAACAACATACTCTTAACTAACCAATATGTCAAAGAAATCACAAAGGAAATTGAGAAATATCTTGAGGAGAATGAAAATGAAAATGCAGCATACAAAACTTATCAGATGCAACAAAGGCAGTGTTGAGAGGGAAATGTATAGCTCTAAATACTTACATGTAAAAAAAGACCTTGCAAATATAGAGATGCATGGTAAAAATACAATTAATGTAACTTATGGACTAAAGTTAACAGCAATATTGTAATATTCTTGCATCAATGTCAAAGAAGGTACTGTGTTAATAATGGGGGAATAGGGGAAAAGTATACCAAATGTACTCTATACACCATAGTTATTGGTAACAGTCTGACGATGTTCTCTCAAAACCTGTAACAAATGTTCCACAACAATGTATGGAAATAGTGCACATTAGGCATAATTGTTTTGTAAATTCACAGCTTCTCTAATAAAAAATACATTTAAAAAAAGACCTTGCAGTAGGCAAAGATTTCTTGGATGGACACAAAAAGCACCAACCATCAAAATACTGGTAAAAATTATTCTTAATTTTTAAAAAAGATAGAATTGGAAAGAATATCTGAAATATTTTTTATCTGCCAAAGTATTGGTATCTAGAATATATAAAGAAGTCTTACAAATTAATAACAAATACAAAAAAGTCCAATTTTTTAAAAATGCACAAAAGATTTGAGATAGTTCACAAAAGATATACAAATGCCCAATTAGCACATGAAAAGATACTCAACATTAGTCATCAGAGATATGCAAATTAAAATCAATATAAGATACTACTACACACTCACCAAAATGGCTAAATTTTTATTTAAACTTTTAATAAACAAGTTGATTACAGATCATCTTAATAATAAATATAGGCCAAAATTTGAGGCTGGAAATTACATTTCCATAGAAATTTCTAAGAAAACAAACCTGATTTAAAGTTCAACTCAGTATAGCAATAACATCTTCATCTCTAACAATTTGCTTAATGTCAATTAAATGTGACCTAATTTATCCACTCTTTTGAATATAACTGAAAATATTATATGCAATTGAAAGAACTTGTGACAGAAGAACTTTTTCTCCTTTTTACCTCTATAAATTAACTATTTCAGACCTTACTCATTTCTTTTATTAAACACTAAAGAACCGAATAACTCAAACTTAAAGTTAAAATAGAATTTATCCAAATCAATGTGTAAAATATTTATGAAGTGTCTACTCTATATACTAGATACATGCTAGTTTTCTAAAAACTTTACAGCCAAAGATAGGAAAAAAATATTTATAATGCCATGTATATACAAGCATTAAATGCTGGAACTCAAATCTCATGGTACTATATATGTTCAGACTGCCCCAACAAACCCAGCTGTTGGCTCTGTGTAATGGCTGACATAAGAATTTAGATCTCTTTTTCTCCTTTCCAGCCCTCTCTCCGTATCTTTTTATGGTAGGCATTTTAATTATAATAACAAAGTCCTTCGCTTTGTTACTATAGGGAGGGGAAGGCATTCAAGGAACAGAAAGTATAAAACTAAATTTGTTTTATGCAAAATGGAGTCAATATATAGTCTTTGGGACCCAAGGAAACCTCTGTCAGATTTAATCATAATCCAGTCCTTTTCAAGCAAATTTGTCTTCATCTCTTTATTAGTCTTCCAAAGAGGTGCTGATGCAAAGTATCAGAAATCTGCTGGCTTTTATAAAGGGTATTTATTTGGGGTAAAAGCTTGCAGTCACAAGGCCCTAAAGAGTCCAACTCAAGGCTGCTTTCTCACCAAAATCAGTTGCCACGTGGTGAAGCAAGATGGTCACTGATCTCTGCCTGGTCTCTCCTTCCTGGGCTTCCTCTTCCTCCTGGCATAGGGCTCGTGTCTTTCCAGGCTTTGTATATCAGCTGGAACTATGAGACGAATGGCTCATCTCTCCCTGGGGCCTTAGCTATTTGAGCCTTCTCCTTTCTATCACATAGTAAAGTTCTCTCCTCTTTTCGGTGTATTCTTTTTCTTTTCTTTTTTTTTTTTTTATTTTAACTTATCTGATAAGGGTTTAATATCCAGGATATATAAAGAGATGTTACAGCTCAACAATAAAAAGACAAATGACCCAATTAAAAAATGGGCCAAAGACTTGAATAGACATTTCTCCGAAGAAGAAATACAAATGGCAAAAAAACACATGAAGAAATGCTCAACATCACTCATGATTAGGGAAATGCAAATCAAAACTACAATGAGATATCATTTCACACCTATCAGAATGGCCACTATTAAAAAGACCCAGAACTACAAGTGTTGGAGAGGATGTGGAGAGATAGGAACACTTCTTCACTGTTGGTGGGAATGCAGGATGGTACAACCACTATGGAGGACTGTTTGGCAGTTCCTAAAGAAGTTGAATATAGACTTGCCATGTGACCCTGCAATACCACTACTGGGTATATACCCAGAAGAACTGAGAGCAGTGACACGAACAGACATCTGCACACCAATGTTCATAGCCACATTATTCATCATTGCCAAAAGTTGGAAACAACCCAGGTGTCCATCAACAGATGAATGGATAAACAAACTGTGGTCTATTCACACGATGGAATATTATGCAGCTGTAAGAAGAAATGAAGTCATAAAGCATATGGCAACATGGATGAATCTGGAGGACATTATGTTGAGTGAAGCAAGCCAGACACAAAATGACAAATACTGTATCGGTGTATTCTTGAGTGCCTGTTTATATAGGCCCACAAAGGGGTCAGGGACTAAACCTGTGACAATCAAAACCCTAATCTTACAGGTAATTTAAACAAAGGCACCTCAACTCAATTCAGTATAATCAAAGGGTATCACACCCAGAATAGTTTACAAACATAATCTTTCTCTTTTTGGGATTCATAAATAATCTCAAACTGCCACAATCTGGAAACCTGGAAAGTCAGTGTCTCAACAAATTTTCTATCCATTTGAATGATTAATGACTTTTCAAAGAGACATGTTTATTTTTCTGAGAACTCACTACAAATTTCACGTGGAAGAAGTCATCTTAAAATTCAGTAAGTTTCTGTGAAAAATAGGAAATTCAAGATGTTGTCCATAACAAACATATAACAACTTTGCCCAGAAGATTAAACAATTTGATAAATTAGAGCCTAAATCACAAATTTAAGCTGAGGATTCTGAGTGGTCGAGAGGTTTACAACAGGATATCTAAGCAAGAACCAATAGGTATTAGCTTATTTGCCTCTGTAACAAAGCTACTGAAGTTGTCTGGCTCTACTTCTTATAGGTCAATTCCCTTCCTTTTAAAGAAACAATTTCCACTCTTCTTAGATAATATATCCACATCTGATAAATTTACAGGTGAATTAAAGAGATAGAAATGAAGAAACAAGTAAAGAGATGAAATATCAGGAACGGGACAGTGGGAGAGCATAGGGCTTTCTATGCTTAAAATCACTGGCAGAAATGCTGGCAAGAAAGATCAATAAATTTGCCAGTTTTTACTCCGTATGTTTAAAAAATAATAAATAATAATTTCTAAAATGAAAAGGCAAATAAAATATCACAACAAATACAAAAGAAAAAAAATTATTTTCAAAATAGTTCACAAGGAGCCAGACTTAGTTATCTACTTCCAAAGAATAGAGTAAGGAAAGGGAAAAATAATAACTTTTAGGAGGAATAACCTGGCAGACACCACCTTAACCAAGTGTTCAAGGTGAACATCACCAGTGATGTCATATGATATGATGTGATGGGGCATTTCACTTCTGTGATATTCTTTCCCAAAACCCATAACCCAGTCTAACCATGTGAAAAACATCAGAGAAACCCAAATGAGGGACATCCTGCAAAATACTTGACTAGCACGCCTCGAAAGTTTAAAGGTCATGAAAAACAAGGAAAGACTGAGAAACCATCACAGACTGGAGGAGACTAAAGAGATGTGACAACTAAATGCAGTGTGATATCCTGAATTGCATCCTAGGAGGAAAAGGGCATTAATAGAAAAACTGGTGAAATCTGAATAAAACCTGGAGTCTAGTTCACAGTAATATACTAATGTTACGACTAATGTATCATGGTAATGTAAGTTGATAATATTAGGGGAAGATGAAATTGTGTGAGGGTATACAGGAACTCTCCATACTATCTTTTCAACTTTTCTGCATGTCTAAAATTATTTCAAAATAACAAGACAATAAAACAGATTAAGATAGAGTTGGATATAGAGTAAAAGGCTTTCAAATCTAAAAACAAACAAAAAACAAAAACAAAAAAGAGTTCAAACATATCAATCATATCAATAAGAAAAAAACAAAGGCTCCTGTCAGTAAATAGATAAGAATGCACAGACAAGTTATAAAAAGAAAAATAAATAAAAGAAAATTATTAAATTTCCCAACAAAAAAAATTAAAATGAAGTGAAACCATTTTTTTTCCTTTCAAATTAGCAACTTAAAAATCACTGTATTATTGGTAAAAGTATGGTGAGCCTGGCACTGCCATACATTGCTAACTATAGGGTACAAAAAAGATGTCAAATATTTAAATACTAGCAAAAGTAGTTGAGTATGAACTCTGTAGTCAGATAGTCCTAACAATTCTCCCTTCGCTAATTGTGTGACCTTGAGCAAGTCTCATGAACTTTCTTATCTCTTTTGCACTTGTCTTCTATTTGGAGATAGTAACGGCACCTATTTTCTAGGGTTGTGAGGATTAAATGGAATATGCAAGTAAAACACCTGGCAAAATGTATATAAACAGTATATAAAAGTTAGCTATTATTGTTTATTCTTATTAGTGTTATTATTTACTGGAAGGAAAGGATAATAGGAATAATTAAGTAAGGCTTTACAAAAGAGGTAGGACTTCAGCTATCCTTGAAGAACGAGTAGAACGAAACAGAACTAGACAGATGCAGAGCAATATTAAAAAACTAAGAGATCTGACATAAGCAGGGCTTGTTTCTGGAAGAGTGCAGTTACCCATCCAACTATAGCATGAGAGTGGCAGAAACACTTCTTATGAAAGAAGTGAGATAAGATTTTTATTTTTAGAAAAAATAAAAGATTCTCAGTTAATAGAAGCATGTCACTCATCAACATACACTTATCTTCAAGGAAAAATAATGAAAGTGCAAGTTAAAGTACAATATCTCAAACAACACCATATAAAAATCACTTTAATGAAAGAATAATTGAGAGCCCACTGTCATATTTAACAACTAAAGACTAGCCAAAAAATAGTAATAATAATAAAGTATCTAAAACTACCATAAAATATTAAATAAAGAAATATCCATGTGCTTTAGAAAAAAGGGGAGGAGGCAAAATTTTTAAAACTTAGAAATTTTTGTACACAGTAAGAAATAATAATTATGGGGAAAGTAAAAGAAAGATGCTATTAAACGAAGAATATACAAATAAAATTTCCTTAAATGTTTATGCACATATGAATTTAATTATTCTCGACTACTACATAAAAGCTGCAAAACAACTTAATATAAACTTGAAATAAAAAATTTTTAAGAATAATTATGAATTAATGAAATTGCAGATTTCTCTGACTTACAGAAATGCGTATTTTCCAGATAACTTATTCAGATCCGTTTTTATATATCCAATCCTAATTTAGTAGAAAATTAATTTATTATGGTGAATTCTTTAAAAAATAATAATTTTGCAAAGTGAAGCACATGCCATTTTCTCTAGTATTAACTTCCTATTGTTTTACTTGAAGCACCGGATACATTATCAATCATTAAAAAGCAATAAACTGTTAAGCCCAATATTATGGCCTTGGCATTTATCAAATATTTGCAAGTCAAATTAAAAAGAAATAAATCAATTCACAGGACTCACAAAACTTTTCAGTAAGTTTATATTACACATATTGGCTAGGAAATCAGGTCTAGAATCAGACTGCCTAGGTTTAAATCCCAGCTATAATTCCCTTAGTAAGCTGTAAGAGTATAATCGCACCTTCCTTCATAGAATCACTGTTAAGGATTAAATGAGATAACCTATATAAAGCAAACACCACAGTATACAATCTAGTATAAAGTGCTTGGTACATGGAAATTGTCATTATCATTAATATAATCATCATTACTACATATTTAATTGTAATGTTTTAAGTATTTGTTGATTTATGAATGCATATACTTATTTAAAAAGTATGAAGGCATTCATTTATAAAAAGGGGATGGACAAAGGTTGACTTTTATTAAATGGTACTGGGACAACTGGACCAATAATGTCATTTAAAAGCAAAAATTTAAAAATAAATAAATAAATAAAAGCAAAAATTTAAACCATATGTGGCTAGTAGTCACCGTATTGCACAGGGAAGGTCTATATCATTTGGTTATTCAAATGCTTATGAAACAATGCACATTGAATTACATAAATTCTCTTTAAAAAATGTATCTGAAACATCTCCAAAACAAAAAAAGACACATACCATCCCCAATATATAAGAATAAACTCCAAATGAATCTTAGATCAAAATGTTGAAATGTTTTAAAAATGAAGCCATACAAGTATTAGAAAATAGGTGTGAATTCCTCTTTAGCCAGAGTAGAGAAAGGCTTTCTCTATGACTCAAAACCCAGACGCAATAAAAAAGAAGACTGATAAATATACTACAGTATAAAAAAAATTTTTAATGTACATAGTGGAAAATACCATAAACAAAGTCAAACTGACAGAATGAAAAAATAATAATTTGCAATATATATCACTCATAAAGGGTTGAAATGAAATACCTCATGCTTAAAGAACTCTTAAAAATAAAGGCAAAAAGATCAAGACCAGACAGAAAAAATTGGCAAAGGATATGAATAGACAATTCAAAAAGGCAAACACACTCTCTCTCTCATACACACACACAGAGAAGATACAATAAAAATATCCATATAGAGATGTTCAGTCTCACTCAAAATAAATGCAAATTAAAATTACATCGAGATACCAATTCTCACCTATGAGTTTGACAAAATTTTAAATAAAATAAACAGGTTTGCGAGGCTATGGGGAAACAGGCATTCTCATTATTTTAAAAACAATTTAAGAAGGAAAAATACCAAAAAAAAGAAAGGAAAAAAAACAATTTAGGGAGCAGATGTGGCTCAAGAGGTTGAGCATGTGTCTCCCACACAGGAGGTCCTGGTGTCTCCCAGAAAAAAAATAAAAAATAAAAAACAAGCAAAACAAACAAAAAACAATTCAATGAAGCCGATGTGGCTCAGTGGCTGAGCACCGGCCTTCCACATATGAGGTCCTGGGTTCAATCCCTGGCCCTAGTACCTCAAAAAAAAAAAAAAAAAAAAATATATATATATATATATATATATATATAAAGTATATCATTCATACATGAACATATATAAATAATAAGTGTACAGTAAAAGCTGTGAACTTACAAAACAAACACATACAACATTATACAGGGCTCCCATACCTCACCCCACCATAAACACCTCGCACTATTGTGAAAAATTTGTAACAAATTATGAAAGAGCATCATCAAAGTATTACCTCTAACTATAATCTATATCTTACATTTGGTGTATTTTTCCCCCAACCCACACTATTATTTTTTTGTTCATAGACCATATAATTTATCTAAAGTATACAAATAATGGTCTTTGGTATAATCACCAAGTTGTGCATTCATCACTGCAATCAATATTAGAGGATTTTCATTACTTCAAAAAAAAATAAAACCAAGTATCATACCCATATGTTAGTGCTAATTACACATCCTATGATGTGCTTTAACCATTTCTATTCATTTCCAAACATGCACAAACAACTTTTTACCAATTTTGTACAGATTAAAAATCAGCGTTCCATTCTCTAACCACATTCTATTCTCTGGTGACTTATATTCTAGCTATTAACTCCATGAGTTTGCTCATTATAGTTAATTCATAATAGAGAAGTCAATATTTGCCCTTTTGTGCCTAGCTTGCTTCAATCAACGTAATGTCCTCCAGGTTCATCCGTATTATCATATGCTTCACAACTTCATTTCTTCTTATAGCTGAATAAATTCCATCATGTATATATACCACGGTTTGTTTACCCATTCGTCAGTTGTATGGACACCTGGGTTGTTTCTATCTTTTGGCAATAGTGAATAATGTTACTATGAACATCAGTGTGCAGATGTCTGTTCATTTCACTGCTTTCACTTGTTCTGGGCATATACTTAGTAGCAGTATTGCTAGGTCACATGGTAGATCTATATCTAACTTCTTAGGAACCACCAAATACATCCCAGTAGCTGTACCACTCTACATTCCCACCAACAGTAAATAAGTGTTCCTATCTCTCCACATTCTCTCCAACACTTTTAGTTTTGTTTTGACAATAGTGGCCAATCTAGTAGGTGTGTAATAACATGTCATTGTAGCTTTGAATTACATTTTCCTAATAGGCAGTGATGTTGAAAATTTATTCATGTTTTTAAGCCATTTATATTTCTTCTTTAGAAAAATGTCTATTCAGGACTTTTGCCCATTTTTAAATCAGTTCATTTGTCTTTTTATTGTTGAGCTGTAGGATCTCTTTACAGAACATGAATATTAGACCCTTGTTGGATGTGTGATTTTCAAATATTTTCTCCCATTGAGTAGGCTGCCTTTCTACCCTCTTCCCAAAGTCCTTTGAGGTGCAGAAGTGTTTAATTTTGAGGAGGTCCCATTTATCGATTTTTTTCTTTTGTTGCTCATGCTTTGGCTATAAGGTTTAAGAGACTCCTACCTACTACAAGGTCTTGTAAATGTTTCCCTACAGTATCTTCTAGAATTTTGTGGTCCTGGCTTTTATGTTTAGGTCTTTGATCCATTTTTATTTGATTCCAGTATAGGGAGCGAGATAGAGGTCCTCTTTCATTCTTTTCATTATGGATATCCAGTTCTCCCAGCACAATTTGTTGAAGAGACTATTCTGACCTAGAAAAGTGGACAAAGTTTAGCCTTCAAATACATGAACACGGAATATCCTTCCATTTGTTTAGGTCTTTTTCAAATTTCTTTTAGCAGCGTTCTGTAGTTTTCTGAATACAGAGCCTTTACATTCCTGGTTAAATTAATTCCTAGTATTTGAGTCTTTTTGTTGCTATTGTAAACGGAAATTTTTTCTTGATTTCCTCCTCAGCTAGCTCATTACTAGTGTACAGAAACGTTGTTGATTTGAGCATGGTGATCCTGTATCCTGCTACTTCCTGATCTCATTTATTAGTTCTAATAACTTTGCTGTAGATATTTCAGGATTTTCTAAATATAGAGTCATGTCATCTGTGAATAGTAAGAGTTTTATTTTCTCTTTTCCAATTTGGGTGCCTTTTATTTCTTTTCCTTGCCTAATTACTCAAGCTAGAACTTCTAGCACAATGTTGAGTAACAGTGGTGACAGTGGACATCCATATCTTGTTCCTGATCTTAGAGGGAAAGCTTTCAACCTCTCCCCATTGAGTACAATGTTGGCTGTGGGATTTTCATATACTCCCTTTATTATGTTGAGGAACTTTCCTTCTATACCTATCTTTTGATGTGTTTTTATCAAGAAAGGATGCTGGGTTTTGTCAAATGCCTTTCCTGCATCAATAGAGATGATCATGTGGTTTTTTTCCTTCGATTTGTTAATGTGGTATATTACATTAATTGATTTTCTTATGTTGAACCACCCTTGGATATCAGGAATAAATCCCACTTGATCGTGGTGTATAATTCTTTTGATATACTGCTAGATTCAATTTGCAAGTATTTTGTTGAGAATTTTTGCATCTATGCTCATTACAGAGATTGGTCTGTAATTTTCTTTTCTTGCAGTATCTTTATCTGGCTTTGGCATTAGTGTGATATTGGCTTCATAAAATGTATTGGGTAATTTTGCCTCCTTTTCAATTTTTTGGAAAAGTTTAAAAAGGACTGGGATTTTTCAGCCCGCTGAGACTCCTTTCCTTCATCCCTCTCTCTTCTGCGTGTTGTCTCGCCTTCCCCTGGTGTCCTGACCCCCACAGCAACCCTCCAGTCTCTGCCTGTCCTCTAGCTATTTTTCCTTGGAGAGAAGTGATCCCTCTATCTCTCTAATCCTCCATCTTCCCAGAAGTCTGGGAATGCAAACTGATAACAACCCTTATGGTGAGGAATCTGGTAATATCTAAGAAGACTACATATGTGCTTACCTTTTGACCCAGCAATTCCATTTCTAGGAATTTACCTCCAATGACACAAAAGTTTCTCATTGCAAGAATGTCTGTTTTTGCAAAATACTGGCAACAATCTGAATGTCCATATATAGGAGAGTGGTTGGATAAACTATAGTATATCATGAGCAGTACACCTTATAGGTGTGAAAAAAGAATTATGATGATCTCTATGAACTAATATGGGATGACTTCCAGGATATACTGTTAAATGGAAAAGCAAACTGAAAAAGAATATCAATAGTATTATCTTAGCCCTTTTGTGTAAGAAAGGAGAAAAAAGAAGAAAAAGAAACCATGCATCTGTTCAATTGTGCAAAAAGATACCCAGGAAGAATATACCCAGACTCAACAAATGGTGCTAGAACAACTCAATAGCCACACAAAAAAGAATGAAGTTGGACTTCTTAATGACATCATATTAAAAAATTATAAGAACTAAAACTTTAACCCTTAGAAGAAAACATGGAGATAAAACTTTGTGGCCTTGGGTTAGGCAAAGCCTTCTTAGATATGACATCAAAAGCACAAGCAACAAAATAAAAAATAAATTGGACTTCAAAAAAATTAAAATTTCGTGCATTTACAGAACACCATCAAGAAATTGAAAAGACAATTCACAGAATGGGAGAAAAAAATGTCTAAATCATACATCTATCTGATAAGTGACTGTAAAGTGAATGTAAAGTGACTTATAAACATAATATCCATACAATGCACTCTTATTTGGCAATAAAAATGAATAAAGTATTCACAATGCTACAACACGAATGAAAAAAGACTGTCACAAAAGACTATTTAGTATACGATTCCATTTCTATGAAATGTCCAGAATAGGTAAATCCATACAGACAAAAAGTATATGATTGTGTTAGGGTGGGAGGAAGAGGTTGGAAAGAATGGGGAATGACTACTAATGGTGGAGTTTCTTTTAAAATTAGATAGTGGTCATTGTTACACAGCTCTGTTAATATACTAAAAAGCATTGAATTGTAAACTTTAAAAGAATGAGTTGTATAGTATGTGAATTATATTTCAATAAAGCTGTTTTAAAAAAAAATTTTTTTTTAAGAATAGACCCAGAATAATTAAACTAGTTATCTTCAGAGGTTGGGTAAAACAAGCTTCCAACAGCATGTCTATTTGCCACTGAAACATCCAGAACCATTGGATCTGCTCGGTCATATGGCCCAATTGGCAGAGCAGCTTGCACAGCAACCTGGACCTGTTGCAGAGCCTCCTCATGTTCCAGACCCCTCTCAAAATGAGCAGCCTTTCTGGTCACCCAATAAATGAGCCAAAGTAACATACCCAAATGTGGAATATGTTGCCTCCAAAATCTAAAGAGTCCAACTAGGCATTGTGCCTCATTTTTGGCTGTAGGAGGGCCAGATACAACAGCTTATCTTTTACCTTAGAAAAGATATCTCAACATGTTCCACACCACTGGACATCCAGAAATTACACTGCAGTAGAAGGCCTCTGAATTTCTGTTGGACTTATCTCCCACCCTGTTGACCTACAAATGCCTTACATGTCTAGAAACATGTGCTACGTCTTGCTCACTAGATCCAATCAGTATAATGTCCTCAATATATTGGACCAGTGTGATGTTTTGTGGAAGGGAAAGGCATTTAATCCCTACAGACTAGATCATGATATAGGATTGGCAAGTTGATATACCTGAGATAGGAAAGTGAAGGTGCATTGCTGGCCTTGCCACCTGAAAGCAAACTGTTTCTGGTGGGCTTTACCAACAGGTATTGAGAGAAAAGCATCTGTCAGATCAATAGCTACATACCAGTTACCAGGGGATGTTTTGATTTTCTCAAGCAATGATACTAAATCTGGAACAGCAGCTGCAATTAGAGTTACCACCTGCTTAAGTTTACGATAATTCATCGTCATCCTCCAAGATCCATCTGTTTTATGCACAGACCAAATAGGAGAGTTGAATGAATATGTAATGGAAATTGCTATTGATTTACTATTTTGTTAGGTAAAGGCCTATCCTACCATAATAGTTCTCACTCCACAAGTCAGGGAACCAATGTGAGAATTCTGCCACTGCTGAGTATGTCTATTCCAATTATGTATTCAAGAACTAGGGAAATAACCATAGACTGGATTTGGCACCCAGTGGATGCACTGTAAAATGGACCAGAGCTAAAACTCCATTAATCACCTCACCTCCATAAGCCTCTATTCTGACTGGTGGAACACGATGATGTTTTGGGTCTCCTGGAATTAATGTCAGTTCAGAGCCAGTGTCTAATAATCCCTGAAATGCCTGATCATTTCCTTTTCCCTAAAGCACAGTCACCTTGGTAAATGGCAATAGGACCCTTTGGGGGAAGGCTGGGAAGAAGATTAACAGTATAAATTATTAGCAGTGTAACAGGATCCTTTTCCAAATGGACCCCGCCTTTCCTTCATTCAAGGGTGTCTGGGTCTGTAAACTGTCTCAAGTCTGGGAATTGAATGAGAGGCTGTGACTCTCTGTTTTTGTGATTGAAGTTAGGCTTTTGTTCACTTGACCTAGAACTCTTCTGCTAATGCAAATCAAGTTAGAATTTAGTAGACTGACTGTCTATTTCACTTCTAGGTATGCCATGATCAACTAGCCAAAACCATATGTCTCTTAGAATAAGGCTATTCTAATTACTGATTTGACTCTGCTGTCCATTATGGCAGCCACATCTACCTTGTCTTTGGCAATTAAGTGCCACCATTTGGTTCCTGCCAACCTGACACCCAAACATCCCTATTGTGTTTAAGGTTCAAGTTCAGTGGCAGTACTTCTCACAGTAATATGTGACCTACAGTGAAGAGTAATACCAGACCTCTTCAGGGATGATAGAGCTGCTCTCAAATTTATTCTTCACAATCCTGGAGAAAGGTGTGACCTCTGGGCATTCACTCTGCAAAGTGAAGAATTCAATTTACATTGTAATTCAGCCACTTGCACAATGAGACTCTGGGTCTGGTTTTCAGAAATCTAAAATCTGCAGCTACAAGAAATAAGTTTCTTTTAGAGCACACAGAAACTTTCATGTCCGGCATGCAGCACTTGAACTGGGAATTTGAAGGTTTGAGCTCATCCCTCTCTTTAACAACTGTATCCAGCATATTCAGAAACAATCTGTCAGCATCAATATACTTTTAAACTCCACAAAACTCTTTTACTGTATCAAATACACTGTCACTCAGCTCATAAGCATTTACATAGCAGTATCAAATAGTGATATTTTGCACATCTCTATTGCCAATTCACATGATGGACTATCAGTGCCACCTTGGTCAATAGAAATAGAGTCATTAGTGGCTCTAATCTAATCAGATTAGAGAACCAATTCTAAAAAAACCCAGAACTCAGAGAAATCACATTCTTAAGATTCTGTTTCTCATAAACCACTTCAGTACCAAAATCTGTCTTAGTCAAAACAGAACTCACAGGAGATATGTATATGTGTACATATAATGTGTGTGTGTGTGTACATATATATATGTAAACATTATGAGATTTACTATAGGAATTGGCTCACACAACCATGGGGATTGTCAAGTCCAAATTCCATAGGGTAGCCTGCAAGTTGGAACTATGATGAAGGTTTCAATGAATTCCCCCAGGAGAAGCTGACTGGCTAAAGTACACATAGAAATTATTCTTTCAAACTGCTAAAATCATCAGTTCTCCCTTTATGCCCTTCAAATGACTGGATGAGACTTCTCCCATTGCTGAAGGCAATATCCTTTGTTGACTATAAATGTAATCAGCCATAGATGCAATCAACTGACTGATGATTTAAAGCTACAAAATACCCTCACAGTAGCAATCAGGCCAGTGCCTGCTTGACCAAATACCTGGACACCATAACCTAGTCAAGTTAACACACGAACTTAACTATCATACCTGGATTGTATCTTGGGACCCAAAAAAAAGGGGGGGGGGTTATTAGTGGATATGGCAGATTGAGTACCCAAGAAAAGAACATGTTCTTAACCTTAATTCATTCCTGTAAATGTGAACCCTTTGTAAATGGGATCTTTAGAAGATGTTATTTTTAGTTAGGGTATGGCCAGCTGAATGAAGATGGGTCTTAATCTTATAACTGGAGGCATTATAGAGAGGAAGCCACAGGGAGAAGCAGGAAGTTGGATGTCAATGAAACCAGAAAAGAAAGGAGAGGATATCACCATATGATATGGCCAAGGAATCCAAGGATTGCTGGCCAGCCAGAACACTACTAAGCCTGGAAGGAAGCAAGCCTTCCAGCCTCCAAAACCATAAGACAATAAATTCTTGTTGTTCAAGCCAACCTATTTTGTGATATTTGTCACAGGAGCCTGAAAACTAAAACAGTGGATAAAGTAATGAAATCTGAATAAAGTTAAGAGTTTAGCTAATAGTATCATGACTTTTGATAAATGGTAACAGTAAATTTATTTACTCTAACTTTACCCAAAGGAAGCTGGTGGAGGGTATACAGGAACTCTCTATACTATCTTTGCAACTCTTCTGTAAACCTAAAATTATTCCAAATAAAGTTTAAAAAAAAAAAAGAATCAACCAATTTTTTAAAGGTTATCCTGTAAATTAGACCACTCTTCAATTTAGAGCTGAACCAGTTAAACTCCATTTCTATACTCATTTACTGCATAAATAAACCCAGTTTCAATTAAGTTTCTTTGAGATAGCGTATTACTACATAGCTCTGTGCATTTAATGAATTTTGTAGGGGGATAGAGAAGAATAAAAGATAAAATTTGAGAGAAAATATTTGCATGTTAAATGAGATTTTGGAAGCCTAAGGAGAATGACTGGAAGAAGACTAATAAAATAGAATAGGGCTAGGAGCCCTGTACGTTGTTTGCATGTTTATTTTGTAAGTTCACAACTTTTACTATACATTGTTTATATTCATGTATAAATGATATACTTCAATAAACTGTTTTTAAAATGAAAAGAAAAAGAAATCTGTGAGAAGAATAAAACCTGGATGCATTGTTAAAAAAAAAAAAAAAAAAAAAAAAAAAGAATAGGGTCAGATTTAAAAGATTAAAATTACCTGTAAACAAAGGGGAATCGTGGAAGGTTTATTTTAGAAGGATAACCATGCTAGTAATAAAGATAAAGGAGTAGAAGTGGCTAGGAAAGAGTTAAAAGGCTATCACAAAAGCCTATAAAAGGTTCCCAAACTTTCTATTTACAAGTCCCTTGAGGTGTGAGTAATTTTTTCACATACTCCTTAGGCCAAAAGAAATACCTGCTCCGTTTATTAAGTAGTTAGGTCCAAATAACTTAGGAAGTATACATGTCCTAACAACTTAGCACCTTTGTTGGGTACTGAACAACTTCTCAAATGCTTCTTTAGAAGCATTTTAAACACTGCCTCCCTCCTTTCCTGTTTCGCATAATATTTCAAGGCAGTATTTGCTTTTTATCAAAGCAATTGCCAAAAACCCAGCTTCACAAAAATATGGTATCATTAAAAGAAATGTAGCAATCTAATTTTGAAACTGAAGTAGTTCATATGGTTTCTGACAGATGTTGCTGTGTTTCTCTCAAATTTTTAAAACATCTCTTGGGCATCTGTGAGTTCTCTGCAAGTACCCCCAGGGCTCCTTGGTGCACAGCTTGGGAACCATGGGCCTTAGCAAAAGATAAAGGATAGAACCAGGGTAGTAATAATAGAAAGTCAGAGTAAATATCAAGGCATTCTTCAAGGAAAAAATCAGCAGATCCAATGATGTAACCTGGAAGAATTAAGGAAAATAAATGTGCAAGTGCTTGAGAAGTTTCAAAACTTTTCCAAAAAAAAAAAAAAAATATATATATATATATATATATATATATTTATTTATTTATTTATTTATACATTTTTTTTCACTCTATCTTTAGCTATTCCCTTTGCTTTTATGAAAGGGGGCAAACTAGTCTTTTCTTTAAATAAATGGATGAACCTGTTCAAATTTTTACATTAATTTTGACAGCTTTATATGTGGTATAGCTAAGGTACATTGTTTTCACTTTTAAACAAAAATCACAAATAGCTGAACTATAGGGGGAAAAAAGTATTCAAAGTTTCAAGTCAATAAGCATTTCTGGAATTATCATCTAACATCTGCCAAAGATTTACTTAATTGAGACAGATATTTGAAAAAAGAAACAAATGTGTTAATTCCAAAACCTGGCTTGATGAGCTTAAGCAATTGTGGAACTTCTAAAATAATAGTTTGCCAGACCCATCCCAGATCTACAGAATAAGGGCCTTCTAAGGTTCATGGAAATCTCCATATTTGCAAACTGACCCAGCAACCCTGAAGATCAATCAGCCAGATTGGGAAGCACTGGCCAATAAAACTTTTTGTGATGATATCTGCACTGTCTGATAGCCCCTAGCCACATGTAGCTAGAAAGCACTTGAAATGTGGCTAATGTGACTGAATTTTTAATGTCCTTTAATTTAAATTAATTTAAATTTAGGGAAACGGATGTGGCTCAAGAGGTTCGGCGTCCGTCTACCACATGGAGAGACCGGGGTTCGATCCCCGGTACCTCCCGGTAAAAAACAAAAAAAAACAAAAAAAAACAAAAAAAAAAAAATTTAAATTTAGATGTAAATAACCACATGTAGTTAGTAGCTTTTGTATTGGACAGCCCAGAACGAGTTGATTTGTGTTAAAAATACATTCTTCTAAATTTTCCAAGTTTTATCTTTGATTTAAAGTAGATGATCAGAAAACTAGGTTCTTCAGCCATATTCTCTCATAAAGAGACAACATAAACAATATCCAATTTAACAGTTGGTTCTGAGTCTTAGGCAGTTGGAGACTTTATCCAATGCCATATATATATTTTCATAATAAAGAAATTTCCTTGAATTAAGTTCTAAGAAAAGCCTCTGCAAACAAATTTGGATACTTTCTTTAGCCAGAAGGAATATTACAGGAGTCAATGTGCTTCCCTTTTTGCCTTAGCTGCCAGTTAAATGAAAACCAAATTCAGTGTCCAAAGGTAGCAATTAACTCCTCTCAAGTGCCTAGTAACATGTAGTGTCTCTGCTCTCCTAAGACTATCACTGTTCTATTTATATCCCTAAATTAGTCAACATGGTGTTATTTTAAATTTTTTATGACCAAGTCTTCTGAATATAGACAATATATCAACTTTTAGAGTGATAATCTCTTGGCATTAGGCCAAATTTTTTAAAAACTAATTTATTTAAAAGTACTTTAAAAAATAACAGTATTAGGGAGGATTGTGGGAAGATGGTGTAGAATTAGGCAGGTAAGGCTCAACTCTCTCACAAAAACAATGGAGAAAGGGCCAAAATCTGCCCAAGGGTCTGCTTTGGGGGTCAGCAGACCAGAACAATGCTTCACAATTCCCAGGAGGGTGAGGGACAGAGTGAGGAAGAACCCAAAACAACAAACTGTGAGTTACTAAACCTCCCAGCCATGGGAAAGGGCTCCTCTCCTCCATCCCCAAGATATCAGGCTGGGGTAAAACCCCTGGCTCATTGCAGCTAACTGAGAGGGGATCAGATTTCTTCCTCCCTGTTAGCTCTTACAAGGGAAAAGAGAGGGGAAGTCCAGGGGCTTTTCTTCAATGAATTTGGTCTGTGGAGCCGACTTTGAATACCGGTTCTGGCTAGACCAAAACAAAGGAAAATGAAGAGAGATACACTTCAGTGGAAAGGTGGCAATGAGCACCATCTGCTGGCTGATCTGGAAATTGCATGGACAAAAACTACAATTGGGTCTCTGTTCTCTAACTTCTGGGAGAAAATCTGTTCCCCATTGGTGAGTCCCTGGCATGATTTTGATTAATTAAGCCGGGTAATTTTAAAGGCTTAGGGTAAGTTAAACCAAATATCAAAGAGCTTTGAAAAAATGATAACAATAGGCAAGAGAGAGAAATTGGCCATGAGAGTAAATTCATTAACATATTCAGATGCCTGGACAAAAACAAAAAATTACAAGCCATACTAGGAAATAGGAAGAGATGGCCCAGCCAAAGGAACAAACCAAATATCCTGAAAAGATGCAGGATTTAAAACAATTAATCAATGATAATCACACAATTCTCCTAAATCAATTTAAAGAATTGAAAGAAAATATGACAAAAGAGATAAGGGATATTAAGATGACACTGGGTGAGCAAAAAGATCAATTTGAAAGTCTGCAAAGGAAAGTAACAGACCTTATGAGAATGAAAGACATGGTGAGATTAAAAATACATGACAGGTACATAAGAGCAGATGTGAATTGCTGAAAGACAGAATTAGTGATTTTGAAGACAGAACATCTAAACTAGAAAAGACAGGGGAACAGAAAGAGAATGGAAAAAATGGAACAGGGTCTCAGGGAATTGAATGACAACACAAAATGCAAAAACATACGTATTATTAGTGTCCTAGAAGGAGAAGAGAATGGAAAAGGGGTAGAAAGAATATTTGAAGAAATAATGACCAAAAACTTCCCAACCCTTATGAAAGATATCAATATCAATATCCAAGAAGGATAACGAACCCCAAACAGAATAAATCCGGACATACCTACCCTGAGACATCTACTATTCAGAATGACAAATATCAGAGATAAAGGGGGGATTTTGAAAGCATCTAGAGAAAAGCAAACATTACATACAAGGGAAACTTGGTAAGATTAAGTGCTGACTTCTCATCAGAAACCATGAAGGAGAGAAGAAAGTGGTATGATATATTTAAAGGTACTGAAAGAGAAAAACTGCCAGCCAAGTATTCTGTATCCAGCAAAGCTGCCCTTCAGAAATGAAGGGGAGTTCAAAGTCTTTACAGACAAACACAAACTGACAGAATATGTTACCAAAAGACTAGAATTATAAGAGATACTAAAGGGAGTGCTGCAGCCTGAAAGGAAAAAATAAGGGCGAGAGACTTGGAGAAGAGTTTAGAAATGAAGATTATTAGAACGGGAAAATTAAAGGGTAAAATGATAGACAATAGTACGACATGATAACAGAAAGCCAAAGGTGACAATGGATGAAGTAAGTAATGCCTTTACAGCAATACATTGAACGTTAATGGCTTGAACTCCCCAATCAAAGGACACAGACTGATAGAATTGATTAAAAAATACGAGCCATCTATATGTTGTCTACGAGAGACTCACCTCTGACATAAGAACACAACCAGGTTAAACGTGAAAGGATGGAAAAATATATTCCATACAAATAGTAACCAAAAAGAGCTCAAGTAGTGATACTAACATAAGACAAAATAGATTTTAAATACTAGGATTCTAAAAGCTCATAGATACTAAAGTATCAGGTCCTATTACAAATAATATAAGCATTCAATGAGTGTCTACTACATGCTAGACATCTGGAAAGGAGTTAGTAACAGAGACATTAACATTTAAGTTACTGGAGTATGTAAGAAACAGAGAAGATATTGTAAAGAAAAAGCACTAATTACAGAAGGCATATAATTACTAGAAAAGCAGTAGTAAATCACAAGTTTAAAGCAGCAGAGGGAGTAAAGAATAAAATCCTATAGGTGGGAAGTGGATGTGGCTCAAGCGATTGGGCTCCCGCGTACCATATGGAAGGTTCTGGGTTTGTTTCCTGGGGCCTCCTGGTGAAAGTGAGCTGGCCCATACAGCAAGCTGGCGCACATGGCAAGCTGGCCCACGCGGCATGCTGGCCCGCGTAGAGAGCTTGCGCAACAAAAAGAGACAAAGAGGAGAGACCATGAGAGACACAAAAAAGCAGGGAGCTGAGGTGGCTCAAGCAATTGCGGGCCTCTCTTCCACACCGGAGATCCCAGGATCTGTTCCTGGTGACTCCTAAAGAGAAGACAAGAAGAGAACACAGGCAGACACAGAGAGCACACAGCCATTTGCGCAAAAAGCAAGACAGTGAGCACTAAAACAACAAGGGGGGGGCGTTAATAAATAAATAAAATAAATCCTATAAGTATTTAGAGTGGGTACTATTTCTACTTTGCACCTAGTTACAGACATATTTCCTATATATGAAATGGTTAAGATAAGTGAAGGGACAGTTAAGTGTTTGTATATAATTCTTATTTAAATTTTTTGCAAGCCAATGTATATTTTTATAATTATCTCTGTCTAAATATTCTTCTCATTAGGGTTACTAGACTACTAATTTTCATAATGTCTTTTGAAATACATATAAAATTTTTGTTTCTTTGATTATAAGCATAATACATATATTTTGGAAATTAGAAAATACATAAAAGTATACAGAAGAAAATAAAAACTGCCCTGTGTCCTACTATCCAAAAAAAAAACCAATATTGGGATTATTTAAACCAGGAAATTTTTAATCAAACTCACCAAAGAAAAGTTTCCTAAAAATCACTATAACAGTGGTAAGTAAAACAGACATACTGACATCCTGTAATCATTTCACTGCCCTCGTTTCACAAACTCAATTCCTTGCATTTAAAAAATATGTTAAAAATCCTAGTGCAAAATATAACATCCCGATTGAGCACTCAGTTCAAAACACTTGTATAATTTTTTCTTTAACACACTAGACTATTTTTACAGTGGCTCTTCTGTTGAAATTTCCCACAAAATTAAAACAAACACATTTGACAAATCAATAACCAATAGCACATTTCAAGAAATGCCTTGTTTTTAGTTCTCTGAGCATCTAACTGCAAAACTGATGTGAAACTAAATCATAAGGGTAGAACTTCTTCATATAATCTGTTAAAATTTCAATTTTAAATTTAACTTTTAAAAGATGCAAACCAAGACATGATGCCAAAATAAGGTCAGATAATTAGAGGTCACCAAAAAAAAAAAAAAAAAAAAATACAATTGACTCTATAGGTTCATAAAAAATAATGAATCATGCATTGAAAAATATTTTTAAAGAAAAGCTATCATAAAGAAATATATCATAAATATCATAAATAGTCACTATATCACACACACACACACACACACATATACAAATGCTGGCAAATTAAGTCAGTTTCCTAAACCCCATATTTATTTGACATGATTATAAAAAGAAGAAATAAAACCACATACATTGATATGCCCCAAAAGCAAAATTATGAAGTTCCTCTCCCAAAAAGCCAAAGTATTCTCAAAACTTAGTTCATTTCAGTGCTTCTGCTAGCATTCTCCCTAGTTTGCTCCTACCTCTTTGGTCACTCCAACCTTCTGTGCAGTTCTTCTCTCTATAAAACCCTTAAATATTAAGATTTTATTTTCAATCCTCATCTCATCTCTCTCTAACCCTTCTTCTGTAGGTAGTTCTCTTCATAACTTATTGCTTAGATAATTAGATAAAGATAATAATAATGTTGTTATTATTAAGTTCTTACTATATGTCAGGCATTGTTCTAAGCCCTTTACAGCTATATCTCATTCAATCACCAAAAGAACTCTATGCCAGAAGCATGGTTATTAACATCTTAATTTTACAGATGAGGTACTACGAGGTTTAGTAATTTGTCCAAGGTCACACAGTCAAAAAATATGTATTTTGTGCATACACACCTGAATACTCCTCAAAGCTACTGTAAAGTTTCTTTCTATAGGGCTGGAAAACAGGCTCGATGAGTTCCCCTCTGTTACTTATGCAGTTAGACTAGAATAAGAATAAAATAACAGTTTGGAGGTTGTGCCTAGAGAAAAAAAGAAAGGTACTAGATTCTGGGTTCTACAAAGTTACTAGGCTCTAGGTTCCACAAATACAAGCTTCAGATAACCCCAATGCTTTATTTAGAGTAGGGATTAGCAAACTTTTTCTTAAATGGCCAGTTAGTAAATATTTTAAACTCTGCAGTCACCTAGCCTATGTCACAACTACTCAATTCTGCCATTGTAGCATGAAAAAAGCCATAGAGAGTACCTAAATGATTGTGCATTCTGTGTTCCAAATATATATATATATATATATATACACACACACACAAAAGGAGGCAATTTGTTGTAAACAAAACGATATACTATTATGGCATGATAGGTCTAACCGTTGGCCAATTTGATGTAATTATGAATTCCAAAAATATAATTGGATCATGCTTATAAACTGATCTGTTAATCTGGGCATGATTAGGTTATGATTAGGGTATTGAGCCCTGCCCCTTGGTGGGTGGGAAATCAAATATAAAAGGCAAGGCAAAGAAACAGAGTTGAAGCAGTCTTTTGAGAAGCGGTTTGATGTTGGAAAGAAGGCCCCAGGAGAAGAGAAGCAAGCCGTTCGCCTGATCGTCTACAGCGACCTTGTGGAGGAAACAGGAGCTAAGCTCAGAGAGAAACGCAGCCCTGGGAAGAAAGGAAACCCAGAAGCCTGAACCCTGGCAAACGCCGGCAGCTGTCTTGCTCTAACACGTGGCAATGGACTGTGGTGAGAGAAGAAACTTAACACTTTATGGTATCTGTGGACTTCTACCCCAAATAAATACCCTTTATAAAGACCAACCCATTTTTGGTATTTCACATTAGCACCCCTTTGGCTGACTAATACAATAGGATACTGAGTTCCTTAAAGAACCCACCACAATTGAGTTTTGTACAGCTGCATTTCACATAAAATAAACATTAAAAACATGGATAGAACACAGGTAACAATTACAAGTTCAAAACAACAACAAAAAAAGTCCATAATAACACTATCATAAATTTATTAACAAAGTAAAATATCAACTTAATATCTGCTAAAATTGTATCTGCCTTTGACAACTGACCACATGGAAAAGAAGACTGTGCTATTTTGTTTCAAAGAATAAGGTGTTAAAAGTTTACTTATTTTAACACAAAGTTTTGTAAGGCCACCTGTCTTTCTAGAGGCATGCCTAGAAACTAGGGAATACTTACCTCTCCTTTTTGTAGTCATCTATCCTGCTCCCAAATTCTCCCCATTCATTGAAAAATTTAGCACCTGACTCTGTCTTAACAGTTTATCTGCCCATTATTCTTAGCAACTTCAAGAACAAAACAGATAAGCTGTCCAATACCTTGGCCTCTAAATCCCTTGACCACACTCTTGACTTCAACAATCTTTTATTCTAGCCTATATCAACCACTAACTGTCATGGTCATACCCTAACAGCTATAGTCAGTCTCTAAAGAGGAATGAGGGGAGCAGATATAGCTCAAATGGTTGGGTGTCCATCTCCCATATAGAGAGACCTGGGTTCGATTACCAGGACCTCCCGGTAAATATAAAAGAAAAATATAGAAGGTGCACGGGCCACCAGGCCCGGTGTGCGGGTGCGCCGTCAGGCCCCGCAAGCAGGTGAGGCCCCCAGGCCCCACGCGTGGGTGCACACATCAGGCCCCGCCAAGCCACGCAGCAAGATGATGACATGACAGGAGAGCGACACAAGGGACAGCCAAGAGGTGACGTGTCGAAAAACCAGGAACTAAGGTGGCACAGGTGACAGGACGCCTCTTATATCGGAGGTTCCCAGGATTGAATCCTGGTGAAGACAGGAGAAGGATGAGAAGAGAGAACAGGAAATAGACACAGAGACTTGCCCAGCGAATGGACACAAAAACAGCAAAAAACGGGGGGGGGGGGCCCCGGCGGCATGTGTGAAAATGGATAAAACTAAATAAATAAATAAATCTTTAAAAAAAGTAAAAAGGAATGGTAGTACCCTGGAGGTACATAAGATAACCATTCAAATCAGGAATACAGGAAGAAGTAGTGAACTTTTAAGTTTATTGGGGAATAAGAGAAATTAAAGTATAGTCATATTTAATGTATGTCATATATTAATTAAAAATATATTGGGATGTGTGCTCATTTTTTAAAAACAAAACAGAACTCTTAATTTCTCCTTCAAAGCCTTTTCCTCCCCAAGTATCCCCCTTTCCTGTAATTAATATTACATTAACCTAGTAGCTCAGGCCAAAAACCTATAGTCATTCTTGATCCATCTTTTACTTTCATGTAATATCTAATCCATCAGTAAGTCCTGTCAGATATACCTTCAAAAATTTGTTTTCTGGTTATATGATATATACATTCAACAAAGTTCATTCAATTGTACCGTTAAAATGGGTGTATTTTATTGTATGTAAATGTAAATTATAACTCAATGAAGTAAGGCAGTGTGTACATGTGTATTCCCTACATACATTTGACCATCTCTCACCACCTTTACCACTACCACTCTCCTGCCTGAGCGATCACAAAAAGCCCCTAACTGATCTCCCTGCCTCCACTTTTACCCATAACAGTCCAAAGTATAAATTTTTAAAATGTAAATCAGATTATATCGCTTCCCTGCTCAAATCCCTCCAATGGATTCCAACCACATTTAAATTACAAAGCCCTTACCATGACCTCAAGGTTCCACATGACCTCAAGGCTCTACATGACCTAGTCCCCTACCTACCTTTCAAGCCTCATCTCTAGTCACTTTACCTCTTGTTCTCTGTGCTCCAGACACACTGGCCTTCCAGATATTCTTAAACACACAAAGCTTATTACCAATTAATTATTTCCCTTTTCAAAAAGAAATTTATTTCAAAACAAGGTTTCTGACATCAAGGTTCATGTTCATCTACATCATTCCTTTAGATAGTCAACAAAGTAATACTTGCTTAAGCCACCCAAAGAAGTGGATTTGAAATGAATACTTCTTAATGTAACTTGGCCTTCAAAAATTCAAGTTAACATTATAAAGTACATGTAGCCTTTTAATGTCTGATTGGAAAACTAAACTGGGATCTATTACAGAGAGCTGGGAACATCAGATTAAGGAGTTTATATTTTATCTAACAGGCCATGGTTGCAAGCCTAAGAAATGGGAAGATGTTTTTCTGAAGTCACAAGTCTGCAAAGATATGCAAAATAATGGAGGAAATGAGGAATTACATTCAGGGACACAGACATCTTTTTGTACCTCTAGAATTTTGAGCCATGTAATTGTATTACATATTTAAAATTAAATTATATTCTTAAATTATATTTAAAAAAGAAAAAGTAATTTCTATATGACCTAGAAAAATAAGAAACTAAAATTCATGCCTTTTTGGGAAAAATTTATGGCACTCTGAATATTTTTAGTTCTACCATAACTAGGAGTTGGAGTGAAGAAGTATAAATATTTATATAAAATATGTTCAAATAGGTAGGTAATGCAGACACATATACACAAAATATAATATACAGTTATACACAATTGTGAATATTATATATTAGGGAGTGTCTTCCAGAACTTAATTTCTGCAACCTAGTTAAATTATCATCACAACCACAACCTGCCAACTTTCAAGCATTTTCCTTAAACACCTTGCGGCAGTTTGAGATTATTTTATGAATCCCAAAAAGAGAAAGATTATGTTTGTAAATTAATCTGTTCCTCTGGGTATAATACCCTTTGATTGTATTAAATTCAGTTAACAGGGAACTGAGGTGGTGCAAGAGATTGAGTGCCTCTCTCCCACTCCGGAAGGTCTCAGGATCAGTTCCCGGTACTGCCTAAAGAGAAGACAAGCAGACACAGAAGAACACACAGTGAATGGACACAGAGAACAGCAAGCGCAAAAACAACGGGGGGCAAGGGGGATGGATAAATAAATAAATAAATAAATAAATAAATAAATCTTTAAATTCAGTTAAGGGGCCTTTGGTTAGGTTACTTGTTAAGATTGCTTTAGGGCTTTTGATTGTACTACATCAGTGAGGTGTGACTCAGGACGAGTCCTACCTCCTTGCTGAGTCTGATATAAATGGACTCACAGGGACAGATAGGAATAAAGGGAGCCGGCATATTTTTAATTCTGCTATGTGAGAGAAAGGACTGCTTAAGCATGAAGCCCCCAAGATGCTGGGCCCACGGAGCAGCTCAAGACGAGACTAGCTCTGCTACATACCTGATAGCTTACAGCTGAACTTGGGAAGAGAGTGAAATAGAAGAGACTGATATGGGAGGCCAGGAAAGAGACAAGGCCTATGCTCGCTTGTAGCTGAAATCGGGAAGAAAGGGGAGCAGCTGAGCCTAAGAGGAGCCCAGAGGGGAAGGCAGAGACCAGGCAGAGATCACCCACCATCTTGCTTCATCACGTGGCAGCTTACTCTTGTGAGAAAGCACCCTTATGGTGCTTCAAGTTGGACTTTTCACAGCCTTGGAACTGTAAGCTTCTACACCTTTATAAAAGCCAACACATTCCTGGTACTTTGCATCAGCACCCCTTTGGCAAACTAAAACACACCTGTATACCCACTGAAAGGCCTACAGATGATAAAAGAACAGGATAGGAAATAAAGATTGAATTGACAGTACAGTCTTCCTCTTAAACTCATCTCCAGTGGTGAATCTTACCGCTACATCAGTTAAGCAAGATTAATAAGCAATCTGGTGACAACAATGAGAGGAGTACAAACCCCTATCGTCTTCTCCAAATATATTCCGTCCCATTATGTGACAATCAAAAAGTGATGAGGAATAGGACTGTGGTGGACTGAATTGTGTACTACAGTTTGAATATGTTCTTGGTTTTGCTTCCCATTCTGATGGGTGTGAGCCCATTGTAAATAAGACCTCTTAAAGATGTTACTTCAGTTAAAGTGTGGCCCAACTGAAATCAGGTTGGGCTTTAATCCAGATTACTGAAGACCTTTATAAGCAGAGTGAAAGACAGGGAGAGAAGCCAGGGGAAACAGCCAGAAGCCAGAAATCATCAGAACCCATGGAACAAAGGAGAACACATCACCATTTGTATTGCCATGTAATAGAAAAGCCAAAGAACTACAAAAATGGCTGCCAGCCAGAAAATACAGACCTTAGAGGAAGCAAGCCTTCTAACCTCTGAAACTGTGAGCTATTAAATTCCTGTTGCTAAGCCAACCCATTGTATAGTATTTGTTTTAGCAGCCAGGAAACTAAAACAAGGACTCCAAAGTATATTGTCATTCTCTCAGATGAATAAAAGTCATTCTGATTTTTATTCCTGACCTAAATTCTAGAACCACTACACCATGAAAGAATCAGGAAGTGAGTCGTGTTGAACTAAGAAAACTGACCCCACACCAGAGAGGGTGGAGGCAAAATCCTATAAGAAACAAAAAAGAGAAGTTTAAGAACATAGAAACCCTAAACGCTCTAATCACAGAATCCATCCATTGATCAAAGGTAAGGTAGTATGAGCTTATTTGGCTTAGATCTAAATTAAAAGATGGCCTTCATCCTGTTATCTGTCATGTCCAGGGTCATATGCTGTGGCCATGACTAGAGAACAAGGGAAAAATTTCTCTTCACCTTAATCACAGAAATAACATTCTCCCTTGGAAAACATACACTTGATTCCCATTATCCTCTTCCAGTAACATTATGCCTTTCCTGAATCCCATCCTAGCTACCACCTTCATTCTCCTGAGTTTTCAAATTCATGCAGAATTCAGCGTATCTTGAATATACTTTATCCAAAAGTCAAGAATGAGCACTTGGGTAAGGTTGCAAACGTTTTAAAATGCTGCTTCTTAAACTCTAATGTGCATACTGTGGATCTTGTTAAAATGTAGATTCTAATTCAGTAGGTCTAAGGTAAAGGCTTCAGAGTCTGCAGTTCAAAGAGATTCCTAGGACTTGCTAAGACTCCTGGCTGTCAGAAAACACTTTAAGTAGCAAGATCTTGAAAGGCAATAACAAGTGGACCCCTAATCATACCATATACAAAAATCAGCTCAACATAGATCAAAGACGTAAATATAATAACTAAAATTATAAAACTCCTAGAAGAAAACATAGGGGATCTTCAGGATCTTGTATTAGGCAATGGATTCTTACACTCTATACCAAAAGCACAAGCAATAAAGGGAAAAAATAGATAAATTGGACTTCATCAAAATTTAAAATGTTTGTGCATTAAAGGATACTATCAAGAAAGTGGAAGCAATCTACAGAATGGGAGGAAATATTTGGAAACCATATATCTGATAAGGATTTAATATCTAAAATATATAAAGAAATCCTTCAAATCAACAAAAAGAGAAAACAACCCAATTTTAAAAATGGGCAAAGGACTTCAATAGACATTTCTCTGAAGAAGATATACAAATGGCCAATAAGCACATGAAAAGATGCTCAATATCATTAGCCATTAGGTAAATGCTAATCAAAACCACAATGAGATACCACTTCAAACCCACTAGAATGGCTATTATTAATAAAACAGAAAATAACAAACATTAGTGAGGATGCAAAGATACAGGAAACCTTGTGCATTGTTGGTGGGAATATAAAATGTGCAGCCACTGTGGAAAATATGGCTGTTCCTCAGAAAGTTAAGTATCAAATTACTATATGACCTGGTAATCCCACTTCTGGGTAGATATCCAAAAGAACTGAAAGCAAGGACTCAACAGATATCTGCACACCAACAGATATCTGCACACCACAGTGGCATTATTCACAAATACATGGCACTATTTCACTTTCAAAAAATGGAAGCAATCCATGTATCCATCAACAGATGGATGGGTAAATGAAATGTGGTATATACATACAATGGTATACTATTCAGCCATAAAAAAGAAATGAAGTTTGGATACATGTTACAACATGGATGAATCTTAGAGACATCTGTTTGAGTGAAATAAGCCAGACAAAAAAGGGCAAATATTGTATTGTCTCACTTACATGAAATATTAGAATAAGCAAGTTCATAGTCAGAAATTAGAATACAGGTTACCAAGGGTAGAGGTGTGGATGGGGAGTTAATATTGGTACAGAGTTTCTGTCTGAAGTGATGGAAAAGTTTTGGAATGGATGGTGGTGATGGTAGCACAACATTGTATATGTAATTAACATCACTGAACTGTATACTTGAAAGTGGTTCAAAGAGGAAATTTTATTTTGCATATGTTACAACAATATAAATTTTTTGAAACCCACTCCCACTTTCCCCAAAGGCAATGGCACCTATATACACAGGTTACCTCCAAAGGCACAATCTAGTGGAATGTTAACTATTCTTATTTGCTATAGTTTATCCCTTCTTTTCTATTTCACACCAGATCTATTTTCTTATTCTCTCAACACCTGCAATTCTTCGTCAATCCTACTACTAATGTCTCTTTGTCATCTCTAAAAATGTTCTTCACTCCTTTTTATTCTTCCATACATCAAAATAATGCCTAAAATATAAAATCAGCTGAAAAAAAAAATGTTCTTACTATTTGCCCAAGTCTATTTTTAGTCCTATGACCTTTAAATGGATTCTAATTCAGCATATACACATCCACTAATTTAAGACTTCTTGCATGGATCAAAATGAGGAATGGGCGGGGGGGAAGGGGGGACAACCCACTATAGAATATAAAGTAGAGACTGGGCCTAATCTGCATCCATCACAAGGACTCTTAGCAAATACTAACTAAAAGTCATTACAACAAACATACAATGAAAAGATTTTTAAGCTCTATTTAAGGATCCACAAATTCTAAACAATACGCATTAAAATAAAATTCCAATACCTCAAATCTGGGCACTGTCACCTTGTTAGCTTTAAACTGTATTTTTAAATGAAAGAAAAGAAACCAAAATATTTAAAACTATATGTCCAAAAATTCTAGGAGAACATCCAAATGCTTCTGGTGTTAAGGCCTGATCTAATTTAATAGATGTACCATAATGGCTCTCTCTAAAAATAATCAAGCCATTTATTCAATTATAGTTAAACACTCACTCTAGCTTTCACCTTGAGACATATTAACAATAGCTTATGTACTGTTCAAGGGAGGGGGGGTGGAATTCCAAGGATGCTGCAAACTATGAGGAAGAAATCACCTAATATGTTCCCTTAAGAAATTCAAATTTAACCATGTTAAAGTTGATGTTCCCAATATACTGCCAAGATATACTTGAAACACTTCCTTGTGTATTCCCTGTCTTAATAATATATCCAGTATCCCAAGCCAGAAACATGGGTGTCAAGGGAGACATTTCCCTCTCCCTCACCCCTACCCTTCCAAGGTCCCCAAATGAGATGATCACCATAGCCTATCCATTTTGTATCCTAAGTGTTCCTCTAGCCTGTTTTCTTCATATCCTCTGCCACTGCCTTAGTCCAAGCCCTTTTTCTCTCCTCGCCTGTTGCTCCTAACATCACTGCCTCCAGTCTCCTGTTCACTATGATCCTTACCTCACACTGCCAACCAGGTGATTTTCCAAAATGCAAACCTAATGTCTCTTCTGCTCAAAACCTTTCACTATGTTTCCATCACCTACAGAATAAAGGCTAGGCCATTTATAACAGTACATAACTCCATGATTTGAGTCCTGCCTGCTTCTCTAACCTCATATCTCACTGCATGGCTGCCATGCTGCACTTTAAAACCCTAACCACACTACCTGAATTTCCAGCACACACATGCTATTTAATGCCTCCATGCTTTTGCATAGGCTGTTGCTTCAATCAAGAATGCCCTACACCCCTTCCTCCTTGGCTTCCTGGCAAACAATTACAGATCTTTCAAACCCCAGCTCAGATCCCAGGAAGCTATCCCAAGACCCCATTCCCTAGCCCTACAGAAATTATTCTTTTCTCCCTTGCCAACTTTGTATGCAATAATGGCTACAATTTATTGGGCATTTACTATGTGCCTGACATTATGTTCCAAGCATTTTATATGAACTCATTTAATCTTCACAATAATCCTTCCTACAAAGTGATACCATTATTACCTTTGAGGATATGGAAATAATCACAGAGAAATTAAATAAATTGTCCCCAAAGATATCTACCCATTAAGTGGTGAAGACATTCAAATCCCTACCATCATACATATTTCTATTATGATAACTATTAAAGTGAATTTATTTACACAACAGTCTGCCACCCTGACTGTGAGCTCCCTGAAGGCAGGGATTATGTCATATTCAACTCAGTACCCACAGTGCCTGCTATAAAATCAGTGCACACATTTGTTGAACTGCATATAAAATAGCATTCCTAACAAGTGCAAAAGAAAAGCATTCAGAGGTAGTTTCCAAATGAATATTCAATATAAACTACAAGAATTTTAGAATTGAGCAAGCTACGTTTTCATCCAATAAAAAGGAGGGATGTTATAAAAGAAGTTATCACAGACATGAGATTATAGTTTTTGTGGGCAATGAAATGGGTTTATTTTGGATAATGCAGCTTACTCTGCAATAAATAAAAGCCCAAAGGACCATTTGCTTAAGATTAACTTTTTTCTCTCATTAAATAAAAATTCTTCTTGCTTATTCCAGGCAGTGAAAAGAAAGCCCTAAATTTACTTTGTTCAAGTGGAAAGAAGCAAATCATAGACCAGCACTACTAATTGCTTCCTAAAATCCAGCCAAGAAATGTATCCCATTAAGCAATTAAAATAAAACACAGTTGCCTAAGCACATAACAAAAAAATTTCTAAAGTTATATGAACTGGCATTCTACTATTCAAATAACGAAAAAGTCTCTATGTTAAGCAAAGAAAAGATGAAAAATCAAGAACAAAATTAAATAGATTACCAGTACCCCCACAAGAATGCAGATTTCTATATTAACTATATGTTCACAATATTTCAACAACCATTCTTTATATTTCCTTAAAACTCTAAAAATCAAGGTTTTTCTAACAACAATGATGAAAAACCTCAAGACCAAATCTACTGTACTTAGTGTATTATCACAATTACAGTCCTCTGAGCCATACTGAAGTGCAGTAATTAAAACCCACAGGGATGGTACCAGCAGCAACAGTGCACATCATAGTGCTTGTTAAGAGTAATCTGCACCCCGCCCAGCTCCTACACACTTGTACACTACAGAAAGTGAAATATGCTATCAGAAGAGGAAGAGTTTAAGCCATAGCAAGTTTAGGCAACAGCACAGAAAACTCTACTAGCAAGCACATCTTACCATTTCTTAGTACACTCAACCATCAGCTCCTGGTAGGAGGCCACAAACTGGAACTTGGATGCATGTTTTCCCACACGCTGCAGTCTCTTCCAAACTGAAGCCATGATGATCAATCAATACACTGGAGCAGTTCTGGGTTAGCAACGCAGCAGTTTAATAAAGCAGAGGGTCCAAAGCAAACAAGCTTTGTAGGTATGCCAGTATTTCAAAAATCTCAACTACAACTTGAAATGATGTTTGGGGTCCATAAGTCTTCTCCCTGTTTCACAGGGTAAATTCCATCTTAGATGAATGTCCAGTGGAGAACAGTATGATATGCATGACAGGATGAATGAGAGGAGGTTCCCTCATGGAGACATCACCATTCCACCTTTTGGGCTATATGTTTATTCTGGAGGACTGAAAAGCAAAACAGAGACAAAAAGAGAAAGAAAATGAGGAGAGAAGTGTTCAACCACCCATGTTAGATAAGACTGCAACAAACAGCCCCTGTTCTTCGCATGTTTTTCAAACAATGAAACAAACACCAACCTAAAAAACCAGTAACATCAAAGATGCAAAACACCAAGGAAGAAATTACAAGACACACCGAAGACATGGAGCAACACATCAGGATATCAGCATCAACAGCAATCCAGAGACCCAAATCAGGGCCCTATCTTTCCCTCCTAGCATCACAGAAGGGCAGGCTGAGCGGGAAAGTCTAGGGATGCTGTCCATTGCCAGTCAGAGGGAGGAGTGGAGCATTTTTAAATAAACTATTTTTTTCAGCCGATAATTAACAGCCGAGTACTACAATACGTACTTAGAACAAATGAGGGAGCGAGAGGAATGCTGTTGTTCGGTCAGAGGGGAAAATGGATGGGGAACCAGGAGGGAAATCTCCAGGCAGAGGGAGGGCAGTGTCCCGGCTCCAGGCCACTTGGGCTCTCCTTCGCCTTCGCTGCCAACTGGAGGGAAATGGAAATTCCTGCTTGGGCGTGAAGCACTGACCAGCACGGCAAGTGCAGGGGGCCGGGTGCCGGGTGCGGGGTGCGGGGCCTCCCTCCCCCATCCTCAGAGGAACAGCTCGCCGGAGCCTCGTCTCCGCCCGCACGTAGCACAGACCTCTGTCCCCAGTGAAGCAGGCGGTGGCTCACCCGCGGTCCCTGTCACCCGGGCGATGCCAGAAGATCCCAGCCTCGTCCCCGAAGCCCGACCCCGCCGCACGTCCACTCCCACCTCTCCTCACACCTCTAATCCCGCTGTCGGGCTGAGTCTGGCCCGGTTCCCTCCTCAGCGCCGCTCCTCCGTCGCCGCCACAGTAGCAGCCGCCGCCGCCGCCACCAAGTCCTCCATCCCTGCCGGAGCCACATGGAACAGCCGAGTCAGTCACGGCGTTCGCGGGAGCCGGGGTCTGCAGCCCCTCAGGCGGACAGCGCCCCTCACGCCCGCCCCCACTCTGACGGAGGCGCCTCGCGACCGTCCCCCACCCTACAAAACCCTGTCAGAGTCGCCGCAGCCGCTCAGCGCCTAGCACCCCCTCCCCCCGCCTTCCTCCTCCGCCACCATCATTACCTCCCCTGCCGCACCTCTCACACTAACCCTACCGCCCGCCCCGCCGCCATTGGCCGGGCCCCGCGCATGCCCCGCCCACCCCCACGGCCGGGCCTCGTGAGCGGCCGGGGCGCCTCATTGGTAGATCTGCATGCCCATCACAGGGGTTCTACCTCTAGCTCGGGGGGTGCTTCCCTCGTAGCCAGAAGTCGGCACGCTAGGCCATCCTTCTTTTAAAAAAAAAAAAAAAAAATTTGGAACCCACTAGGGACGATCTCGCCCGTTCCTCTAATTGGCTTAGGAAGGGAAGTGGTAGGCGGGAGGAATAAGGAATGTTTATAGTGAACTGAAAGGTGATTGTAGAAGGTGAATGTCCGTCAAAGGCGCCGCCGGTTGCCGGGCGGTGTTTCTGGCTCCAGTGAGTGAGAGCAGACCCTGGAGCTGGCGGTGTTGTGATTCTGAGCAGTGCGGCTGTTGTGGCTTTCTCCCGGTTCTTTCCTTTCTCCATCCTAGAACCTGGGCGCGCCCTCTCCACCCGCATCTAGCAACTAGAGTTCTAGCTCACACAGCCTCTTTTTCACGCTATTCCTCCTGGGGTCTTTCCCCTACCAACTGAAGTAATGACCCTGCCAGGCCCCCGCCCATTCAGCCATCTGGTCCTCTACGGAATTTCTTTAAACTGCGCATAGTTATGAGCTGTTTACGGAACAATTTCTTCTTTTTCTAATTCTTCAACATTTCTTGGCGTCAGAGTTTCTCTTATTGTCGGTTTCATTTTCCCCTGGTAGGAAGTGTAGATGGATTTGGAGTGGCTGCCATATAAAAAGAGGATGGTTAAAGGAAAGGAAAGGATAAATAACCTAAGAAAAGTGTGAGGGCAGGGGCGCTTTATCTAGTGAAAAGGAGCCAAGGACCCCTTTGAAAATATGAGGAAAGCTATAGACATGTTCCCAAGGGGGGCAAATAACCTGTCATAAAACAAAACTTTGCTTACAATTTTTGGTGGTTCACAGATTTTTGTTGTAGAGAAAGAGGACAAATTTGGGGGGAACCCCAACATTTAAGGAATCAGTAAAGTGGTAAAGAGACTAAGGAAGAATGGTCAGAGAACCAGAGGGTAGCACCCAATAAGCCATGAGCAAGTAGTTTGAAAGAAAAAAAAAGAGAGAGAGAGAAACTAACATATGAAATGAAAACAAGCAGGATGGGGCCTGGAAACAATTAAGGATCATTCTTAATCTTACTAAGCATGAAGAGCAGGGTGCATGGACAAACTAGCTTGAAAGGTGTTAGGATCTAGGAAAGGATTTTTGAGGGACAGAAGGGGAATGCAGTGATGGTTGAGAATTGAGCACATCTGTAGACTTAGGGAAGTAAGAGAAAGCGGGGAGACCATCAGAATCAAGGAAGGTGAGAAAACATGAAAGGTTTGAATTCCGTGATAAGTAGAGTTCATTTTCGATTTTAAAAATTTTAAAATGTCATCTACTACCACAAGACCATGGCAAAAGGGCATAGTCCTAATTTTAAAATATTAAGATAATCAATATAATCATAATTTATTCTTAATTTGTGTACATCTTAGTGTTCTCTGACTTCCTTCCTGAGTGGTTTACTAAGTTACTACAACCTACAGCCATTATGATTTCCTTTAGTGTGTTAGTCAGCCAAAGGGGTACTGATGCAAATACCAGAAATCCGTTGGCTTTTATAAAGGATATTTATTTGGTGTAGAAGCTTACAGTTACCAGGCCATAAAGCATAAGTTACTGCCCTCACCAAAGTCTGTTGCCTTGTATTAGAGCAAGATGGCTGCTGACATTCAGCCTTCCTCTTAAGGCTCCATGGTCCCAGCTTCTTCCAATATCAGCTGTAGGCCATCAGGATCTCTAGGCTTTGTCTCTCTCACCGGGGCTTGACTCTCTCAGGGCTCAGGATTGCGTCTCTCTACAAGGTCAGCTGTAGACTATCAGGAGAACGGCTCATCTCCCTTCCCGGGGCCTCTGCCATGTCTGTGGAGCTGTCTCTATTCCTCTGTGTTCTTCTCCTGTGTGTTTACTTCCCAGACTCCAGCATGAAAACTCTCAACTCTATCCTTTGCCATGTCTTTTCTCTGTGAGTCCCCACCCACCAAGGGACTCAACGCCATACTGACATGGCCCAATCAAAGTCCTAATCATAATTTAATCAATTAAAAGTGATACCTGTGACAGACCAGTTTACAAACAATCCAGTAACTATTTTTGGAATTCATAAAAAATGCCAAACTGCTACATATAGTAATATATTCTAAATCATTAATGGACTTTAAGAATATGCTTCTTCCCGGCCCTGGGACAGGGTGGGGGCATCCATCCCAGACCTCGTATGTGGGAAGCAGGTGCTCAACCACTTGAGCTACATCCCCTCCACAGTATATGCTTTTTTAATGGCTAATTTATAGAAATGGCCATAAATTATTTTAATCCAAGTTGTCCTTCAGGAACAACCACAAGATGATCAGTAGGTTTTTGCACCTTATTTATTATTGTTCTGACTTTCTCATGCAGTCATCCGGTTTCTTTTAATACTCTTTCCCTTCCTCTTAAAAAAAGAGAGACTTGATTGTAAAGAAATTATCCTAAAAACAATCAGTTTTAAATAATGAATATCTTTCTTAAAGAGAAAAGTGAGTAGAACCCCAAGGGAATCTTCCTCAAGGTGTGGAAATCAACTTCTAGCTGTCAAAGGAGCTAAGAAAACACATAGGTTAAGATTGTTGCGTAAAGTGAATGCGTGAAGGAATTAAGAGCAGACTAGTTCTGCTGCTGAGCTTAAATTCATACACTGTCTCCTGGAGGCCAGGGAGCAGCTATTTCTCCTCCCATCACTTTTTTAAGAATAATTTGTCTACTAACTAAATGTATTGAAGAACCTACAATATAAAATATCTTTAGATCTTAAATTTTGTCTGCTTAGCTGATAATTTTTAATACCAACTGCTATTAATTATATTAAATACTTTTAATAGTATATAAAAGATACAATCCCTGATAGAGACTTCAGAAACCAAAGTTCAGCATGCATGCAAGAAAGTAGCACAAATTACTTAACCTCCCTGAGTTGCAGCTTCCTATTCTGCAAAACAAATAATCATGCCTACCTTTCTGGGATGTTGAGAAGACCTAGGATATTTATGTTAAGTTCCTGACACATAGTAAACAGTGAATAATTGTACCCTATTTTGTTTGGTAGCAGATACAAACAGGCAAAAAACAAAACAAAACAAAAAAAAAACAAAAAAACCATCAAGAATACTCCGGAAATACTTAGTTGCTGCCAAACATCACTGCCTCAAAGAATCTCAAAAGAAATAATACATTTAACATTGTTCCTCTACTCTAACACAGTGGGTACTAAGAGTGGAATACCAATAATTTAGATGGACGAACAATTTTACCATAATTGCTAAAAAGTCACTTTCCCTCAATCCTCATGATCACCGGGAAGAATACAGTGCTATTCTCCAGACACCCTTCCTGCTAATCTATTAGCTGGGATCTTTTGGCATGCTAGAAGGTACCTTTTACTTAAGACCCCATTCCCTCTACAAACCAGCATGTATGTCTTATTGACCCTCTTCCTTCCAGAGATTATTCTGCTTCTGACCCCGTTTACTGTGGTCTTGATTTACCATCTTCTGCTGTCACGGGCTTAATCTGCACGTAATAGACCTGTTGATGCAAATTACTGTAATTGCCCTGTTCATTTGCCTAATCCAATTGCCCTGGATTGTTGACCACAAAATTTTATAGATGTTTTATTTAACAGAGAATTCAACATTTGGAATAACTTTGATTTTTTCCTTTAAATATCATCAAGCTTAAAGATAGAATACAAAGAAATAAGTGGGAAATGCCATCCCAAAACATTAAATCTTCTCTGCCATGACAGTTTTGAAAATGACAGAAACTATTTTCAATGCAGCAGCTTTTCTAGTCACTGTTTCAGAAACCCCCAAAATGGAGATTCTTGTCTTTGAAATACAACCATAGGCTTGTATTATTATCTGTCCTGGTGATAAAATTCTTATCTTTGGGTTTTACAATTTTTGCATTAAAATTATCAGAGGTATTATTGCAGGGTTTAACAACTAATGGTATTTATCTATGCCCTAGTCATAGTAATAAGATTTGCTCCCAGTAATAAAACTGCAGTTTTTCGCATTGTGTTTATAGTTACCATAGCAGTTATACTTGTGCTCAGTAATATGACTGCAGTTTTTAACTGCTAATGAAATTGTTTGTTTTAACTCTATAGCAAACAAATTTACTCCCAACAATCCTACGGCAATGTTTATGTCCTCACAACACACTGTGGCAGGCTAATATTTTAAAAATATGAACCCATGGTTTTTGTGGTTGTTTTTTCCAGGTATTTCCTTTTATCCTATGGCCTTTATCTTCCTATATCCCACCCAGGACTCCCCCAGTATTCCATCCAACCTCATTTAGGCTGGTCTTTGCTCATTGTTTCAGGGAAAGAATATAACAAAATGTGTAGAAACAAGGAATCTTTTTTTGGCTTTTAAGTTTCAAAAGCCTAGCCCTTATGAAGTAATAGAATGGCATCAAGATAGATGTTGGCCACTGTCCAATACAGTAACCTCTAACCACATGTGAACATCGAACAGTTGAAATGTGGCTAGTCTAAATTGAGATGTGCTTTAAGTGTAAAACACACACAATTTCAAAGACTTCATACATTTTAAAAAAAGAATGTTACATATCTTATTAATAATTTTTATATGGATTACATTATTTAAAATATTTTGGATATAATGAGTTAAATAAAATATAATAGAAAATTAGTCTCACCTGTTCCTTTACTTTTTTAAATGTGGTCAATAGAAAAATTTTAAATATGTGTGTGGTTTGTATTATATTCCTATTGGACAGTTTTGGTACAGACAATAGTAAAGTTTCCTTTCACTGAGAATAGAAATTGACTTCTGGGTTGGAAGGGGAAGAAAGTTGGGAAGAAAGTAATAGGAGACTAGATACTGGTAGATCCCTGAGAACAGGGTCTTTGGCCCTATCCTCACCCTATCTGGCACAAGCCCTGGAAAGGGGCAACCGAAATAGCAGGTCTATGAGATCTGATTGCTGAGAGAGAGAACTGTCATTCTTTTTCCCTGTTAGAGCTCTGGAAAATGGCAAGACCCTTAAGAGAAGAAAAGGCTGGGTTGCATATCTAGGCCAACCAGGGCCTTAGAGTAGTACAGTACAATAGAACTTTCTGGGATTAATGAAATGTTCTCTACCTGGATGTCCAAAATAGTAGCCAATAGACACTTAGGACTATTGAGCCCTTGAATAGAGCTAGTATAGCTGAGAAATGGGAGTTTTAATTTTACTTCATTTTAATTAATATAAATTTGAGTAGCTACATTTGGCTGGTAGCAACCTTAATGGACAGTGCAACCTTAGATAGTGCCATGGAGGTTCTGGAAGTCCAGCACAATGATTCTTAGACACCCAAAAGGTGCAGAGGTATCAAGTGTGACCAGACCTAGAGCAGCATTGCTGATAGACCAAGACTGACCCAGCAGCAATCTGCAGGGCTGATTGTTACTAAGAAAGGATGCATGTTAGAAATCTCAGGGGGTGCCAATATGGTAGATGAGGAGCAAGGATCAAATGCTCCATTGCCTTCCCCTGATACCCTCAATTTAGAGGCAATCCCTGTCAAATTGATTATGATTAAGTATCTGCCACCCTTTGTGAAATCAGAGCATGAAACAGAAATTAGGTTGAGTTATGGAAAAATGAAATTATGTTCCTTGCAAGCTTGAATTTTTTAGATTGAGATTTGCTATATAACTTCAAATGATAACTTTAACAGTATACTTATAAACATGTTAATTCTTTTAAAAGGTGACCCTTTTTTCCTATCATTATAAGACCCAGGTTCTTTGGTTGACATGAAAGCTGAGATAAGATATATTAGCAAACCACCTTTCAACTAATTTGTGTGTATGTGTGTGTGTGAAATTTTTTCTGTTCTAGTTACCCTTGAATGAGTCTTTGAAGTTAGTCATAATGAGCCTTTGTACATTGAGCCTGTAATAGCACTAGTTCCAGGACCTCCATTAAGTGCTAAAAACTCAATTTTGTCCCCCTACACAGTTTCTAGAAAAGGCCAACCTGGGCCTGGTTGGTGGAGGCAGAGGAGCAGCTTTGATTCCCCCAAAATTCAGGTAGAAACAGAAACAAGTTCATAGATACTTAGTTTGCCAGGGCTGCTATAACAGATGCCACAGACTGGTTCCCTTAAACAACAGAAATTTGTTGTCTCACAATTTTGTTGCTAGAAGCCCAAATCAAGGTGTCAGCAAGATCATGATTTCTCCAAAGTCTTTAGCTTTCTGATGGTGGCTTGCTAGCAATCCATAACGCAGTCTCTACCTCCATCACATGGATGTCTCTCTCCCAGTCTATGTCTCCTACTCTGTCAAAAATTTCCTCTGCTTATACAGATTCCAGTCATATTGGGTTAAGGCCCACCCTGATTCAGTTTGGCCACACCTTAATAACATCTTCAAAAATGCTATTTACAAATAGGTTCACATCCACAGTACTGGGGGTCAAGACGTGAATGTGTCTTTGTGGGGATATGATTCAATCCATAACAACATTCTTTGGTGATACAGTAGGACTGACTCCTGTTGTTAACCTGAAACAACATATTAGATGATTAGAAGCCTTAGAAATCTTCCAGTATATATTACATACAATAATGATATTCAAAATTTGGATATTCAAGATGTTAACAACAACACAGCACAGGAATCAATCCATTAGAATTAGAATGAGTGCCAACTATAAACCACTACAATAGCCATCCCACCGTGGTCCAACTAAACATCAGCCCTGCATCTAAGACATCCCTAGTGGTCTACATCATCCTTTCAGTCTGACCCATCAAATTACTCAAGATAATTTCATGATGGAAAATTTCCAATCCACAAATGCTGGGTATGCCAAGGTAAATGCAGTTAAAGATAATTTACACATTGCAAATAAGTGGACCAGTACTGAGACTGCAGCAAAGGTTTGAGTTAGAATAAGGAGCCCTTTCTGAGAAAGTCTTTGCTACCTAAAATAAATTCATCTCCTATAATATCAGTAAGGAATTCTTGAATAAGGCTTATTGGTCACTTTGTATGAAATGTTATCAGCCCATGACAAACTAAGGTTTGACTGACCTTTGCTTCATTTCTTCCATGTTTTCAATAACTGGAATAAATTCCAGGTAACCTGATACAGCATCTAGACAGTGTTTTCCTCTGAATTATTCCTGGATGAATATATTTAGTATGAGCAAGATGATATAATTAACATCCTCTGAAATAATAAGGCTAGACAGGAAAGGCAAAGTCAAACAGTAGGAATTCATAATCTTGGAGGGCATTAAATACCCCCATGTGGTGTTAAATCAAAGCACTTTCATTTCAAACAGTGTTAGGAAGAGCAGCAAGCAGAAATCAAGCAGAACCCAATTACAAGGCCAGTGGGCATTGGCCAAGGGAAAGTAGCCAAGTTGTGAAACTTGTCCCAGATGAGTTAAGCTAGAAAACAAATCCAGCTTCCAGAGGGCAGGACTAACTCATGCCCAGTTTGGGCTATCTGCCGAGCAGAGCAAGGTGGAAGCATGGAAGGGCAAGACAGCATGGGAGCCAGCAGGAGCTGTAATATATTCCCAGATCTCTGTTTTTACAACTAGTCACCCAATTAGTGACTGGGTTTACAATGAGAAGAGCATAATATTCTGATAAGCAAAGAGGACTTCATGTGAGCTGCTGAATATTTCTTCATATTCTGTTGCAACCTTGGGATGCTATTTTTAGGTATTCCCAATAATGCATTGTTGATCTCTTTCTCCAAGGAAAGAAATTAAAGTGTTGAGCAAGAGCCAAGCTTTTGTGCTATAGTTCAGTCTTCTGAAGAAATCCTGATCTCAACATTAAAATCATGATATTTTATCCTTGAAATAAGTTCAGTCTCTTTTAAATACTGTAATATAATACTGAGAAACACTTATTGAAAAAGTCCCTTGAAATTATCTGACATAATCAGTGTCTCATCACTTTTGTGAGCACTTTCCCTGATAACCAGAAGATTTCAATGTGGAAAAGGAGAGTGTTAATCTTGTGCTGTTTCCTAATACAACACTTGCTTTAAAAGATGTACACTTAGAGATCATACCTTGATCATCTTTAAAATATTCATTCTCTCCTTGAACAACCAAAAGCAAGAACAGGAGGTATATCATTCTCTGCTCAACTTCTTTTAGTCTTGTAATAACACATTTCCTAGATGCTCACAAATCTACCTCGTGCCTGTCAGTTTGTTTGGCTCTTCTCCAGCTCATATGGTAATAATTAGCAAAATCTTGCAGTCAGTTGTCAGTGATAAACTAAAAGACTTGTTGAGCACTTCTTATATATGTCATGCTGTAAAGAGAAATGTCTGCCTCACTGCTTACACGATAGTAACTGCTCTTCAACATTGTATGCTGTAGATATTAGCAATGCCCAGGAATATCATCTGATCAAGCAATTTTGCTTTCTTTTACTACTTTCTCTTAATAACATATTATTAATATGCAGCTGATTTTGCAAATTTTAAGACAATAACATGATTTCTACCTAGTTTTGCTACCTAGTTTAACTTTTTTTTTTTTTTTCCTAGTTTAACTTTGAATGAAAGCTTTGTGGTTTTGATTTTTTTTGACGACATCATTATTGAAAAACTCATTCATTTATTAACAAATATTTAGTGAATAACTACTAGACTCACAGCTTTGAGCTAGGTATTGAGAATGCAGCACAGATCCCTGCCCCATCATTATTTAGTGTTTGCTTTAGAAAATCTCAGTTGGTGAGCTGTGACTGTGCTTTGTTTAACAATGACAGAAAAACTGAGAAAAATGTTATAAAATCCAATGCACTGGGGATTAACACTAATGGATCATCTAGTCAATAAAATGCAATTTTCAGATATTTATTTTTGTGTTTCCAATTCACACCGTTCTTTTTTGTGGCTGCTTGTGCAAAGTTACATAGACTTGTCACAGCATATGCAGATTTATCATCTATATTTCCATTCCAGGTTTGTTCATAATTTATGTTTATTATCTCTTTATTTGAATTGTATTATTTACATAACTACTTTTATCTTTATTTTTATGCTTCATTGAACCACTTTAGAGACATTGATCCATTTTTTTTTTTAACTAGGGATATAAGACAACACTACTATAACTACAAAACTTCAAAATTAACAAATGCCAAAACTGAAATTACATTGTCTGACAGAGATGTTTGGTTAAATGTTAGCCAAGACAATCTGATCAATGCATGCCTTGTAGCTCACATGTAACTTTTAAGACTGTAATAGATATTTAAAATGTGATGGGATTTTAAGAAACATATATCTACCCTATTTGATCTCCTTTTTAATTCCTTAAAATAATTTTCAAAAAACAAGTTTATTTTCACTGCCCTTTAGTCAGAAATATTTCATTTCTCTTCCTAGATGTTCTTTGAGTAATATAATTAAAAGTTGCTTTTTTATCTTCCATATGTTCTGATTTTAAAAATGTAAAAATACATATATGAGAGAATAAAGATTGAAAGAAAATATACAAATAACTTTATGTTAAGGTGTGGGGATTATGAGCGACACTGAATTCTTTTTTTAAAATTCTACTTTAATGTTTTTATATAACTTTTACAATAAAAATAATGGTTAAAATTGCATAGTGGGGTAGAGGGAGTGGATGCAGCTCAAGTGGTTGAGCACTCCCTTTCCAAAAGGGAGGTCCCAGGTTCAGCCCCTGGAACCTCAAAAAACAAAAAAATTAAAAATGTGCATAGTTGTGGTTTTAAATTAAAGATATTGTGTAAGTCATCATTATATAAATTTTCAAAATGTTCTCTCAAAAAAGCTTTCCATCTATACTTTCTGGTTATAAATAAGATCTAATTGATAAAAATAGAAACTCTCCCAAGAATAAATCCATTCCTAGTACATCTATTGTGTTCTAATTCTGGATCCTTTCTATTGGCTCACTCTTGTTTGGGGATGAAAGACTCTTCTTTCACAAAACATTATATTCCTAGGATTATCTTATGTATATCACATTAGAGAAATACGTTAGCACTTTTTATGAGTTTAAATTGCACTGCTCAGATTTAGGACCATGAATTTTAAGATCCTGCTGGGCATTTTCCCCATCATCCTCTTGGTTTCTGGCTAGCGTTTGGCTCCCCTCTTATTTTCATATGCCCTATGGAAGATTCTGTTCTCTACTTCAGTGTTCAGTCAAATAGCTCAAATAAACAAATATTTTATCAAGTTCCTATTATGTGCAAGAAAATGTTGAATTTTTAAAAAGTGCACAAGCCATAGTTGCAGACCTCAAGGGATTTAAACTAATTTCAGAGAAAAATGTATAAATCATAAAAAAGGTAAGCTATAATAAATGTAATCATTTATAAAATATTCAAGGGGAAGTTTAAGACAAAATTAAAAGAGATGTTAGAAATCCATTATTGTCTTGTAGTCTGAATAGACTCAAGCCAGTTATTGTAAAGCACACAGAGCAGCACACAGAGCATAGAGTTGCTGCTGCAGCTCTGCCACTTATTAATATATATACACACACATGTATATGTGACTCGTGGTAAGAAACAAATGAGGAAATACATGCAAAAGCTTTGAAAAGTATATTTTATAGAGTCCACTCCAATGAGGCCATGGAGTACTCCAGGCTTAATTTTCCTCCATTTTCTTTCAAAACTGGACACTGAGCTTTCCTGGGTGTCTTTTACATAATAGAAATATATTTCATTGAATATATGATATATTCAACTGTAAACTGGCCATTATTTTAAGTACCAGAAAGAAAGAAAAAATGCTACCAATTGAACAATATGCCATCAGTTGTAAGATACACCCCAATTTCATATATGTTAAAATGTAAAACATATATATAAATAGCATATATATAAATCTTAGAATCAGTGCAATACAGTAGCTAACATGTTCTAGACATGTATGCTTTACATACATTAATTCACAAAATGCATGAGGTAAATACCTATTTTTTTTTTAAATAAGGGAGCTGAAACAGAGAGGTTAATTAACTTACCCAAAGACATACATGTAGTCTGTGGTTGAACCTGGATATGAACTTTAGAGTGTACCTATTTCTTATTACTATAATACCATAAGCAATTCTTAACCTTAGGATTTTTGTTTTCTTTTGTTTATGTGAGAGCTATTGGGAAATTGCTCCCCTTATGTATATATAAAACTTCCTGTCAAATCAAAGTCCAGGTAGCAATGTCTTCTGAAAAATAAGCCAATTAAATTATTAATATCCTTCCTTCCAGGAATTACGTCACTATCCTTTACGCTCATGATTAAAAAATGTTTCTTTTCATTGCCTGAGAAAGATATTCATTGTTGTTTTGAGAAGCTATGTTTTCTCAAACAGCACAGATATCTCTTTTCATCTACAAATTATATTTTGCTTTCTCTTTTTGTCTCTTTCAAGCCAATGTGGGGAGGCGGATGTGGCTCAAATGGTTGGGCGTCCATGTGCCATATGGAGGAACCTGGGTTCAATCCCCAGGACCTCCTGGTAAAATTTTTAAAAAATAAAAAAAAAAAGACCAAGGCTTTGGTAAATTTTGACTTAAGCCAATGTGTGAGCAGAAATTCAGTTGAATGTAAAATATTTATCAAATACTTACTGTGTATAGTAGTGTGCTAGGTATTGGGTGTGCAGATATGAATAAAATAATGTCCCAGCCCTCAAGGAGTTCATAAGCTGACATTGTAGGTAGTCACTACTACTAAATGTGACCCCAGTTAAGTGCTCATGGCTCGTCGAGATGGTAGGAGGGAGGAAGACCTCACATGGAGCGAGACACTTAAGCTGGACTTGAAGATGGATTGGCTTACAGTAGTGTGAGGTACACAGCTAACTGAGTGCTTGAGCTTGGAGTCCATAATGGGATGATGTTTACAGTTAACATCTGATCTTAAATCCATGTCAAGAACGAGCCAGGACTAACACTCATGGATTAGCTCATGCAACACATGAAATGATTCCAGAGACTAATAACTGCATTCAAGCAACAGAACAAATACTTTTTATCTATTTTTAAGTGCAGCTCATCTCTGAGGGTTTTTGTTCTGTTTTTGTTTGATTTTTGATAAGGTTTAGGGAACTTTATTTCTTACACCCTCACCATAAATTCTAGAACTGCATATGATATTTTCCTTCCTCATTTATAAGAGGTCTAGCTATAGTCCCAAGCACATTACCCATCAAAAAACATGATAGACTCATAGTCATTGTAGTGGGCAATGCTGTCTGCCAGGCATCTACTTCTCTTTCATCTGGTAACAGCCCCTCAATTTTCTTCTAGGAAAAGAGCTTCTCCACTAATGTCAGTCCATGTACATCACATGGTAGCTCTAGGGGTGGGCATGTGATCCAGGCTTGGTCAATTAATATAATCCATAGCCCTGGCCATGGTGATAGGAACAGGGATGGGTATTTTACCTAAGTCAAGCCAAGAAGACACAATTCTGAGCCTGTTAGAATTATTAGGAAAGAGAACCTTTTTCCTCTGAGATTGGTAGCTATAAGCACGAGTATTCTGCTTTCAGGGACTCCCACTGGAGCAAGTCCATCTGAGAAAGAAGCTAAAACAGAGGAAACCAAGAGATGAAGCAGAGAAAGAGTTGCCACATTCACCTCACCTATAAAATGGTAAAATGATACTTTGCTATCTGGAGGCAGGAGCTGGAAGACATAAACTCTTAAGACCTCTTCCAGCTCTAATTCTGTGATTTTTAAAATTTTAGTCATTAATAAGTGGGTACATGTATGCAAAAACAAAAAGAGGCCTTCAGACTTTCTTCAAAGTTATTTCCATTCTGATAATCTAGTTTTTGTTGTCTTAAGGAGAAGGGATTCCCCTCCTCCAGGGGACTATCTTCTAATGATTTCTATGTAACTTTAATTTCCTGATGGACAAAACTGAAAATTTATAGTCATAATTCCCATAGTGAAAATGAAGACAGAACTGTGCCTGTTAGGAATATGAAAACTATTGTTCCTAAATGCACCAATTGCTATTCAATTATTTATAACCCAGCACTAATGGGAGGTTAATCATATGTCAAATTTGGCCAATTTGTAAATTATTTGTGATAAATTATAAACAAAACTAGCATTGATAGAACATGTTGCTTCTTCTAGAGCCGGTTTATAACTTCAGTGGCAAGCCAGTCCTAGGAGTTCAATCTTTTCAGGTATGAATGCTGAATTTGTTTGACCCTCTTCACAAGGAGACACCCACAATTCTCAATACTTTATTAAATATCATTTAAAGGTTATGAGTATAGAAACAAATGTAAACTTACAACTGCTCTAATAGAGTTTTTAAAAAATTAACTCAAAATGGATCATTGACTTACATGTGATATCTAAAACTATAGAACTTTTTTAAGAAACTATAGGAGTAAATCTTTGTGACCTTGGGCTTGGCAATGGTTTCTTAAATATGATAATGTATATATAAGCAACAGAATTAAAAATTGATAAATTGGACTTCATCAAAATTTAAAACTTCTGTGCTTCAAAGACACCATTAAGAAAGTGAAAACTTAACTCATAGATGGGAGAAAATATTTGCAAATCACATATCTGAATAAAGGACTTGTATCTAGAATATAAAAACAATTACAACTCAACAATAAAAAGACAAATAATCCAATTTTAAAATTGGCAAAGGATTTGAATAGACATTTCTCAAAAAAAACTATGCAAATGACCAATAAGAACATGAAAAGATGCTCAACATCATTTACCATCCAGGGAATATAAATCAAAATCATGACACAATACCATTTCACACCCACTAGGATGGCTAAAACAAAAAAGACAGACAATAACAAGTGTTAGAGAGGATGCAGAATAATTGGAGCCCTCATAATTGCTGGTGGGACTGTAAAAAGGAGAAACCACTTTGGAGAACAGTTTGGCAGTTCCTCAAAATCTTAAACATAGAATTTCCTTATGACTCAGAAATTCCACTCTTAGGTATATATCCGAAAGAAATGAAAACATGTTCACATATGTTAAGCTTTGTATACAAATGTTCATAGAAGCATTACTCATAATAGACAAAATGTGGAAACAACTCAAATTCCATCAACTAATGAATGGCTAAACAAAATGTGGTTTATTCATACAATAGAATATTATTTGGCAATGAAAGAAATAGAGTACTGACATATGCTGTAACATGGGTGAACTTTGAAAACATGCTAAGTGAAAAAAACCCAATACAAAAGACCACATATTATATCATTCCGTATATATGAACTGTCCAGAAAGGCAAATCCATAAAGACAGAACATAGATTAGTGGTGGCCAGGAGTTTGGAGAAAGGGGGAAATGAGGAATGACTTTTATAGGGATAGAGTACTTTTTGGGGTGATAAAAATGTCCTACAATTAGGTAGTGGTGATAGTTGCTTACTAAAAGCCACTAAATTGTACACTTTAAAAGGCTGAATATGTGGCGTGTGAATTATATGGCAATAAAGCTGAATTAAGAAAAAAAGTAGAATATGGAAACAGGTCACTGACCAAAGGCATTCTCCAGTCACATTATTTTGTGGTCATGTTTAGTCAAAAGTCACATGAAAAATGAATATGCTGGAGAGCTCAGCAAAACAATGTTCTCACACTGAAATTAGAAATGTAAAAGTGCCCTACACTTGGAGTTTGGTGATCTGGCTGCTAGTTCTTCCTGGACCCCAACCAGCTAGGCAGCCTGGAATAAGCCAGTTAGGTTTAACACCATCCTATTCATTTGTTTGTAAAATTAAGGCATTGAGTTAGAGGATTTTCTGTTGAAGGGAGAATTTAGGAGCATTGGACGAGTTTGAATGTAAAGATTTCTGGTTACCTCTCAATACCCATTCTCCCTTTCTTCTCTAGCAATAAGAATGCCAGCTTTTAGCTGAGCCATTTCCACCCAGCTGAAGACCTCCTTATAGCTAGATGTAGTTATGTGCCTAAATTTTGGCTCAGTCTTGTATGCGACTTCCAGGGTGTCTCCTCAAAGGGAGGAACTGTGGCTTTCCCTGTCCCTTCATCCTGTTGCCAGTATATGGATGGGTTGGCTAGAGCTCTAGCAGCTTTCTTGGACCATGAGGATGAGGGATGGCAAGGTGGCAAGCTAGAAGGAGCTTGCATCCCTCACAAATTTGTAATTATACTGGCCCTGGACTGCCTATCACCAGACTTCTTTTATATAAGACAGCAGAAATAATCAGCTAAGCCATAGTTATTTTGATTTTCTGTCACAGGTAAAGGTACCTAATCCTAAATAATACACTGGGTTTATAAAGAGTAAAGAGGAAAGGCACTTTAGATTGATTTGCAGGAGGAGCATTTATTCTTTAAAAAAAAGTTAAAACCCTCTTTCTGGATGTAACATCTTTCAAAATTAAGCTGAAAGCATGCAAGGGCTCTTGATTTGATCTCCCAAAAGTTTGCCAACAATGATAAATACTTAGAGCTGTACAACTCTGTCATCACTGCACCTGCCTCCTCACAGTAGCATTTTCTTATCAGCTGAGATTAGCCAGAAAATTTCACACACTGGTTTCAATTTGATTAGTTAATAGGCAGAGGGCAGGACATCTCCTTTGAAATAGGCTACAGGGAATTCTAATATCTTTTTCAGTCTACCCAGGTTACTAATCTTGACTAAATCTGTATGGTTAGTCATGCATTTGCTTGTGGAGCATAGAGCAGCCCCTGGTGGGTGACAAAGTTTAAAAATCATGCATTCCAGCTGCTATAGACTTATGTGGCTTTTAAATGGCCAGTATTTGTTCACAATCCTGTTCAATTAGCCACCCAGCTGGAACATTTTTAGCTACTCTAAAAGAGGGACCCAGAGGCTCAGTCCACTTAGTGCTATGCTGCCGGTGACTGTTTTAGCCAGACTGCTTTCACAACTCCCTAGATTAGTAAAAGATTCCCCAGTCTATCAACTCCTAGTAAGGTCTCCCTGAAATTTCAACTATTATAGACAATAACAGTGTCATTAGAAAGGAGATTTATCTATGTAAATGCTATGATTCAAATATTAAAGACTAGAAAATCCTGAGAAATTACTCCATTTTTTGCTTCCTGCAGTAACAATGTCCGTTTCATTTTTAGTAATAGCTATGTTTTCTGTGTATATTATTCTTGTATTAATGGCTAAAACTTCACTTTAAAAACAAAGACAAATGAATAGTCAATAAATCTACTTCATTTATCTCAATAAAACTGCTTAATAAATAAATAAATAATTATGCAAGAAGAGCCAGAAATAGCAGCTATGTACAGCAGGGGAAACAGAGAGAGATTGAGAGGTGAAGAGTTTTCTTGTATGTTTGTCTTGTTTATTATTATTATTATTATTATTGAAATAATGAAAATGCTTTAATAATGATTGAAGTGATAAATGCACAACTATGTGATTATACCAAATACCATTGATTGTACACTTTGGTTGAATTATATGCTTTATTAATATGTATCAATAATATTGATTTGTTAAAAAAAAAAAAAAAAAAAAAAAGAACAAATGAATAGCCAAATCCACTTCATTGGGGAAAGTAAAGATTTTCTATTAATGTGATCAAAATATAGTCTGAAGGTTTGGGCTCTTGTTAATGGAAATAGACACTTGTATAAAAAAATGATTTCATTATTAGCAGAGATTTTATTTCAGGAAAATATACCAAAATAGGTCTTTTGTTTTTTACTTCCATTGCTTGACTTTTTCTCTATTGAGGAAACTTAATGATATTTCTTATTTCCATAGCTCACTCAGGAGGTATTCAGGCTTCGTGTTTCAACGAATCAGGCTGACTTGAGTTTTATCACATTTAAAAGTCCTTTTTTGATTGAAAAAAAAAAAAAGACTATAGATTTAGAGAGTCCTTTTAAATTTTTAAAATATTGGTGTTGGTTTACTGTGTTGAAAGATTAATTCAGACATATAAAGGTAATTCTGGAACTCTGAATGAGTACTCTGAAGCTTACTTCGTTACTTGGGGTTGGGCTAAAACTGCCTTCTCGATATTCATACCATCACCCTCAATCAGTCAAAGCAAGAATAATCATTCTGAAATTTGCATCCAGTCCTCTACAAAAATGGGAGTTTATTGCACAATTTCCAGGTGATTGAAAAGATAGAAAAAAAATGGGCCTAATTTTGATTTGTCCTTTTCAGAATGTTTGGTATTTTATGATTTTTCTATGATTAAGGCTGGGAGACAGGAAAAGTAAAGTGATGAAGAAAATAAAATGATGTGTCTAACACATAGAAGTTGATTATTAGCAAAGTATGAGGAAGGTGATGGTGTCAATCACCTGTGTCATCTGGAATATCCAACCTATAAATCCAATGATAAATTACTTTCTTCAGTAATTCTCTCTCAAGCTAAAAAATAGAGTCTAAAAGAGAGAATTTTTTTCAATCCATTACTGGATATATCACTTCACTGCTTTTGTGAGAGTCAAGTTCCAATGAGAAAAAGAGATGAGGAATCTTTTCCAGACATTTTTTTCCTATGAAAGTCCCTCTTTTCTTTCAAAAATAGGCACACCCAATAATCTGTGCTCTTATTGACTCTGATAAAGAAGCTATCTATTAACTCATTTCATTTGGTAATTTCAAACTGACTCTGGAACAGAATCACTCTTTGGAACTGACTCACTCTTGTTCCTTCCTTGAATCTCCTCAACCCCAGACTTTATAAGGGAACACGCACTCTCATCTCCTTCATCTTTCCATAGCTGATCTGTGCAGATTCTGGAGCCCTGTAAGGAAGAATCCTTAAAGGAATATCTTTTTTCTTTGTATTGAACCCTTACAAACCTCACGGAACATGGCTGGTCTCTTGTATTTAGATTGGTGCATCAATCCATAAAGGAAGAAAAATCAGGGGATAAGTTCACTGAGAAATTAATATGCCATGTTACAAATGTATTTTTTATTGACTCTGGGTAGGAATACCCAGAAAATTAGGAAAAAATAAGGGGCTTCTTGGAATTCATGAATTGCGTTTCTATGCAAAAGGAGAAGCCCATACCTCACAGCCTGAATGTATATAGGACCTCTGCTAGTACAGAACCTCTGCTAGCACAACTGGAATTTCCTATGTTCATTTTTCACTACTAGAAAAGAGCATATAGAATAGGGAAATGGTGAAACAGTTTCTGAACTTTATTATTTCCAATTTTGAAAGAGGGAAGACTCCCCCATCCCCAACAAAAGGAAAGTTGAAGAAAGACAGTATTTCAATAAAAGGGTTACTTACATTTTGTAAAGTAAATAGGGATGACCACTATTTACTTTAGAACTAGAAAGGGTCTTATAAAATATTTCGCTCAATCCCTCTATTTAAGAATAACGGGAAAAAGACCCAGAGAGGACTACTATCTGCTTCAGGTCAAAACAGCTAGAAGGTAGGAGATCGTGTGGAAAAGTGGAAAGAGTGTGGACATTGTGGTTGACTGTATGGATCTGAATCCTGCTCTTTAGTTACTAGTTGAATGGCTTTGGTTTCCTCGCAGTAAAGCAGGGTTAATAGCACCTGTCTCCTAGAATTGCTGTGAAATGAAAATTATGACTTGCGTAAAGTGCAAAGAAGAGTTCATGGCACAAAGTAAGTGCTTTCTTTTGACTCTAAGTCTTTTGCATGCACTGCACAATTAATACAACTGTCCAAAAAGATTCAAACACTTGTTCAATAAATGTGATTCTAAATAAAATAAATTGCATGCAACATTAAATGTTTTTCAAAAACATTGATGCAAGCAATACTCAGTCCTTTTTAGATAAAGTTAAATGTTCCACTTTTCTCAGTGATTTCAGCTATTTTCAGATACATGCAGCTCAGCACAACTAGATGACACAAGGGACATTTTATCTGCAATGCAGAGAACAATACAGAGATAATTTACATCAGAACTTGCCGTTAGCTCCATATGGCCTGTATTCATCATTTAGCAGGTTCAGTGCCCTATCTGTAAAGCTTCAGTGATCAGGGTAGAAATTGCCCACTTATTTATGCTTGGCTGGACTGAAAATACAGGGAAAGGAAGAGGTGAAGGGAAATGCCACTCCATCCAAGACTTGATCCTGGAGTTAGGAGTCCAGGATTAACACTGATTTTTCCTAGAGAGTATGCAAAAATGCAAATGACATGAGATGTACTATTTATAGGTTGCAATCATGCATGTTATTCCTGTCTGCCCCACAGAGGACTTGACTGTGGTTAAAAGCAGGGCTGTCTTCCTTTTGTTCAGCACAAAGCCTCACTTACACTGGGCAAGTGGGTGTTGGCAGCAATGTGTTATCATGATGTCTTAGAACTCGGTTTGTGTGAGCAACAGAAGTTACTCTCAAAAGTCAAATTAGGAATTGACCAACCCCCTTCCCGTGCCCCTCCCTCAGGTAGTGCGGGTAGAGAGAGAAGTACTGTTTCATCCTGTCCCTATTGAGAGTAAAGTGACAAAGTGTTCCCTTCTCCCCCTGGAGAGTCAAAGAATCAGTCCCTTTATACAAAAGATGTTTTGATTTTGATCCAATTTTTTTGCTTCAAAAGATTGTACAAATCTTTCAAGCTGGAAGAATCTGGTCTTTTATTCTTCAGTCATCACTATGATGTCAGAGATGGGAAAGAGGGAACTCCAAAGCCTAACTCCCTCCTCCCCACCAGAAATCATAATATTAAGAATAGTTATAGCTCTAGAATTCTAATACTGGAGCAAAGGGTGAAGCTACTTACAATCTCGGGAATATTAGGAAAAATTATAATCTTCCTTTTCTTTCCTTCTTTCTTTTTCTGTAGACTTTGTGGAAAAGGAGGCTAGAAAATGGGAACATGTTTTTCCTTTTAAACCGTTGATGAGCTTTAATACTTTCTTTAGCATTAAGAAGTATAACTTCTTGTTAAAAAGCATATTCACACCTGGTTGTGTCTGATGTTTGACAACAGTGGGCAAAAGGGGCTACCCCAAGGAGCTCGTATGCCAGTGCCTTTCTCTGTGTGCTTAAAATCAAGTCAACAGCTCCTAAAACTCAGTGGTTCATTTCAGGCTTTCAGAGAACTCCAGTCTTCCCCTTGTCTTTTCCACTGTGGCTTTCCCCCTCCTTGAGTGAAGAACCCATTATTCAACTTGCTAAAAAACTTTTTGTCCAGTAAAGGCTTTACCTATCCACCCACTTCAAAAATGGAGCTGAAGCAATGTTCAACTCTCTCTCCCTCCTTCCCAAGGAGTCATTCTCTCCCTGGCCTTCAAAGAGGAGTCTACTCTGGGTTTTAATACTTATTGTACCCTCCCTTTTTTATCCATTCCTACGTGACCAATGAGTTTCCAGGACCATTGCTTGGCTATTGTAGTTGCTCTTCTGAGGGCTTCTCTATCAGTGAACGGCAATGAGACCATTGACACTTGCATCTGAACAGCTATGCACATCAATGAACCCTCACAGTTTCTTTTATTACCTAAAATGACACTACTGTATAAGTTCCAATGTGTGTGCACTTATACTGATAAGGCCAGTCTGAGAACATTGGATCTACTTGTGCCAAGTGTCTTGGACTAAAGATCATCCAGACCTCAGAAATGCTTCTGATCTTAGAGATGCTTCATCCACATCCATGGTGGGCCTGAAGCGTCTGTTCATAAAAGGGCCAACTCAGGACTTCCAGCTGCCTGGATTTATAAGCTGTAGTAGTTTCCCAGCCATCCATGATGTCACCATACTGCTTAAAGCTCTGTTCTAGGAAAGTGGACATCTGTTGTTTTTTGTTTTTTTGTTTTTTTTCTGCCCAATATTCATTCCTCCTCCTTTCCTAGTTTTCCCATTTTCTGTCCATGCGGTTTAGGTGCTGATCAATCTTACCCATCTCTAGGCCTCCAGCGATTATTAAAGGAAGTGCACATGATCCACGCAAGTCAATGAAACCCAATTCTGGGTCTTCTGCTGGAACTGCTGGAAAGAGGTGCTATCTTTTTATGTTGGACTTGGAATTGGGAGAATATAAGTTTGGAGTTTCTGGAGGCCACCAAGAGAAGGGAATCCCCTGAGAATGAGGCCAAGTTGAGAGATACAGAAAGATCATGGGGGGTGGGATGGGAATGTTGTCTTGATATCATCTGAGTCCTTGGGCCCAGCCAAGCCTGAATTTTTCAATTGTGTTGTATTCATCAGCCAAAGGGGTGCTGATGCAAAGTACCAGAAGTCTGTTAGGTTTTATAAAGGGTATTTATTTGGGTAGAAGCTCATAGTTACCAGGCCATAAAGCGTAAGTTACTTCCCTCACCAAAGTCTGTTGCCATGTGTTGGAGCAAGATGGCTGCTGACATCTGCAAGGGTTCAGGCGTCCTCTTCCTCTTCAGCCTCCGTGGTGCCAGCTTCTTCCAATATTAGCTGTAGGCTGACATAAGTCTTGTCTCTCTCCTGGGGCTTGTTTCTCTCTTGGCTTAGTTGCTCTGTTCTCTCCACAAGGTCAGCGGTAGACTGTCAGGCTCTCTCTCTTGCCAGGGCCTCTGCTGTGTCTATGGAGCCATTTCTATTCCTGTGTTCTTCTCCTGTGTGTTTACTTCCCAGGACTCCAGCTCCAAAACTCCAGCATCAAAACTTCAAATAACTCCTCTGCCATGTAGTTTTCTCTGTTAGTCCCCACCCACCATGGGGCTGGGACTCAACATCTTACAGACATAGCCCAATCAAAGCCTTAATCATAATTTAATCAAGCAAAAGTGAAACCTCTGAATCCAATACAATCTAATATGCCCAGATTATTAGAGGAACAGACCACTTTACAAACGTAATCCATTATCTATTTTTGGAATTCATAAACAATATCAAACTGCTACATATGTGAACCAATAAATTCCCTTTGCTTAAATCAGTTTGAGATGGGTTTACTGGCATTTGTAACTGAAAGCATCTTTATTTTATTTTTTATTTATTTATTTTTTTGAAAGCATGTTAACATACCATTGTTTCTTTTGGTCTTCTCTCTGTCTTCTACTTTTTGCTCAGTGGATAGTTGCAATTTTTGTTCTTGTGTGTTTAATTTATTTGTTTAGCTCCCTTATAATGGTGTTGGGGTGCTTTACTTCAATGTCAATGAAAAAAGTGTGCAGTGCTGTTGCTACTCTTGTACTTCCACTTGGAGAGGTTACAGTTAGTTAGTGATGAAATTGTTACCAAAAATACAGCAATGTTTTGTTCTAGAGTCAGGCAGTATAGCTGCCTAGAAGGTCAGAGACCATCATAACTCATGACAGGCCTATGACCTAGTTAAGAGCTTGATACCATGCTGGTACCATCTGTCGGTCAGATTCCTAAATGTCAGGATGGCCTTCTTGATTTATTTCTAGACTGTCAATCAATTTATCACATGCTTTATTCAAAATACAATCCAATGACATCTCATTCTAGGTTGAATATAAGATTTTCTTAGTGCAAGCTAATATATGACTGTGGTTTTGTAGCTGTTATGAAAACAACCGTTCACAGATGGTTACAATGAACAAAAAAACAAAGTGGAAAATAAGGCTATTAATCCAAAGGCACCGAAAAAGCTCCTTCTTAGCAATTCCCAAGCAAGGCAGAAGAGAATGACAACAATCACCACCTAGACAGCATCCCACCCCTGCTGACAGCTGAGAACACACACTTTTTATGACACACCCTACCAGAGAATCAAAGGTTCTTAGAATTGGAGGGGCCTCTGCTATCATAGAGCTTGTTTTCACTCAGGTTGCAGATATGCCCTCCACATCCCTCCTAAATGGCAGTCCAGCTTCCTTCTGAATATCAGAATATCTCCAGGGATTGAGTATCTCTGCCCTTAGAAGTCTCTGATTTATGGAACATACTCCCTTATGCTGAACCACAGCCTCCCTTCCTATAAATCTGAAGCATTAGAATTTTATTTAAGGGAACTTAGAGATCATTAAATTCAACAACTTCATTTTATGCCCAATACTCTGCTTTCTGGTAACAAAAGTAAATCTAATCATCCCCTGTATAATGACCCTTTCAATACTTTATGGCAGCATTTGTGTTCTTCCCATCTCATTTTTTTTCTCTGGGATAAATATGCCCAGGTACTTCACCCCTTCCTTTTCTTAGCCAAGTTCTTTGAGATGCTACCCTGATTCCCTGTCCTCTAATTCCCCCTTAGTATATGATACAGTCTCCCTCTATATCCCACAACCATTCACACAGAAGCTAAGTATTTCCTTCTGGGTATAAAACTGAAGGCAAAAAAGCCCATTTTCTTTTTTCTTTTTTTTTTTTTTTAGTATTTTATGCTCATAATAGTTCTAGCCTCCCAAGAACAACAGGGTTGGTCAAAGTTTCTGGCAAAGCCAGAGTTTCTACAAATAAATTTGTCAGACTTCATCAAGCCTGTCAACAGCACATAATTGTGCAGTTAGAAGGCAATTCAGCAGTTACTTGGACCACTGCCTCATTTCAGTGATGCTATCTTATGTGTATTCAGTTTTTAAAAATACTTTATAAAGTAAAATTTCATACACATTATCTTATTTGAAATTCTCAACCAGCCTGGGAAGAAAACAGGGCAGTGTGTTATTTTCTCCACTTTGCAGACGAGGCTCAAGGACTCCCGAAGGTTAAAACTAGTTAGTAGTAGAGGTGATACTCAAGTCCATGTCTCCTGACTTTCAGCCTACTATTTTTTTTTCTCTATAGCCACTGTCCTTTGTCACTAAATAGCCGCACATTCCCCTAGGCAACCCTACTGCATGAGCAGTTCTAAGACAGGATACAGGTTTAAGACCTGCCACCTTTCTGCTTTTACCTTGTGGCCCATTGCTGGAATAATCTAGGTCTGACTACTAGAGTTCAGTGCTTTCTCACTAGACTCCAAGGCTTCACTCCTGCTCCCTTCTGTTTTAAGCAAATCCAGTTCTGAACTCAGCAAACACGGGGGCAATGTTGGAAGCACTAATAATTTTCAAGAGCCTGCCTCCCCTCCTCCTGGCCCCCACACCTCACAATCCATTGTTGGGAACCAGGTATGCAGTTTGCCAAGCGTTGCAAGAAAAGGAAAAAAATAGTTTTAAGGCCTAAACTAATAAAGAATAATGATGGAGAAGGAAAATGACTCTGACAGTGAGGGACTCTCCATGTAGAATTTGGGATTTACCCCACTCTCTTTCCCTTTGCCCTGGTGTAACTTTGCTTATCTTCAGATTCAATAGCTTGAGGAAAATGTAGGTATGGAGCAGTGTCTGGGATGTGGGTAAAGCCAAGGAACACTGAAAATGAGAGGGGAGGAGCTCTGCATCTACCTGGGCACAAGATTGTTCTGGGCAGGCTTTTGATAAATCTCCAGCTAGGAATACAATTTTCTTTCCCATTTCATGATCTCTCCCTAACCCAGGAAAAGAGTTCAAAAAGGAGAAGACACAAGGCTGGAAGATGCTTTCCTTTTAGATTCTTCCTCCTTGGTGGATTAAACATACAAATCTCTCACTTGGATATCAGCATTTGGGGAGAAAGGTTTCCTCAACTCCTTTTACTTGAATTTGAATCAGGATAGTGGAAGAGGGTGTTTTGGGGGGATTAATATGACACTCGGTGTACTCTGGACAAATGCTCAGGTGATGCATGCCTTGCCCTCTTGCCTTGGGTCTGCCAAGCTGAAAATACAGCTCAGGACTCAGCTTAGCTGTAGGTAGTTTTAACTCTAGGCCTCTAGACAGGGTTGGCACAATATATTTTGCTGGTGATGGTTTCGGGTTTAGCCCTGATATCTAGTTGTACATAATTTAATGATCCAAATCCTTGTATATATGTGACTAACACCAATTTATATAGAGTAATTTTTTTTTTGCAATATGATTTTAGATTTATACTAAGAAATTTTTTCTTAAGTATTTTTATTGGCTGTTGAAATTTAAAATATATAGTTTTCAATACTAAAGGGGCATGTGGTTTACTAAGATCCCTGGTTCAGATACTAGCTACCTACTAGGATCTTAGGACAAGATACTGGATTGTTAGGAGAACCACTCCTGGGGGTGGGGGGGGAAATACATAATATAGATAGAAAACAAAAGTAATCTAAGGGGAAAATGTGGATACTAGAGTAATTAAATTGGTTAGTCAAGGAATGATAAAGGCCTAAAGTTTATTAGGTACATTTATCAGTGATATAAAATTTTGGGGGGATAAGGAAAAACCTCAACTTGGCTTTAGGGAGAAGTTATGGTATTGTCAAGCTCTTCATGCTTAGATGAGTTATAAAAACAGCAGAATCTGCCAAGAGGTTTCTGGATTCCTGAAGTGACTGAGAAGTATGATATTGATATCATTGTTTATCAATTTTCTAATATTTGGGGATCAATTAAACCAGTTTGAATTTTTGTGGGAGGTCAAATAAAAAAGGGATACCATTTGGATATGGCTTTGTTTTCAGAAGATGGGGCTTGGAGTACAGGCTGTACCTTCCTAGCTGAGCTGCCTCTAAGACTCAGTCTTCTTCTCTGTATTAAAATGAGTCTAATATTAAGTATGTTGGAACTCACATACACTAATGCATATGAATACACTTTGCAAACTCTAAAGTGCTAATTACTATTTTTATCATTCTTCAATGCTGGTCTCAGGTTACAAAACAAAAGGGGAAAAATACAACATATCCTACTCTGTCATGGGAGTGAAAATGCTTTTACTTTGTTTCTTCCTTCTTCGTTTAAATATTTGAAAAGCTTTGCCCAAAAATTATTATGACTTTGTCCTTTGAAGTCTTCTGTACTTGATGTCCTTAGGCCCTTAAGATCATGTTGTGAACTGAGAAAAGTAATGGCTATTATAGACTTGCCCACCTATAACTTAAAGGAGCAAGTTACAGATCCTGGCCATAGTTCTTGGGAATTTAAATTCCACTCTACTGGTGGGAGACCATGTTTTTTGTTTTTGTGTTTGTCAGTTTTTTAAAGCATTTTGAAGCAGTGTGGTTTCTGCCTGCTCTTTCAACAAGCTTTCAGCTGTTTGGGCTTGTGTGACTTGAATAACCACTAGAAAACAAACATGACGGATCCCATGTGGGAATTTCCCAACCGCACAGTCCCATAGAATCATGGCTGGTGTGTCAGAGACATGGGCTAACCCAAAGCTTCATTTACATCAAATAAAGTCATTCAGAGTAAATCAAATAAAGGTAACTATTGACACTACTATTGGCCACTTTTGAAATGTTATGAATTCTTTAAGGAATATGGCAACAGAGTCAGCAAAATGTATGAAGTATAGATAGCACAATGTCAGTTCTTCTCTCTCAGTAGTTACCAGGCAGGAAACCAATATGAATAACTTTTAGTAACCAAACTAAATATTATTTTACATCTGTGTCTGCAATGATATCTTACTATTTGCTAAGGTTTACTTGAAGGCAATCATCACATTATGAACCATACAGTGATTAACCATGGTGTAAAGCTTATAATAAAGTATTCATGAAATTATATTCCAGGGAAGATTTATAACTGTGCTTTTTTTAAAACAAAATTTTTATTGAAGTATATCATTCATACGAGAATATATATATAAACAATAAGTGTACAGCAAAATTTGTAAATTAACAAAACAAACATACATATCATCATACAAGGTGTGTATGATACATTTCTCCACCATCAACACCTTGCCTTGTTGTGAAACATTTGTTACAAACTATGAAAGAGCATCATCAAAATATTACTACTAACTATAGACCATATCTTACATTTGGTATATTTTTCGTCCAACCCACCCAACTATTAACACCCTATATTAGTATTTTATATTTGTTATCGTTCAGGAGAAAACACTCATTTATGTTTTGTTAACCACAGTCCATCATACAACACTGGATTCCCTGTGTTATACAGTTGCATGCTTTGTACCATCCATTCAAAGTTTATACTCAGTGGCTCTCATTTTCATCACATAGTTGTGCTGTCATCACCTCGAGCAATTTTAGAACTTTTTCATTACTACAAAAAGGAAAAATCTCATACCCCCATATACCCTATTGTTGTCCCTTAGTATTGAAATAATATCTTCTTGCCATTGCTGCAAATATTACAATCTGTTAACTACCATCCATGTTACATTAGTTGTAATTTTCCTGTGTATCACCATATTCTTAAAGCTTTGTAATAGAAGAACATTTTTATATTTATACTATTAACCACAATCTTCATCTACCATCAAAACCACCATGTTATGTTCCCTAGTAATCTAGTTTCTAGCTTCTCTAGTTTCTTTCAATTGACATTTATGTCCGCAGACGACTCCCTTCAGCCGCACATTTATAAATCAGCAGTGTTAGTTATATTCACTATAATGTGTTACTAGCAACTCTATTCATTTCCACACTTTTACAGTTAACCTTATTAATAATGCTATGTACATTAAGCACCAGCTCCCACTGTCAACAAATATTCTTTCTCCTAGTAACCTATAATCTAGAGTTTACCTCCATGAATTTACTGATCGTATTTAGTTCATATTAGTGAGACCATACAATATTTGTCCTTTTGTGTCTGGCCTATTTCACTCAACATATTATCCTCTAGGTTCATCCATGCTGTCATATACATCTCAATTTCATTTCTTCTCACAGCTGAATAGTATCCCATTGTATGTATATACCACATTTTGTTTACCCATTCATCAGTTGATGGACTTTGGCTAGTCCCATATTTTAGCAGTTATGAATAATGCTGCTATGAACATCTGTGTGCAAATGTTAGTTCGTGTCCTTGCTGTCAGTTCTTTTGAATATATTCCTAGTAATAGGATTGCTGGATCATACAGCAGTTCTATATTCAGCTTCTTGAAGTATTGCCAAACTGTCTTCCACAAAGTCTATACCATTCTACATTCCCACCAATAGTGAAGTAGTGTTCCACTTCCTTTCCAGCACTTGCAGTTTTCTGTTTTTTTAATGGACATTCAATAAGGTGTGAAATGGTATCTCATTGTAGTTTTGATCTGCATTTCCCAAATAGTTAGTGATGTTGACCATTCTTTTTCATGCACTTTTTGGTCATTTGTATTTCCTCTTTGGAGAAATGTCTATCCAGATTGTTTGTCTGTTTTTCAGTTGGGTTGCTTGTCTTTTTATTGTTGAGTTGTATGATCTCTTTATATGGATATCAAACTCTTATCGAATATGTAGTTTCCAAATATTTTCTCCTATTGAGTAGGCTGCTTTTCTACTTTTTGACAAAGTCTTTTGAAGAACGAAAGTGTTTAATTTTGAGGAGGTCCCATTCATCTATTTTTTCTCTCATTGCTCATGCTTTGGGCATACGGTTTAAGAAACTACCACCTACCACAAGATCTTGAAGATGTTTTCCTACATTTTCTTCTAGGAGTTTTATGGTTGAAGGTTTTATATTTAGTCTCTTGATCCATTTTGAGTTAGTTTTTTTATAAAGTGAGAGATAGGGGTTCTCTTTCTTTCTTTTGGCTATGGATATCCTGTTCTCCCAGCGCCATTTGTTGAATAGACTGTTCTGGCCCAGCTGGGTGGGCTTGACAGCCTTGTCAAAAATCACTTGCCCATATATATAAGGTCTATTTCTGAGTTCTCAGTTTGGTTCCATTGGTCAATCTGTCTATCTTTATGCCAGTACCATGCTGTTTTTTTGTTTTGTTTTGTTTTGTTTTGTTTTGTTTACCACTGTAGCTAAGTAATATACTTTAAAGTCAGGAAGTGAGAATCCTCCAACTTTGTTCTTTTTTAAGACATTTTTGGCTTCTTACCCTTCCAAATAAATTTGATAGTTGGCATTTCCATTTCTGCAAAAAAAGGCTGTTGGGATTTTTATTGGGATTGCATTGAATCTATAAATCAGTTTGGGTAGAATTGACATCTTAATGATATTTAGTCTTCCAGTCCCTGAACACAGAATGTCCTTCCATTTATTTAAGTCTTCTTTGGTTTCTTTTAGCAATGTTTTGTAGTTTTCTGAATACTATAAATGTGCTTTTTAAAAAGGGTAGATCTAGTTTGGCTTGCTTCATTTAATGAGCTTTCCTCTTACCTGAATTTAAACCCAAAGATTCTCAGGATAAAAAGACATCTCTCCATGGGTTCTTTCCCTCTAGCTGGGATTTTTGCAGCATTGGAAGGTTTTTCTTGGTTGCATTTCAAGGAACAGAAGAAATATCCTATTTTTTTTACCTTGGCTTTTTCTTCCCACGTTCTGACTTTGCCAAAAATATAAGCACATTATTGGATTTTTCTCTAGGTTTCAAGATTACCTCAAAGCCTTTTTAACAGTATCCTTAAGGGCACTCATCCATTTTCTCTGGTTGGAGTCAGGAGGTGACCACCTTCAGTAGAACAATGAAAAAACCTGGAGTACCTTAAGGGCCATGACTTGAACAGGTGGGCACTTTTAAATAATTTACTAAGAGGCATCCTGCAGGGACAGACAAATTACACAAAGGTTCTTCTTCCTTGGACAGATGCAACTTGCACTAAGGTTCAGGGTCAGTGAAGCACGGCTAGATTTCAGCCCGAATTTGCCCCCAGCAGGGCACCTTTGCACAGTGCAGAAACCAGACAACCCCGCGGGGCACCCTGGGGGACAAGTTCACTTGTAACTCCTCCTTCCCCATGCATACCTGAGGACTTAGATATCTGAAAATGTTCTGCAAGCATCATTTCTTCAGTACCAGGAATGTCTCCAATTTCTGCCTCCCAGGCTTCCTTCAAATGTTCACTCTCTTCTGGTCTCAGTAGTTCTCTCCATCCCACTGAAGTAAACCCAAGTTCTCTCTCAATGCCCAGAGATACTAAAATTTTTTAACTGAGACCACCTTAGGTAGGGCAAAAGACTCTAAGACTCACATACAGCAGCCCTTCCTGCTTTTTTAAAGAATTTCTGCATAGAAACAAACTGTTGCCATGCAAACACATTATCTGGGGATTATGTGAATATCTGCTTTTTGCAATAACAGTGGATGACTTTTATGTGTACTGCAATACAGAAAACTTATAAGCCATAAATTTTGTTGACCTATATAGGCATCACTACCCCACTGTATGGTTAACCAAACAATCTACCTCAAGCAAAGTAAATGACCATGGAAATACTTTAAGAGTACTTAATTAAAGAACAGGAATCATAGACACTGACAACCACAACCAACTCAAGACAGCACCGATACTGATAACAAAGAAAAAACTTCCTGGAAATTGAGGCTATTTCAATAATCTGCCCATGCATGTTTAGAGTGGGAGCTTTGCAAATATTGCCAAGCATTGTCTGGTGGCCAGGTTAAGTCCTCAGTAATTCTAGTTAAGTGATAAATTTTTGTTTATGAATGTCAAATATTACTAACCCCTAACAACTCAGCAGTATATTAGTAAGGACCTCTTAGGCACACACAGATATAGACACACACACAATGGAAATCTAGGGTATCAAGGATCATTTGCTTGTAAGATCCAAAGAAAAGACTTGTATTTTGGGATCAGTTGGTGGAACATCAGGAGGATGTTCATGGCCTACCAGTTGGCTGTAGTCCATACCTTGAAAATCACTGGGTTAGGTGGTTGGCTTGGCTTTTGCTTCAGCTTCTCAAGATGTTGGATTACTTTTCCTTTTTCACACTCTGCTCCTGAAGGGGCATCCTGATTTTGTGCCCTAGCCAGTTCCCCAGTGCTGCTCTGGTCTGGACCTCCAAATCCCAGTCTCTAGTCTGGGAGGGAGGATCAGACATTACCCACTAACTGGGAAGACTCCCAGTCACCACCCTGAAGCATTTGTGATGCCATAATGGGGGGCTTTTTGTGAGACATGGGGGAGGGAAGTCAGAAGACCTGATTAGAGGCCACTTCTGCCTTACCGGCTGTTTGACACAACTGACACTTAGCTCAGATTTCTCCTGTATGAAATGGAAATAATAATACTAACCTCATAGGTTTCTTGTGAAGATCAAACAAGATCATGTAAGTGATAAAGCACTGTAAAATATAGATTCACTTATAAAGATAATAAGTATTATGTTGCAGAGAGGTAATGGTCATGGAAACATCTGGATTTTCTATTTACAAGTTATAACTAACATTAAAATTGTCATGATGTGAAAGAATGACAAACAATACAGACTGTCAACTTCATGGTCAAATGCAAGAAGACCCCACAGACCCCAGTCTATTGAGAAAGAGTTGTGAGTTCCTGATTCCACAATCCTGGAACATAGTATTAGGAGAAGTACGTGTCTCAATGGTCCTGAACCTCATTTTTCTTTTTCTCATGGCTTGAAGATCAGGATTTATTTAGATTAATTCCAAACATTAGGAATGAAGGACTTCTCCATTTTACTCAAGATTAGGAGCTCCTAGGAGGACAGCAGCTGAAGAATGCTAGGAATTCTGCCCTCCACCCAGCCAGGAATGTGTCCTACTTGGGGCACTTAGCAGGAATGTGAAGGCTGCTGGATAAGGCCTAAGGCTTATGGTGTGGGAAGGAGCCCTCCAGAACTAGACTTTCCTCAAGATCCCTCAGAAGCTGCTAGTAGGCTGATTGCAGAGGCGAGAGCTGGTGATGGAGCACTAACCTCTTCAGCACTTGAGTTAGTAGATGTCTTCGCCGGGAAAGTTTGACTGAAACAAGGATGCAGTAGTGCTTTCAGTCTTTGGGGAAATCACAGACTTTGGAATCAACACAAATGGAGGTTTGGACATCTATTCTACCACATACAAGTTAGCTGTGTGACCTGCGCAAGGTACTCTCTGAGAGTAGGTTTCTCCATCTATAAAATGCCAGTAATAATAGTACCTACTTAATATTTTAGGTAATCTAAGCACCTCTTAAAATATATGTATATATATAACATTTTTGTAAGCAAATACACATATATGCACATATATTTATATATCATTTTGCAAATGTTTGTATGTATTGTGAGAATTTTGATTTTTACCCATGATAAAAAAAAAAAAAGAAAAAAAAAATAGTACCTACTATTATGGTTCTTGTGAGGATTGACTAAAATAATGTACATAAAACACTTAGCATAGCTCCTCTCCATGAATTTGGACTCTAAAGCCTATTTTTACAAGACCAGCTTTCAAATAGTCTCAATACCCTGAATTTATTCAAAGTGTTACCTTGTACAGCATGTGTTCATATGTGTTACCTCTTTTTAACCACATTAAGCAATAGTGTGAACTTGAGCCAGTCTAACTGCTCTCACTCTGGTGCGCATGGGAGTTTGGAAGACGCTATTGTCAGAAGTCAAAGAGAGCCTCAAAAGCTTCAGAGATTCTGATAGATGAGGTTGCCCGTGAAGGGCACCTGGAGTAGCCAGGCTACCTACCTGATCCCCTTATGCCAGGGTCTCAAAGTTTAACCTGAGTTGGGCAAGGTCTTCCCTGCCCCAAGCCCTTAGCAGGGTTCTCCTTGCCTGCTGTGTTGCTTCTGTCAGCCTTCCTGGGGGCTAGGCAAGGAAGGCAGAAGTCTGTTCATCTTAGCCCCTGCCTGTTCATATCAGCACTCCTGGAATGATGTGGTTCCACAAGCTGACCTTGGCTCTGGGCATTCCTGAAGCCATGTCCCTGCGCCTCTTCCCTGGACCCTGAATCTAGATTGCTATAACCAGACTGGATCTGTTTTGTCCTTTTAAAGACTTGGTCTTGGATTTCAGCCTCCTCCTGGGACAGTGGGGATGGGGATGGCAGCTCCTCTGACGTGTTTCCTGAAGTGTCTGTGAGCTTCCTGACAACTGTTTCTCCCCAAGCTGGTTCCCTGTAATCAGCCACACATTTGATCCTGGACCATGAAGCTCCAAGTTTCGCTGGGAGCAAACTTATCTCTCCACTGATTGCCTTAATACTTCCAGGCTGACTCCTGCATAATGCCATCTACCTCACATCCATAAATCTAAGGGAAATTTCATCATTTACTAGTAGAGACGGCATACTTATTTCTAGGGAAAAATATGCAAGACCACTGCTTTTATTGACCTTCTGAATTCATAAGAGCATGGTTAGGCTCCAGCCTGAGGCAAGGTGGGACCACAGCAATCTGAGTTGGCAAGGAGGCTGTTGAGAGAAGGGAAGACAGAGTTCTGGAGGGGGGCAGGGTTCAGGAAGGGGTTTGGAAGAACCATTCTCCATGAAAGTTTAGACCTGGGGCAGCTCTCTTGTTACTATGGCCTTTTGTTGGTGCCAGGCAGGGAGTATCCCAAGGTGTGACCAGAAGTAGGTAAAGGGGGTGAATGGAAGATTGCCTACATGTGGTCAAGCCCACCCAGAGACTGGTTGTATGGGAGCAGGGTCCAGCCCTAGGGAAGCCTGGATGGCTAAAGAGAAGTCTCCAAGACTCCAGTCACTAAGCTAAGGTTCAGAGCACTGTCAAGAATTCAAGACACCTTTAAAATATCTAATAGGGAAGCAGATGTAGCTCAAGTGGTTGGGTTCCCATTTACCATATGGAAGGCCCGGGTTCGATTCCCGGGGCCTCCTGTTGAAGGCAAGCTGGCCCATGAGGCGCAGTGAGCTGATGGCCCACGTGGTGCGGTGAGCTGGTACAGCAAGATGATGCAACAAAGGGAGACAGGCAGGCACAGAAAAATGCACAGCAAATGGACACAGCGAGCACAAGCAGCAGGAGGGGGATAAATAAATAAAAATAAAATAAATCTTAAAAAAAATATATATATATATCTTATAGCATCAGGTAAATGTATGCCTGACATGGAAAGCCACCTTGAGCACCAGTCTATATTTTTTACTCAAGCACCTTCTCCTGGAGATTTGTTTCCTTTGCATTCCACTCATGACCATGTTTCAGTTACTGCCCCTTCTAAATGGTTTAGACATACTGTAGCTGCCTTCAGCTTTGCCCAGCAATCATCCTCTGCCCCACTCTACCTTTTGCCTCTTATCTAGGAATATAATGTTTATTCTAGAGATGTTGCACATGGTCCAAAAACCATCATTTTCTCCTCAAATCTGCTGCTCCTTCAGCTTTCCCTGTCTCACTGACTGGCATCATCAACCTCCATTTTCCAAAGCTGGAAACCTGAGGTTTATCATAGACTCCTTTCACCTCTTTATCTACTATGTGCATGTATCACTATGGAGTTATCCAATCCCTTTTCCACCATGACTACGGATTATGACAGACATCACTGGTGTTTACCAATATCCAATACTTCTTTCTTTTCAGGATATATGAGAGAGTACACTTCCCAGCCCACTTCCAGTTAGGCAGGACCTTATTATTAGTTTGTCCCGATGAAATGTGAATGAAAATCCATGCATTATTTCTGGGTTAAGGTAGTGAAAGCTTTTTCTCAATTATCTTTACCTGAAACATCTCTCTACTATTGTTGTATTGAATGCAGAGGTCTTGTGTTGAGATGGTAGATTCACCATATCAAAGCAGCCTGGATAACTGAGTCATGGAAAGCAGCTACCTTGGCAAGATGCTTGGACCTTGTGACAGTTTGAAGTTCTTTTATGTATCCCAAAAAGAAAAAGATTATGTTTTTTAACTAATCCATTCCTATGGATGTGAGGCATTTTTGATTGGACTACATCAGTGAGGTTTGAGCCAGCTTGAGTCTCCACCCTCTTGCTGGGTCTGATAAAAATGGAGACACAGAGAGAGACACACAGGAAAAGGGAGATCTGCCATTTTGACCTGGCCATGTGAAAGAGAAGACTCCAGGTTCATCTATAGCTGCAGAAAGGCAGAGAAGCCCAGAGAGACTGAGGGAGGAGGCCTGGAAGGAGACAAGCCCTATGCCTGGTTGCCCACAGCTGAGCTCCGGGAGATGGTAAGCCCAGAGGGGAAGGCATGGACCTCAGCAGAGATGGGTGGCCATCTTGCTTCGCCATGTGGCCGGACACCAGGATCAACAGTAGCTGACTCTGGTGAGAAAGCACCTCTGATGATGCCTTGATTTGGACATTTCATTACCTCAGAACTGTAAGCTTTTACCCCAAATAAATACCCTTTATAAAAGCCAACCCATTTCTGGTATTTTACATTGGCAGCCCTTTGGCAAACTAAGACAGACCTGAAGTCAATGCTGCGTGAGAAAAGAAATAAACTTTTCTGTTAAGCCACTGAGATGTGGGGATCATTTGTTGCTGTAACATTATCTAATCAATTCTGACTAAAACAATCACTAAGGTCTGATCATTTTACCACTTCATATTCCTTGAATCAACACGTTCCCTCCAACACCTCTGATGCTCCAGCTCATGACCTCAACATCTCCCCAACAAGCTTAAGGAAAAGCTTAAAAAATGGTCTCCTTGCCTCCAGTTTGGCCACCCTGAGGCTCACCCTCCAAACAGGCACCAGAGCAGTCTTTGTATAACTCAGATTCAACCACCTATCTTAGTTACTCTACTTCATTGATGCCCCGTTTCTGACATGATGGGTAGTGTGGCATAATAGTTCTCCACTCTAGCCAGTCTCATCTCCCGTCTTCTTCTCACATTTTATGGCTGGAAATACTGAAATGTTTGTAATTTCATGAATAATACATATTTCATGTTTCCGTGCTTTTGCTCATGGCGTTCCATTTACTTAAAGCATCTTTATACACTTTTCACCTCTTTTACCTTATATGCCTCTTCTAGATAACTTCTTATTCTTCAAGACTAGATTCTAATACCATCTTTTCTGGGAAGGCTTCCTGCTAGATTTAGCATCCCTCCTCCATATTCTCACAGTATCATCTGCACATCATTGACCACATTATATTGAATCTGCTTATGGGTCTCTCTCCCCTATGAGACTATAACCTTAGCTGGGTCAATGTTTGACACATGGTACATGCTCAGTTGTAGGAAATGAAAAAGTAATGAGATTCAGTGGTGGTGTGGACTCTCAGGGCTCATCCTTGGACACTGGACTCAGGATGGTGGGCTGTGAAGTAGACTTGAAACTGCAGCCTGAGACCTCAAGAACTCTGATAGGCCTACAGGTCTGGTTTCATGCCAAGCTTACCAAATGGTGGGTACAAGGTAGGAATTATGAACTTTCTGTGTTAGTCGAGATTGGCTCAAGAGCAGAAGGGACCTTACACTGAATTGGGACCATCAATAGACACTACTTTGAGAATCCAAATAAGGTAAAGGCAGAGGAAAGAAGATGGGATCTAATATAACCTTATAAAAATTATTGACACTCTTCATAGATAGGGCTGAGGCAGAAAATACACAATTTAGCTTTCTTAAACAATTACAATAATAAATAGCTATTATTTATTGAACACCTACTACATGACATTGAACTAGGTGCTTTACATATATTGCCAAGTTTATCAAGTTTTCACCTTCAAAATGAGATGATTCATAGTTAAAAATGGTGGTCATCTTTACTAGGAAGATATCCAGAAGAACTGAAAACAGTGACACAAACAGACATTTGCACACTGATGTTCACAGCGGCCAAAAGATGGAAACAACCCAAGTGTCCATCAACCGATGAATAGATAAAATATGGTATATACATACAATGAAATACTATGCTGCTGTAAGAAGAAATGAAATTGGGACATATATGGTAATATGGATGAACCTTTAGGACATTACCCTGAGTGAAATAAACCAGACACAAAAGGACAAACATTGTATGGTCTCACTAATATGAATTAAATATGAAGAATAAACACATGGAGTTAAAACCTAGACTATAGATTACTAGGAGATAGGATTAGGGCTGAGAAGGGGTACCAATGATTAATATATGTAGAATTTTCAATTAGCTTGACTGTAAGAGTATAGAAATGGATAGTGTTGATGGTAACACATTATAATGAGTATAACTAACATGGCTGGTTTATACATGTGAATGTGGCTGAAAGGGGCAGTCCAGGGATGTAAATGTCAATTGAAAGAAAGCTAGAGAAAAATATAGGGACTGAATAATATAGTGAACCCATTGGTGAATGAGGATTGTTATTAATAGTACAAATACAAGAATGTTCTATGAACTAGAACAAATGTGTACATCACCATTATCAGATGGTAGGAATATGGTGATGGATTGAGAAAATATAATTAATGTAACTTATGGACTACAGTTAACAGCAATATTGTAATATTCTTGCTTCATTGTCAAAGAAGGTATTGGATCAATGCTAAGGGTCAATAATAGGGGGAATGGTATTTTTTTCTTTTGGACTAAGGAAAACGTTCAAATATTTACTGAGGCAAGGACTGCACAACAATGTGATGAAAGTGAGAGTCACTGAGTGTACACTTTGGATAGATTGTACATGCAAGATACTGTATAACACAGTGAACCATGTGGTGAAAGATGGACTGTAGTTAACGGTACAAATATGAGTGTTTTCTCATGAACTATAATAAATGTACAATATTGATACACAGTGTTAATAATAGGGGATATGGAAAAAAATATATCAAACGTATGCTACAGACCATCATTAGTGGTAATATTCTGATTATGTTTTTTTTATAATCCGTAACAAATGTTCCACAATATAAGGTGTTGGTGGAAGGGTGTTGTATGGGAATTCTGTACATTATACATGATTGTGTTGTAAGTTTATTACAACTTCTCTAATAAAAAATATATTTTAAAAAGAATTACATACATTTAAATGAGGGAAAAATATAGTGAAATCCTCAAACTTCACTAATGACTACAAATGTTGTCTCCCCGCCACCTCACCCCAGTTCTCTGGATTTCCCCTTCACATGCTTTATTCTGAAGTGAAGCTTTTAATTGAAGCTGTGTATAGTACTGGAGCATGTAATATTGATATTCCTAACGTTGAATTTGCTTTAGCTATATATATCCACCATATCCCAAAAACATTTTGTCTGGTTGGATCTATGTTGCCTCCCTTATATGCAACAGATAATTTTTTTCATTGTACTTTTTTTTTTTTTTTTTTATTGTGGGTAAAAATCAAAATTCTCACAATACATACAAACATTTGCAAAATGATATATAAATATATATGCATATATGTGTATTTGCTTACAAAATTGTTATTTATATATATATATACATATATTTTAAGAGGTGCTTAGATTACCCAAAATATTACACGGAACCCACTGGGATTCCCATGTTGCCCACCTCCCACACCTCCCACCACATCCCACACAAACATCTCCCACAAGTGTGGCCCACCACCCTCAATGAACTTACACATCCTGGAGCCTTGCCACCTGTAAAAACTTTAATCAGGATATGAGAATTTTTTTCATTGTGTGTAAAATTTTTGCTTCAACTGAGAGTATATTTCTTTTTTTCTTTTTTTTTTTTAATAAAGATTTTTATTTATTTATTCATTTATCACCCCCTTGCTGCTTGTGCTCGCTGGGTCAGCTAACCACGCCGTGCGGGCGGGCTTGCCTTCACCAGGAGGCCCCGGGAACTGAACCCGGGGCCTCCCATATGGTAAACGGGAGCCCTACTGATTGAGCCACAGCCGCTTCCCTATATTTCTTAATGATACCGATCATACCAGAGGAAAATATTATTTTCAAATAATGAAATAAATTCATCATATTTTCAAAGTGAAAAAAAAATGGTGGGCATATCCTTGAATCCATAGGCTATAACCATTGTAAAAAGTAAGACTTCATAATGAGTTTGGTGGAATACAGTATTTATACCAAGCTTAAAGATGATGCATTATGGAACTAGAAACTTATAATAGTTTGGTCCTCTGTTCTTCTTAGAAACTTCTAACTCAATAGGCTTGGCTCTTATAGAAAACTAAGTATGTATTGTACATTCAGCAACAGAGCTGTTGGCTGATTATGCCTAAACATCAACAAGATCTTGTCCCAAGGTCTGAAGAGAATCTTTATTATAGAAAAACATGACTAGCAGTTAAGAGCACAATCATCCATTTTCTGGAATCTAACCAGGCAACATCAGGAGACAGTCAAATGTCCACTTGGAGGTGGAGTGGACATCACCATCCCAAACTCCTCAGGATTGGGAAAAGAGCTACGGACTAGAGTGGACTTAATGGTATTCTGTTGTAGACATAATGTGATTCAAGCAATGGAAGAAATTACAACAGTGAGGTGGAACCAGGGGCCACTGGATGATTTTGGGGAAGGGAAGGGAAAAGCAGTTGTAATACAGGTGTTTTTTCAGGACTTGGGAATTATCCTGAGTAACATTACAACGACAGATATAGGGCATTTTACATCAGCATATACCATGCAGAACTGTGTGGGAAAGAGTGTGGTCTACAATGTGAACTATGGTCCATGCTTAGTGGCAAAGCCCCAGGATGTGTATATCCATTGCAGGTGATGTGCCACACTAATGAAAGATGTTTATGTGGGATATTATGGGAGGTGTGGGAGGTGGGGAACATGGAAATCCCTGTAATTTTTGTGTAACATTTATGTAATCTAAGCATCTTTTAAAATAAAATAAAATAAAACAAAGAAGTTAATAAGCAACTCATCACTAAAAAAACAAAACAAAAAACAAACAAACAAACAAACAAAAAAACAGTCAAATAAACAAATGCAAAGAGACAAATACAATAAATACATCCTCTGGTGCATTGACTGAGTGAGAACCCAATCCCAAGGGCCTACAAAACAGTGACCTTGTCTGATAATCTATGCAAACATGGCTTTCCTATTTGCTGCCTGCCTTTTGTTCAAATCAGCCTGGACTCTGTTCCAAACTCTATGGTGCTCATTCCTCATTCTCTTCTCTGGTCAAATCATATGTGTCCTGTTCTGAAGATTAATATATTCGGTTTCAGGAGAAACTCACCTTACTCATTCAACCACTTATTTTTTTTTCCAGTCAGTGACCAAATAATGAAGTGATATGCACCAGGAATTTTGTAAGTGATGGTGTATAGTGGTAAACAGGTACTAATGGAGATAACTTTTTTTTTCCATCCATAAAAAGATCAGAGAGAACTCATGATCCTGTCACTGGCCCATGAACTTGCATTTGGGGGCTATGGTGTAAGAGTAATTAGTCATGAATGTGAAGTCCAGACCCTGTTTCTAAGTCCTGTAAGTGCGAATGAGAAGGTATCACACTATGCAGAGATTAGGAGTTTAGAGGGAGAAGAGCCAAAGCAGCTCCTCAGAGCATCTTCTGTCCCTGGGAGCCTTTAGTGTGGCAGCCTGAGGACTTGACCTCAGGTCAGTTACTCTTTTTGAGTAACCCCATATAAACAGAAATCTTTCTAGAAATAATTGTCTTTGACCATGAAAGACAATGACATATATTTAGTCCAAAGAAGCCTGAAATGTAGGGTGCAAATGATTTGAAACTGTCGTCAAAGGGTAGAGATAAGTCCTGGGGAAAAAGGGAGGGGGAAAAATAGAGCCTAAACCTCGCTATTTCTTGTGAGTTCCTTAGTTTGTTTCTCATCGAGACTCAAGATAAAATAGCTGGATGGTGTGAAATATAAGCTTTCAAAAGTGCTATAGAATCAGTCAACCAAGATGGTGATACAAGACACTCCAAGATTCCATTCACCCACAGAATCTTTGAACAACTAGTGAAAACTGGTAAGTCATCTTTCTTAAAACTCTGGAAAAATAGTTAAAGGGTTATAGTAACTGGGTGAGTACTGAATCAAGGAAAAAACAGCTTTAAAAATAGTAGGAGGAGAAGAGGATGCGGCTCAAGTGGTTGAGTGCCTCCTTCCCACATGGGAGGTCCTGGGTTCAGTTCCCAGTGCCTTCTAAACTACTACTGCTACTACTACTACAACAACAACCAAAACGAAGCGAAAAAACCAACTCAGGGGTACGGATGTGGCTCAGTGGTAGAGTGCCAGCTTCTCACATACAAGGTCCTGGGTTTAATTCCTGGCTCTCAGTAGCTCAAAAAAAAAAAAAAAAAAAAAAAAAAAATAGTAATAGGAGAAGCTCATGGTGCTCTGCCTCCTCCCTCGCCTCCTCCCCAGTGTGGTGTGGAGTTGGCCTGGGCTCCCACTGTAGGTCCCTGGCCTTGTTCTGGAGAGAGGATAGTGACCCATATATAAATATTGGAGTGCCTGTATGTTGTGCCAATCTCAGATGGCAGCATGAAAGACTGAACCAGGACACTTGTCTCTGGCTCACTCTCCCAGAACTTGCCTTGTTGGCAGTGTATGGGTGGCTTATACACTTAAAATAGTATAAGCAACATAGTGGCCTGGAGCAAAGGATTACCAGCTTTAAGATATAAGATAGAGCACCTGGGAGGAGGGAAAAGTCTATTTCATAGGGAGTAGAGAGGACATTCAGATTCCTGGAAATGGGGGAGTTCCTAAGGCCATGAGAGAGTACAAGCCCAGGACAAGGACCAAGCTCAGAAAAGACAGAAGACCCCACATGCTCATCTCAGGCTGATCTTCTTGAAAGGAAGGCTAAACTCCCAAGGAGAGCATCACCCAATGCAGAACCAATTTACAAAAACTGAAAGGTTTTCTTTTGTTTTTTTTTAAGATTTATTTTATTTATTTACTGCCCTCCCCCATTGTTTACGGTCACTGTCTGCTCTCTGTGTCCATTTGCTGTGTGCTCTCTGTATTTGCTTGTCTTCACTTTAGGAGGAACTGGGAAACGAACCCAAGACCTCCCATGTGGAAGAGAGGCACTCAATCACCTGAGCCACCTCAGCTCCCTGGTTTGTTGTATCTCTCATCGTCTTTCCTCTTTGTGTCTCTTTTTGTTGCAACATCTTGTTGCGTCAGCTTGCCGCGCTGCCCACTGCGCTAGCTCGCCTTCTCCAGGAGGCACCGGGAACCAAATCCAGGACCTCCCATGTGGTAGGCGGAAGCCCAATTGCTTGAGCTACATCCAATTCCCTGAAAGGTTTTTTATGTGTATGTTTGTTTTTGTTAGCTCCAGGAACTCAGGAAAATCTCTCATTTTACTAGCTGTATACATATAGCTAAGGAACTAAATCCCAGAATTAACACATTGAAATATTAAAATATATAGTGTGCAATAAAAAATTACAAGACAAAAAACAAACAAAAAAACCCCACAAGAACTGATGAACCATCCAAAGGAAAAAGATAAACCTTCAAAACCATCAATAAAGAATACAAATCTTTGGACACACCAGACAAAGACATTAAACAAATGATCTTCAATATGCTAAAAAAAGATAAAGGAAAACATGAAGAAAGAAATAAGATATATTAGGAAAATAATAAATGAACAATATAGGGATCTCAAAAAAGATAAAAAAATTTAAAAAGGAACCAAGAAGAAATATAATTGAAAACCACAATAATTGAAATGAAGCATTCCTTTTTCCCTAAAGGCCTTAAAGAGCAGACTAGAGCTCGAAAAAGAAATAATAAGAAATAATCAGTGAACTGAAAGACAAGACATTTGAAATGAATTAGGCTGAGAGGGAAATTAAAACTCTAATGTTTACATTAAATAAAGAAGAAAGATCTCAAATCAAAGACCTATCCTCACAACTGGAAGAACTAGAAGAAGAGTAAACTAAACCCAATGTGAGCAGAAGGAAATAACAAAGGTTAGAGCACAGATAAATGAAATAGAGAATCACAGAAATTCAATAGAGAGAATGAATGAAACCAAAAGTTGATTTTTTAAGAGATCAATAAAATCAACAAATTTTTAGCCAGACTGATGAAGAAAAGAGTTAAATAACTATAACCAGAAATGAAAAGGGGGACTTTATTACTGACCTTATGAAAATAAAAAGGATCATAAGATGATACTATGAACAACTGTACACCAACAAAATAGCCTACATGAATTGGACAAATTCCTAGAAGCACACAAACTACTTACACTGACTCAGGAAGAAATAGAAGATCTCAACAGACCAATAATAAGTAAGTAGTCTAAAGCAGTAATCAAAAACCTCTCAACAAAGAAAAACCCAGGTCCAGATGGCTTCACTGCTGAATTTACCAAACATTCCAAGAATAATTAACACAAATCCTGCTCAAATTCTTCCAAAACATTGAAAAGGAGGGAATATTTTCTAATGTATTCTGTGAGGTCAACATCACCTTAATACCAAAGCCAGATACCACAACAAAAGAAATTACAAGCCAATATCCTTTAAGACTATAGATGCAAAAAATCATCAACAAGATACTAGAAAACCAAATCCAACAGCATGTGAAAAGAATTATACACTATGATCAATTGGGATTTATCGCAGGTATGCAAGGGTGGTTCAACATAAAATCAATAAATTTAATGTACCACATTAACACAACAAAGAAAAAAAAATGATCATCTCAATTGATGCAGAAAAGAATTTGACAAAATCCAGTGCCCTTTCTTGATAAAAACACTCAGAAAACTAGGAATAGAAGGAAAGTTCCTCTAACATGATAAAGGACATATATGAAGATCCCACAGCCAATATAATACTTAATGGTGAAAGACTGAAAGTTTTACCCCTAAGATCAGGAAGAAGACAAGAATGACCACTGTTACCATTGTTATTCAACATTGTCCTGGAAGTGCTAACCAAAGCAATTAGGCAAGGAAAAGAAATAAAAGGCACCCAAATTAGAAGGAAGAAGTAAAACTTTCCCTATTTGCATATGGCATGATTCTATATACAGAAAATCCTGAAAAATCCACAACAAAAGTATGAGAGCTAATAAACAAATGCAACAAAGTGGTAGGGCACAAGATCAACATGCAAAAGTCAGTAGTGTTTCTATATACTAGTAATGAACAATCTGAAGAGGAAATCAAGAAAAAAAAATTCCATTTACAATAGCAACTGAAAGAATCAAATACATAGGAATAAATTTAACCAAGGATGAAAAGAACTTGATATTGAAAACTACAAAGCATGGCTAAAAAAAAAAAAAAAAAAAAAAAAAAAATCAAGGAAGAGCTAAATAAATAGGACATTCAGTGTTCATGGACTGGAAGGTTAATATTGTTAAGATATCAATTCTAAGGAACAGATGTAGCTCAAGTAGTTGAGTGCCTGCTTCCCAGGTTTGATCCCTAGTACCTCCTAAAAAAAACAAACAAACAAATAAACAAATGAATGAATAAGAAAATAACTCTCATTGGGGAGCAGATGTAACTCAGTGGTTGAGCGCCTGCTTCCCTTGTATGAGGTCTTGGGTTCAATCCCCCATACCTCCTTAAAGAAAAAAAAGTATCAATTCTATCCAAAGTGATTTACAGATTCAGCACAAAATCCCCATCAAACTTCCAACAGCCTTCTTAGCAGAAATGGAAAAGCCAATCTTCAAATTTCTATGGAAGGGTAAGGGTCCTGAATAGCCAAAACCATCTTGAAAAAGAATAATGAAGTTGGAGGATTTATGTTTCCCAATTTAAAAATGTATTACAGACCTACAGTAATCAACACAGCATGGTAATGGCACAAGGACAGATAGACCAATAGAATCAAACTGAGAGTTCATAAATAAACCCTCACATCTATGGCCAATTAATTTTTTACAAGGTTGCCAAGTCTACTACATGGGGAAAGAATACTCTCTTCAACAAATGATGCTGGAAAAAATTGGATACCCATATGCAAAAGAATGAAAGTGGACCCTTATCTCACACCGTTTACAAAATTAACTCAAAATGGAGCAAAGACCTAAATATAAGCACCAAAACTATATAACTCCTAGGGAAAAAACATAGGGAAGCATTTTCAGGACTTTGTGCTATGCAATGGTTTCTTAAACTTTACACCTGAAGCATAACAACAAAGGAAAAAAAATAGATAAATGGAACTTCATCAAATTAAAAACATTGGTGCATCAAAGGACTTCATCATGACAGTCAAAAGATTACCTACAGGGAGAGTGGATGTAGCTTGATGGTTTAGTGCCTGCCTCCCACATAAGAGGTCCTGGGTTCAATCCCTGGTACCTCCTTAATCAAAAAAAAAAAAAAAAAGAGTACAAAAAAAATTACCTACAGAATGGGAGAAAATATTTCTAAATCACAAATCCAATATCCAGAATATATAAAGAAATCCTATAACTCAACTACAACAACAAAACCAATTAAATAATGGTTATTCATAGACATTTCTCCAAAGAAGATGTACAAATAACCAAAAAGCACATGAAAAGATGCTCAGCATTATTTACCATTAAAGAAATGCAAATCACAACCACAATGAGATACCATTTCACACCCACTACAATTAAAAAAATGGAAAATGGTAAGTGCTGGAGAGGATGTGGAGAAAGAAGAATACTCATTCATTGTTGGTGGGAATATAAAATGGCAGAAAACTGTTTGACGGTTCCTTAGAAATAAGTATAGAATTACTATATGACCTGGCAACCACATTTCTAAGTATATAGCTGTATTAGTCAGCCAAAGGGGGTGCTGATGTAAAGTACCAGAAATATTTGGCTTTTATAAACGGTATTTATTTGGGGTAGAAGCTTACAGTTACCAGGCCATAATGTGTAATTTACTTCCCTCACCAAAGTCTGTTGCCATGTGTTGGAGCAAGATGGCTACTGATGTCTGCAAGGATTCAGCCTCCCTCTTCCTTTTCAGGCTCCATGGTCCCAGCTTCTTCCAGTATCAGCTATAGGCTAGGATAAGTCTCGTCTTTCTCACGGGGCTTGATTCTCTCTGGGCTCTGCTATCTCCACAAGGCCAGCTGTGAACGATCAGGCAAACTGCTCATCTCTCTTCCCGGGGCCTCTGCCATGTCTAATGGAGCCCTCTCTCTTTCTTCGCATATCTGCTTCTCTGTGTATTTACTTCCCGGGGTTCCACATCAAAAACTCCAACTCTGCCTTGTCGTCCTACTTACATAGCCCAATCAAAGCCTTAATCATAATTTAATCAAATAAGAGTGAAACCTCTGAATCCAATACAATCTAATGTACCCAGAGGAACAGACCAATATACAAACTTAATCAAATATCTATTTTTGGAATTCATAAACAATATCAAACTACCACAATACCCAAAAGAATGGCATTATTCACAATTGCCAAAAGATGGAAACAATCCAAGTGCCATCAACATATGAATGGACAAACAAAATGTGGTATATCCATACAATGGAATATTATTCAGCCATAAAAAGGAATGAAGTTCTAATACAAGTGACAATGTGGATTAACCTTGAAAACATCAAGTTAAGTGAAACAAGTCAGATACAAAAGAACAAATATTATATGATCTCACTGATACGAAAGAATTAGAACAAACAAATTCATGGATTCAGCAACTGGAATACAGGTTACCAGGGACCAGAGTAAGGATAGGGAATGGGTAGTTAATGCTTAATTCGTACAGAGTTTCTGTTTGGGGTGATATAAAAGTTTAGGTAATGGACATTGTGATAGTAGCACAATATTGTGAATGTAATTAACACCAGTGTATTATATATTTGAATGTGGTTACGAATGGAAATTTTAGGTTGAACATATGCTAGAATAAAAAAAATTTTTAGACCATAGGACAGTACAACACAAACAGTGAATGCTAATATAAACTATGAACTATAGTTAATAGTATAATTATAATAATATTGTTTCATCTATTGTAAGAAAGATACCAAACTAATGCAAACTGCTAATAATGGGAAAACTGTCTATGAAGGGTACATATGAGATCTCTGTACTTTCATTTTTCTATAAACCTAAAACCCTCTAATTAAAAAAAAAAGTGCTATAGAAATCTTTCAGCACTGTCAAATGCTTGGGAGACCTCAGCCCACCAAAATAAGACTCTTGCTCTTATTCTAAAATCCTGAATTAAACAAACTAAAGTCAAAATAACAGTTGTGTTTCATTCAAGAATGCCTCTCTGAGAAACTGGAGGAGAATCCCCAGAGAGTCTCCTGTAACATGTTAGACATTAGGGGACATTATATATATATGGCTTGCTTTCTAAAAGTTGCATTTAACAGAATGTAGCATCTAACATAAACTACAGAACTTGTCACAATACTTTTCCATATGTAATATTGGAGAGCCTCAAAGGACAATCTCCAGTGTCATGGCCTAAAACTTGTATAAATGGAACAAAAATACATGGTATATTCCATAGAAACTCTTCAGAGCTCAAACATATGTTTACTGAAAACTTATGTAAAACCCCCTAACTTTTTTTTCCCAGGGCCTCACTATACATTGGAGAGGAAAACAGGAGCAAGAGGCAGATGCCATCTTCCTGAGCACACGCAATAAAACTCAGGAGACAATGATCAAGACCTAAGCTGAAGGTTCTTCCTTGTCACATTTAAGGATTAAAAGTAAAAAGATTTACTAAAATTAGTTATAAAATTAAACCCTAAAGCAGTATGCTTTGAGAAAAATGGCCTAAATACAAAGCTTTAAAAGTGTTTTGTTTTTCTTTTCTTCTGACATCTTTATCAACTTCAGTGCTATGAACTATAGCAAGCAAATTAATTATTCCCAGATGCTGGTGATAAAAATTGTTTAGCTTCTCAGACTCTTCAGTATAAACACACACTTACAGGATTGCATTCCTTTTTTTGGCTCCCAAAATGCAAGTAATTATACACTGTGCAGGCTAATGTTGGAAAGAGCTTTCCTTTGAATACCAAGCAAGTTCTGGGTTCTGTCAGCCTTTTGGATACCATGTCCACAAACATTTTTCTCTGACAGTCTTTAGTTACAACTTGTAAACAAATTGTTTCCAGTTTATAAAAACTGTTCAACAGTGGCAAAAGCCTCATTTCCAATTTATTTCAAAAGCTTTAAGAGCTGGAGGGAGTAAAATTCTTCTCAAATACAAGCAAGCCCCTGTCATCCATCAAGAACAGTTTTTGTTTGTTTGTTTGTTTGCTTGCTTGTTTGCTTGTTTGCAGTCCTTTGTGAGGGGGTAGAAGTCATATTGGTCATTTTTGTATTTTTAGATACTTCACATTTTGTCAGCATGTAAACAAAGAAAAAAAAGCAGGTTATAAATTGAGCATGTGTTTAGGATTAAATATAGATTCTACAATCATGGCCAGAATAGTGTGAATACAGGGTCATATTTTCTATTCCAGCTCCAAATATTTATAGGGCAAATGAAATGTTCCTAGTGCTGGGTGAGTTGTGAAGGGTTTTTTTGGGCTACCTGGGGCCTCCACATGTCTGTGGAGTAAATAAACTAATAAACTGCACTTCTGTGCTTTGCACTGAGCCTTCATACAATGAGGCAAAGTTGTGTGTGTGTGTGTGTAATGATGAAATGGTGGTGACGGGTGGCAGAGAGAGGTAAGGAAGGCACAGGGAAATTCTCAGAAACTGTTGAAGAGAAAACATTTTCTGCAGAAGGAAAGAGGAGCGCCACAGTCCTGCCAACTGCAACCCAAATGCAAGGGGAAGTTCAAGGAAAGTTGATATCTAAAAATAAATAAATAAAAGGAAATTCAATGAGAAAACAATATTCAGGTCAGGTCGAAGCCCAGAGAAAAACGCTTATTCAGAATTGGTGCTGCCATCCTGTTTTTTTTTCCATAGTGAGCAGCTGCTGGATATTGAAACCAGGCCACACAGTTGGGTCTCTGCCATGGCAACGCTCTGGGGTCTGTGCTGGAGTGGCCCAGGCACAATGGGGCTGCTCCACTCTGGCTACAGACAAGGGAGGCATTTTGTACGTGTCTTGGCAGAAGTGGGGACTGATCCCTGGGCTTGTGGCTGGCTACTTTTGCAACCTTTAATCAGCCCTGTCCTAAGGGGCAGATATTCATTCAAATAGCAGCATAGAAGGGAAGCATTGAGATGTTCAACAGGCAAATAACTTACCTAAAGTCTCTTTTAAATTATTGCCTACAAATCTCTAGTAGGTTCTGGGCCTAGAGCAGTTATAGGTTTACAGAAAAATCATGCAGTAAGTACGTACATGATTCCCACACACACAGTCTTCATTATTATGAACACTTTGCATTGGTGTGGTATCTTTGTCACAATTGTTGAAACAATATTATTTTATTATTAACCATAGTCCATAGTTTATATTAGGGCTCGCTCTTTGTGTTGTAACTCTGGACATTTTAACTGGTCCCTTGTTTTCAATGTCAGGGTATTTCAGATAATGTTTGGCTTGCTTTTTATATTTTTAGCTTATAATAACACATGAGTCTTGAAGGAAAAACTATATAGACTGGTGAATTGAAAAAGTTAGCTAATAATTGATTGATTTTAAAATTAAGAATATAGTCTATAGCTTATATATTATGTATGCATAGTCCTAATAATTGGCACATTCAAGTATTGAACCTACCATCTCAGTTTCATTAGCACCACAAGCGAAACATACTTGTCTTCCAGTTAAGTATAAAGATAATTGCAACATAAGAAGCTCATGATATAGCATAGTAAGTAATAGCATAGATTTTAGAGCCAAACTGCCTGAGGTCCAATCCTGACATTTATTAGCAGTGTTATTTTGGGCAAGTTACTTAACCTCTCTTTATTTCCTCATCTGTAAGATGGGGATAAGAGTAGTACTTAACTCGCAGAGATTGCTATAGGTACTGAGTTAATATATGTAAAGTACTTAGAACATCATTTGTTTGGTGCCATATAAGAGTTTAGAAAATAAATACATAATAAATAAAAGGACTTCTTTTTGAAGACTCTGGAAAACATTGGAATTATCTATATCCCCACTCAGGGAGTGTTAGACTTCTTACTTACATCTATGGCTTATAACTCACTCAGAACCATGCTTAAGACCTGATAAAACAACTTGCTTGCATATTTAGCCAATTTGTATGTGTGTGTGTGAGAGAGAGAGAGAGAAAGAGAGAGAGAGAGAGAGAGAGAGAGAGACTTTGAAAATTTATACTGGATCTTCTGATTCATTGGAGTGCTTGTTAAAAACCCAAGGCATGGTGTTTTGCTAAAATGAGTCATTTTAATGATGAAATAAGCGTACGACTTGTGAGTTTCTAGTTTATGTTTAAAATGAGCAAAGTGGAAATTATGATCCATCTAACACATCCAGTGCCCAGTAAAATGCATGATCAGAAGTGTGATTTTGAAAGATGCCTCTGTTCCACTGTCAGCAGCTCTTGGGTCTAGAAGAATTGTTGACTAGTCTCTGTAGGGCCCCTGGATTTAAACACTTGAGAACTGAGCCTACAGATGAGAAAGCCAGTAAATTCAGTACCCATGTACATAACATGACTATTAATGTACAAGAAACAGAAAGTCCTCATGGGGTCCCAAATGGCTGGGAGAGTTCACTTATCCAGATAAGCAAGAAAGCTTGCTGTGGTAGATGTCCAGCGACAACATACATTGTCTGGCAAAGGGGCAAGTAGTGTCCTGTCATCAAACTTCTGGGCAGTGTGATGCCGGGTCCTCTTTGCTGGGATCTCAAAGGTCATCACCACACAGATAGGGTATCAATACTCAGATTTCCTCTCAAATCTCTTCCTCCAGCAGTTTCCCACAATTTTTCTCCAACCTTAAAAGACCTTCTGGAACATGCTTTCAAAACATTATTTTCCATAGTGTGGTCCATCTGCATCAAAGATTGAGAATACAGATTCCTGGACCCCATACCAAAGATACTAAATCAAAATCTCAGGGAGTGTGGCCAAGAAAACTGCATTTTTAAACCTTTTTTATTTTGAAGTAATTTCAAACTTACAGGAAGGTTCCAAAGGTAATACAGAAATAATACCTAAAACTCCAATGTTACTGCCCTCAGATACCCAGATTTACTCACCATTACATTTTGTTTCTTTTCCTTCCTTCCTTCCTTCCTTCCTTCCTTCCTTCCTTCCTTCCTTCCTTCCTTCCTTCCTTCCTTCCTTCCTTCCTTCCTTTCTCTATCATCTAATTTTCTAAATATTTGAGAGTAGGTTGCATACATCAGTCCTCTCTAACACTTAACACTTCCATGTACATTTCCTGATAACAAGGACACTTACTTATGTGACCACTTTAAATATAACTATTAAGTTCCATATAAAGCTTACAGCCACTTTCCAATCCAGTCTAGGATCAGAAACATGCCTTTGTAATCAGGGTGATTCTGAAGTACACCTCATTTGAGACTCACTTTCAAAAGACACACTGTTTTATGTACCCAAATGTGTACATGTGAAGTGGGTATGTACATATGCATTCACACTTAGAGCAAGCATAAGATGCATCCCTCCGGATGGGGCACCTAACACTGTAACCACTTACTCTAGCAGAAGCGAAGAAGTCTCAGCCTCCTGGAGATGGAAAGCCCAGTGCTTTTTCACCCCTCTAGGTGGATTGCACCATTTCCACCAGAGCTTGCTCAAAGGCTTTCCATTTCATTCCAGAATTCCTCCACAGGTTTTAAAAACCCACTCTTGGGTTCAGATTCACAACCTTCGTGGTATCCATCCATCTTAGGCCACATGGAATTGTATTATCTTCTGCTATGAAACTGACCCTACCATGTATTCTTGTCCTTTTGTTTATACTTCCTTAAGTGTGTGGGGAAATTTTTGCTAAGTGCCAATAGTTGCAAAGTGCTTTTACAGATCTTGCTGGAATGTTTGCTTGCTTTCCACACAAATATGCTATTCCATCACCCAGAGGTTCTATAAGTTTTGGGGACCCTGTTTATCTGGGGCTAAGAAGTTAGCATATTAGTCAATATTCTCAAATTAAGTCACACATATTTAGCTCTAAGAACAGATAGTAGAAGTTCTGTGCCAGAAGAAGAAGAAGGAGGAGGAGGAGAAGGAGAAGAAATTAAGATCTATTTTAATTTGCAAAATGGCAAATCCCTTTTTTATATAGTGAGGGTTTTCCCCTCCTTTACAACTATTCAAAATGGAGTTAAGTGTCTAGAGAGGTGGGTGTGCTCGGCAGTGGACGGCCAAGTACTGAAAAGTCTAAGACTGAAATACACAAATAAACTTTATTTTTAAAAACTCAAGGTTGCCTTGCAGTTTAACACATATCCTGTTTTCTAAGAAAACAAACATACTACCAGATTCAATAAACCTTTCTGTGGAAAAATTTTGGACGGTAGAAGAAAACTTAGAGAAAGGCAGTATTCGATAGTAGAAAGAAACAGAAGGTTCACTTTGGTCACTAGTCAGTGTGATGGGTCCCTCTCCCTCTCTGAGGTGGTAGTGGTAGTAGAAGCAATAGCAGCAGTAACAGAAGTTGAAGTAGTAGTGGTAGCCGCAGAAGTAGCAGCAGCAGAGGTAGCTATAGCAGTAGCAGCAGCAGTAGTAGTGATGGTGGAAATTTCTATTTATTGAGAGCCTACTGTCAGGCATTTGACTAGGAACCATACAAACATTATCTCATTTAAATACCATTATGACCTTGCAGCATATTATTTCACCCATTTAAATATTGAGGAAACTGAGGTCCAGAGAGGTTAAATAGTTTGTTCAAGGCCACTTTGTAAGTGGGAAATCTGGATCTTGAATCCTTATTCTGATTCCAAAGACTTGCACTTCTCTTGGGAAACCGTGTGGTGTGGAGCAGTGCTTCTCAAACTTTACCGTGCCTGTGAATCGTTTGGAGACCTCGTAAAAATGGAGATGTGGTGCAATAGGTCTGGGGTGATGCCTGAGATTCTGTATTTCTAGCAAGCTCCCAAGTGAAGTGGCTGGTCCAGGAAGCGCACTTGACTAGCCAGGAGACAGTGGAAAGAAAGGAGCTTTCCAGCTAGAATGCATGGTCTCACTTCACTCATCTGTAGCACATAGGGGTTTGATGAACTAATTTTTAAGGTGCGTTCCAGCTCTGAAATTCCAGCATTCAGTGTGTAATATGGCATTAAGAAACCAACTCACACAGGAATAATGATTATCCAAATGAATTTTTAAACTGGTTTCAGATGAGATTCTGCTGTGATTTATGTATCTTTCTGCAGCATCTCTGACAGGTGGGGATCAGCCACTCTCACTCAAATTCATTATTATTAAGCTTTAGGCTGAACTAAAATCATACCGAAAGAGTTCAAAGCACTTGTTTCCATAAGCATCTTTAAAGATAATGAATGTAAAAATAGTTTCTTATGAGAAGCTTAGATGGTAGGGTGTTTCTATTTAATAACAGAAATGAGAAGTCTTCAATATTATAATGGTAGCACAATCCATAAAAATATGTTAATGCCTCATCTTAAAGCCTTAACGAAATTGAGGTTTTCTGAGTTAACAAAATAGACTTCATCACAGATGGTTTGAATGATTAAAAAAAAAAACACAAAAAAAACCCCAGCACACTAGTGTAGCAAGACTACAAACACTGTTCTTAGCTGAGCACGGTGAAAACCTTTAAGTAAATCTTTCTGCATATAGCTTTGCTAAGTGTTGCATGGGCAAGAGAGCTTTAAATGCTTTAGGCAAATCTCAGGGCCATAGGATGTGAAAATTTTATGAGGTCATCATTTCTAATTAAAATGAGTGCTCCTGTTAAGATGCATTTTTTCATTATCTTTTACCTGACATGGGACAATGGGACCAAGGAAACTGTGTTTTGTTCTCTTCTAAGAGCTACACTCCAGATTACCAAGAGAGTGGTCATGAGCTCCTTTTCCTGAACTCAATCAAGGGGCAGGGGTAGAAGTAGGTCATAGTTTATGATCTATGAGACTCTGAGTGAAACAGAATCTCCCAGTGATGAAGACAGACTCTAGAATTGCAAACCTTATTCCAGGACTTCAGAAATCAGACATTCATCTGGAATGGCCTAAGTATATTTGTGTCTGAAGAAATGTGGTCCAGGGAGATTTGATGTTACATACATTTTTTTCTTTTTTGGGCATAACATTTTATTGTGAAGAACCAGAAAGGGACAAGGGAAGATGTACTAAGGTCTCAGTAGGGCTTTTATGCAAGGAGCCTAGGAACAGAGTGTTCAAATAGATGTGGGTAGGGCAGTTAGAGGTAGAAAACATCAGAGAGAGAGAGAGAGAGAGAGAGAGAGAGCACTTGAGGAAAAGAATACTAGATAGTGGCGTGAGGAGATTGAGTGAAGGGGTAAAGAGGGGTAGACCCTAGACATTCTCTCTTATGGGAGTAGAGAAGTGACAAGTTCACATGTGACCAGGACCATTTCCAAGTCTTGGGAACATCACAATGAAAAGTAGGAACAGGCTGGTGTCACATAGTTTTGTGTTGTTTTGTTTTGTTTTTTACATTTGTCAAAAGAATATTTATTTTGTTGCTCAGATTCATCCAGTAGAGGCCATTGAGAATTCTTTCTGATGGCTTCCTGAGTCCCTTTGATATATCACCATCTTTGTATTTTTTTTTTAATATATATATATATTTTAATTTATTGAAGTATATCACTCATACATAAACATACATAAACAATAAGTGTATAGTAATAGATGTGAACTTATGAAACAAACATGCATAACATCATACAGGGCAAAATATTACTACCACCCAAAGTATCTTCCATTTGGTGTATTTTTCCCCCAACCCACCCTATTATTATTATTATTATTATATGCTTTATATATGAACATACATAAACAATAAGTATATAGCGAAAGTTGTGAACTTACAAAGCAAACATGCATAACAACATACAGACTTCCCATACATCAATCCATACCAACACCTTGCATTATTGTAAGACATTTGTTACAAATGATGAAAGAATATCATCATAATCTTACTACAAACAATAGTCGTTATCTTACATTTGGTGTATTTTTCCCCCAACCCACCCTATTATTATTTTTAAAATATATTTTTATGGCAGAAGTTGTAAACCTACAAAACAATCATGCACATGTGCAGAATTCCCATACAACACCCCTCTATCAACACACCACAGCATGGTGGAGCATTTGTTATAGATTATGAGATAATATCCTCAGACTATTATCAGGTCCATAGCATACATTTGGCACACTTTTTCTATACTCTGCCATTATCAACATAGTACATCTTTGACTTAGATGCATGAATATTATATTATTATTGTTAACCACAGTCCATAGGTCACTCCAGTTTTATTTTTCCCATGCTTCTCCACATTCCTACCACCCTGCAATACTGATGTACATCTGCTCTAGCTCACAAAGGACACTCTTGCATCTATACCATCAAACACAATTTTCATCTACCTCTGGGTTTACTGTGTTATTCAGTCCCTAGATTATTCTCTAGTTTTCTTTCAATTGGCATTTACATCCCTAGATGACTCTTTTCAGCCCACATTCTGATTTATAAACCTGCTGTTATTCATTATAATGTGTTACCATCAACTCTATACATTTCCACACTTTTACAATAAAGTTAATTGAAACTTCTACATACATTAAATATCAGTAGTTCATCTCAGCCCTCCTCTTATCTCCTTTAAGAATCCACCACCTACCACCAGGACTTGAAAATATTTTCCTAGATTTTCTTTTAGAAGCTTTATGATTCTGGTTTTATATTTAGGTTTTTTATCTCCTTTGAGTTAATATTTGTATAAGATGTGAGATAGGGGTCCTCTTTCCTTCTTTTGACTATGGATATCCAGTTCTCTCAGCATCATTTGTTGAGTGGACTGTTCTGCCCAAGCTGGGTGGGTTTGACAGACTTGTCAAAAATCACTTGGCCATAGATGTGAGGGTCTGTTTCTGAACCATCAGTTCGGTTCCATTGGTCTATGTGTCTGTTTTTATGCCAGTACCATGTTCATTTTACCACTCTAGCTAGGTAATATGATTTAAAGTCCAGAAGTGGGAGTCCACCAACTTCACTTTTCCTTTTTAAGATGTTTCTGGCTATTTGGGACCACTTACCCTTCCAAATAAATTTGATAATTGCATTTTCCACTCATTTTAAAAATGCTGGTGGAAGTTTTTTGGGGATTACATTGAATCTGTATATCAATTTGGGTAGAATTAACATCTTAATGATATTTAATCTTCCAGTCTGTGAGCTTGGAATGTTCTTCAATTATTTAGGTCTTTTTAAATTTCTTTTAACAATGAGTTGTAGTTTTCTGAATACAAGTGCTTTACACTTTGGTTAAGTGTATTCCTAAATATTTGATTCTTTTAGTCACTATTTGTGATGGTTAGGCTAATGTGTCAACTCTGCCAGGTAATTGTGTTCAGGTGTTTGGTCCAGCAAGCACTGGGCTAATTGTAATACAAGAGAATTTATGGACTTCAATCACCAGTGAGTTTACTGCATGGACGGCTGATTACATCTGCATCAATCAGGGAGATTGCATCAGCAATGGGTGACACTTTTATCCAACTAGTTGAATGCCTTAAAAGGGGAAGTGCTTTCAACATTCACAGAGAATTTCCTAGCTCGTCTTTGGACAGCCAACTTCTCCCAGAAACTCATCAAGGACCTTTCATCAGACTTTCATTGGAGCCCCTGGTTTGCAGCCTGCCTGTGGAACCTGGATTTGTGCATCCCCACGGTCGCGTGAGAGACTCTTATAAAATCTCATATTATTGACAGATATCTCCTGTTGATTCTATTTCCCGAGAGTTCCCTGAGTAATATAGCTTGGTATCAGGAGTGGTTCTTGAGGAACAGAGTCTTAAACATGGGATGTCTGAGGTGGTTCTGGGAGTTTTGTAATTGGCTCTCTACTCTAACTGGACTCAAGGGTACTAATGACTCCCTTTTCAATAATGAAGAGGTTGCTAACAGTCCATAGCGTGAGCTGATAATAGAGATATGCAAAATAGCATCATTAGATTCCCCTACTTCCATGTTTATAAGAAGCAAGGATCTGGGTGAGAGTGTTTTCAACACCTTAACAGAATTTTGTGGAGTCAAAAAGTATAATGATGTTGGCTGGCTCCTCCTAGATACTCTGGATACTGTTACAAAAGAAAGAGATGAGCTAAAGTCTTCAAATGTGAAACTTAAATGCTGCATGAAATTCACTGGTCTTACCATGTTCCCCATCACCCTGAAGCAGCTGGATTAATAGAAGGGTGGAATGGCCTTTTGAAGATTGCAACTAGGTGGCAATACCTTGTAGGGCTGGGGAAATGTTCTCCAGGAGGCTGTGTATGCTCTGAATCAGCATCCTCTCTATGGTGCTGTTTCCCCCATAACCAGGATTCATGGGTCCAGGAATCAAGGGGTGGAAATGGGAGTGGCACCACTCACTATTACCCCTAGTGACCCACTAGGAAAATTTTTGCTTCCTGTCCCTGCAACCCTAAGCTCTGCTGGTCTACACAAAAGGAGGAGTGCTGCCACCAGGGAACACAACAATGATTCCATTGAACTGGAAGTTAAGACTGCCACCTGGCCACTTTGGGGTCTTCTTACCTGTGAATCAACAGGCAAAGAAGGGAATTACTGTACTGGCTGGGGTGATTGATCCTGACTATCAAGAGGAGATAGGACTACATCTACATAATGGGGGTAAAGAAGAGTTTGCCTGGAATGCAGGAAATCCTCTAGGGCGTCTCCTAGTACTGCTATGCCCTGTGATTAAGGTCAATGTAAAATTGCAAGAAACCAATTCAAGGAGGACTAACAATGGCCCAGAATTTTCGGGAATTAAAGTTTGGGTCACCCCACCAGGCAAAGAACCAAGGCCAGCTGAAGTGCTTCCTGAAGGTAACGGGAACATGGAATGGGTAGCGGAAGAAGGTAGTGATAAATATGAACTTTGACCATGTGACCAGTTACAGAAACGAGGACTGAAATAGTCATGAACCCTTCTTCCTTGTTTTGTTATGAGTATGCTTGTATATGTACACAAAGCAAATTTCTTTGTTTTCTTCCCCAACCTTTTCCCCTATCATATGAATAGTTGTATTAATTTCACATCATGATATTTAAGGATGTAAAGTTTAAGAGTAAATATTACCCAAGGACTTGCACCCTATTCTTTGGGGAATGAATGCATTTCCAGTTGTAAGCAGGGGAGTTGAACATTGTTAGGTGGAAACACATATGTATGATTGTCTGTTATTGTTTTTACTTAGAGACTAAGTATGATTTAGGGTAATGTGTATGGCTGCCGAGCTGACAAGGGGTGGACTGTGATGGTTAGGCTAATGTGTCAACTCAGCCAGGTAATTGTGTCCAGGTGTTTGGTCCAGCAAGCACTGGGCTAATTGTAATACAAGAGCATTTATGGACTTCAATCACCAGTGAGTTTACTGCATGGATGGCTGATTACATCTGCATCAATCAGGGAGATTGCATCAGCAATGGGTGATGCTTTTATCCAATCAGTTGAATGTCTTAAAAGGGGAAGTGATTTCAACATACAGAGAGAATTTCCCAGCTCGTCTTTGGACAGCCAACTTCTCCCAGAAACTCATCAAGGACCTTTCATTGGACTTTCATCAGAGCCCCTGGTTTGCAGCCTGCCTGCGGAACCTGGGCTTGTGCATCCCCACGGTCGCGTGAGAGACTCTTATAAAATCTCATATTATTGACAGATATCTCCTGTCAATTCTGTTTCTTGAGAGAACCCTGACTAATATACTATTGTAAATGGAATTTCTTTTTCCTGACATCCTCCTCAGATTGCACATTACTAGTGCCTTTTAAAGTCTATTTCATCTAATATAAGTATAGCTACTCTGGCTTTTTTGTTTGTTTGTTTGTTTGTTACTGAATGCATGGAATATCTTTATCCAGCCTTTCACTTTCAAACTATTGGTATCCTTGGGTCTAAAGTGAGTCTCTCGCAGACAGCATATAGATGGCTCATATTTTCTTATCCATTCCACCAGTCTGTGTCTTTCATTTGGGGACTTTAATCCATTAACATTCAATATTATTATTGTAAAGGCATTTCTTATTTCACCCATTTTGACCTTTGGGTTTTATCTGTCATATTTTATTTTCACCACTCTTTTGAGACTTTCAGTCACTTTTACTGATATCATCTTCATTTCTAGACTTGCTTCCAAACCTCTCTCTCTTGTCTTTTTTTTTCAGACTGTAGCACACCCTTTAGTATTTCCTGCAAGGCTGGTCTCTTTGTTATAAACTCTTTTCTGTTTCTGTTTATCTGTGAATATTCTAAAGTCACCCTCATTTTTGAAAGACAATCTAGCTGTATATAAGAGTCTTGGCTGGAAGTTTTTTTCTTGCAGTATCTTAAATATATCATACCACTGCCTTCTTGCTTCCATGGTTTCTGTTGAGAAATCGGCACTTAATCTCATTGGGAACCCCTTATATATTATGCATTGCTTTTCTCTTGCTGCTCTCAGAATTCTCTGTCTTTGGCATTTGACACTCTGATTAATATGTGTCTTGGAGTTGGTCTATTCAGATTTATTCTGATGGGAGTACATTGTGCTTCTTGGACATGGATATCTATGCCTTTCAATAGGGTTGGGAAATTTTCTACCATTATTTCTTCAAATATTCCTTCTGCCCCTTTTCTCTTCTCTTCTCCTTCTGGGATTCCCATGACACATATGTTTGCTTGTCTCTTGCTGTCGTTTAGTTCCCTGACACCTTGTTCAATTTTTTTCCATTCTTTTTTTCATCTGTTCTTTTGTATGTTCGCTTTTGAAGGCCATGTATTCAAGCTCACCAATCCTTTCTTCTGCCTCCTCAAATCTGTTGTTATATGATTCCAGTGTATTTTTTATTTCATTTATTGTGCCTTTCATTCCTGTAATATCTACTATTTTTCTATGTATACTTTCAAATTCTTTGTGCTCATCCAATGTCTTCTTAATATCCTTAATCTCTTTAGTCATCTCATTAAATTTATTAAGGAGATTTGTTTGAACATCTATGATTCGTTTATTAGTAACTCCTTTATGTCACCTGGAGGCTTTTCTTGTTCCTTTAACTAGGCCATATCTTCCTGTTTCTTGGTGTGGATTGTAATTTTTTTGTTGGTGTCTTGGCATCTGACTTACCAGATGTATTTATTCTGGGTGCAGTTTCTTTCTTTAGATTAGGGCTTTCTTGCCCTTTCTCCTTGCTGGTTGTGTAGTAGCAGCCAAGAATGTAGTTAGTGCTGTAAGCTGTGGAGGGACCTGCATTGCCTCAGGGACTGATGAAGCTTCTCCCACCTTTCTCCTTTGCCAGGGGGTAGTAGCAGAACCACAGCCATGTATAATAATCCAAGTCATGCAGGCCTAGACCGTAGTTGCCCAGATAGACTGATGAAGCTTCACACCCCTTCCTTCTCTGCCTGGGGCAGGGATGGAGCTGCAGGTGTGGGCAGTAATCTCTGATGTGCAGGTCCAAAATGACTGCAGTTGCCCCAGTAGACTTCCAATTATTCAGTCTGTGTCAGCTGAATGTACCTGTAGTTACCCGGAGAGGCTGGCGCAGGTCCGGCCAGCTTCCTCCCTGCCAGAGGTGGGGCTGAAGTATAGGCTAGGGCTGCAGTCTGATCTGGGTGGAAAGAAGCTGGTGCCTACCATCACTGTGATTTTCAGTCAGCCCAGCTTCCCCTCATTCCTGGGGCAGAGTCAAAATGGTGGCTACTGGCTTCTTTCCGACTTGGACAGGTTCAAACTTTAGCTGTTCTTAGGATTATACTTTAGCCCGCTGAATTTACTAATCAGTAATTGAAGTTAGTGCCCAACCATCTCTTCTTCCTGTTTTTGGGAAGTGGAGCTTCCAATTCCAGCCATGGAATAGCTCCCAAGGTGGCTTGTGCCACCACTGGAGGATAGGCACCAGCTTCTGAGGTCTGGAGTGCTCTACTTATGAATCTTCTCTGAAGATGGGCAGTCGCCTCCTTCCATTCTTTCAAGGATGTTGCAGGATGCTCTTCTGATCTCCTGGAGCCCGAAACAAGTGCTTTAGATAGCTCTGGGTGATTACTAAGTGCCCTGTAGCACAAGCTGACTCTAGGAGCTCCTTACTCTGCTGCCATCTTGCTGGTTGTCCCACATAGTTTTTAATGGTCCTCAAGGATGATCCATATTTATTTAGCCTACTCTCAAATACCCATGTCAGTGATAGTCAAAGTTTTTTGAGAAGTGTAATCATTTTTAAAAAATAATTTCTTATTAGACACCCTAAAATAGAAAATAGAACAAAGCAGAGCTTCTCTATTTAAAGTTTGAGAAGAATGACTTCCTTTAGATTCTGTTATGGAAACCACAGGTAGGGTTCAAGACACCTATTACTGCTAAACAAACCACTCCAGAACATAGTGGCTCAAAAAAAATGTAAACAAACAAACAAAAAAACTTTATTATCTTTCACAATTCTATGGTTTGACTAGGCTCAACTGGGAAGTTCTTGCCTGGGGTATCTCATGTGGTTACAGTCATGAAATCATCTGAAGGCTCTGAAGGGCCAGACACCCAAGATGGCAACTTCACTCACATGTCCAGTATGTCAGTACTCCTTGGCTTCTCTCTGTCTCCAAAGCACCTCATCCTCCGGGGCCTTTCCATGTGATTTGAGACTCTTACAGTATGGTGGTCTCAGGGTAGTTGCCCTTCTTATTAGCAGCAGGAATTGAAGAGGCAGTAATTGAAACCGCCAGGCCAGTTAATGGCTATGCCCAGAACCGGCAAAACATCACTTCCACTGTATTGCATTGTCAAAGCAATCACAGGGTCCTCCCAGATTCGAGGGGGGGTTAGAGAAATAGCCTTTACCTCTTGATGGAAGGGAGCAATGTCACATTGTAGAAGAGCATGTGGGATAAGAGAGATTGTTGTGGCCATCTTTGAAAAATGCTACAGTAATAAAGATCTGAGGTGGCAGGGAGAATTAATATTTACAAATAATCTTAGGTCCTCTTTAAAAATCCCTTCTTCCTTAGACAGCTTAATTGTGATCTTGTACAAAATTGAATATAGTAAGTTTGGTTTTATTTCTGGATCTTCTCTGCTGGTCAAGATGTTAATGTTACATCATATTGGGCAAAATGCTCTAAGTTGCTACTCATGGGGAGTGCGGCATGTGGAAGAGGATAGACAGGGATATTAATGGTGTCAAAACTCAGCCACTCCCCCTCTCCCTATTTTCCACATCATGGGGCATGACTGGGGCTAAGACAATGTGGCTATGGAACACCAGGTTAGAGACACAGAGAGAAGGTTGCAGGAACATGCAGCCATTCCTGCTAACCAATAAAGCAGGCAGCCTCTGTTTTGCAGAGCACTTTAAAAGAAAGCAAAGCCTTCTGTAGAAGCCAGCTAGTAAGAACATAAATACTGCACTTTGAGAAATGCATAAGCAAAGCCTATAAACCTGCCGTTAGAAATAAGGGCCCTGAAAAGAGGAGTGGAGTCCCAGCCTAGAAAGCTGAGATAAGAGGATTTCTAAAACCTGGAAGAACCAGAACAAATCCATTTCTTGGGTCATAGTAATTAGGGATTTTCTCCAGTTCCTTAGTAAGGAAGGTAAATAGCAGAATTCACAATAAATGATATTTAAATACAAAATATGCTTTACTGTATTCAATTGTATATGATAAAATATTTAAAGTGTACTCTCATTTTAGAATAAGGGTTCATTCTCAACAAATCCATTGGTTGCCTTCATAAACTCCCAAATTCAAAGACTCTTCCATGTTCAGTTATTTTATAGTTATCTGAGTTGAATGGGCACCACCTGAGGATTGTGGTCAAGATAGTTGTGTTTCAAATGGGCAAAAACCTTTTGAATTCTTCCTTATGGATGCTAATTTATATCTGGATGTGCCACAAGTTACATTAACATATATTCATGTGGATGGATGGGAAAAGAGCCCCTGGATCACCTAATACTCAGCTTGTACTTTATGAATTACCCGTGTGGCCCCAGTTGGAGAAATTAGTTTGAATATATCCGAAGGCCAAATATGGATTAGAAAAGCAGGTTCAAGATATTTTCTTACCTAGGGACATTACCTCCTACCAATTGCTCAATTTATTATTAGCAAAGTGGCCTATTGCCAGTGTAGTGTTTTCAGATAATGGTTCTCAAAGAGATGAAGTCTAGCTAGTCTTGATGAGATTACATTCTGAGGTTTGCCTTATTCTAAACTTTAAAAACAACACCAGTGGGCATAAAATAGCACAAAAGATTTATGTGTGTGGGGAGTGGTGGTGGTGGGGTGTGGATATGGAATCAGTGGCCCAAAGGGGAGGAGGAATAAAACGGTTGAACTTTGAAAAACAATCTCTATGAGTATTTTATTTAAGCCTCTGGTTTGTAGAAGTTTTACAGGTGAAACATTTTTCTATCATCACAGTTTATGGCAACCTGGTTCTTCATGATCAATCTTGTCTGTGCCTCCTCTCCAGTCTCATGTTTCTCACTAAACTCCACTGACTAACCTTCACTCCATGCTGAAGGCTTGTGGAATGACATCCACTTCCTGAGACTTGCCATCCTCTTTCACACCTCTGTGTCCTTGTGCCTCAAGTGCTCTTTCTTTCCCTGACCACCAGGCAAACATCCACCCATCTTTCTAGACTCAGCTCAAATATCACCTCTCCTATGAAGGCTTTCCTCACCTCCAACCTCTTCTCTCCTTGTCAGAAAACTGAGTCCCTCCTTTGTAATACCTATTAATTTGAACATATTTCTATAGAAACAATACCACACTTCATTGCATAATTTTATTTAAATGTCTATTTCTCCTAGTAGATAGTATACATCTTGAGGGCAGCCCCAGGGATCCTTTTAGAGACCTGGGACTTCAGGTTTTTATTCACTCATGTAAAAGTTCTCATCTCCTCCCAATAAATTCCACTTTTGTGCTCAAGTTAGCCAGAGTCAATTTCTGCTATGTATAACCACAGAGCACTAATTGTTGCAGAACTATATGGGAATGAATCAATTGTCTGAATGGAAGGAACACAGGAAGCTTAGAGCACAGAAAAGAGAAGCCTGAAGAGTCAGACACTGGCAGTGGGTTTGGCACTCTTCAGAGGAAAATGTCCTCCTCTGAGAACTTGCCCAGTCAGAGGGTTGGAAAAGTATTCACTATGTGGGTAAGGGTAATTTTTCAGACTTTATCATGGCCTAAGGATACTCCTCAGACCATTCTCTACCTTTTTTTCTGATTCCATGACCACCAGTCAACCTTCTAGTCAAAAAATTCAATTTTCAGGTATTATGAAGCCAGGAAGGAAATAACTTTGGTCATTGGAAAGGAATATCCCTCATTGTAAATGAATAACATCCGGTTTACACAGTAGCCCCTTGACGGTTTGGACAGCCTTAATCAGTTGTCTCAGTCTGACAAAGCTTAGAGCCCTGGAAAAGCCAAGTTTCTCAACCTGTGAGACTAAGACCGGCCTGAGATGATCTCACCAAGGTGGTGCCACTCTTTGAGGCTTATCTGGGATCCCACTGCTTCTCTAGATTATACTCTTCTTCCCTGCCTTGCCTGATTTCACTGCAATACTCAATAACACACACTAGTGATGGTGACTCTCTAAGGTCTACAGGTGAGGATGATAAGTAAAACTTTATTAATTCTGACCACCCTCTATAATTAGAAATCTGAGTGAGCAAGGTTTACTTCTACCTTTGTATGATAAAAAGGATTATTAAGAAAACTGGTGATATAAAGCAGTTGTTGACTCCTTTTTTTTCTGTGACAAAGGAGAATGGTGCTGGCATGAGAAACTTGGCCCCACGTGGAATTCTGGGCTTTATTTCTATAACCACACCTGTCTTTTCTCTCAAGAAAGCACATAGAAATGCCAATATATGACAGTGATATTATTGGGATAACCTTACATCTTCTCTGATTAATTTTAAAAAGTCAATCATTTGCAAACATTGACACTTTTGCTATGATTGGTATTAAATTGTTTGCAGCACATCAGTGTGTCCTGTTGCGGCCTGCTGATGTAAATATTGAAAGGAGAATGTTTAAGCTAATTATTAACTAAATTGATTATAAGAATTTTCTAGTGTTCATAGAATTAACATGCCAACTCCACTCTTGTCAGCTCTAGCAGGAGGGGCAGAATCTTTATTTGACAGTACTGAGAGCTTGAACTGAAAGAAACCATCTATGCTGGAAACCAATTAATCACTTCCATTATCTAGAAATTGCTTATTTATTTTACTTTTGGGCTGACTTTACCAGTCAGGTTAAATAAACAAGGTTTTACTAAACACTGACCTTTGAGAAGCCCAAATCATTTGGCAGTGATGCTCTTTTCATTTTGAGATTATTGATTTAGATTCCTCAACTCCACAGTGCCTAAGCCCTGGATACTGAGTGCTAGTTAATATCTACTTTAGGCCACTTATTTAGTACTTGGCCTTGAATTTTTGCCTCTAGAATAAGGGTTCTTCACAAGGGGTCCATGAGTTGAAATTGAAATTAAAAAAAAACAACAACACATTATTCTTGTGGGGACGTGTTGGTACAGGTGTGATATATTTATTAAATAGTACACAGGAAGTGTGGACTTAGTGAGGGGTCCATGGAACAAAAAACATTAAGAACTCCTCCTCTAGAATGATAGACCTGTCTATGTAGATCTCAGAGAAGCAGATGATATTTAATGAAAGGTCATAAGGAAATGTTTTTGATGCCCATGTCACACAGAATGCATGTTATGTGGGCCATAAAGTTTGGAGTAATGTGCTGTGCTGATTATACCTTGCACTGATGGTTCTGGTAGTGTAGGATCTTTTTAAAAAGCAGCCATGAGTCTGCATCCTGCATGCATGGAATTGCCTAGGAGTAGAGCAATGAACTGTAGATGGCACAGCTCCTTTTACTTAACATTTCCTACTTTTCAGGGGTTTGTTTTGCAACTTTAATATTATTAATCTACACAAGCTTTTACTTTTCATTCAAAATTTATATCAGAATCAAGCTAATAAATTAAAGATGAGTTAGTTCATTATTGGGTGGTTTAACATAGACCTAGTATGTTAATCCTGATGTGCTTGTTACTAGGGTTTTTAAATTTTTATTATTTTTTTGTCTGCCTCATAGCTGTGGTTAGGCAGCAGCAACAAATCAGAACAAAGGCATGAAGGTATTGGGGCTTTCGGGAAAACATGTATTAGAAAAAAATTGGTTTGGCACTAAGGGCTGTATTGCATTAAGATGGATTTTAGAGATACAGAGGTAAGAGAATGTAGTCAAATACATTGTATAAATAATCTGAAAAATAGCAAGTTTGTACAGACCCCGAGTAACCCTGTAAGCTACCATCAATAGGACTTCCTAATTCCTGTTCAAACAGACCAAACAGGTACACTCTACTTAAACAAATAGCCAGGAGAAATGGGCACACAGCTAATGCTAAGGAAAGTGGGAGGAACTGATAAGGCTGTTTAGAATAGCCCAAAGGATTGGAATAATAGAAGTCAGAGTAGGAGTCTGACATAGCATCTTCTGTGAATAGAGCTTTATTGCTACTCCAGGCACTGATAGGGCAAACACATGCTAAGACAATCAGAAACTGGGAGCCTCACAGTGCAACTCGTGCCTGAGAATGTGGTTCTCTGCAGGACTGAGGAATTCACGTTGGCAGTCTGAATGCAGAGGAGACAGGAGGGAGCATTCAGATAAGGCGAGGGTATGATGAGCATATGAATAAAAGATATGGCATGGAAGGTGGAGCAGATGGGAACAAGATAGGGCCATTCTTGGGACCCACGGAAATGGAAGGATGCCAGGAAGTACAGAAAGAATAGAAGGGCAAAAAAGATTTGCCTAGGGAAGCGGCTGTGGCTCAATCAGTAGGGCTCCCGTTTACCATATGGTTTCGGTTCCCGGGGCCTCCTGGTGAAGGCAAGCCCGCCCGCACGGCATGGTTAGCTGACCCAGCGAGCACAAGCAGCAAGGGGGGGATAAATGAATAAACAAATAAAAATCTTTAAAAAAAAAAAAAAAAAGATTTGCCTAGTAGCCTGAGTGGTACATGAGATGGGAGACCCATGTGTTCCAGAACAGACTGTATTCTCAATTAAAGCATAAAAGTTCTTGTAGCTGTTGAGAGACAGTTTATCTGAAGCCCTGAGCTTGCTCTAATGGTTCAGATAAGTCTGCTTTGCCTCTGGTTCTTTCGTCTAATGCACACATGACTGCAAGGAATAGATCCTGTCTCCATCCTTGATGTTCACCTAGATGGCCCCCCATTTGTTCACTTCACCTGGCCATGCCTGCCATCCCCTGGAATCTGCTTCATGTCCTGCCCCTCAAATGGCCCTCTTCTCTGCCTTACTCACCTCGCCCTTACCTTTCTTTATTCACTCCTCTTAGACTCCCCAGCAAGGTGTATTTGACAAGATGTGATTGTTAAACTACTGGTGGTTATCTCCATAATAGCAATTGTGATAATGACTCTGCTATTCCACAGAGTCTGGCTAAGTTCTGAACATTGTCATAAAACAATGGATATTATTTATTTGGCTCCATGAGTTTACAATAGCTGAGAACTTTGATGTAGGTAAAGGTTACTGTAGCCTTTTAGATCCACTTCCTTCTCCTCTTATTCAAATAAGAATAATACATGGACCCTGATTTCAAGAAACTTACAAACTAATGTGAGTGATTAAACATAAATGTTAAAAAGTTCAATAATGGGAAAGATGTAAATACATTTTTTAAAAAACAGTAAAATCACAAGTTAGCTCATGGGTAGTTAGCAAACAAATGGAGAGTATATTAATTGATACAAAAATTCAAAAGCAGGAAAGAAGGACCACTTGGGGCTGGTAAGGTCAGGGGGAACTGTCAGACTTATTTGTCAGGGAAAGTTGAATGTTTAGACTTGAGCGCTTGTGGGGTCTCTAGGATTCAAGTTCAGACAAGGGAAAAGGAGGAGAGGGTATTACACAACTAGGATACCAATGAGTGGCTGACAAGAAAGGACATGGGTCAATAAATCTCACCTTTACATCAAACTTTTCCCATAATTTTTTATTCTTCTGTTGAAGAGATGTGCAGCCCCACAATCTTGGCACATCTAAACTTGACAATTTGTTTCTCGGGAAAGTCTGCTAAATGTGAATTGACAGAAAAATTCTGTCTGCAGGTCAGCATCCACAGCCTAAAAAGTCTGTGCTCTTAAACTAGGTTGAAGTAAAAACCAGGTTATTTTCACTCTTTGGTGAAATGCTAACTAAATTCATTTTAAACTGCACTGTCAGTATTTTATTTATTTGTCCTGATGCCACATTTCCTCTCCCAAATGTCTCTTGCATAAATGATTTACTCCTTGTTCCTAGTGCCAAAGATTGTATGCCTTGTCTCTTTTTTTCTGATAAGAGGATATTGCAGCAGCTTCGCTTTTATGCTGCTGATGGTTTTTTATTTTAATTCAAAGTTCAAGTGGAGTAACTAGTTTAGTAAGGCACAGAAAACCAAGAGGTTCAGCCCTCGAAATGACTAAGACACTAAATCTTCGCTGGCCCATTATCACATAGAACCCTGTTGAATTTGCTTTTTTAAAAAGTAAGTTAGCAAAGTGTGGTTCTTAAAATGGATTTTATGTTTTCCCAACTCTCCAAACTAAGCATATTTAACTATGGGACACATAAGGTCCTTAAGATTAAGTTAAGAAAACACTGTTTTACAATGGAAACCCATAAATCTTGACCTTTTTTTCTTTTGGAAAATAAAATGGGAGTAATTCTTTCTGGGTGTACCCTAATTAAGTCTTCATGTAGGAATGTAGAGTGCTCTGTATTTAAGAGAGGGATTGTGTCATGTTTCAAAAATTATTATTCAATTTCTTTAAGGCAGCACTGGGGATGTTAATTTACCATAAGAAAGTTAGATGTCAAATCTTTATGGTGGTGGTCACTAGACTAAGCTAAAATAAATTTTTTAAAAGCTGTAAAAATCAACTAACAAACTCACAAAATTTATTCATGGGGCCATGAATTAATCTCTAATTTTACAAATGCAAGTCAATAGAAAGCCTATCCCATATTACAGGATGCAAGCATTTTAGAGCTTGACTCCTGAAAGCTCCCCTGGGATATAGGGGGCTAAATTATTTATAGAGTCCTGAATTACCCTCAGAGAACTTCACTAATTTCCTGCATTGCCCTTATTCTTTCAAAGTCTCTAGCCACAGGAGCACTACACAAAGACCCTGGAAAGTAACAAATATTCCATGTTCAAGAAAATCAATGAGAAATAAGCAAGATCCAACTTCCTGGTTAGGGGCCAGTGGGGTTTCAATATTATATACAAGAAAAGGAAATGGCAAAAACATGTTGGGCTGCTTTTGTGCTACTTGTTAAATAGATTCTCCAGTTTTAACTAATTTTAGTTCCTGTTCAGGAATATTAGTTATGTATAACCTGATTTAGATCTGCATAGTGCCTTTTCTCTCTCCCAAAACTAGAATAATTCACAATCTAAAATAGAATGTAAACTCTAGTACACCTCTCTTAAAAATTGACAGATCAAGCCAATGAAGATAAATGAGAATATAGGGAATTTGATCAATAAAATTCACAAACTAAATTTCATAGCTATATAGAACTTTATACCCAATAACCAAGAAATACATAGTCTTTTCAAATGCCTATGGATCTTTTACAAAAATTGATCATTTATTAGGCCACAAAGAGGATCCCAATAAAATTCCTGAAATTGAAACCATAGAAGCTACATTCTATGGGACAATATTGTATTAAAAAAAAAAAAAAAAAGTTAGATAGATAGATAGATAGATAGATAGATAGATAGATAGATAGATAGATAGAGGTAGATAGATAGCTGCCAAGTCCAGTAATTAGAAAGAGACCTCTAAATGACTCGTGGATTGAGAAAGAAAAACTGTGTGATTATATACCATTTGGAAATAAATGACTGGCAACTTCACATATCAGAATCTATGGAAGTCCGAGTGATGTGATGTGGGAAGTTGCCATTGCAGGCTTTGAAGACAGAGGAGAGGGCTACAAGTCAAGAAATGTAGGTACTTCCAGCAGCTTGGAACAACCCTCAGTTTACAACCAGTAAGAAAATGGGGGGGCTCAGTTCAACTACCACAAGGAAGTGAATTCTGCCAACAACCCCAATGAGCAGGAAACAGATTCTCCTTTAGAATCTCCTGAAAGGAACACAGGCCTGACGACACCTTGATTTTAGCTCAGTGAGACCTGTGTTGGACTTCTAACCTATAGAAGGTAAGGTATTAAATGTGTTGTTTTAAGCCACAAAGTTTAAGCCTCACCCATACCTGACATAATGCATTTAGACGATAAGTATGGTAGAATTGAATCATGTCCCCCACAAACACATATTCAAGTCTTAAGCCAGATCCTCTGAGTGTGAATTCATTTGTAAATAGAACTTTCAAAGTTCCTATTTGGATGAGGACAAATTGAATCAGGTTGGGCCTTGATCAAATATGGCTGAAGTTCTTAAAAGCAGATAAAATCAGACTCAGTCAGTTAGGAGAAACCAGGGGAGGAAGCTAAGGAGACAGATCACCATGTGATGGAAGATTGCTGGAAACCCAGCACCAGAACACTGCAGATGGGAGAGAGCATGGCCTTGCTGGCACCTTGATTTTGGACTTTAGCCTCCAAAACTGTGAAGTAATACATTCCTGTTGTTTAAGTCAACCCATTGTGTAGTATTTGACATAATAGCCCTGGAAAATGAAGACAATGAATAACAGAAAACTAATACAATATGTTAGGAAAATGTAACAAAACAAATTAAAAATGACCTTTATGAAAAGTTAACAGACCTTCAACAGACTTTCTTGTATGCTTACTTATTCAAGGCACTGTACTTAAATACAAAGTTATGTTATTCATTTGTAGGTAGTAGTTTCTACTATGACTTTTAAAAGTCATTATGAATGCAAATCCAAAAATTATGACCCTATGGAGTCTCATTTTATTTTCAAAATAAAAATGAGAACCTCAGTAATCTTTTCCCATGAAAGGATTGTGCCATAATCCCACAAATTATTATTTTCACTAATTAGCACAAAGTAATTTACTTATAGATTTTAGGCTAATATAACCTTACAGGACTTTGGGAAATAAAACAAGTCAAGCTAAATTATTCCGTTTCATAGAAGAGAAAATGGAGAGAGGGAAAAAAAGTTTTCCTACAGAAACATTGCAAATTAGTGATGAATTTGGGAATAGAACACAAATTTAATGAGTTTGAGCTCTTTCCTGGTGTATTGCCTATTGTCACATTTTTCTTTTATGACCTTGACTGACATTGTGACTGGTACCCATCCTCAAGGGAATTGGTGTCGATATATTGGAAACATTTCATTATATGGCCATCTGCATCAGGTACTGAAACAATAAAATTTTAGCATTATATTATACTATATCTACAGATGGCATAATTACAAACCAATCCTTAACTTGAAAATTTCAGAGAGTTCAAAGAGGCCAAATATTTAATTGAAATGTAATATTTAAACTAAATTGCTAGTGCACTACTTTGATGTTGTTGAAGTATTAATAAGTACATTAAGAATGTTAACAAAAGTAATTTCCCCTGAAGAATGAAAATTCAAAGAATAACATTATCTCATTTTGAAATATACAGAGAATGCCATTTCAAGTTAATGAAATGCCATGTATTTTTAACGTCACTTTAACAATATGTGGCTAATTCTTATGCAGGGTTTGCTCTATAGCATTAATTATGATGGACTTATTTGGCTTTTATAAGAAAAGGAAATATGTTGGTGTGGGAGGTACAGTGCTTACGGTGTTTTATTGTAATTTAGATTTAAATTAATAAACTTTGGAACAGTAGATGAAAAACAAAGGTTTTTCTAAATAAGTTCTAACACTAAGTCAGAAAATATATTTTAGGGAATAATAATCTTTGTAGATTTGACATCTATAAAAATAAAATCTATTCTATATTATAAGCATATAATTGAAGCGTCATCTTCATATAAATCACTTTATGTACCTGGCATTGTGAGAAATCCAAAAGTGAACTGATTCAGTATCTGGACTCAAGTACCTTGTGTTACCCAAATAAATGAAAAGTTTCTGATTCCTTAATCTGTGTTCCCAGGAATTAACTTATAACTCTCCTTGATTCCTCTCCCACCCAACAGTTTTAATGCTTTTTCCCTATATCAAAGTGGTTCTCAAACCTGGGCCAAACTTGGATCACCTGAGGACCTTTTAGAACATACACATTGTGATGACTTGGAATTAGGTACCCTAGAAAAACTTGTTCTTAATCCTCTCCTCTGGGTGTGACCCCATCGTAAATAGTACCTTTCAATGAGGTTACTTCAATTAAGGTATGGCTCAACTGAATTAGGATGGGTCTTAATTCTATTACTGGAGGATTTATAGAGAAGGCCACAGATGAGATGCTATGGGGAACAGGCAGAAATTGGAAATCAACAGAACCTGGAAGAGAAAAGAGAAGACACTGCCATGTGCTTTTCCATATGATGGAAAAGCCAAGGACCAAGAAACACCAGCAGCCAGCCCCAGAATGCAACAATCTTTGGGGAGAAAACACAGCCTTACTGCTACCTCTGTTTTTGGACTTCTCTTAAACTCCAAACTGTGAGCCAATAAATACACACTGTTTAAGCCAACCCATCGCATAATATTTGTTTTAGCATCTAGGAAACTAAACACATGCCTGGACCTCATCCTCAGGCTTACACGGTCTGCAGCAGGATTTGGACATTTGTATTTTCAAAAGTGACCAAGTGCCTGGGGCCGGGGGTGGGAATGGATAGTGAATATAAAAGGGTACAAAATTTCATTTTAGGATGATGGAAATGTTCTAAAATTAGATTGTAGTGATGGTGCACAAAGCTATAAATTTACTAGAAATCATTGAATTCTACACTTAACATGAGTGAGTTTTATGGTATATAAAGTATACCTCAATAATGTGGTTAAGAAGGGGAAAAAAGCTATTGTATATGGCCAAAATGGTACTCAGTACTGTGTATAAACTTTATAAATGTATTTATTGGAAAGAAAAGGATTGAAAAGAGCATTCACCTAAGAAATTAGAACAAGAACAAAAACAAGTAACAAAAATAGAAAGAAAAAAATAGTATAGATGAAACATATTCAATGGGAATAAAACCAGTGACTCAAGAAATGTTTCTTTAAGAAAAGCAATTAAATAAACCAACTTCTACCAAGTCAAATAAACAAAAAAGAGAAAAAAACACAACAATAACATAATAAGATAAAAGTAAAACCATAGACAAAGAAGTTAAAAATATTAGAATAGTAGATGCTCCACGATGGAACCCTGGAGCATCTCACTCGGCCATCTTGGTTGGGGCAGGGCCAGCAATAAAAATTCTTGACAAAAATTTTAGTAAGCTTGGAATGGAACAAAACTTACTTAACTTGATAATGAATTTCTATCAGAAATCAATAGCAAACTTTATTTTTTTTATTATTATTATTTAAAACCTTTATTAACAGGTGCTTGCAGTTTGTTGACTTTTTTGAAAAAATCAAGTTGTAAACTTTTATTACAAATTAAAAATGAGGTTCTTAAAAATCTCAACTTGACCAGATATGAAACAATTTAAAAACCTTTAAAGGTGTATTGAGAAAAACCAGGCTTTTTAAAAAACACATTTGTCATTACCAAAAAGAGACGTCTTTAGGTAAAAATAATAAAAACCCCATGCTGCATAGATAATGCAGATAGTTCTAGTTATCTGGTCAACAGGCAAAAAGCAAGCACTTAAGGTCTTCAGCTCCAATCTTTTGTTCATTTCTTATTGCTGGAATTTCATATTCAATTCTTCTTGTTGGACGACTAAACCGGATGATGGTAGAGATGGTAAGCCGGCATTTACTCAGCCCCGCCCTGCTCAGCCTCGGGAGCGGAGGAATTCTCAGCTGGTGGATCGGCTGCTTTTGTCTCTTTGCCATCTTGTGGTTTAGTGTTTTCTGGGCGTCTGCGGCGGTAATTGAAGTTACGGCGGTACCTACGTTGAGGTGGCTGCTGACATTGGGTCTCATCTCCTTGATTTTCCTTATCATCTTCATTGCCATCCTCTCTAGGCAATAGCAAACTTTAAATGAAATCTTGAAACAGTAGAAAGAAATTCGCATTGGGATCAGACACAAGATAAAAATGCTGTCCTCATTAATATTATTCAACAATGTTCTGGAATTCCCTAACCAATGTTATAGGACAAAAAATTTCTTTCATTTCCTCTCTGTAGATAGGTAGATACATAGATATGTAATGCTTAATACATAAAGAGAAAAATATTAGAAAAGATGAAACAAAATGAAATGTCATGCTTTATGTATCTTAAAATTCAAAAAATAAAATTGATTAAAAAAACCATTAGAACAAATAAGAGATTTTAGTAAAGAAGTCAGATATGAGATCAATATACAAATAACTAGTAGCCTTGTAGAAACAAACAGTAACCAATTAGACACAAATGAAAAAAAATCCCATTTATATTACCAACAAAACTATCAACTATGGAACAACCTTACCCAAAAATCTGCAAAAGATAAAGAAAACTACAGATAAAGAAAACGACTAAACTTTCTAGAAGGTATTTGAAGACCCATAGAAAGAGGAAATCATCCTAGATTCCAGATGGGAGGATACAATGTTGTAAAGATGAATCACGTCCAATTCAAAAGCCCAAATGGAATTTTTATGGAACTTGGCAAACTAATTCTAAAGTTCATTTGGATGAGAAAATTAGCAACAATAATTAAACAAGTTTTATAAGAACAAAAATAGTGAAAAAAGACTGACTCTTCCAAGTAACAAAGCTTACTAAGAAGCTACAGTGATATACAGTGTAATATTAATACAGAAATAAATCATTCAAATAAAGTAGACTGTTCAGAAACAAACCCATATAAATTCAATGTTTATTATATGAAAAAAAATGTCAGTACAAACTGTTGTGGAAAGAATGGGTGAATTAATAAATAATTTGGGGACAATCTGATGTCCATTTTGGGGAAAAAAGCAAAGTTCTCCTCATGTCACACACTTATTTTTTATTTTGAGATACCGGAGCTAGGGAATGAACCTGGGACCTCGTATGAGGGAAGCTGGTGCTTAACACTGAGCCAAATTGACTCCCCTGAGTTGGTTTTTTTTTTTTTTTTTTTTTCCTCATTTGTTTGCTTGTTGTTGTTTGTTTTTGTTTTTAGGAGGCACAGGGGATGGAACCCAGGGACTCCCATGTAGAAAGCAGGTGCTCAACTGCTTGAGCCACATCCGCCCCCTTATCACACACTTTTAAAACTAAATTACAAAGGGATTAAATAAGTAAATGCAAAAAGGCAACATTGTAAAAGTTCCAGAATACAATAATGGAATTTTTTAATAATCTTGGGGTGGAAAGGGTCTAATTAAGACACAAAACTCAGATAACATGGACAGATTTGACTACATCAAAATATAACATTTCTGTAAAAGACATTTAAAATAGAGAAAGTATTACTACCCCTAGTATATAAAAAACTCCTAAAACAAATAACTAAAATGCAAAAACCCAGTAGAAAAAAGGGCAAAGAATATGAACAAGTAGTTGACAACAAGAACATCATGAACAAGTAGTTCATAGGCAAGAACAATGATAATGCCTAATGAATAAAAGAGATGATCAGCTTCACTGGCAATTAGGATAACGCAAATTAATGATACTATTTTTTATCCATCAAATTGCCAAAAATTAGACATTGATAAAGACCAGGTTGCCAAGGATATGGAAAAAGAAAACTCATATAATTCTGGTGCAGGGTGAATTGGGACAACCTATTTGGAGTGACAAATATCTGTCAAATTACAAATAAATAACTGTTATCATGATGTGACAAATAACTATCAAAATTTAAAATATTTTTAACTCACACTTTTAGATTTATATCCCATAAAAATACTTGAACAAGTGTGCAAGGATATCCATATGGGAAACATTGTTTGTAATAGATAAAAACAGGAGAAAAGCCAAATGTCCAAAAACAGGGGCATGGTTAAATGGATGCTGAAATAGTCATAAAAGAAACCTCCATAGCCATTTAAAGATTAGAGGTAAGCCTGCTGTACGTTAAGTGGAAAATTATAATAAGTAGAGTATGATTTCAATTTTTGAAAACAAATAATGTGTGGGTCTGAAAGTTCTTCAAAAAAAGTTTGGAAAATATAAAAAATTTAAGTGTATTTACCTTTTTTTTAAACAAATCAATTTTACTGATGAATATTAATAAAGCATAAATCCACCCAAAGCGTACAATCAATGGTATTCAGTATAATCACATAGTTGTGCATTTATCACTTCAATCATTTTTAGAGCATTTTCATTATTCCAATAACAATATTATTAAACAAAAACAAACAAAAAAACCTCATCACCTCTCAATCTCTCTATGCTTTCCCTACCATACATAGCTGCTATTCTGTTTTTGTCTCTCTAGTTTATTTGTATTTATACTTTGTAAAAAACAGTTTTATATATGCACTATCACTCATATTTGTATTCTACATGAGGTTTCACTGTTATACAGTCTATGTAAGAATGGGTGTGGAGATGGGGAAAGGGAAGATATGTGAGTGGATGGGGATTTTCACCTTTTACTTTATGCAAGTCTATGCTTTTCAAATATACATTTGTAGTAAAAATAAAATGAACACATACAAAGGGATGTAACAGGCACAGTCAATCATACAAGACATATTTTATAGGTATTTAAAATTTAAAGCTGAGTATACCTGAAATAAACTGTGACTTCCCAAAATCCTAAACAAGAAGGAAATTTGAACCCCAACTCCATTTATTATACATTCGTGTAAACTGAAAAAAAAAAAAGAACCCACAAATTTTAGGAATTTAATTGGAACCAGAACTAAACCTGTATATTTTCTAGAACAAAACCAGTAGCGGAACATTAAAATATTCATACATTCTGCTTTGGATCTGGGCCCCCCACACAAATGGGCAACACCCAGATATTGATGTCTTGCCGCTGGAGTTTCTCCAGTTTACCACTCCCCTTCTCACTCTAGGAAAGCTATTCTTTACTCACACTTAACCGGGTTCCTCAGCCACCCTCCATTTCATTCTATCTTGGCTCCTAATTTTTATGTTGTCTTCTGGATTGATGACCCTGTTTTCCTGATTTTGATCTCTTCCAGGATGTTGCTTCTGGCATTTTTTTCTCCAGACTCACATGCATTCCTAGCTATGTCTCAACCAGCCAGACCTGCCCTTCAGCTATCTCACCTCTCTCTATAATCCAATGAATGGAAAAGCATGCAATCATCTAGACTTGATTTTGAATCTTGGTCCATGTTTGAGTTCTCCTGAAAAAAGCATAAACTTTGTCTAAGAAACTTGTTATAGCCCCAGCACTGCATTATAGATAATTATAATATAAACATCAGTTACTGCTTATACCATCCCTTTCTTATTAACTTTAATCCTTTTAAATAATGATGTCATTTATTCAAATAGAAAATTGCAATTTCCAAATCTGTACTCTTGGATTATTGGTTAATAAATGTTCCTAATCTGATATTGATTTGCTCAGTTACTTTTGAAATACCGACAGTCTGTGGTTTAGAATTTGATCATCTTATCCAAGGATATCTGAGTTTCTCACCAGTGAGCTAATGTTTAGTTATTAAAAAAAGAAGAAGAAAGAAAAGAGTTTTGACCAATAATGCAACTGCAGATCCAAAGCACATGGGCACAGACCTAGTCTAAAGTCCACGAGTGTATTTGGTCTTAGTTTGGACTCTAGGTTAGCATCAAATATGGTGGCTTTTTGCTTTTATTTCAGTAGTTTCTTTCAAAGAGGATCGGCTTTCACACGACTGGGTAGATTCAAACATTAGCTAGAATTGGCTACATAGAAAATTTAGTATAAGACCAGAATTCATATGCTTGCCTCCAAAATTTGAGAGATTTAGCATTGCTTTCAATTCAATGGCTTTTTCTTAAAATTTACAAGCTGGCTAGACAAGATTTATTAATTTAGAGCCTACAATCTAAGGGCAATGGAAGAAACTTATAGCATGAATCATGCTCATCAAAATTTGTGAATCTTTGAAATGTGACCTTATTTCTACTGGATATTCATATAATAGTTCAAAATCTGTGATTCCACTAAGCTGAGGGCAGCTCTTCAATAGCTCTTCAGGTAATAAATGCAAAATCCACATGGTCAATTTGAATCTTGATATGTGTAGCTCCTTGAACAAATAAGGATTGTGTTTCTTCTTCCGTTCCCAGCTTTAAGTTCCATTTTCTGAACTCCTGGCCCCATCAATAAGAATTTACAATATTTTAAGCCATGCTGGAAATTCTCATGTTGCATCTCTTAGAGGCATTTAATTCCCAAAGACCAAGAGCCTAGGAAGCTTCAGTTTAAAAAAAAAAAAAAAAATTCATAAGTTTCCATGCTTAGCTATTCAATTGTTGTAAAAATAAACCAATATTGCTTCAAGGTCTTTCAAATATCCCATGCCCTGGCAACAATGAAAGGCATTAACATGAAGAAAACTCATGCTCCTCCATCACACTGGTCAATATTTCACTTGAAAAGTTCACAGCACAAACTTCTGGTGACTGAAACAAAGGGAAGGCTTTCTTTTGGTTCAAATAAACTGATGGATTCTCTTTTCCTGTTCTTTACAGGTGTCCCATCTGTGCCAAATAAGCTCATCTTTCTTTGAGGAAATAGAGAACTATGATCAAGTAAAGGGAGGTGGGAAGAAAATATCTTAGCTCAAAGAAGTGTCCTATAAAAAAAAATAGGTTTCATACTTGCCTATGGCTGGTAATATCTGAAAGCAATTACACTGGCATAAGTGTTCGAACTTCCAAGATGACTATTTTACAAGATAATGCTCCTTTTGGATAAGATTGTTTTTAAAATAGGAGCCATCATTATCTTTGTTTGGTAAATCCAATTCTTAAAAATAACTGATAGAGGGGAAAAAATAAGAGCTATAGTGATGGTTGCAATTCATTTTTAACCTATTATTTTGAAATAATTATAGATTCATAGGAAGTTGCAAATGTAGTATAAAGAGTCCCATGTATCCTTCATGGCAACATCTTATCTAGCTATGGTACAACATCAAAACCAGGAAACTGACATTGGTGTATTATTCTTAATGTACCAATCATAGATGGTACATTATTCTGTTGTCACCATTTTAAAAATCTGCATTCATTTGTGTATGTGCACACGTATGCGTGTGTATCTTTCTATGCAATATTATCCCATGTATTGAGTTGTGTAACCACCACTACAATCAAGATACAGAACTGTTTCATCATCACAGAACTGCCTCATACTACCTTTTTGCATTCTAATTCACCACTTCACCTCTGTTCTAGTCACCTGACAACCTCTAATCTGTTCTCCATTGCTATAGTTTTGTCATTTCAAAAATGTTACATAAATGGCATCCTCCTGTATTTAACCTTTGAGATTGGCTTTATTTTCCACTAAGTATAATGTCCTTGGAGTCCACACAGATTGTTTCAGGTATCAATAGTTCATTCCTTTTTATTGCTGAGTAGTATTCCATTGTATGGATGTTCTAGGATTTGTTTGACCATTCACTGAAGGACATTTGGGTTGTTTCTAATATTTTGCTGGTATGAATAAAGCTATGATGAACACCTGTGTACAGGTTTTGTGTGAACATAAATTCTCATTTTTCTGAGCCAAGAGTGCAACTGCTGAATTGCATATTTAGTTTTATATAAAAATGCTGAAATATTTTCAGAGTGGCTGTACCATTTTACATTCCCACCAGCAATGTGTGACAATCCAGTTTCTCGGCATCCTTGTCAGCATTTGGCATTATCACTATTTTTATTTTAACCATCCTTATAACTGTATAGTGATATCTCAGTGTGGTTTGAATTTGCAGTTCCCTAATGACTAATGATAGTGGACATCTTTTCATGTGCTTATTTGTCGTCCCAATGTAGTCTTTGATGAAAAATCTCTTTATGCCTATCTTATTTTCTAATTGGATTGTTTGTTTTTTACTATTGAGTTTTGAGAGTTTTTTAATGTATTCTAGATATAAGGCCTTTGTTGATATGTGGTTTGCAAATATTTTCTCCCACCAATTCTTTCCTTCCTTCCTTCCTTTCCTTTCCTTCCTTCCTCCTTTCCTCCCTCCCTCTCTCCCTCCCTCCCTCCCTCCCTCCCTCCCTCCCTCCCTTCCTTCCTTCCTTCCTTCCTTCCTTCCTTCCTTCCTTCCTTCCTTCCCTTCCTACCTTCCTTCCTCCTTCCTTCCTTCCTGCCTGCCTTCCCTCCCTCCCTCCCTCCCTCCCTCCCTCCCTCCTTCTATTTTGCAGGCAGAAAGTTTATTGGGAAGCTCTCCCAATGGAGGGGGTCTGAAGAATAGATTTCAGCTCCCCCACCAGCATGGCAGGGGTCTGAAGAGAGCCTTCAGCCCACCAGAGGAAGGTGGTGGATATGAATTTATACAGTACATCAATAGGCGGGGAAGCCGAGTACAGCCTGGAGCCAAGTGACTAGGGGGGTGTGGGCTAGGAGGTCTTGGAATATGGGAGGGGTTGGGGAGTGAGTGATGCCCCTTATCTGCTCCATTTTGTTTATTCTTGGGAGCGGATGAGCTGCCCCTAGGCTATGGCTTGCTCAATCAGTTAGGTGAGTTAGGGCTGTAGGCTGCTTTTTCTAAACCTATGCCACAGGGGCATTGATTCACGGCCCTATGACCTGTCAATCATTGCAACCACCAATTCATTTTTATAAGACAAAAGTCAGAACTGGGTCCCAAGTGGGAGAACATTTGATTTTGTAGATTCAGTACAAACAAGGCTATATGACTTTGAGTTTAGCCCTTATTGAGGCCCAAACTTAGAAGCTTTTTGATAGTGATACCCCTGTATGCTAAGCAGGATCAAAAGATGAAAACTTTACCACTAGTCAGGATTAGTTCATATATTTTAAAAGACAGATGTACTCTGCATAACATGAGGTTGCAAAAGGAAGCTCTTACTGCTGAAGGAATGGATAGTTCAAGAAAGCCGAAAATATATTTTCAAGGCAATGAGATGACAGGCAACCTGATCTTTAAACCTCCTATCACTTATAGGTAATATTTATTGAATATTTGCTATGAAATACTATAAAATTTTCCGATTTCAGATTCTATTACTTTTTCAGTGCACCTTGCTTACTTTAGAAATGGTGACTATACATTCTAAACTAAGGGGAAAGGGCAGTTAAATTTCAAATATTCCAAACCAGTATCTCCATAAAATATTAAAATATTCCCCCAGATATATGACCATCAAAATTATCCCTTCCAACTGGTGAAGATCTTTGGTTAAAATTTTCTGGGTCTGCCTCCCTTCCCACACACCCTTGCCTGCCCACATCTCCTGATGCCACATGATCCTGTCCCCTTGATACCTGATCCTGGGCACTCCCATCTAGAAGCTGTTCCACTTTCCCTGGACTTGGATGTCTGATTCAAAAGAAGATGAGCTGGATCAATTAGATTCCTCTTTCAGGAATTGGGCATTGAAAAACTGAAGCAAAATTAAATAACCAAAGGAGCTGAACTGAAGGGCCATGAGCTGGCCACTATGGGTGGTGAGAAAGCTGGAGATATGAGGAGGCCAGCCTCTGGAGAAAAGAGTCCACAGATGCACTGAGAGAAGTAGACACACCATGAGTTTGTTGACGAGGTTCCTGAGAGGGAGACAGAAGAAGTAACTGGGGAAGCGGCTGTGGCTCAATCAGTAGGGCTCCCGTTTACCATATGGGAGGCCTCGGGTTCGGTTCCCGGGGCCACCTGGTGAAGGCAAGCCCGCCCGCACGGCATGGTTAGCTGACCCAGCGAGCACAAGCAGCAAGGGGGGGGATAAATGAATAAATAAATAAAATCTTTAAAAAAATAAAAAAAAAAAAAAATTTGGAACTCATAGTCAGTAGCTATAGCAAAATTTGCATGAACTAATGAGGGCAGCAGCATTCTTTCAAAAAGTTTTCAACTGATGTTAAATCTCCCTAAAGAGAGACAGACATTCCCACAGATGACTGGTGGGGATATACTCTGGCTCAACTCTTTTCTGAAGGGCAGCTGGATGATATGTACAGCCAAAAGTCTAAAAAGCATATGCCATAGGAGTCTCTTTTAGAAAATACACATATAGAAAAAAATCTGGAAGGATATATAAAAATATTATAATTATCTCTAGATAATATTATGGATGATTTAGAATTTCTCCTTTTCTATGAGTACTTATTTCTTACAATTTTTTAAAGCAGATATTTAAAATATGAAAATCAGCTACCAGTTATCAAGTTCTTACAAGATGTGCTAAGTGCTTTACAGACATTAACTCATTTAATTTTTAAGACAATTCTATGGAGTAAGTACTATTATTCTCATTTTATGAATGAGAAAGTTGAAGTCCAGAGATTTTTTTTAAAAAAACAAAAACAACTTTTTTCCACAACATAGTTGGTAAGTGGGACTAAAATGTAAACTCCAAGAGGGCAGGGATGTTGTCTATTTTGTGCATTGTTGTATCCCCAACATCTAGATCTCACTAAATATTTCTAAATGAATGCAAGGCAGAAACAGACTTTGTAACCAAGGATATCTTACTTCAAAACCCCTGCTCAAAAACCTGTGCTCTAAACTATTACTACATAGAAGACTTTTTTACAATTTATGGCTTTGATAAATGCATTAATTTGTTTTTTTTTAAATTTACTTCATTTAAATAGGAAAAATGATAGAGAAAATAGGAAATGTTTTAAAGAACATGATGGATAAAAAGTAAATAAATAAATAAATCTTTAAAAAAGAGAGAGAGAGAGATCCAGTTCACAATAGCAATAAAGTATATTTCAGACGAGTGGACTTAGTAATAAGTGTTAAGTTATACAAAAATAATAATAAAATGTACTGGATTAAAATGTCTAAGAAAAATATAGTAAAGATGTTGATACTTAATGTTATTTTTTAAAATTACTGCAATCTCAATCCAAATCACAATGGGATTCTCTAGAATCTAGGAAGAATGTTATAACATTCATTTGGAAAAATAAGGAGGTGAGGATAACAAAAAATATTCTAAAAAGTAGAAAGAAAAGATAATAAGCAAACAAAATAGAACCATAAGTCAGTGAAACAGAAACCCCAGAATTACCCAGTTATATACAAGGATTAAATAAATAACCAAGTTCAATATAAAACACAGAAAAGATTTTAAAAATATATTTGTGGTAACCATTTATTAGAAATTTGAATTAAATTATTTTAGATTGAACACTTCATATCACACACCACAATATACTCCAATGTCTTTAGCTAAATATTTTTAAACTCACAAATAAGCAATAAAAAAATAAACTAGAGTGAGCGTTAATCAGATTTTTAGAGAGATGACAATTTTTTAAAAAAGTTTGAAGCAGTAGAGGAAATTACAAAGGAAGGGATCATGGTTTTATATTTAATTTTTAAAACATTTATTCAACTGAAAAAATAACAAAACTAGGTAGAAAATAGAGCAGTACATTAATTTTTCAGGCTACAGGAAACTTGTGTGGCCTCTTCACTGCTATATCCCAGCACTTTGCACAGTGCTGGGTACATAGTAATTGTCCAGAAGATATCTGTTGAACAAATAGTGGAAAAATTAACTACAGAGACTTTGATTAACTATATGGTGAGACAAAAAAAAGTTACCCTAAAATCCAATTAGTCTGCTGCAACTAAGTAATGATGAGTGCAAATTAATTTACTTGGCCCAGACACATGGGAACCACTGACAAGAGATTACCTAATCACCTATATAAGGGACTAGTGATGGTGGGAACAACTGGTGGGCTATGGAAGTGCTATCAGGCCACAAGTCCCACCAAAAGCATTGGCTATTGGAGGGTGACAGCAGCCAACAGGCAACACTGGTCCCGGATAGTCAGCAAATGTTTCATTTGACTCAAGCACGAAATCTTTTCAACTTGGGAGGTCTAGTGGCAAGTGATAGGATTTATAAACAGTTAGCAGTCTCAGCTGCTAAACAAAGGGTATGGCTGTGTTTGAGAGGACCACATACTTCTCCTGAGTCTTTTTCTAGGGTAGTTGCTAAATGCAGAGCAGCATCCTTATGCGCTAAGACTTGATGGTTGCTGCATCTTACATCTGAGGCACTTGGGAATTTTAAAGTTGATATGTGATTGTTCTTAGTGTATAGCCAGGGAAACATTCATTTAAAATCACTTAGGAGTTGGGGAGTCTGTGCAGTAAGGACTTGTTTCTGCATAAATTTCAGGGTCTACTGTGTGTTAGCTGCTCACAGCACTCAATACATTTTTGTTGATTCAGTAAATGAAATCAGTAAAGAGATCACTTTGGTTTTGTGAAGACCTTTTTTTCCAATTTTGCTTTTACATAGGGAGCTGGTCTGATTTTTGCTAACGATATGAATCCGAGTGTTTCTCTCTGTTGAACCTTATTTTTCCAGGTGATGAAAAAAACATGCTGGGAGAATTGGGAGCACAGAACTATCCATTTCATTCCATGCCTGGATCCAGTGTTTCTTCACTGTAATAATGCCCCCATAGCCCTACCTCGAACAATGGTCCCATAAGTCACTTAGGTTGGATCCTTCAGGATGACTGGAGATTTTTTTAGCTACTACTACTTGACCAGCAGGGAGGTTACTGGATAGAACTGGCCAGAGTAGGTTGTCAAAACATTTGTTTTCTAGCTATGCCTACAGCAACTTCCTGAACACAACAGGGAAAAGGAAAGCAGATTTTTAAAAACTATTGGTAAAATAACTGGTAATGGCAGGACCAGTGCTAAGCACATGTAAAATAGATATTTCTACACAGAGGCAAGATGAGAGGAACAGATACGTCAAATATTTTAAACTCCATGGTCAAATTGGAATAATATAAAAAATGATTGCAATCTGAGCAAAAGAATTCAATTTTCCTTGCATTAGGAGATTCTCAGAGTAGAGCCAGGTTATATGATTGCTCTTAGGTTGATGATACACTGATTCCCAGTGCCAACAATGACTTCAGCCTAATGGCAACCTTTAAAAACTGTTTCCTGTAAATTCTTTGTGAGAATAACAAGCAATTCATTTTGCTTGAGAGTGACTTTTGGCTAAGGGACTCCACCCAACCATCTGGCTTTAATAAAACAAAATACTTTGGTATTACAAACATCTTTTCTGAGATGCAAGTTCCCCACATAAATTTTTGTAAAAGTAATGCATTTTCATTTTTGTGTTTAGTGAAAGCCATATGGATCCTTATGCACAGCCAGCAATTACTTAGTTTATATGGTGAGTTGGCGGAAATGGGTGGTAGGGGAGGGGAAGGTCATAGAAGAATCACATTTGTTTGTGTGTATGTCAGATATTCAAGTTAATATTTTTAAAAAGACTATTTAAAGCCACAACCAGAACAACACTTGGTCATTCAGTTATTCATTCATTTACTTATCAATAGGTATTATTTATTGAGCACCAGGCACTCTGGGGATACAAACAAGGAAATGCCTTGTTTTCAATGAACTGTTATATTCTAATGAAGAGAGCAGACAATAAGGCAAAAATTATCCAAAGAAAAGTTTCCTTAAAGAGGACTATACTTATTTAATGAGCAAGGGATTCTATGTATTAATCTGCTTACAGAAGAATAGGTACTGGGGCACTTAACGTCTTTGTGACTAGTAGCAGATACAATCATATTAGTAAATATTTAGCTTGAGATTTTTCAGACAGTCTATATAATTTATGACTTATTCTTTACAATTCCAACTTGTAAGGCATACCCATATTATACAGGCAGAGAGTGAAGGAAGAACCATTGGACATTTTATACACCATCTAAATCAGAACTATGTTGCCTTGAAGGTTATAATCAGTGTGAAAGTTTAAAATCTTTGGGCCTTTAGGAATTTAATTATTTGACATTGTATGTCTATTCCTATTTGGTTAAAAACTAGTGTAGTCATTGGCATGAGAGAAACTTTTTTTTTTTTAGTTTTAAAGAATATCTAATCTAGTTTGCTCATTTCAGTGAACTCACTATGATTAAAGGAGATAGAAACAGGAAATCTGGCTTTTTAAAAAACAGTCATATAAAGAAGGACCTTGGGCCTTGTGAGAGTAAGACCATAAGACTTCTCTGAGGGGGAAGCGGATGTGGCTCAAGTGACTGGGTTCCTGCCTACCACATGGGAAGTCGCGGGCTTGGTTCCCTGTGCCTCCTGGAGAAGGCAAGCTGGTGAGACCAGCAGGCTCGGTGAGCTGACACAACTAAGAGACAAAGAGGAAAGGCATTGAGAGACGCAACAAACCAGGGAGCTGAGGTGGCTCAAGTGATTGAGTGCCTCTCATCCACATGAAAGGTCCCAGGTTCATTTCCTGGTGCATCCTAAAGAGAAGACGAGCAGACACAGAAAGCACACAGCAAATGGACACAGAGAGCAGACAGCAACATCAAACAACGAGGGGGATGGGGTGGAAATAAATAAAATAAATCTTAAAAAAAATAAAAGACTTCTCTGAGGTAACATCTTTGAAATTTCCTCACTGATTTCCCTCCCAGTTATTATTACTTCCTTTTTCCTCTTTTCCAATGCTGTTTTCCCGCTGCAATAATCAATCAGATTGTGGTTGTTTTCATTATCACCATATATTTCAGAGCTCTTGAAGTCAAAATCACCTGAGGCTTACATTTCTGCCACCCTCTGGAGTCCATCAGAACTACACTGCTCACCACCTCAATCTGGCAGAAGAAATAACTTTCTTAATGACGATCCTTCTAGTATCTCCAAACATAGGTACTTCTTGTCCAAAACTGTTCAAGTCTTTTGACTCTTGACTCTTGTAAGAAGGCTATTCATCTAAAAAACACATGTTAGGCATACACTATAGTCAAGACATTGTGCCGGGCAACTGGGGTCTATGAAGATGTTTAAATTACATGGCTGCTACCTTTTTAGAGCTTCAGGTTGAGAAGGGGGCCAAGTACACAGATAGCTATAAGACAAGGGAGAAAGGGCAAAGGTCACAAGAGAAACTAGAGTGCCACGTTTACTCAGAAGAGGCCTTTTGGCTGGACGCCTTAAGAAGGCAGCACTGGAGTAAGACTTTGAGGGACACGTAGGATTGCAACAGGTGAGTGTGAGGTGAGGTTACCTTTTTCATTTATATTTTTTCTCTTATTAGCACTTTATATAGTCCTTTGCATTTTTATTTATATTTTTGAAATGAGTCTTTCCAAATAAATCTTTTTTTAACTTCACCAGCTTCTCTTCTTTATTTTCTTCTATTAACATTACTTTAAATCTTTAGTTTTTTTTTTTTAAATTAGGTGTCTAATAAATGTTTCAATGAAAGTTAAATAGAAATACCTAGATGCTAATAGCAACATGAACTTACTAAAAAAATATTCCCCCCAAATTCCCATATTTTCATAAATACTGAAGACTTTTTCCATTCTACTGCTTACATTTTTATCCTAAAAATTTTACAGGAGATCATGTCAGAGTAGGTCAGCAGGCCTCAACTCTCTTACAAAATGACAGAGGACAGTCAGAATCTGTCCAAAGAAGCTTCCTTGGCTATCTGCAGACCAGGAGAATGTCACAAGCATCATTGAGGAGGAGAGGGACAGAGAGATGATGAGGTCAAAATGAAAACTGTGAGTTATTCGCCCATGTGGCTGTAACCTTCATCCCCTGCCCTTGAGGGTAACAGCCTCGGTGAAGCCTGTGACAGATGACAACCAACCAAAAGGGAATGTACATTTTCCTCCTTGAGAAGGGGGAGGGTGCAGCAGAGGGCTGAGTGTGGTTTCTCATTGGTGAGTCTGGACAGCAGAGCCCCACTCTGAATTGTGGCTCTAGCCAGCTCAGAAACACCAGCAAGTGGAGGTTAAAAGAGTCATCATTGTGGAAAGGTTTGCCAAAGAGTGCCTTCTGTTGGCAAGCTGGGAAAGTAAAAGGAAAAAAAGGGGGTACCTGATTCCTATGTATGAGGTACCAGATTTGATCCCCAGTCCCTAAAAACAAAAACAAACAGATGAACAAACTAAAAAACCAGCTCTCACTGGGGAGCGGATGTAGCTCAGTGGTTGAGCACTTGCTTCCCATGTATGAGGACTTGGGTTCAATCCCTGATACCTCCTAAAAAAAAAAAAAAAAAATAGAATTTAGAGTCTCTCATGTCCCTATGCCCAAGCCCTCTTGGATCTAGTCTATGCCACATTAGTGGGTCCCTGGCCCTGTTTTGATAACTTAAGCAGGGCAATTTTAAAGATTTAGAATAAGTTGAACCAAAAATAAATGAAGAGCCATGAAACAAAAGCACTAGACAAGAGAAAGAAATTGACCATCAGAATAAACTGACCAACATAATCAGATGCCTAGACATCAGCAAAAAAATTACAAGCCATACTAAGAAACAGGAAGATATGGCCCAGCCAATGGAACAAATTAAAAATCCTGAGAAAACCAGGATTTAAAACTAATCAATGATTTTCATACACATCTCCTAAATCAATTAGGAGTCGAAGTAAATTATGACTAAAGAGATAAAGTATATTAAGGAGACACTAGGTGAACATAAAGAAGAATTCGAAAGCTTGTAAAGAAATGTAACAGATCTTATGGGAATGAAAGACACAATGGATGAGATTAAAAATACATTAGTGGGGAGTGGGTGTAGCTCAGTGGTTGAGTGCCTGCTTCCCATGTATAAGGTCCTGGGTTTAATCCCCAGTACCTCCTTTAAAAAAAAAAAAAAAAAAGAGTGAACCCTCACATAAACTATGGACTTTAGTTAATAATAAAATATCAATATTAAAAAATTACATTAGAGGGAAGCGGCTGTGGCTCAATCAGTAGGGCTCCCGTTTACCATATGGGAGGCCCCGGGTTCGGTTCCCGGGGCCTCCTGGTGAAGGCAAGCCCGCCCGCACGGCGTGGTTAGCTGACCCAGCGAGCACAAGCAGCAAGTGGGGGATAAATGAATAAATAAATAAAAATCAAAAAAAAAATTACATTAGAGGCATTTAACAGCAAATTTGAAATGTCTGAAGAATGAATAAGTGAATTGGAGGACAGAGCACCTGAACTTGAAAAGACAGGAGAAAACACAGAGAAAAGAATGAAAACATTGAACAGGGTCTCAGGGGATTGAATGACAGCAAGAAATGCATGAACTTATGTGTTATGGGTGTCCCAGAAGAGAAAGAGAATGGAAAACAGGCAGAAAGAATATTTGAGGAAATAATGGCCCCAAATTTCCCAACTCTTATGAAAAACATGAATATCAAGAACCAGGAAGGATGATGGACTCTAAAAAGAATGAATCCAAATAGACCTACTCCAAGACACCTATTATTCAGAATGTCAAATGCCAGAGATAAAGAGAGAATTCTAAAAGCAGCAAGAGAAAAGCAATTCATCACATGTAAGGGACACTCAATAAGACTAAATGCCAATTTATCATCAGAAACCATGGAGGCAAGAAGACAGTGGTATGATATATTTAAGATACTGAAAGACAAAAAGTGCCAGCTGAGAATTCTTTATCTGGCAATGCTGTCCTTCAAAAATGATGGTGAATTTAAAGTCTTGACAGATAATCAGAAACTGAGAAAGTTTGTCACCAGGAGATTGGACTTAAAAAAATTCTAAAGGGAGTGCTCCAGCCTGAAAGAAAAAGTCAAGAAAAGAGGCTTGGAGAAGAGTTTAAAGATGAAGATCATTAATAAGGGAACAAAAAGGGTAAAAAGACTGACAATAGTAAGATATGACAACAGAAACCCAAAGGATAAAATGGATGAAGTAAGTAATGCCTTTACAAAAATAACATTGAATATTAATGGAATGAACTCCCCAGTTAAAAGACACAGACTGGGAAATGGATAAAAATATGAACCAGCTATACGCAATCTATAAGAGACTCACTTTAGACACAAGGACACAAATAGGCTGAAAGTGAAAGGTTGGAAAAAGATATTTCACACAAATAGTAACAAACAAACAAACAAAAAAGCTGGAGTAGCTACACTAATGCTGGACAAAATAGACTTTAAATGCAGCACTGTTTTAAGAGACAAGGAAGCTCATTATATATTAATAAATGGGGCAATCCACCAAGAAGAAATAACAGTAACAAATATTTATACACCTAACATGGGTACCCCTAAATACATGATGCAAACAGTGGCAAAACTGAAGGGAGAAAAAGATATCTCTACAATAATAGTTGAGAGACTTCAATACACCACTCTCAGCATTGAATAGACCATCTGGACAGAGGATCAATAAGGAAACAGAGAACTTGAACAATATGATAAATGAATTATACCTAACAGACATATATAGAACATTGCACCCCAAAACAGCAGGATACAAATTATTCCCAAGTGCTCATGGATCTTTCCCCAGGATAGACCATATGTTGGGTCACAAAACAGGTCTCAATAAATTTTAAATGATTGAAATTATACAAAGCACCTTCTCTGATCATAATGGAATGAAGCTGGACATCAATAACAGGCAGCAAAAGGGAAAATTCATAAATATATGGAGATTAAACAACACACTCTTAAACAATAGTGGGTCAAAGAAGAATTGCAAGAGAAATCAGTAAATATCTTGAGATCAATGAAAACGAGAACACAACATAACAAAACCTATGGGATTCAATGAAGGTAGTACGAAGAGGGAAATGCATAGCCCTAAATGCTTACATTAAAGAAGAAAGCGCTAAAATTAAAGAGCTCACTGAACAGTTGGAGGAACTAGGAAAAGGACAGCAACATACCGAAACCTATGGGATTTCAATGAAGGCAGTGCTGAGAGGGAAATTTATAACCCTTGATGCTTACATTAAAAAAGAAGAAATATTTGCTTAACATTTTGGCAAAAATCATCCCCAAAACTTTTAGACTTCAGACATTTTTTTTTTTGTAAAGGAGGTCTTTAATTAAAAATTATATTTATTTTTTTTTAAAAGAAGAGCTAAAATCAAAGATCCAACTGCACACCTAGAAAATCTAGAAAAAGAAGAGCAAACTAATCCCAAAGCAAGCAGAAGGAAAGAAATAACAAAGATTAGAGCAGAAATAAATGAAATTGAGAAGAAAAAAAATGGAGAGAATCAACAAAACAGCAAGTTGGTTCTTTGAGAAGATCAACAAAATTGACAAAGCTGGACAGATAAAGAAAGAAAGAAAGAAGATGCACATAAAATCAGAAATGCAAGGGGGACATTAATACTGAGCCCACAGAAATAAAAGAGGTCATAACAGGATACTATAAACAACTATATGCTACTACACTAGACAACACAGATGAAATGGACAGATTACTAGAAACAAACGAACAAACTACACTTACCATAGAAGAAACGGAAGCCCTCAACAGACTAAACACAAATAAAGAGATTGAAAACAGTCATCAAAAACCTCCCAAAGATGAAAAGCACAGGACCAGATGGCTTCATAGGTGAATTCTTACAATCATTCAAAGAAGATTTAATATGAATCTTGCTCAAACTCTTCCAAAAAAATTGAACAGGAAGGATCATTATCAAACCCATTCTATGGAGCCAACATCACCCTAATATCAAAGTCAGATAAAGATACTACGATAAAAGAATATTACAGACCAATTTCTCTAATGAACATAGGTGCAAAATCCTCAACAAAATACTTGCTAATTGAATTCAACAGCACATTAAAAAGAATTACACATCACAATCAAGTGAGTTTTATCCCAGGTATGCAAGGGTGTTCAACACAAGAAAATCAATTAGTATAATAAACACTTCAATAAATTGAAGTAGAAAAATCACATGATCCTCTCGATTGATGCAGAAAAGGCATTTGACAAAACCCAGTGTCCTTTCTTGATTTAAAAAAAAAAAAAAAAGCACTCTAAAACATATGAACAGAAGGAAACTTTCTCAACATGATAAAGTGCATATATAAAAAACCCACATCTAACACTGTCTTCATGGTGAAAGACTGAAAGCTGAGATTGGAAACAAGACAAGGATGCCCACTGTCACCACTGTTATCCAATAATGTGCTAGAAGTTCTAGTTAGAGCAGTTAGGCAAGAAAAAGAAATAAAAGGCATTCAAATAGGAAAGAAAAAAGTAAAACTTTCACTATTCAACTGATGATATGAATCTATACCTAGAAAATCCTGAGAAGAGCTACTAGAGCTAATAAATGAGTTTAGCAAAGTGGTGGGATACAAGATTAACACGCAAAAATCAGTAGTGTTTCTATACACTACTAATGAGCAACTAGAGGAGGAAGTCAGGGGAAAAAATTGCATTTACAATGGTGGCTAAAAGAATCAAATATTTAAGAATAAACTTAGCCAAGGACACAGAGGACCTGTATTGATATACAGATTCAACAGCCTTTTTTTTTGTAGAAATGGAAGTCAATTATCAAATTTATTTGGAAGGGTGAGGGGTCCCAAATAGCCAAAAATATCTTTTAAAAAAGAAGAATTAAGTTGAAGGACTCTTACATCCTGACAGTGGTAAAAACAGCATGGTACTGGCATAAAGATAGACAAATTGGCCAATGGAATAAAATTGACAGTTCAGAAATAGACCCTCACATCTATGGTCAAGTGATTTTTGTCAAGGCTGTCAAACCACCCAACTTGGTTAGAACAGTCTATTCAACAAATGGTGCTGGGAGAACAGGATATCCATAGGCAAAAGAAAGAAAGATGATTCCTATCTCACACCTTATACAAAAATTAACTAAAATGGATCAAAGACTTTAATAAAAAAGCTAGAACCATAAAACTCCTAGAACAAAATGTAGGGAAACATCTTCAAGATCTTGTGGTAGGTGGTGGTTTTTTAACCTTACACCCAAAGCCTGAACAATGAAAAAAAAAAAAAAATAGATAAATGGGACCTCCTCAAAATTAAACACTTTTGTGCTTCAAATGACTTTGTCAAAAAGGTGAAGAGACAACCTACTCAATGGGAGAAAATATTTGGAAACCACATATCTAATAAGGGTTTGATGCCCATGTTATATAAAGAGATCATGCAACTCAACAATAAAAAGACAAGCAATCCAATTAAAAAAAAAATGGGCAAAAGACTTGAAGAGACATTTTTCCAAAGAGGAAATACAAATTGCCAGAAAAAGCACTTGAAAAGATGTTCAACATTACTAGCTATTAGGGAAATGCAAATCAAAACTACAATGAGGCATCATTTTGCACCTTATAGAATGAAGGCTATTAACAAAACAGAAAACTTCAAGTGCTGGAGAGGATGTGGAGAAAAAGGAACACTCCTTCACTGTTGGTGGGAATAGAAAATGTGCAGTCTCTATGGAAGACAGTTTGGCTGTTCCTCAGGAAGCTAAATATAGATCTGCTGTATGATCTGGTAATCCTGCTACAGGGAATATACTCAGAAGAACTGAAAGCAGGGATGCAAACAGATATTTGCACACTTATGTTCACAGCAACATTATTCACAATTGCTTAAAGATGGAAACCACTCAAGTATCCATCAACTGATGAATGGATAAACAAAATGTGGTATATACATACAAAAGAATACTATTCAGCTGTAAGAAGAAATAAAGTTGGGATGCATATGACAACATGGATGAACCTAGAGGACATTATGTTGAGTGAAATAAGCCAGACACAAAAGGACAAAAACTATATGGTCTCACTATTATGAACTAAATATGATGAGTAATCAATCTCATGGAGTTAAACTCTAGAATATAGGTTACTAGGAGATAGAATGTGGGTTGAGAATGGAAACTGATGCTTAATGTATGTAGAATTATTAGTAAGGTTAATTGTAAATATGTGGAAATGGATAGAGTTGATGGTAACACATGATAGTGAATATAACTAAGCCGGCTAATTCATAAATGTGATTGTGGCTGAAAGGGGTAGTCTAGGAACATAAATGTCAATTGAAAGAAAGCTAGAGAGGGAAGCAGATGTAGCTCAAGCAATTGGGCTCCTGTCTACCATATGGGAGGTCCCAGGTTCATTTCCCGGGGCCTCCTGGTGAAAGCAAGCTGGCCCGTGTGGCGAGCTGGCCTGCACGATGTGCTAGCCTGCATGGAGAGGTGGTGCAACAAAAAGAGACAAAGAGGAGAGACAATGAGAGACACAATAAACCAGGGAGCTAAGGTGGCTCAAGCGATTGAGTGCCTCTCTCCCACATTGGAGGTCCCAGAATTGGTTCCCAGTGCCGCCTAAAGAGAAGACGAGAAGACAAGCAGACACAGAGAGCACACAGCAAATGGACATGGAAAGCAGACAGTGAGTGCAAAAAATAACAAGGGGGGGGGGAATAAATAAATAAATCTTTAAAAAAAGAAAGCTAGAGGGTAGGGATTGTATAACATAGTGAACTTGGTGGTAGATGAGGATTGTGGCTAATAGTACAAATACAAGAATGTTCTTCTATTTAACTAGAACAAATGTACATCACTGTTACACGGTGATAAGAATATGGTGATGCATGGGAAAAATACAATTAATGTATTAATTGCCAGCAATAGTGCAATATTTTTGCATCAGTGGCAAAGAATGTACTATGCCAATGCTAAGAGTCAATGATGGGGGTACAAGGCAGATGGGGTTTCTCCTTTGGGAGTAATGAAAACATTCTAAAATTGACTGAGGTGATGACAGAACAACTCTGTTATGACACTGAGAGCCACTGAGTGTATACTTCGGATGGATTGTACAAGGCATGGGACCATATAACACAGTGAACCCCATGGTGGATGATGAACTACGGTTTACAGTACAAATATGAGAATGTTCTCTCATGAGCTATAACAAATATACAATACTAATACATGGTGTTAACAATAAGGTGGTTTATGGGAAAATTATACCAAATGTAAGCTATGGGCTACAGTTAGCAGTGATATTTTGATGATGTTCTTTCATCATTTGTAACAAATGTTCCACAACAATGCAATGTGTTGGGGGTGGGGTGATGTATGAGAATCCTCTATGTTATGCATGATTGTTTTATAAATTCACAACTTCTCTAATAAAAAAGTAATATAAATGTGAAAGAATATTTTAAAACAACAACAATTTTATATAGTTGTTAGGAAGCAGTATTTATTATTCCAAATTCTACTTTTCTCACTATATTATTATTTTCTATAGTCCTTTATCCATTTTTATATGTTTCTCATATTTATCATTCCTACTAGCAATATAATATTTTGTTGTATCAATGTATCATATTTTCTGTCTACCTATTTCCCTATTAGGGCTTTTTCTAGTTTTTAGTTATACTAATTACACATACCCACGTGCTTCTACACATACACATGTGCTTTTTTTCCCCTTTGAATGATCTCCTTGGTATACATTAAATTTTCCAGAGTTAAATAAGGTAATATATAACATTATGGCTAAGGATGTAGGCTCTGGCAGACTGGCTGTGTTTGAATCCTGGCTCTATCACTGGCCATCTCTGAAATCTGGGCTAATAACTTAACTTCTCTGGGTCTTGGTTTCCTCACCTAAAAAAGAAGGATAATAATATGAGCCACTTCATATGATTAATATGAGAATTAAATGAGATAATGTGTGTGTAAATCCTTACAACAGTGCTTAACATATAGAAAGCATTCAATAATGTTAGCTGTTATTATTTAAAGTTCTTAATATACTACTTGGTGCATTTCAAAAAATCAGTAACTGTTTATTTCCTTCTTTTCTCCCACCAAAATTAATATAACTTGGACAAAATGTTTGGTTATTTCTATTAATTGTGGAATTATAACCTCAGGGTTGTGAGAATTTTTAAAGGCTTATTCTTTGACTCATGCCATGTGTCAGCTTATAGAATCATCAGATGCCCCTAAACTTTCATCTTTGTGTATTGTTGTTCTCAATACATTTTACTAGTTTATTAGCATAAGGATCCTAGCTTACATTTATTTACATTTGTATTTTTCCATTGTAATAGCTAGAGCTCATTTGTAAGTAACAAAAACTCCATTTTTTACAAGAAGGACGTGCAGGGGTATGGCTGGGCCTTGGTGCCAGCTAATTCCAGGTCATGGGGCACTGCTCATTTCCCCTCTGTCCCTGGCCTCTGCTTTGCTCTGTGTGTTAGTTTAATTTTCTCAGCCTGGCTTCCTCCATATAGCAGAAAACCTGGCCACCAGCAGTTTCCATGCTTCATATTGACAGCGACCATGTCTTTACCAACTACGGCTTAAACATTCCCAGGGAAGGACACTTACTGGCCTGACATAGGTCAATAGTTCATCCTAAACCAATCAACCGTGGCCAGGAATTGGGTGCAATGACTGGGAGTCCCTGCCAGAACCATTTGGTTGGAGTGCAAGGAAGGGTAAAACGGCCAAACAGAGGGTGCCAAGGGAAGGGCTCTGGCCAGACCAAACAATAGATTCCACCAAATCACGTTATTAGAGAAGCTGGGCATTTTTTACATCTGTTTACTATTCATACTTCTTCTTATGTGAGCTGTTCATATTCTTTGCCTATCTTTCTCATATTTTACTTTATAAATTTAGATATCTTTCATAGTTTATAAATACAACTGTAAAACTGTTGAAAAATTTAGGATGGCATCAATAAGCACTTGCTGAAAATCTACTATGTACAAGGTATAGTTCTGGATTCTATCAGAGGTTCAGAGAGTTGCACCACTGTGGAGAATTGTCTCTAATGGGTTGAAAAATATAAATAAAAAACAAAATAACAAAAGGCTGTACAGTAGCGGCTCCCCAACCATGAAGGCCATGTTCTTGAGAACTCTGAGCAGAAGTACTTGTGGTTACAGAACTTAAACCCATAGTGTGGAAATTGGGTTAAGGAAAATGATAGAAAAATCTTCCAAAAACCATTATTTTTTTTTTATACTAATATAATCATGATATTTTATCTATCTTCATTAGTAATCATGATTACTACAGGCATGTTTGACCCTTTACCATTTCATTCTCACTAGAAAGATAACTTTCAGGACTTTATTTTCTACAGTTTCAATGAGATGTTTATAAATCATTTTGCATGATTACTACAAATAGCCACAGTGATAAAAATTCTTTCTGGGGCTGGTCTTCTTTTGAATGTTCAAGGTCTTTCTTATTTTATGACTTGGTAGTTTTTATCGGATGCTCTATTGTTCTATCCATATGCCTTATACACCAAGGGCTTATTACCACAAAAATCTATCATTCTGCCTGAAGACTTGCCCCAGATGCGGCAGTTTGGTGTTATGAATTCCAAAAACAGATATTGGATTGTGTTTGTAAACTGGTCTATTCTTCTGGGCATATTATATTGTATTACATTCAGAGGTTTTACTTTTACTTGATTAAATAATGATTAAAGCTTTGATTGGGCCATGTCAGTAGGATATTGAGAAATGTCATGGCAGAGGAGAAGTTTGGAGTTTTTGATGCTGGAGCCCTGGGAATAAAATACACAGGAGAAGAACACAGAGGAAAAGAGATGGCTCCGTAGATACGGTAGAGGCCCTGGGAAGAGAGCGAGCCTGATAGTCTACAGCTGACCTTGTGGAGAGACCAGAGCAGCTGAGCCAGGAGAGGAACAAGCCCCAGGAGAGAGACAAGACTTATCCCAGCCTACAGCTGATATTGGAAGAAGCTAGGTCCACAGAGCCTTAAGAGGAAGAGGGAGGCCGAACTCTTGCAGACATCAGCAGCCATCTTGCTCCAACATGTGGCAACAGACTTTGGTGAAGGAAGTAACACACTTTATGACCTGGTAACTGTAAGCTTCTACCCCAGATAAATACCCTTTATAAAAGCCAACAGATTTCTGGTATTTTGTATCAGCACCCCTTTTGCTGACTAATACACCAGTTATAAAGGTATACTTATTTGGGAGCAGACTAGAATGGCTGGGAACTTTGTATTTGAATTCCAGGGGCAAAAAGAGTCTTGATGTACAAATATACCAGCTCTTACCCTTTGGGTGGGACAACTCAGGCTCGTGCTATACCAGTTCCCAGAGGTCTCTAGAGAGAGTGAGCTCCAGTTGCCCATAGCTGTATTGTGTTCATTAACATTTTGTACTAGCTTCCTTCCCTTTCTCACTTTCCTAATTTCCAACCGGTCTAGAATCACATCTAAATAAACTGTGTGCATTAAAACTCTTATTTTAGAATCTATTTTTAGGGAGGAGCCAGGCTAAGATGAAGTTTAACTCCTGCTTTCTGTAACCTATCTCCTAAATATCTGGGTCCCAGAGAAATGTGGCGGCTAGAGGAAGAAAAACATGGGAATTGATCTCTCCCAATACCCAGAGTTTTTCAGCCCTGGATCTGCTCATGGCAACTCCATTTTAGGTACCTGCATATTTCCCCTCTCCCTCTCCATTGTTACCATAAGGGTTACTTCCAATGCTGTGGCAGTTTGATATTATTTATATATTCCAGAAACAGATATTGATTATGTTTGTAAACTGGTCTATTCCTCTGGGTGTGATACTCCTTCAATTATATTAAATTCAGAGGTTTCACTTTTACTTCATTAAATCAAGATTAGGGCTTTGATTTGACCATGTCATTAGGGCATGAAGGGTTGAGTCCCTACCTCCTTGGTGGGCTATATAAATGCATGCTCAGTCAAGAATATGAAAGTAGACACACAGAGAACACAGAGGAAGAGACACAGTTCCATAGACATGTCAGAGGCTCCAGGAAGAGAGATGAGCCTGTTAGTCTACAGCTGACCTTATGAAGAGAACAGAGCAGCTGAGCCTGCAAAGAAACGAGCCCTCCAGCCTACAGCTGAGATCAGAAAAAGCTGGGCCTATGAAGCCTTAAGAGGAAGAGGAAGGCTGAACCCTCGCAAACATCATCCACCATCTTGCTTCAACACATGACAACAGAGTGTGGTGAGGAACTAACTTTGAGTTGGATTCTTTAGGGCCTTGAAACTGTAAGCTTCCACCCCAAATAAATACCCTCTATAAAAACCAACAGATTTCTGGTACTTTGCATCAGCACCCCTTTTGGCTGACTAATACAAATGCACAGAATTATTACCGCTTATCTTCCTTGATCCCACCCAAGTCTTCATTTCAAAACCTCTACTTTGTCTCTGCTTTAGTTCTCATTTCAATTTTTAACTTTTCCCAGATATCCATGGTAGGAATTAGAATTTACATATGCCAGGACTGAAATTCTACAATTGCTGATAAAATGCAAATCTGCATGTCTTGAATGAGAATTTTGCCTAAGAGAACATCATGGTTGGGGACTTTGAAATGGTGTGTTGAATCACAGGGTAGGTTGGGACATCTGCTCTAGTCTGGTCACCCATTTTACAAATGAAGAGATTGAGATCTATGGGGTTAAGACTTATGCAGGGTAGCACAGCCTAAAAGTTGTGATCTGCGTGCATGCACACACACACACACACACACACACACATGCAACTCCCTCTGTGCTCCACCCCATGCTGCCCAATGGCCATTTGTTCAGGGGAAGCCTTGCCTCTGCCTTTGCCTTTTGGTAGCCTTCAAATTTTCCATGAGGACTAAGACCAGAAAAGAATGAGAACAATTGGTACATCTCCTAAGCACTCTGTACTGCACAATATCAGTTGTCCTAAGAAGGTTTTGAATATGGGTAGAATTTTTTTGATTATTTTGTTTTAAATCTTGGAAAAAATTCTAGTTGCATGGATTTTTTTCTCCAGAATTAAACATGAGTAGCATATTCTTTAGTCTTGTTCTTTGGTAAAGTAGAAAACAAAATAGCCATTGTAGGCCCCCTTTGTTTAAAGCTGGGGACTAATGACGCTGTTCATCCCACCCACTGAGCAGCCCTCCAATACTGGTCTCTTTGGAGAACACTGAGTACTCAGGATGGCAGGACACTGCTGAGCAAGCCCTTTCCCAACGCAAACTTGATTCCAAGGAGACAATTCCTCTTATTGTTTTTGACTTCAGTCATATCAAATATTCTCAACAAGTTCTTCTAATTTCTCTTTTAAAAATAAAATAAATAAAAATAAAAAGACCAGCACATTCCTTTTATGTTTTGTGCAAGTGATGTAGAGGCAAGAAGCTGGGGAACTCTGTCCAAAAAAATTTTTGATATGTAAATTGAATGATTTCCTACTGAGGTCCTGAAATATGAATTAAAATAATTTGCTTTCATCTTAGATTTCAAGATCATATTTTTGGTGCTTTCTACAATCTGTGGAATCAATATTCTAAAATGAGTCTGTCTTCATCAGCCTCCAGTAATAGTGACTCAGGCATAATTGGAGATTCATTAAAATACAAATTTCTCTTCCTACATCATGCTTTGTTTTAAAGTGGGGCATCATTAACCCACTTAGTGTTTGCTATAGAACAATGCTATTCACCATGAAGTCATTAATTAAAAAGCTAATTTCCCATAATGTAAAATTTCAGGCAATTCAATGTCAGTTGAGTGATACACTGACAGTAATATTATGCAGCGTGTACAGTTCTCATTTTCTACATTGATTCACGTTTGACTCAGATCTAATCATATTCATGTTTGACTCAGATCTAATCAGGCATGTCTCATTTACTACACGAAATGCCCATTTTCTACACAGACTTTTAGCACCTAGAGTTTGTAGTTCTGCCAAGTGTGGGTGTCTGATATCTACCTAAAGCACCCTGTCTGCCTCAGCACCTGCCTTATACCTAGTATGTGTGGCTAAAACTTAAAAAATGGCACAAACTCTATTCCATTCCACCCACCACCATGGACCCTGCTTCTTTTTTTTTTTTTTTTTTTTTTTTAAGATTTATTTATTTCCTTTATCCATTTTAAACGCCGCCTTCCCCATTTGCTGTTTTTTTGTGTCCATTTGCTGGGCAATTCTCTCTGTCTGTTTCCTGCCATCTCTTCTCATCCTCCTCCTCCAGTCTTCACAAGGATTCGATCCTGGAGACCTCCGTTGTAGGAGAGAGGTATTCTGCTGCCTGTGCCACCTCAGCTCCTGGCTTCTGGAGCTTTCGGAGCATCTCGTCTTGTCTCTGTCCTGTTACGTCATCATCCTGCTGCATGGCTCTCGGGGCCGACAGCTCAGCAGCACACAGAGCCTGGCAGCCCATGCACCTTCGGGAGGTCCCAGGGATGGAACCCAGGTCCCTCCATATGGCAGACGGACGCCCAACCATTTGAGCCACATCCGCCCCCACCCTGCTTCTTTTGCATGAGTATTATTGTATAAAAAATTTGAGTGTTGGCATCGTCAAGATGGTGACATAAGACAATCCTGGAAAAGTTTCTTCTCAGAAACAATTAATAATAGAGCAAATCCCACTTGCTTGGAACTCTGGAGGATGACAGAAACCTAGAGAAAGACTGCACAAATGCTGAATTGAAGGAAAAAAAGAACACCAAAAAAGAAAAATAAGACAGGGAACTACAACTCTGAAGTGCCAGTTCAGACCCCTCCCCCTTACTCAGTCCCGAGTGACCTGAGTCATACAGCAGCAGCACTCCAGTCCAGGCACCTCCTGCAATGGTTGCGGACCACAGAGCTACTTACAGCAGAGAGTTAGAGGGCCATGCGTATTCAGGCAGGGGACCTAAGTCCACATAGACCCAGGGTGGAGCCCAAGCAGTTGATGAGTACATTGATATAAGAGGTTCCCCAGTAACCAAAAGAGACCCACAGTGGAATTGTTGGCAAGTGGTGCACATACCCAACCTGGTTTCTAATTGTTGGCGTGCCTAAATGAAAGGAAAAAAATAGGCATTTTTGCACGCTTACCCCACCTAGCTCCCTGGGATGGGATACCCTAATCTGGAAGTTCCTGGAGGCAGAAAATTCTCAAGGACAAAAGGGAAAACTGAACTGCTGTAAGGTGTGGGTCCCAGGACTGAAAATTGTAATGAAAAGGAGGCAATGAACTTGGGAAAATCATAGTTAGGCAAATCATAGCTGCTGGGGATGAAAATCTGCACAAAAATGAACAAAACAGCCCAGGACTCCCAGAGGAGAAATACAAGAAAGGAAATCTCCTCCTGGAGGTGAAACAATTGCACATGAAAGGGCAGTCTTAAAAATTACACCACATGCACAGGGCAAAAAACGGGTGTGGAAGATCTGAGAAATTCTGAACAGTTAAACATGGGCTGCTTTAAAGGTTCAGTATAAGCTGGACCAGGCATTAAAGAAGAGCTTTTTTTTTTTTTTTTTTTAAAGATTTTATTTATTTATTCATTTACCCCCCCTTGCTGCCTGTGCTCGCTGGGTCAGCTAACCACGCCGTGCGGGCGGGCTTGCCTTCACCAAGAGGCCCTGCGAACCGAACCCGGGGCCTCCCATACGGTAAACAGGAGCCCTACTGATTAAGCCACAGCCGCCTCCCCTAAAGAAGAGCTTTAACACACAATCTACAATAAAACCCCAGGCAAGAGGGAGAAACTAACTTTCAGAATTAGCACATCAAAATAATTATATGCTCAGATATCAGCAAAAAATCACAATCCATACTAAGAAACAGGAAGATATGGCTCAGTCAAGCTAGGAAACACAGACTTTGGAGCATCTAATCAAAGAAGTTCAAACAAATCTCCTAAATCAATTCAAGGAATTAAAGGAAAATATGGATAGAAATAAGCTAAATGTGGATACAGAGCTAAAGTATATAAAGAAGACAATGTGCAAAAAGAAGAATTAAAAAGTTTTAAAAGAAACATAACAAAACTATGGGGATGAAAAACACAATAATAGAGGTTAAAGGGCTTTTCTACTCTAGTGAAAGAACACTAGAGGCATAACATAGCAAATTTGAACATGCAGAAGAAAGAATAAGCCACCTAGAAGACAGGGCTATCAAAATCATACAGTTAAAAGAATAGGTAAAGAAAAGAATAGAAAAAACTGAGCAGAGGCTAAGGGACCTATGTGATATCATGAGGCATACAAACATATGCATTATGGATGTCTCAGAAGAAGAGAAGGGAACAAGGGCAGAAAGAATATTTGAGGAAATACTGGCTAAAAATTTCCCAATTCTTATGAAAGACATGTCCAAGAAGCACAATGTACAAACAGGATAAACCCTAACAGACCTACACAAAGACACATACTAGTCAAAATGTAAAATGCCAAAGATAAAGAGAAGATTCTGAAGACAGCAAGAGACATTAAGACATTCACAAATAAATATAAACTGAAAGAGTGCCAAAAGACCTGTCCTATAAGAATTGCTAAAGGGAGTTCTTCAGATTGAAAGAAAAAGAAAGGACAAAGTGGCTTGGAACAGAATGAAAAAATGAAGATCTTCAGTAAAGGTAACTAAATGCAAAACCCAGTAGTACTGTATCCTCAGTATATAACTACTCTTTATTTCCTATAAGAGTTAGAATATAAGTGATTAAAAATAATCATATTTTCTTTTGCTGGACATGCAAAATATTAAGTGGCAATGTGTGACACAAAACAACCCAAAGAGGGAAAACAGAGGGATATGGAATCAGAGAATGAGTATTCAAAATTAATTGGTATCTTTTCAAACTAGTAGATTATAGACCTCAGTTGTCTAATAAAAATCCCAGGATAGCCACAAAGAAAGTATTTTAAAAATATACAGAAATGAAAATGAGAAAGGAGTCAATCAATTACATTAAATCACAAAAGATCACTATACACAAAAGGAGACTACAATAAAGGGAAAGTGTGACCGAAAAAAAAAAAAGACATGACATAAAAAACAAAAGACAGCGAGTGGTGGTGGAGGCCTCAACAGCGAGCCTACCTAAGCAGTGGTAGCGGTGGGATCAGGAGCAGCGTGACCAGGATGAGCAGAAGCATGGCGCCCAGGCCTGACTCCTCCCCGGCTGCCTGCCACTTCATGCACTACTCCATGCTATGCAGGATCGATGCTGGAGCCAGAGATGCTGGTGGTTTATTGCTTTCCGCTACCCATATGGTGCTGTCCTGAATTCTGGTTGTAACTTAAAGGGAAACTTTCCCAATGTCCAGAGCCCTTGATGTCCCACAGATGAAGAAGGAAGATGTCCGCAAATTCCTTGCAGCAGGAGACTACTTAGGTGGCACAAACTGGACTTGCAGATGGAGTAGTGCCTCTATAGAAAGAAAAGTGGTGGAATCTACATCATAAAACTGAAGAGAGCCTAGGAGAGACTTCTGCTGGTGGCTCTTGCCACTGTTGCCATTGAAATCCCAGCTGATGTCAGTGTTATATCTTCCAAGAATACTGGCTAGTGGGCTATGCCGAAGTTTGCTGCTGCCACAGGAGCCACTCCTATTTCTGGGCACTTCACTTCTGAAACCTTCATTAACCAGATCCAGGTAGCCTTCCTGAGCCATGTCTCCTGGTGGTTTCCGATCCCAGGGCTGACCACCGACCTCACAGAAACACCTTATGTTAACCTGCCCACTACTGCTCTGTGTGACACAAAGTTTCCTCTCCTCTATATGGACCTTGTCATCCCTGCATCAGCAAGGGTGCTTACTCAGTGGGTCTGATCGGGACGCTGGCCTGGAAAGTTGTGTGCTTGTGTGGCACTATCTCCTGTGAGCATCCCTGGGAGTCATGCCTGATCTCTACTTCCACAGCAATCCAGAGGAGATTGAAAAGGAAGAGCAGACTGCTGCTGAAAAGTCAGAGAGACCAAGGAGGAGTTTCAGGGTGAATGCACTGCTCCAGCTCCTGAATTTACTGCTTCTCACCCTGAGGTCGTAGACTGATGTGAAGGCTGGCAGATGCCCTCTGTGTCCATTCAGCAGTTCCCGGCAAAAGACCAGAGGGCTCAGCCTGCAAGTGAAGACTGGCCTGCAGCTCCCACTGCTCAGGCCACTGGATCACCAAGTGGGCTTAAGCTGTTCTTCCACAGGCTCATAAACAGAAAACTGAAAGGAGGTTGATGGAAAACATGCATTAGTTTTGGCTTTTTTAAAATCAGTTTACCATGGTCCTTATGAACCCAAACACACACACACACACACACATACACAGATTAAATGAGCTGATACAAATAAAGTGCTAAGAACAGTTCTTAGCATATAGTAAGAATTATATATGTGTTTAGTATTGTGTGTAGTGTGTGTGGAGCTGAAGAGACTTTAAGCCAACTTATGTCTAATATTAAATGTACTCAGAACTTTTCAATTCAGGAAAGCATGAATTTCTTCAAACACTGCATAAAAATGAACCAAGTTGAAAATAATGATTAAACTGCCTCTCCCTTTATAGGTTTAGGACTTTCTTCAGTTTTACCAATTTCTCTTGTAACTTAAATGACCTTTTTAGTTTCCTAGAGTAAAATAGGAGCTTAATTTTGGTTGGTTACTAGAAACCAGAGGAACTGTCCAGTGACCTCACTGATAACTTTGACAGCCACAACTTAAATTTGAGGTCCTAGGCTTGACGTCATCTAAAGTTTAAAGGTTTCTGAAGTAAATGGACTTGTTTTGTTGAGGAAATTACTTGGAGTCTATTTTTATTAAAGAATTTTCATCTTGTCTGAACATGGATTGACAAATTTCCCTTCTTATCTTTGATGTAATTGCTTTTAAAGGGTGTGAAAGTATATATTTTTAAAATTCAATAATTCTTCAATTCTGACACATTCAATTGTGGTTTATTTTGATTTTCAGTCTTTAGCAATACTACCTTAAACCTGAGAGGTTTAAATTAATTTAGGATCATAAATCCCATTGAGAATAAAACAACATGCTTTGAACCTTCTTTCTAGAAAAATGTGTGCATATCCAAAATGTATACAATTTCAGATGTTTCACAAATATCCTGCAATTTACCCATATATTTATTTTTTAAATGTTTCTCCTCCTTAGAAATATTACTAGCATAATTCAAGTTAGATAATGCATCACTCTGTATTAAAATTCCTTTAAAACTGACTACAGTTATAGTGTTTAACTTTGCACAGTGCAAAGGTCTACAATTGATCCTCTATTTTGAAGCAATAATAAAATAGAATAAGGGGAAGTATGCTAAATGGATTTTGGGGGAGAGGTAGAATCCAAAGCAGTGGCTATCAAAAAGGCAAATATAGTCTATCTGTTTTTATCCCTCTGTTTACTTTTAAAAATGTAATGTAAGAGTTTCTTAATACAAATGGATATAATGTTAAACACACACACACAAAAAAAAACACAAAGGATAAAATGACTGAAGTAAGGCCAACTTTAATCAGTAATAATACTGAATGTTAATGGGTTAAACTTCCCAATCAAAAGACACAGAATGGCAGAATGGACAAAAAAGCATGATCCAAATAAATGTTGTTTACAAGAGACTCACCTTAGACCCAAAGACACAAATGGGCTGAAAGTAAAAGGGTGGAAAAAGATATTCCATGTAAATAGTAACCAAAAGACCTGGGGTACCTATACTAACATAGGACAAAATAGACTTTAAGTCAAAATCTGTTACAACAGACAAAGAAGGGCACTATATATTAATAAAAGGGTCAACCCACCAAGAAAAATAACAATCATCACAAGCACTTATGCACCTATGCACAGTGCCACAAAATACATGAGACAAATATTGGCAAAACTGAAGGGAGAAACAGATACTTCTACAAAAATAGTTGGAGACTTCAATACACCATTTTCATCAATGGACAGAACTTTTAGATAGAAGATCAAGAGGAAACAGAAAACTTGAACAATATGATAAATGAACTAGACCTAACAGACATATACAGAACACTGTACCCTAAAACAGCAGGATACAAATTCTTCTCAAGTTCATATGGATCATTCTTCAGGATAGACCACATGGTAGATCACAAAACAAGTATTAATAAACTTAAAAAGACTGAAATTATACAAAGCATCTTCTCTGATGTCAATGGAATGAAGCTAGAAATCAACAAAAGATGGAGAACTGAAAAATCCACAAATATATGGAAGCTAAACAACACACTTTTAAACAATCAATGGGTCAAAGAAGAAACCACAAGGGAAATATCTTGAGACTAATGAAAATTAGAACACATTATATCAAAACTTAAAGGATGCAGTGAAGGCAGTGCTCAGAGGGAAACTCATAGGCCTAAATGCTTACATATAAAAAGAAGAAAGAGCTCAAATCAGATACCTAAACTCACACCAGAAGAAACCAGAAAAAGAAGAGAAAACTAAACCCAAATGAGTAGAAGGAAGGAAATAACAAATATTAGAGCAGAAACAAATGAAAGAGAATTTTTAAAATACAGGGATTCAACAAAACCAAAAGATGGTTCTTTGAAAAGATCAATAAAATTGACAGACCTTTAGTTAGACTGACAAAGGAAAATAAAGAGAGGACATGCAAACAAGTAAAATCAGAAATGAAAGGGGGACATTATTATGACCCTGCAAAAATAAAAAGGATCACAAGAGGGTACTATGAATAACTGTATGCCAATAAATTAGACAACTTTGATGAAATGGACAAATTCCTACAAAAACACAAGCAACCTACATTGAATCCAGAAGAAATAGAGGATCTCAACAGACCAATCACAAGTATAGAGATTGAATTGGTAACCAAAACCTCCCAACAAAGAAAAGCCCAGGACTGATGTCTTCACAGAAAAATTCTACCAGACAGTCCAAGAAGAATTAATATGAATCCTGCTCAAACTCTTCAAAAGAATGAAGAGGAGGGAACATTCCCTAACTCATTCTGTGAGGCCAACATCATCCTCATACCAAATGCAGATAAAGATACCACAACAAAAGAAAAGAAAACTACACACCAATAGCCCTTATGAATACAGATGCAAAAGTCCTCAAAATACTAGTAAAACGAATCAACAGCACATTAAAAAAAAATAATACATCATGATTAAGTGGGGTTCATTCCAGGTATGCAAGAGTGGCTCAACAAAAGGAAATCAATAAATGTAATAACACCATATTAAAAGATTTTCATTATTTATATCCTCTTTCTTTTTTTGTCATTGTAACTAAGGGTTTGCCGAGTTTGTTGATCTTTTCAAAGAACTAACTTTTGGTTTTGTTGATTCTCCCTATTGTTTTGTTTTTTAAAGATTTATTTATTTATTTATTTTCCCCCAGCCCCTTGTTTTATGCTCACTGTCTCCTCTCTCTATCCATTCACTGTGAATTCTTCTGTGTCTGCTTGTCTTCTCTTTAGGCAGCACTAGGAACTGATCCTGGGACCTTCCAGAGAGGGAGAGAGGCGTTCAATCTCTTGTGCCACCTCAGCTCCCTGGTCTCCTGCATCTCTTATTGTCTCTCCTCTGTGTCTCTTTTTGTTTTGTCATCTTGCTGCACCAGCTCTCCGCTCTGGGCCAGCACTCTGTGCAGGCCAGCACTCCTGCGCAGGCCAGTGCTCCTGCACGGGCCAGCACTCCACATGGGCCAGTTCTCCACTTGGACCAGCTCGCCACGCGGGCCAGCTTGCCTTCACCAGGATGCCCCAGGAATCGAATCCTGGGCCTCCTATGTGTAGACAGGAGCCCAATCGCTTGAGCCACATTTGCTTCCTATTGTTTTTTTTTGTTGTTGTTGTTGTTGTTGTTTTGTTTTCTGTTTCATTTATCTCCACTCTAATCTTTGTTCCTTCCTTCCTTCTTGCTTTGGGTGTAGTTTGCTCTTCTTTTTCTAGTTCTTCCAGTTTTGAGGTTAGGTCTCTGATTTGAAGTCTTTCTTCTTTTCTAATGTAAGCATTTAGAGCTATATAGTTCCCTCTCAGCACCGCCTTTCCTGTATCCCATAAGTTAGGGTATGTTGTGTTTTCATTTTCATTCACCTCAAGATATTTCCTAATTTTGCTTCTGATTTTCTCTTTAACCTTTTGGTTGTTTAAGGGTATGTTGTTGGGAAATGGATGTGGCTCAAGAGGTTCGGCGTCTGTCTGCCATATGGAGAGACCGGGGTTCGATCCCCGGTACCTCCCGGTTAAAAAAAAAAGGGGTATGTTGTTTAATTTCCATGTATTTGTGAGTTTTCCATATCTCCCATGTTATTGGTTTCTAGCTTCATTCTGTTGTGGTCAGAGAATATACATTGTATGATTTCAACACTTTCGAATTTATCGAGACTTATTTTGTAACCCAACATATATTCTATCCTGGAGAATGATCCAGGTGCACTCAAGAAGAATGTGTATTCTGTTTTCAGTGCGTACAGTATTCTATATATGTCTGTTAGGTCTACTTGGTTTAGGGTATCATTTAAGTCCTGAACATCCTTATTGATCGTCTGACTAGATGTTCTATCCATTATTGAGTGTGCTGTGCTAAAGTCTCCCACCAGTAATGCAGAACCATCAATTTCTCCCTTCAAATCTGTCAATATGTGCTTCATATATTTTTGGACTCTGCTGTTAAGTGCATACATATTTATAATTGTTACATCTTCCTGTTAAATTGACCCTTCTATCATTGGTTGCTACTTGCACTGTATATTTTTTCCCCATCCTTTCACTGTCAAACTACTTGTATCTTTTACTTTAAGGTGAGTTTCTTGCAGACAGCATGTAGTTGGGTTATGTTTTTTTTATCCATACTGTCAATCTCTGCCTTGTAACTGGAGAGTTTAATCCATTTACATTTAAAGTCACTACTGATAATATAGGTTTTTCTTCTGCCATTTTGTTATTTGGCCTTTATAAGTCTTACACCTTTTATGTCCCTCACTTCCATTAAAGCCTACTTTAAAAAAATTTATTTGCTTTCCTGTGTTGTACAATATTGAGTGCCTTTTCATTTCTATCTGGATATATTTTTCATCTGTTTTCCTTGTGGTTACCATAGGGTTAAAATTTAACATCTTAAATATATAACAATATTTGGTTTGATACCAACTTAACTTAAATAGCTCCTATACCCCTCTGTCCCCTGCCATTTTTTTGTACTTCTTACCACTTATATGTTTGTACACTGTATGTCTAAAAACCTAGATCTATCATTACTTTTTATGTATTTGAATGTTAGCATCTGTAGGAAGTAAGAAATAGAGTTACATACCAAACAATACACTACAATAATACTAGCATTTATAATTATTCAAATGGTTACTTTTAATGCAAGTCTTTATTTCTTTATGCTGCTTTGAACCAACATCTAGTGTCCTTCATTTCACTCTGAAGAACTCCCGTTAGCATTTCTTGTAGGGTAGTGATGTGCTCCCTCAGCTTTTGTTTATTTGAGAATGTCCTTATCTTTCTGTCATTTTTGAAAGAGTCTTGCCAGATATAAAATTCTTGACTAGCAGTTGTTTTCCTTCAGGCCCCTAGGTATTTCAACCCACTGCCTTCTTGCTTCCATGGTTTCTGATGAGAATTCAGCATTCAATCTTATTGGGATTCCCTTGTATGTAGCATGTTGCTTTTCTCTTGCAGCTTTCAGAACTCTCTCCTTGACTTTTGCATTTGATTGTGTAATCAGTATTTGATGGGTTGCATTTTTATTCATGTTTATCCTGTTTGGTGTTCTTGGATATGCATGTTCATATTTTTTGTTAAGTTTGGGAAGTTCTCTGTCATTATTTCTTTGACTATTCTTTCTGCCCCTTTCTTTCTTCTCCTTCTGGGACTCCCATAACATGTATATTGGTCTGCTTGATGGTGCCCCAGAGCTGTCTTAGGCTATTTTCAATTTTAATATTCTTTTTTCTTTCTGCTTCTCAGTCTGACTCATTTTAGGTGTCTTGTCTTCAAATTCACTGAGTCTTTCTTCTGCCAGCTCCATTCTGCTCTTGAAACCCTCATGGGCATTTTTCATTTCAGTTATTGTGGTCTTCAACTCCAATTGTTATGTTTAGTTCCTTTTTAAAGTTTGTATCTCTTTACTTAGGTTCTCATATTGTTCATTCATTGTTTTTCTGATAACCTGTAATTCTTTCTCTGTACTTTCCTTCACATCTTTAAGCATTTTTAATATCCCTTTTTAAAATGCTGTCTTCAGTATGTCCACATTCTTGTCTTCTTCATTGGTGTTTTCTGTATTTTTATTGTCTTCCTTTCGGTGGAACATCATTTCCTGTTTCTTTGTTTGTCTTGTAGTCTTTTGTTTCACACTGTACCTTTTCATATTTTAAAATGTTAAATCTGGAATTTACTCCCTGGAATATCTGTTTCCAGCTTCTGTAACATGCTGGTGTTAAGACAGAGATTTTACTGAACTTCAGGCCACCTATCAGGAAGGTCTGGCCAAGGCAAATGCTATTTTGAAACTCCAGAGACCAGAGTTACAAAATAGTTATTTCAGACAGCTTCTGCCTGTTTATAGTTGTTTTTGTGAAAGGACTGAGCCCTGGAGTTCCCTACTCTGCCATCTTTCCCAAAAGTTTTATGTCTTCACATTTAAATTAAATCTTTTGTAAACATCATATAGCTGGGTCATGCTATTTTACCCATTCTGTCAATCTCTGCTTTTGACTGTGGAGTTTAATACATTTACATTTAAATTAACTATTGATAATGCAGGAGTTTCTTTTGCCACTTTGCTATTTTGTGTTTGTAGGTCATACCTCTTTTGACCCTCAATTCTTCCGTTAATGCCTACTTCCATATTTATTTGGCTTTTTGTAATTGCACCATTTTGAGTCCCTTCTCATTTCTTTCTGAATGTATTTTCATGTATTATCCTTGTGGTTACCATTGGGTTGAAATTTAACATCCTAACTCTATACAACAATCATAATTGTTTTGATACAAACTTATCTTTAATAACGTACACATACACTGTTCCTACACCCCTCCTTCCCCCCACCTTTTTTTGTACTTGTTACAAATTATATCTTTATACATTGTACATCAAAATAATCAATTTATCATAACTTTCATGCATTTTTGGACCTGTTTGAAGCAAGAAGGGGAGTTATATAACAAACAATACAGTAAAATAGTACTGACATTTATAATTACCCATATGGGTACCTTAATGAGAGGTCTTTGTTTATGCTGCTTTGATCTGCTGTTTAGTGTCATTTCTTTCAGTCTGAAGAACTTCCTTTAGTATTCCTTATAGGGAAGGTCTAGTGGTGACAAATTCCCTCTGCTTTTGTTTATCTTGGAACGTCTTAATCTCTCCCTTATTTTTGAAAGAAAGCCTTTCTGGATATAAAATTCTTAACAATTGTTTTCTTTCTGCACTTTAAATATGTCATACCACTTCCTTCTTGCCTCCATGGTTTCTGATGAGAAATAAGCACTTAATCATTTTGGGATTCCCTTGTACATACCTCATTGTTTTTCTCTTGCAGCTTTCAGAATTCTTTGTCCTTGGCATTGGACAATTTGATTCCTATGTGTCTGGGCATGGTTCTCTTTGAATTTATCTTTTTTGGGGTTCATTAAGCTTCTTGAATGTGTATATTCATGTCTTTCATTAAATTTGGAAAGTTTTCTGCCATTATTTCTTTGTATATTCCTTCTGCCATTTTCTATTTTTCTTCTCCTTCTGGGATTTCCATAGTGTATATATTGGTACACATGATAGTGTCCTAAAAGTTTCTTAGGCTCTGTTCATTCTTCTTTATTCTTTTTTCTTTCTGCTCCTCAACCTGAAACATTTCAGCTGTCTTGTCTTCAAGCCCACTGATTCTTTCTTCTGCCACCTCCAGTTGGAAGTGCAGGGTCCTTTCTGTCTTATCTGTACCTGTATTGAGCCAGAGCCAGGAAGCCTGCATCTTCTCCTGGGCCTATGCTCACTGGAGGCCCCAGGAACTCCCCATTTATGGTCCACAGAACTCCTCCTCCTCCTGAGTGCTCTTTCCAAGGACAATGCAGATAGACCTTTGGCCCAGACTATTTCAACTTAATTATTTAAGTTGACTGTCCCAGCTATCTGCAAGTGGCTTCTCTGCCCTTAGGACAAATTGTGGGGGGGCAAGGCCAAGACAGGTTCCCAAACTCATTCTCTGACTTCTACCCTTTAGACTGGCACTGACATACACCCCAGTATGTGCACAGGGGCCACTCTGCTCCCTCTGGAACAGGGCCAGGGACCCACAAAGGAAGCAAAGGATGACTCTATCCTGTGTTATGTAGGGGTGGGGGAGGAGACAACAAGAGTGCCAGGAACTTCTCCTAAGGCTTTTGAAGCTGTGTTTTCTTTTTAAAAAATATTTTATTTATCCTCCTGTCCCTTGTTGTTTGTGCTCCCTGTCTGCTCTCTGTGTCCATTTGCTGTGTGCTCATCTTCTCTTTAGGAGGCACTGGGAAAATCAAACCTGGGATGTCCCATGTAGGAGAGAGGTGCTCAGTTGCTTGGGTCACCTCAGCTCCCTGCTTTGTTGTGTCCCTCATTGTCTTTCCTCTTAGTGTCTCCTTGTTGCATCATCTTGCCACACCTGCCTGTCAGGCCAGCTCGATGTCTTGCTCATCTTCTCCAGGATGCACCAGGAACTGAACCCAGGACCTCCAGTGTGGTAGGTAGGAGCTCAATCACTTGAGCCACATCTGCTTCCCAAGTTGAGTTTTCTTTTCTTTTCTTTTTTTTTTTTTTTAAAGATTTTATTTATTTATTCATTTATCCCCCTCTTGCTGCTTGTGCTCGCTGGGTCAGCCAACCACGCCCTGCGGGCGTGCTCTGCCCTCAACAGGAGGCCCCGGGAACCGAACCCGGGGCCTCCCATATGGTAAATGGGAGCCCCACTGATTGAGCCACAGCCGCTTCCCCCAAGTTGTGTTTTCTTAATTCAGCATTTGCCCAGTTAATGCAATCCTTTAACTGTTCTCCATAGTTTTGAGGAAGGTTATTGTCTTAAGATTCCTCTGCTGCCTTTGCCCTAGGGATGTTGTAACAATGGCCATTCTCAAAACCAGACCCCAGTGATCTGAAGTAGCTGATCAAAGGTAGAGACCTGGGATTAAACAACACATCTCTGGAGTTTGGAGGACTAGTTCATTATGTCTCACCTTGTCACCAGCAAACTGAGCCAGGAGGCTGAGCTCCAGTCCCTACTGTTGTCAGTCACCAGGCAGGGAGAATGAGAATGGCAGCCACTGCAGGAAGGGTGAAACTCACCAGTCTTCATCACAAATTACCAGCCTCTTCCTCACACTTCTCCCTGGATGCTGCACAATGTTCCCCTAAACTCTGGATTTTCAAAGTGGTTAATTCAGATAGTTCCTGCCACTTTAATGGTTGTTTTGGTGGAGGGACTGATCCCTGGAGCTTTCTACTCTGCCATTTCCCCACAACTCCTCTACCTCCGGTGTCTTACAGGTTCTTTCTTGGCTTGAGCCATTAATACTTTACTAAAGATTTTTAGAAATTCAGTTTGTTCATATGCTGGGTCTTACCTATACTGAAGAAGCTTTTAGGATTACCTCTCGATCTCCATATATCTCATTAACTTTCTTACATTTAATGGTTAAAATAAAATTCAGTCATTTAGCTAGTAATCAGATTTGCCAGATTCTTGATTTGACCTGAGAACATCTTTAAGTAAACCTTGTTAGAAAGTGAGTTAAATTGTGGCTCATTAGTCTGGAGCCTGTGAACGATTTATAGCTGCTGCAGCAAGACAAGCAGCCTTTGTTTGCATTGAGCCACAGCAGTGTCTCGTGCTCATACTTGCTCTCTATTTAGCACTTCATCTTTAACAAAACATTTTCTGTGGCATGCAGTCTGTGGTAAGTATAGTGACTCAGCCTATCCTTCTGGAAGGTGGCAGCATTAAGGAGTATCTAAATATTTATTCCAAATAAAATTTATCCTGTAGTCCTCCACATCCAAAGATTTTCCATTGTAAAATACTTGTGACCCAGTAATTCATATGGCTTTTGCAGTAAGAGGTCATACAAAAGAAGTTGTGCCATAGTCATTGCCAAGACAGTATCGACCACAGAGCTGGCCTTCCTAGGCATAACATAGAGCAGGAAAGGCACCATGCTTTGAGCAGGATGGCCACGTATGATTGTGCAGATTGGTGGGGGTCCCTTGTGGTATGGATAGTGTGGGTAGATTGAATTATGTACCCCGATGAAGGGCATGTTCTTAATCTTAATCCACGTTCCTGTGGGTGTGAATTCATGTGTAAACAGGATCTTTTGAGGATAATATTCTCAGTCAATGTGTGGCCCAGGGTATTACTGGAGTCCTTTATAAGCAGAAGAAACTCAGACACAAAGAATTTTGGACACTTAGTCATAGAAGGCCACACAAGAAAAAGGTGAAAGTCAGCAGAAACCAGAAGAGCAGACACAAGGACAAAGAGGTGACAATGTAATGGGAGACAGAGATGGAAGCCAAGGAGCCCCAAGGATTGTGGCAAGCCAGCACCAGAACGCTACAGACTTCAGGGAGAACGTACAGACATACTGATGCCTTGATTTTGGACTTCAGCCTCTGAAACCGTAGGCTAATAAATACCATTTGTGGTTTCTGTCACAGCAGCCTGGCTAACTAAGATGGATGGCTACCTATGGGAGTGTCGTAGTCAGAATGGATCAGGTTACCTACAATAAGAGTCCCAAAATCTCAGTGCCTCAGTACAATAAAAGTTTCTCATTTGCTTATGCTAAATGCCCAGTATGGGTAGGCAGTGGGGTTCTGAAGGAACCATGCTGAGAGGCACCATCTTAACAGGTGTTTCTACAGTTAACTCAGCAGGGAGAAGAAAACGCCATGAATTGTGTCTGGTTCTTAAAGCCTCTACCTGCAGGTGACACATGTAGCTTCTTCTCCCTTTTCTCCCCTTTCATTGGCCAAAGCAAGTCACATATCCACAGATATTTACAAAGGAGGCAGAGAAGTGCAATCTTACCACATAACCAGAAGGAAGAGAGAATGGGAATATTTGGAACAAACCTGATTACTACCACAGGGGCTCCGTTTCCAAAGACTCCAGCGCCACCTTCTAATAGCTCTTAACTAAGGTCATGAAAAACGATTTCCACATTTATATGCCTGGTTACCACCCTCACACTTCAGGCCCCTTATTTCTAGAGGTAGGTCTTTAGAGAGAAAAGCCATAAGACTAAACTCTTGCAGGCAGGTTCACTATATTTTCATCCTTAAAAGGAAGTATTTCATAAAACATATATACCATTATTGAGAAACAGCATAAAGGAGAGTTTGATTCAAAGAGGCTTCAAAAATAAAATAGACTTCTAGGTAGTGGATACTAACTGTCTGAAGAGCCTACTCTTTTATGACTGCCCTTCCCTTTGATCCCTGAGTCACATATTACAAGTGGTGGGAACCTGGTAGTCATTCTGTTCAACATGACCCTTCTCCCCTAGACAGAGCAGACTGGGTCTGAGGGCATCTGACCTAAGCTGGGCCAGAGACTCTTCTCTAGGAATTTGGAATTTGGCCTTGATCTGGGTTGCCAGCTGATTAGAGGTATAACTGTTAGTGCTCACGAACTATCTACATGATCCTCCACATTTACCAGACTCCCTTGTGGTGAGGTTGGGACCATGTGACTAAGTCTGGCCAATGGAATATGGAGAGAAGTGATACAAGCCATTTGGAGGCCTGGCTGTTAAAACTACCCTTCCTATCTCTCCTGCTTCTCTCTTGGAGCCATATGTTCCAGATGACATAGCTACAAGATGGAGGAGGGCTACCTATCCCACAGAAAATTGTGGCATGAGAGAAAAAAATCTTTATGGTATAGAATTTATTGATTACTTAAACATAGTCTATCCTCTCCTGACTAACATAGGAGAAGAAACACATCAGTGGCCAAGTTCTGCTGAAAAGCAAAGAAATGTTGATCTGCAAAACAACAACAACAACAACAAAACAAGGGAAAAGAATGATGTACATGTACAGAGAGGTGCAGAGTTGAGAAAAACAATTGTTAGGTCCTTCTAATGCCTGGTTCCAATCCATTCTTGAGGGCAAACCACATTTCTGTCCTTGGGTTCTATTATTCCCTAATATTCATATTATAGTAAATTTCCTATTTTTATCAAGCTTGTGCCAAATAGTTTCTGTTCCTTGCAACCAAAAAAGTTATAACTAATACCCCTTATCATATCTCAATGATTTGGCTCATACTTTATGCATTAAACCATGAAAACAACTAAGTTAAAAGGGATGATTCTGACGTAGATTTCTAATTCCTTCATGACTTTTATTCTGTCCAGGGATGCCAAGAACTATACCAAAATTCTGTTCAGATATGGTTCCATAGTCAACACTTAAAACACAATTCCAGAATTACAAAATTTGAATAAAGGTGGATAATCTTTTCAATTTTATTGTTTGCAAATGACCCGCTGACAAGTTACTCAATCTCTGCAATTGTAGTAAAATTTCTAGAACTATCAAGAAAGGGTTGCTTGTTCAAGAAGAACAGCTAAGGAATTGATTGGCTCTTCAGATGCTGTGCCAATTTTCTTTCTGCAGGCGGGCTAAAGAGTGGATACCTTTTATAGAAGGCAAGCCATCAACTTAGGAAGAAAAACTCTTTCTTTGCCATGAACAAGCTAAATGCAATCGCAGAAACAGTAGACAAAAGAGCTTTTGATGACAGAAATTGCTGATGCCTGGTGCCTTCAAAAGCATTCCAGGAAAAGTGAAGGAATAATTATGACTAACAATAACTCATATTTCTTCCAGGATGTTACTCACTGGACCAAGGGATCTCTTGAGAAATATGTCAGGGAGTCAGCTCATACAGTTTGGCAAAAAAGATCCCAGGTCCTCAAGTTCTTTGTACTGAACTGAGTAGACTCTGAATGGATACATCCTGGGAGGGAAGTAAAGGTTGGAGAGATTGGATGATAAAAAAAAAACAAAGTTTGCTCCTTTAATCTCTCCCACCCACCACCCCACCCCATACAAATGTAGCAGAATGAAATTATCAAGGCCAGTGAAGAAAATTTTGAGTGCACCCTTCAAAAAAGATAATGGACCAAGATGAAGGAGAAAGGCAGAAACAACCATTAAGAAACAAGAAGAGTCCAACAACTTACCAAATATCTAAAACAATATGAATTTACAACTTATATTGCAATTTATATAATAAGAGGATGCACCAAGCTGATTAAAATAATAATGGTTAGAAATAAAAAGAAAATTGGATGGGATGATTTCAGGTCTTCTATTTAAAATTCCATGATGAAAGGAGTATGTAGACTGATATGGCTCAAAGCCAAATGTGGCCATTGTCAAAATTTTCCTATGATAATGGCATTGGTGTTCTTTATTTTGCTTTTTTACTGTACCGTACATTCAAAAGAGTTTATTAAAATATAGCTACAGTTTAAAGAAAAAAATACCCAACCCCTGTGTATTCACCAGCTAGCCTAGTTTAAGAGGAGAATACTAACAGTATTTTACAAAGCCCCTGTGTCCATCACAGTTGCATCCTCCTCTGCTCACTCCCCTCAGTGGCTCCCAGACATTAGCATTCTTTGCACTTTGTGTTAACCATTTGCTGCTTTCCTTTATGGTTTTACTACCTATGTTTATATACCTAAACTATATGTTGTTTGGTTTTGCAAGTGTAGTAGTGTAAGGAACCATCAAGTTACACTTATTTGTCAAAAACTCAGAGGATGAACACAAGACAGTCTCTTGGTGTGGCATCAGCTTCCCTGAGAGTTTATAAGAGCCTTTTCTGGGGAAGCCAGTGGACAAGGACATAAGTGAGAACTGGGAAGTATGGTCAGAGGATTGGAGATGCTCTCTATTTTCTGACTTAGCTCCAACTCTCAGGAGTAGGGTGAAGCAGAATGTTTGGTGAGAGGAAATAAGTGTCCTCAGCTGATCCACAGAGCAGGCATGGAGTGGAGAGCAGGGCATTTATCAGCAAATAGTCAGGACACAGATAAGGATCTGGGCAAGGCTCACTAGAGCATTCTGTCCTCGGGTTAAAAAGAGGGTAAAAGAGCAGTGCAAATTTGCCTATGACCACCACCAATCCTCTGTCTCTTGAATCTCATGCTCCTGTCTGGGAGAGTTACCCTGTATGTCTGGTAATAGCTGCCCTGGAATTTCCCTTCACTGTCTTCATGAGGATTCCCTTTGCTTCTCTCCTGTGTTGGATCCACTGTTTCTTGTATTCAGGACTGACTACATAATGTTGGGGGCCCAATGCAAAGTGAAAACGCAGGGTCAGTTATTCAAACATTATTAAGTAGAGGATTGAGACAGCAGTGCACAAAAGCCAGCCCTGTCTACATCCCATGTATTCCTGTTCCATAATTTTCTCACTTTTTTTAGTGGAGCATATTCCCCAGCAGCCTCTTGAGAAAGGGTGCATGGGAAATAAGTTTTTTTGAGGCTTGAATGTCTGAAAATATCTTGTTCCATCCTCATGGTTGAATGTAAGTCACCTTATTACACACCATTGTATTATGACTGTTGCTCCCTTGAGTCATGCAGTGCAGCAGCACTGCTTCATTGCTGGTTTAGCTAGGTACAAAATTCTAGCTTGAAATAAATTTCCTTCAAAACTTCAGAGATATTGCTCATTGCCTTCTTGTTTCTTCTATCACTATGGAGAGATCCGTAGTTATCTGGATTCTTAAATCTTTGTATGTGGCCTGTTTATTCCTTTCTAGCAGCTTATATAATTTTGTTTGCCCCAGAGTCCCAAAAATTGACAATGCACCTTTCTGAGGGTTCATTTTCATCCATTTTGCTTACTCATTTTGAGCAGACAACTCATGTTCTTCATTTCTGAGAAATTTTCTTGAATTATTTCATTGATGATTTTCTCTGCTCCATTTTATAATAGTCTCTCCTTTTGGGGGCTCTTATTATTTGGATAGTGAACCTTTTGGACCAGATCTCTCATTTTCTTATCTTTCCTCTTCTCTTTGTTTTACCTTCTGAGAAAATTCACAATCTTGCATTCTAGCCATCTTATTTTTTTTTTTATTGTTTTTATTTCATGAGCATGTTTTTCATTTCCAAGAGCTCCTTTCTGTTCTCTGATTCATTTTTTTAATAACATCCTATTCTTGTTTCATGTATGTAGTACTGCCAATTATCTGAGGATAGAGAGATTTTTGTTTGTTTTCTTCTCCCTACGTAGTTTCTGCTGTTCCATGTTGCCCTTTTCTTGTATTTATTTGGGTCTCTTATCTTTTACATCGGGGACTCTCCTTGGATATCTGGTAATTGTTGATTTTCTGCTCTTTAGTAATAGGAAACTAAAGAATGATACAAAGCACTGAGCACATGGGTGGGGCTTGCCATCTTAGAACTTTACTTTAGGGTAATCTGGGTGAGCTGTTTCTTCAGGGACCCCTGAAATCAGTATCTTTATGTTTTTTGTTCTTGTTCTGTTTGAATTCCCCAGAGAAGAATTTTCCAATCTCCTGCTTGGAGGATAAGGGCCTGGCTGAGAAACAACTAAGGAAAGAGGGATGGGGGTCTTTTCATTCAGCAGTCAGAATCTCCCTCAATAGGAAGCCCTGTTCTTAACTGTGCCTGGAACCCCTTAGTCTCTTAGGATTCAGCTTTCTTGAGTCTGTTAAGTCAGTTAACACTTGTCCATCTGCTTTCCAGCTTCCAAAATTGCATTGCCCTTATTATTTCTATTTTCCCTGTGTTTAGGTCTTTTGTAAAAATCTCTTCAGTGTAGTTTAATTTTTTTAATTTTATTTTTATTTTCTTTTAATGTAGTTTTTAGGTGTTTCAGGTGGAAGTGAAATTAGATACACGCACTCAATCTATCATCTTAACTCAGGAAAGCCCACTGACATTCTTTAAACAGCCTTTTAAGAACATGTTGTACCTTGTTTTTACTTAGTCAAATATACTGTTGAGGAAGCCAGTACATAGACATGGCAGTGACAACTAACCTTCAAATCTCGAGTATGGCTTCTGCTGGTTGCTTGATGTGGGAAACACCTATGGGATTATCTCCAGCTCCTCCCCAGTATAGCCATCTCAGGAGCTGGCATGTTCTTATATCATCCCATATCTGGCCACGGTTGACTGGCTTAGGGCCATTAAGCAAGATTGTCCTATAACTCTTCTCCTGGGGCTCTTAGATATTGGCCAGAGTGAGCATCCGAGGAATCCTTCCCTGGAGGCAAACTCTAAAATGTAAATTTCTCCCCTCCTGCCACACAAGTTTTGTCATTGCATCAAGCTTGCTTGCATCACTCTTTCCACCAGATGTGTTCCTGGAGACTCCTCTCCCCACATGAGGATAAACATCCTACCCAAACAGTTTGTCAGACACATCTAAATCCCAACTTTTGAGTTTAGATTAAAGCTAGGACATACCCTCCCATTACATCTATTTTTCTCATATCCATACACTCCTTCAAAACATACTTTTAAAAAATACAAATTTTATTTTATCTTCTGCCCCTTGCAGAGAACTGGCACACTTCACAACTAAGATAACAGAAGGAGGCCTTTGATAATGCAACTCAAGCACACACACAAGGGATATACTAACAGGAGATTAATCTGGGCATTGTGAGGAGCTTGAGTGCTTTGCCCTCTGCTGTTGCAACCCCTCATCCATTCTTCCTACACCACTGAAGAGGGGGTACCTCAGAAGAGACAAGACAGAGAAGGGAGGTAGGAGTACAGAACTCTCATCCTCTATAATGCCTGTGATTTAGGTGACAGTACACATTTTTTAAAAGGGGGAGGAATTTTTAAATGTTCTAGGATTAACATGAAAAGTTCACCAGTAACTAAAATATTCCCTCAGGGAACATTTAGTGGAGTAGAAAAGCTACTGACTTTGGATCCAAAGAGTTTTGAGATCTAGATTCAAAGGTAGCACTTCTTGATTTGTGACTTTGGGCAAGTTAATTGATTTCTTTGTGCCTTAGTTTCTTCAAGTGTGAAATGGGGATTGAAGATGCAGGAGTTTAAAAAGAAACAGTTTTAAAGGTGCCTGGCAGATGATTCCCTTATTTTCCCCATCTGCTAGCAAAAGGGTTAAGATAATCGAGCTCTTCCGGTAAAGCAAACATTCCCAAAGGTGTTAAAAGGAGGACACACCAGCAAAGGCTAAAATGATCTGTGAGAGGCCGGGGGGTCTTTGAGAAGGGTACCCCAACAGATTTATATTACAAAAGGGAAAAGGAGCATATTTGTTAGGCATGGTGGATGGAGGTTTCACAAAACTTTTTCTGCTTGTTAATTTTAACCATGAAGTCCCTGACCCCAATGCATTAAAAAGATAGCCCACAAATAATAGTAACATTAATTTAACATTTTTTGAGTCACTGATTCCTTTGACACTCTCCCCAGTAAAATGCAAGTGTGCATTTCTACTCACAGAACTTTCCAGGAGTTCGTCTATCCCCTGAAGCCAATGCTACCACGTTAATAAACTGTGACCTACGAAAGTACTTTGATTTCACTGCAGGCATCTTTGTCCTCCGCACCCCCGCAACACCTGCCGCCAGTAAATAAATCAGGAGGCATCACTGCGCTCCTGGAAGACTGGATTTGAGGAGGACACCTGGGAATGGAATTGTGGGTGGCGATGCAGGTGGGAGTGAGGGTAGGGGGAGGTGTCAGGGCAGCGACTCCCGTCTGTCCCCTCCTGCTGTTCCAATGCGAGGGGCAACGCAAGTAAATCACGCTGCAGAAGCCTCAGGAACAGCCTGACACGGCGTGGGTGGCACCTCCGCAGCGTCGCGGCTCCCACCTCCCGCCGTCCAGGCCGCTGCGGAAGCAAGGCTGAGCCGAAAGGCAGACCCCACCCCTTAGGAGAACTGCCGGCTGACGGCGACTGTAGCACCCAGTCTCGAGGACAAGATTTTTCACTAGAATCTGGATAATTTTACCCTTCTGGGTGAGAGGCGTCCCACCATACCCAACCGAGGGGCGGCCAGGCCTGCGCAGGGACAGAGGCCGCGGACAGAATCCCCAGAGTCAGCGGGCCTAGAGCGGTGGGTGAGGACGGGCCCTTGGTGACCCACACTCGAATTGTCCCAAACACAGCCCCCGACCTAAGAACTGCGCACGCGCAGAGCGGCGTGGGGTGGGATGGGATCCCCGGATGGGGCGGAAGGAGCCGGCCCACTCCTTTCAAGGTGCGGGGCACAAAGCAGCTGGCTAACCCTCCGCGTGACCCTCAGTCCCAGAAAGAGAAAGTGCAGAGCAGCGACTAATTCTGCAGATTGTTCAGTGTACAGAAGGCATAAAACAGACGCCCCAGGCTACTTGCAATTAATAAACAACATCTGCATCCCTAAATCCTTGGGGAGGGGGGGGGAATACAATGTGGAATATAAAAACATAAAAAAATAAGACTGAAAATAAAATCACTCATCGTCCTTAGGGTTCCCATGCCTTCCCTTATTTTACCCTCCCATCCTCGGAAGTGGTTATTTTGCCTCCCCTTTTATAAATGAAGGACCTGCTTCCGAGGGTTTGCTCAAGGTCACACAGGTAATAAGTCACAGAATCAAACTTTGAGTCAGGTCTAACCCCAAGCCAGTGTCCTTTACCTGTGCTTCGTGGCCTTGCCGGAGGTGAGGCAGATGTGTCATCACGCTTGGCAGAGAATAAGACCCTCACTCCATAAATAAAGCCCCCTGCCAAGGTACCTGGGAGAACTGTTGCCTGCACTTTTTTTTTTTAGCCACAGTGATGCCTGATGTCTTTGCTCGGAGCCGTTTACCCTCCACCTTAGGAAATGGCTTGTAGGATTCAAAGTTGTAGTCTGCGAAACTAGATTTTTTGTTTGTTTGTTTTTGAATCAAACTGGACCTATGATATGGGCCTAACTAGCCCATGTTCAGACCAAATAATCCAACCAGGCATTACAGACAAATGGTTCACACTCCCTTCCAATAAATGTGGACTTTAAAATTATGCTGATTATTTAAACATCAATTATCCAACCACTCTAAGGTATTTAATGAGCATCTCTGCCTTCCCCCAGGCAATCGTCTTTCTCTCCTGCCCATTATTTTTTTCGTACATGGTTCACATCCAAATACTCCTTTGCTTAGAAACCTTCAATGGTCTTCCACAATCTACAGGATGAAGATAAGATTTGTCACACCAGATCCCCGCCTGTCCTTGCAGTTCTTAAATTTGTAGTAGAGAGGAAGTTCTGTGAAACCCCAAAGTAAAGCTGCAAGATTACAATTCTTGTCCTTGGACACTTCAAAGTCCTATGTGAGAATAATCCAAGTATAAAGAATAAATAGTAAATCAAATCCTTCACTCCTCAGCCCACCCTTAGCCCCAAAGGATTTGATACTACAGAGTTTATTTCCTTATGACCTACTTATTCCTATCTCATTTGAAATTTGAACACAGGAAGTTTTGAAAAAAAAAAGTTAGTTAACCGGAAATAGAAAAGTGAAACCAAAGGTTCTAAAGGTCAATGTTATTGCTAGGTTCATGCTTCAAAGTTAACTCTAGGTTTCCTGGCAGGCAAGGCAAAAAGGGAAATAGGGTACATTACTTGGATTTCATTGGTAGAATAGAGGAAATTTACCAGTTCTTGAAAACAGGCAAAATATATTATGATGCTATTTTTATCTTTCTCTTTGATGCTTTCTTTTCTTTTTTTTCTATTGATGCTTTTTTAAATTATAAAATTAATGCATGTCTTTTGTAAACACACACACACACACACACAACATTCAAAAACACAAATGTCTATAGAGCAAAAAGTGTATATCTCCTTTACCTACACCCCAATTCCTTTTTCAGTGGTAAATTCTAATCTTTGAAATTAGCCATTTATTTCTAGAGAGTTTTTTTAATTTTTATTTTTCTGTGTAATTAGAAGTATTTACATAGCTTTCACAGAATGTGGGTTTTGCTGGTGTGTTTTAAAAATTTCATCAAATTACATATGTTCTTTTGCAGCTTTATTTCACTTTACAGTGTATTAGGGATATCCTTCCCTATCAATACATAATATCTCCCTCTGTCATTTTAATGACTATCTAAAATTCCATCATATGGATGTAGCATAATGTATTTAACCCTTCCCCTATTTAAGTTGTTTCTGATTTTACAGTCTTATAAATAATGAAAATGCTTAGACACATACTTTTCTGCAGATATATGAGTATTTCTATAGGATAGATTTCTAGAAGTGGAATGCAGTCTTGTGCATTTAAAATTTTGATGAACTGTCTTCAAAAAGGCTGTACCAATTTTTATTCTCACCAACAGTGTTTGAAGAGTACCCACTTCCCCATTCCTTTGCCAACATTAGATATTATCGACTCTTTTAATTTTCTGGCACAAACTTCTTAATGGAATTTCTCCTGGCAAGGTCAGTTTATTTTAATCAAGAAAAGGAGACCAATGGGACAGTGAGTTTCTCTCGTTCGAGGGCATGGTTTGCAGACTGTGCTGGGTGGAGTCCCAAGAATTCTGAGGAATGGGCATGAGGAAGCTCAAAAGGAAAAAGCCACCTCATCACCCTTTATCCAGGGTAACTCAATTTTTATCTGATTACATTTTGCATTTTGGGATAAGATTTTTTTAAAAATAAGATTCAGTTGTTACAAAACAAGTTGGAAGTCATTGTTCTGGGTCCTTGCTTCTTATAGAACCATTTGCAACTTCAAGAGAAACTAAAGATGTATTCCTTCAAGGCAAAAAAGAATGGAATCTTAAAGCAGTGACCCTCCAGTTATAGCAAAAATTTTCTCCTTTATACATTGTGCAGGAGGGTGTGTGTGTTTGTATATGTTAACGGCCTCCTTCCTAAAATGCCCAGCCGCTATCTTACAACCAATCCTAAAACACCATTTCTTTCGAGATTTGGATTAATATTTCCCTTCTCTAACCACTACCCCAACACATACACACATGCATGGGGCACAGATTTACATACAGACGCACACAAAAACAAAATGCCTGTGCTGAACGTATCCTTCTCTGTTAGTATGAAGTGGACATCAGCAGAGGCCTCCCTTCCCCCGAGATCCCTAATGCTATTGTCCACATTAGTCTAAAATTTCTGTGAGCTCCACAGGGCCTTAGATTCTCATGGCCTCCTCTGCCTCCCCGGGTACTCTCTCTAGGATCCACCATGTAAAACTCAGACCCTTTCTTGATAATCACACACAAAAATGGTCCCACTGCACAGCAAAAGTAGAATTTACTATAGAGAGCATACTGGGAAAGGTCAGAGAAAGAGGGTTTTGCACCAGGATGCAATTACAAAATGGCACAGTGAGGGAGCAGATATAGCTCAAGAAGTTGACTGCCCACCTCCCACATGGGAGGTCCCCTGTTCGGTTCCTGGTGCCTCCTAAAGGAAGAAAACAAAACAAAACAGACAACGAGCAAAAAAACCAAAAAACAAACAATGAGCACACAATGAGCGCAAACAACGAGCAAAACAGATGAGGGAGCCATGAGGGGTGGGCGGGGGTGGGGGGTGGGGAGTGGGGGTGGTGATGGAGGAGGAATGGCACAGTGAGCAACATTCTGGCCTGGCCTTTCTTAGCCTAATTCCAGCACTTCTATCTTGCTGTCTTCTCTCTTCTCTCCCTCCCTTTTTATCTTCACTAACTACTCGCTGGATTGTACTAAGAAATTCAGATTCTTTTCCTCCATTCAGTGTGGCAATTCAGCTCTTTACAGCTTTTACCCTCAAACTCGCTTGTCTTATTAAAGGGGCTTTTCACTTAATAAAATCCACCTTCTTTAGGAGGCAGTTTTCTTTTGAATTGCAATAGAAATTTTTTTTTTCCCCTCTGTATCCCTGGCATTTCTTACTCACCGAAACATTGCTATTGCATTGCTTTTATCCTCTAATCTTTTTAGGTGTCTAGATCCTCCAATCAAATGTTAAGCATCTTAAGGGCAAGAACCCTGCCTTTTTGTAGCTTTTAAAAGCCCAAAGTCATAAAATTTAAGTGCAAAGGCCATAAAATTAGTAATTCTTAGAAAACTCAGTTTAAAAATTCAGGTATATTTTCAACTTGTATTTATCCTTTGGGAGATCTGTAATATAAGGTTGTCTTACTAAAAATATTCACTACTTTGCATTTCTTTTTTATGTTGGCCTTTACTCTTTTAAAATTTCTTTCCTACTTCTCCTACAAGCTAGATATTATTTTTGTTTATTTCCTTCCCACTAGAGCCAGATAGGAAGGAAGCAGAGATGATTATCTCTATCAATACAATATCCCCTCTTGCAGGGATCTGAAGAACAAAGTATACTATATAAAGTAGCATGCTGTGTAAACCAAGGCTTAAAACATCCTTTAGTGAACCGTCGTAAAATATCACTTGAAATTCCTACAGGATGTTCTGCCTGCTACTTTAATTCCTAAATCTCATGTTATTAAAAGAAGTCTGTTTGCTCTTTTATCTACACTCCACATTATACAATTTTTTTTTTTCATCAAAACTGGCTTAGTTTGGTGTGAGGAAGCAGGAACATATGACAACTTAGAATTTCTGATATTTGACCGTTTGCTATAAGTTTAAGCCTATGAATAGTCCTAAATTCAGAAACCAGGCCCAATTCCATTCCATGGTGGGTGTGTATGTGTATATATGTAGTTTTCATAGGAAGCATAGACTTTGTCCTATTCTCCTTACATTCAGGACAGCACATTTACCAAAATAAGTCAAATGAAAACAAGTTTCTATAATTCAGCAAACTTATTTGGTGTCATGTAAACATCTGGCTATGATTGACTAATTTCTGAATGAAATAGCCAGATGTTTTACCGCAGAAATATTATCCAGTCTCTTCCAAGTCTAGTGAAAAAGCTTTTCCTGCTTACCTGTTGACATTCAACTCCTGTCTGCTATCATTCCAGTTGTCCAGCTAAGACAGTTATAGTAGAAACAAGTTTAATAAACCAAAACCACACACAAAGGTGAAAAAAAAGATTTGTTTATAGACAGAGACTATGGGCAAATGAGTAACATTTTATTTTAAGCACATAGTTTTCTATAGTTCTCATAACAAATGTTATAAAGAGAAAAAGATTGAATGTGTAAGCAGGGTTGTTGAAGACGTGGTTTGAAAGTCAGCCACACCTGGGTTTGAATCCTGATTCTGCCTTAAGCATCTGTAGCCGTGGGAGAGTTACTTAATCTCCTTCAGTCTGTTTTCTCAGCTCTAAATTGGGGCTCATAATGCCTTTCTCGTATTGTTGTTGTGATGATTAAAGGTATAATAAGTGTTTAATAAGGGGGACCTGTTTTAATATTTGTCTCAGAAGCTTTGCTACGTAGGACTTTGACATTTGAAATTAATTTTTGTGTTTGTATCCCCCTTTGAGCTTCTTCAGAACACTTTTTTACCCATTGTTTTATTTGAATCTCACAATAACCTTGTAAGCTAGATATAGCAAACATATTAAATGCATTTGAAAATTTAGGAAACTGTGAGTTGCCTTCATCATCCATCTACTGGCAAAGTAGGACAAGAATCCTAGTTTTGTCCTTACTACTATGAACAATTCTCCAATCTGTAAAAGGGGCTCTTAAAAACACCACCTGATCATGGTACCCCTCTTCCCAGCCCCCATCTCTATTCAGAGCCATTCAATGGCTTTCTAATTGTTTGTAGGAAAAAGGGAATTCCTGCTTGGAAGGCCCTGCAGGTCTGACCCATTTGCTCCTCTCAGAACACCTTCGCCCCACTAAGACTGGGTCCTGGGTCCCTGAGCAGGACCAGTCCCTCCCACTCCCCTCTGCATCCCTCAGCTGCCACTCAACAAGTCACTTCCTCAGCAAGGACTTCTCTGCCTTCTCAGGCTACTTTGGGTGCCTCTGTTATTTATGCTCATGCACTCTGTTCTTTTCATCCCATTTTGTAATAATATACTTGTGCAATTGTTTTATTAGTGTCTGTCATAATTGAAAGCGCCAAGAAAACAGGCCCTCTCTCTGTTCTGTCTCCTTTGTATCACCTGGTTCCAGTATAATGCCTGACACTTAGTAGGTGCTGAAAATGTATCTGTTGAATGAATTATAGGTGCTGCTACAGACAATAAAAGAAAGGATGAGAAAAATAATTGTAAATGAACGACAGTCTTTTTCTCTCCCTTCCTCCCTTCCCTTTCCCCCTCCTCCTCTCCCCTTCTCCTTTCTTTTCCCCATCTCCCTCGTTCATTCTCCCTCTTCCCTGCTCCTCTCCCTTCTCTCTCTCTACTTCCTCCCTCTTCCTTCTTTGTCCTTCCTCTTTCTCCCTCATCTCATTCTTTCTCTTTCTCCCCCCTCCCCTCCTCCCTTCCCTCTCCTCCTCCCAGTCTCACCCCCTCTCCCAACTTTGTGTGTGTCTCTCTCTCCTTTAAATATTCTAGTTGGGGATTGGTCTTGAAGAAGGAAGTCCTGACTCCAGTCAAGCTCAACTGGGTGAATTTCCACATAGAACAGGAAGGCCTGTGACCTTGGTCTAGAGACACACTCTAAAGAGAGAAAGAATGAAATCTACAAAGGCCTGGCTAAACAAGTGAATGCTTCTGAGCTTTATCCTGCAAAGGGCCCTCCACTTAGAATGCCTCTGCTAGGAAACAGAAAGCAAAATGTTGGGAGGGGAATTATTTAGGTGAAAACATTCATATTCATTTTCTTCTCAAAAATGGTGTGGGCAGAAAGTATGAGAAGAAAGTACAGAAATACATGAAGCATTCCAAACATGCATCTAATATTCTATTATCACGTAGCTATAGGTCAATGATTTCTCAACTTTTTCAGAGTGGAAACATTCTGTTGATATTCATTATCCTTTAAGAGTTTCATGATGTTCTAAAAGTTAAATTCAATTAAAATCAATTTGTTTGAATAACTCTGACACCTCTTTAGCTAATGTTGTAAGACCATCATTGCTATTTATAGAAATAGAGATTTCAATGTAGCAGTGTTTGTGATAAAGGCTTTATGAGGCCTAGCACTTACCAAATCACTTTCATCACAGAAGAAGCAGATGGGCATCTCTGTTATGTGATATAAAATCCATGACCAAAGCTTAATTCCTTTAGAGAGGCAATATTGTTTAGTACCATCTTCTATCAGAACAAAGATACAATCAATTGTAAAATGTACCAGCATTTTATGTGCCCCTAAAACAAACCAATGCCAACTATAATTACGGGACACCACCAATGGTAAGAGGTATCCCAATTTCAAAGATATTAAAATGTAAAAAATGTATGTCTTGGACTCTATGAATTGTAATTAAGAAAATGGACCTCGGAATCAAACACATCTGGTTCTGCTATTTTATAGTTGTGTCGCCTTGGGGAAGTTCAGTTCTCTGAAACTTTGCCTTCTCTTTTGTGGAATGAAAATATTGATGCACATGTCCATCTCCCTGGTTAGCAAGAATTACCTAAAATGAGATATAAAAAGTGATGAGTGTAGAGTCCAGCTCTTAGTTAAAGCAATGAAAACTATTATTGCTGCTAAGGAATTATCTTCTAAAGGCAATTACCCTTGTGGACAGCAGCATATTAAGTCACCACCACTCATTATTCTTCAGCTTCAGTGAATTTATAGGATTTTAGATAAAACAAATCTCCATAGATTGAGGTATTTCATAAGAGGTATGTCTGTGGGGGAAGAGATAAGACCGGAAATGGGAAACTGGGGGGTGAAAGGGATGGGGGTGGGGTGGGGACAAGCTGGATCTAGAAGAGGAGGTTAGAAGATACCCAAGCACAATATTATTGCGTTCTTCAAACTTTTGTCTGGGTTTTCTTCTGATTTCAACTTGATTCATACATCAAGAATACACTCATAACACTGAAAACATTATATAAGTAAAAGATGCCAGTCGTAGAAGACCACATATGGTATGCTTCCATTTAGGTGGTGTCCAGGATAGACAAATCCACAGAGAAAGAAAAGAGATAAGTAGTTGCTAGGGGCTGGGGGAAGAGGGAGGGAAGAGTAACTGCTAATGGGGAAGAATAACTGCTAATGGGCATGGGGTTTCTTTTTTGGGGTTATAAAATGTTCTTAAAATTAGGTTATGACAATGGTTGCAAAACTCTGCAAATATACTAAAAACCATTGACTTGTACAATTTAAAAGGGTGAATTTTATGGTATGTGAATTATATCTCAATAAAGCTGTTTAAGAATACATTCATATGTCCTGATATTTTCAAGTCTAGAACTAAGCTTTTTTAAAAGTTCATTTTACTTTTTAAAACAATAAAAAGTGAAAACACTTTGGAAAATAAATGTATCAAATTTACATTCAGGGGGGCGGATGTGGCTCAAATGGTTGGGTGTCTGTCTGCCATATGGAGGGACCTGGGTTCGATTTCTGGGACCTCCCGGTAAAATAAAAAATATATATATAGAAGGCGCATGGGCTGCCAGGCTCTGTATGCCGCTGAGCCGTCGGGCCCCGGGAGCCATGCAGCAGGATGATGACGAAAGAGGGGAGAGACAAGACGAGATGCTCCGAAAGCTCTGAAAGCTAGGAGCAGAGGTGGCGCAGGCGGCAGGATACCTCTCTCCTACATCGGAGGTCTCCAGGATCGAAGACTGGAGGAGGAGGATGAGAAGAGATGGCAGGAAACAGACACAGAGAATTGCCCAGCGAATGGACACAAAACAGCAAATGGGGAAGGGGGGGGTTTAAAATGGATAAAGTAAATAAGTAAATCTTAAAAAAAAAAAAATTTTACATTCAATTATACTTCAGTGAATAAAACAAAGTTCAACTAAGGTTTTCACTTTAATTTTTCCCTTTACATATAAAAATGTCCCAATTTCAGACATTGTCCATGATTTTGTGAACTCCAGCAAATTTAGTCACAATTGATAATGACAGTCTCTGTTATGAGCCCCTGTGAATTTTGGTGTGGATGCAAAGGAGTTCCTTATATCCAGGGTGATATTCAAAATATTTTAAAAACTGGAATGGCATTGGGGTCTAGCCAATCAGAATGGATGTCACCTGGAGGCCCCTTAATTGCTTGATAATGGAGGTGTTTTAGAAGGACCAGAAGGTTGAGACCAGGCTTGGGTGTGAGAGGGGAGGCTCCAGCAGGGGTGGTTTTACCAACCAATACAGAAGATTTCAATATTTTAGCAACTGGTTTGAGCTGTTCCAGTGTGTATCTGTCCATGTTAACTCTGGCATGACATCAGAATGCACACCTGGCTCTCCAAATGTGGCCATGAAGGCCTACAGGTTCAGAGAGTATCTATTCTACTCTTGACATTTTACAGATGAGAAAACCAAGACTGGGGAAAGGTGAGTGCTTGTCTAAGATGGATGAATAATGACCGAGTCCGAACAAGGACCTAGTCTTCAAAATCTCAATCCAGCCCAGGTGAGGTTAGGAGAAAATTATCAAAACATACCAAGTTAATTTGCTCATTCATCATTTTCTGTACCATTTCCAAATCAGAATTCCAATTTATTTTTAAATAAATCGACCTTGAATATAGAAAGCAAAAAGGCAGTAGGTACAGAAAACTGAGTAATTATTTTAAAATTATGTTCAAGAGCAGCACCAGGGTGCACATGAAGCATCTCTCAAAAGAACCCAAGCATCATTGCCAAAGCAAATTAGAACAGAATAAATCAAAGGCATTTAAAGCAAAATATGCTGGCATATAACTTCATTTGTAACTTTTGTCATCATAATTATTAGAGAGAAAAGGCCAGAAAAGAAATAAGAAAAGATAGACCAAAATGTCTTGTTCACCTTAAGTTTTATTTAGATAATTGTCAATAAAATTATACCGGAGGACTTTTGGAGAGTTTAGGGTTTTGTGTGAATTGAGGGAGAGATGAGTATATTCATTCATGTTTTAATAATAACTACTGATATTTGAATGGCCCTTTACAGTTTTAAAAGTGCTTTCATAATTATGTGGTAGAACACTATGACATGTGAGACATTTTGCAATATATTGTTAAGCAGGAATGCAAGCTACAAAAAATGCACAGTTAAGATGCTATTTTTGGTGGTATCATCAATTTCAACAAATATTCCACATCAATGCAAGGTGGTGGTGGTGGAGTGGTATAAGGGAATTCTGTATTTTATGCATGATGGTTTTATAAACCCACAACTTCCCTAATTTAAAAAAATTAAAGAAAAAAAGATGTTATTTTTGTTTAAAAGGAAGCATGTGTGTTTGTGTGTTTATGTATGCAAAATATATAAAAAGATTGAAAGACATATTGAAATACTATATCCTCTCCTTGGTAAGATTATGGGTACTTTTTAAAAAAAATTTGCTCTTGCTTTCAAAGTTTCTTGCATTGAACAGGTATTACTCTGTAATTAGAAAAAAATTTTCAAAAAGTACTTTCATCTGCATTTTATCTCCATCAAGCCTCACAACAGCCATATAAGGTACAACACTCATTTTATAGAAGAGAAATTGAGGCTCAAAAAAACTACTTGACAGGTAGCAAGTATTAGTGCTTGGGTTTTAGTATAGGTTCTGACTCTAAACCTTTTGCTTTTGCTCTTTTGTCACCATTATAACACTCAATACTTCGAGCTGGTTTCTGTGATGGCATGCTTGAAGTTATCACTGTGTTTTTCTTGCAGGGGAGAACCGTCTACCCATTTGCACCTGTTAGTCATTCTATAGAAACTGACTTTCCAATTGAAATGGTAGCCGTTCTGGAAGTGGCACCAAAGGTTTGAAGCAATTAAGCACCAACAAGTTCCAGTACTTTATTCATTTGAGTAGACATTATTTCAAAGCAGTACACTGGGCACCGCTTTCAAACCTTAAAAGCTTCCTGGATTCTCTCCTGGACTCTGTCATCTTCCTTCATATGCACTTTCCACTTCTATCAGTTTTTTAAGTTATGTGTTTTTTGTGACCTTTTTCTTAAAAGCTACTTCTTGCTTGCTAATAAGCCATGCTACACTGTGAAAAAACAAAGAGAATTGTGGGGAAGGTGAGCTATGAAGCTAAATGTGACCACAATCTCTGCTGGGAGCTCTGAAAATCTAACCCATTATCCCATTACCTCTCAGATGAGCTTAGAAGGCTGCTGCTGCTGCTGATTTCCTGGGCATGGAGTGAGTCTTCAGACAATTCAGTCTGCCTTGGGATTTTCTGAACACTGTTTTATTCCTGTGCTTTTCACACAAATTGTGCAGCATCAGATAAGTATTCTAAATGGGTGACATTGTTCAGGATGAAAGATTTGGAGTGGGGCATTTATAATCATTTTGTGAGGTACATAGGGATGTTCTGAGTTAAACCAGAATCTTCGGAACTTTATGTACCTTTGCCAAATGAAATCCATCTAATCGTCCTTCAGAAATGAGCCATGTAGTTCTGGACCCAATGATATCATTTACGGGTGTTTGATTCTGCATTCATTCTTTCTCTCTTTTTTATTAGAGAAGTTGTGGGTTTTAACAGAATAATCAAACATAAAATATACCATATATCACCCTATTAATAACACCCTGCATGAGTGTGAAACATTTGTTACAATTGATGAAAGCACATTATTCTATTGTGCTATTAACTATAGTACATGGCTTAATTTAGGTTTGTGTTATACAGTACCATGGATTTTTTTTCATTCTGCTAACATACATGCAACCTAACATTTCCCCTTTTAACCACATTCAGATATATATACACATATATTTCAGTGCTGTTATCTATGTTCACAATGTTGAGTTACCATCACCAGCTTTCATAACCAAAACCTTTCCATCATTCCAAATAGAAACACTATAAATTTTAAGCCTTAACTCCCCATTCCCTATCCCCACCCTATCTCCTGGAAAACTATATTCTAGATTCTGACTCTGAGTTTGCTTATTCTAATTATTTCATTTCAGTGAAATCATATAATATTTGTTCTTTTACATCTGGCATATTTTACTCAAGATGTAGTCAAGGTTCATCCATGTTGTTGCATGTATCAGAACTTTATTCCCATTTATGACTGAATAATATTCCATTGTGTATATATTCCACATTTAGTTTATCCATTCAGTGGTTGATGGACACACGGATTGCTTCCATCTTTCGGCCATTGTGAATAATGTGCAAATATCTCTTCGAGTCCCTGCTTTCAATTCCTTTGGGTATGTACCTAGAAGTGGGATGGCTGGGTCAAGGGTAATTCTATATTTAATTTTCTGAGGAAATGCCAAACCATCTTCCACAGTGGCTGCATCATTTCATATTCTAACCAGCAATAAATGAGTATTTCTATTTCTCTGCATCCTCTCCAACACTTGTAATTTTCCATGTTTTAATAGCAGCATTCTAATGGATGAAAAATGGTATCTCATTGAGTTTTGAGTTACGTTTCTCTAATTAGTAATGGTGTTGAACATCTTTTCATATGCTTTTTTGGCTATTTGTATAATTTCTTTGGAGAAATGTCTATTCATATCTTTTGCCTTCTTTTAAATTGGGTTGTCTTTTTGTTGTTGAGTTGAAGGACTTCTTTTTACATTCTGATTATTAAACCCTTATCAGAAATATGGTTTCCAAATATATTCTCCCATTGTGTAGGTTGTTTTATTTTCATTATGAAGTCCTTTGAGGCACAAAAGTTTTCTATAATTTTAATGAGGTCCCATTTATCTATATTTCCTTTTTTCAAAAGCAGTTTTATTGAGATATATTCATATACCATACAATCTATCCAAAGTGTACAATCAATGGCTTTTAATATAATCACATGAAAAATTTTAGAACAATTTCGTTATTCCGAAAAGAAAAACTCCACATCCCTTAGCATTCACCTCTCAATCCCTCTATCCTTCCCCAGCCCTACATAACCACTAATCTAATTCCATCTTTATAAATTGATTTATATTTACATTTTATATAAATGGAATCATACAATGTGTAGTACTTTGTGCCTGGTTTCTTTCACTTACCATAATGTGGTTTTTTTTGTTGTTTTTTGTTTTTTTTGGCCTGATATTAACATCTTGTAACATACCTTTGTTCAGTTTCAAAGAAAAAGTCTAATACATGCAATATTATCCATATTCATATTTCACATGAAGTTTTACTGTGCTATACAGTCCCATGTTAAATTTTTTAGCTTTCCTTCTAGTAATGCACATTCTAATGGATGTGACTTTCCCTTTCAATCACTGTCATACCCATATAATAGCACTGCTAGTTACAAACACTTTGTTGTGCTTTTACCTTTTCTATTCAAGATTAGCAAACAATTTTTTTTTACCAGTTCTGTATAGATTAACCCTCAGCTTTCCATCCTCTACCCTCTTTCTATTCTCTGGTGACCTATATTCTAGTTATTAACTCCATGAGCTTACACAATATATTTAGTTCATATCATCACAATCATACAGTGTTTGTCCTTTTGTGTCTGGCTTCACTCAACATAACGTCCTCCAGGTTCATCCATGTTGTCATATGCTTCCTGACTTAATTTCTTTTTACAGCTGCATAATATTCCATCATGTGCATATACCACAGTTTGTTTATCCATTCATCGGTTGATGGACATCTGGGTTTTTTCCCATCTTTTGGCAGTCGTGAATAACACCTCTATGAACATCAGTGTGCAGATGTCTGTTTGTTTCACTACTCTCAGTTGTGGTTATATAGCCAGTATTGGTCTTGCCGAGTCACGTGGCAAATCTATATCCACCTTCTTTAGGAACTGCCAAACAGTCCGCCACAGTAGCCGTACCATTCTCCATTTTCACCAATGGTGAATAAGTGTTCCTATCCCTCCATATCCTCTCTAACACTTGTAGTTCTCTGTCTTTTTAACAGTGGCTATTCTGATAGGCGTAAAATGATATCTCCTTGTAGCTTTGATTTGCATTTCCCTAATTGCTAGTGATGTTGGACATTTTTTTATGTGTTTTTTTTACCATTTGTATTTCTTCTTTGGACAAATGTGTATTCAAGTCTTTTGCCCATTTTATAATAGGGTCGTTTGTCTTTTTATTGTCCAGTTGCAGCATTTCTTTATGTATCATGGATATTAAACCCTTGTCAGATATGTGATTTCCAAATGTTTTCTCCTATTGAGTTGGTTGCTTTCTCACCCTTTTGATAAAGTTCTTTGAGGTGCAAAAGTGTTTAATTTTGAGGAGGTCCCATTTATTTTTTTTACACCCAAAGCACAAGCTTTGGGTGTAAGATTCAAGAAACTACCACTTACCACAAGATTTTAAGATGTTTCCCTACATTTTCTTCTAGTAGTTTTATGGTACTGGCCTTTATATTTAGGTTTTTGATTCATTTTGAGTTGATTCTTATATAGGGAGTGAGATAGGGGTCCATTTTCATTCTTTTTCTTATGGATGCCCAGTTCTCCCAGCACCATTTGTTGAAGAAACTATTTTGTCCCAGTAATATGCACTTGATAAGTTTGTCAAAAACAAGTTGGCCATAGAAATGAAGGTTTATTTCTAGACTCTCAACTCTACTCCACTGATCAGCATGTTTATCTTTTTGCCAATATGATACTGTTGTGTTTTGTGTTTTTTTTTTTTTTCATTTTTCCCCAGTATTACAGAGAAAACTTTTAATCATTCACCATGTTATGCTGTCAAGTGTAGGTTTCTTTTTTTTTTTTTTTATTAATACAACACTGTTTTGACCACTGTAGCTTTGTAGTATGTTTCAAGGTCAGACAGTGAAAGGCGTCCCACATTGTTCTTCTCTTTCAGAATGCTTTTGGCTAGTCGGGTGCATTTTCCCTTCCAAATAAATTTAGTAATTGCCTTTTCTATCTCTGTAAAGTAGGCTGTTGGAATTTTAATTGGCATTACATTGATTCTATAAATTAGTTTGGGTGGGATTGACAACTTCACAATATTTAGTCTTCCAACGCATGTACGTAGAATGTCCTTCCATTTGTTTAGATGTTTTTTGAAATTTCTTTTAACATTGTTTTGTAGTTTTCTGAATATAGGTCCCATACTTCTTTGGTTAAATTGGTTCATAGGTATTTGAGTCTTTTTGTTGCTATTGTAAATAGAATTTTTTTCCTGATTTCCTCCTCAGATTAATACTATCATACAGAATCATTACTGATTTTTGGATGTTGATCATGTATCCTGCCACTTTGTTGAACTCATTAGCTCAAGTATCTTTGTTGTAGACATTTCAGAATTTTCTAAATATAGTATCATGTTATATGCAAATAGTGAGAGTTTTACTTCCTCTTTTCTTGTTTGGATGCCTTTTTTTCCCCCTAATTGCTCTAGCTAGAACTTCTAGTACAATATTGAATAACAGTGGTGACAATGGGCATCCTTGTCTTGTTCCTGATCTTAGAGGGAAAGATTTCAACCTTTTCTCATTGAGTATGATGTTGGCTGTGGGTTTTTCATAATTGCCCTTTATCATATTGTGGAATTTTCCATCAATTCCTATCTTTTGAAGTGTTTTTTATTAAGAAAGTATGCGGAATTTTGTCAAATGCCTTTTCTGCATTGGTCAAGATGATCATGTGCTTTTTTCACCCCTTCCATTTGTTAATGTGGTATTATACATTAATTTATTTTCTTATGTTGAACCATCCTTGCATTCCAGGAATAAATCCCACTTGGTCATGGTTATAATTCTTTTGATATGCTTGGATTCTATTGTAAGTATTTTGTTGAGAGAGATTGGTCTGTAACTTTCTTTTCTTGTAGTATCTTTATCTGGCTTTATATCAGTGTGTTGGCTTCATAGAATGTGTGGGTTATTTTCCCTCCTCTTCAATTTTTTGGAAGAGTTTAAATGGGGCTGGTGTTCATTCTTCTTGAAATGCTTAGTAGAATTCACTTGTGAAGCCATTTGTCCTGGACTTTTCTTTGTTGGGAGATTTTTGATGAATGATTCATTCTCTTTAAATGTGATTAGTTTGTTAAGTTCTTGTATTTCTTGTAGAGTCAATGTAGATTGTGTGTTTCTATGAATTTGTCCATTTCATCTAGATTGTCTAGTTTGTTGGCATATAGTTTCTTATAATATCCTCTTATGATCCTTTTTATTTCTGTGGGGTCAGTCATAACTTCCCCCCTTTCATTTCTGATTTTATTTATTTGCATCTTCTCTCTTTTTTCTTTGTTAGTCTAGCTAAGAGTTTGTCAATTTTATTGGTCCTTTCAAAGAACCAGCTTTTGGTTTTGTTGATTTTCTGTATTGTTTTTTGTTCTGAATTACTTTTATTTTTACTCAAACCTTTGTTCTTTTTTTCCCCACTCGCATTCCCACACAACAATAGAATGAACCTATCCTTCATTGGTTTGTGGCCTGGTAATGCCTTCTCTTTTGTGATGTAGGTCCTACTCGGGATTTTTTTTCCCAAAAAACTCCGGTCTCATCAAAGTAAAAAATTTGGAGAGGAATAAAACCCTCAGCCTCTATGCAGTCTTGAAATTCACTGCTATATTCATTAGTAGCCTTTTTATTAGCACTCCCTGCCTCGCCATGCCTCATGACACTATGGATGCTGGTCCTTTTTTAAAAATCATCAAACCAGCCATGGCAGGCCTTAAAAACTTCAACACTCTAATCACTTGGTTCTGGTTTGTTTTTCAAAAGATCAGCATGCAACACTTTTGCTTTTTCACATATCATGGCTTCTAATACACTGTCGTCCACTAACTGCTTCTCTTTTATCCAAATTAATAACAGCTTTTCAACTTCCTCGAGTGTTTGGGAACACTGCTTTGTTACTGCTTTAACTCCTTTTGCAACATCAGCCTTTTTTTAATCGCTTCTTTATTCTTAATGATGGTGGAGACCATTGTTCTAGGCATACTGTATTCCCTAGCAAGATCAGTAATGCAAATACTGCTCTCATATTTACCTATTATTTCCTTTTTCCACTCAATGGTAGTGCAAAGTGATTTTTTCTTCTCTGATCAGTGCTATCACTACTCATTCTCTTAGGACCCATGATGAGGAAAGAAAACACAAAAATACACAAAATGACCACAGAAGCTAAGATAAGACCACAATGGGATGTGCACAGGGCAAGAGCTACCACATGACTAATGCATGACACTTTGTTTCGGCTGGAAACATAGCGAGTCACGAGGCAACCAAAACCGACAAGTTCTAGCCTGTGTATCGAGTACCAAACAAACAACAAGGACCAGGACAAAATTTTCATGTCAAAATGCATTAAGTACCAAATTCAATGAGTTTCAAAGCAGTTGAGTATCAAGGTATGAGTGTATATTGTTGAGGATTTTTGCATATATAATCATAAGGGATATTGCTCTGTAATATCTTTTCTTGTGATATCTGTGACTGGCTCTGTTATGAGGATGTTGTTGGCCTCATAGAATGAATTAGGGAGTGTTCCCTCCTCTTCAATTTCTTGGAAGAGTTTGTGCAGGATTACTGTTAATTCTTGGAAATTTGGTAAAATTTCCCTGTGAGACCTTCTGGTCCTGGGCTTATTTTTTTAATTGGGAGATTTTGATGACCAGTTCAATCTCTTTACTGGTATTGGTTTGTTGAGATCTTCTATACCACATTCTTCTTGAGTCAGTGTAAGTAGTTTGCATGTTTCTAGGAATTTATCCATTTCATTTAGGTTATCCAATTTGTTGGCAAACAGTTATTCATAGTATCCTCTTACAGTCCTTTTTATTTTGGTGTGGTCAGTATAATGCCCCCTTTTCATTTCTGATTTTAGTTATTTGTGTCTTCTCTCATTTTTTCTTCATCAGTCTAGTTAAAGATTTGTCAATTTTATTAATCTCTCAAAGAACCAACTTTTGTTTTTTGTTAATTCTCTCTGTTTTCTACACTCTATCTCATTTATCTGTTTTAATCTTTATATCCTTCCTTCTGCTTCCTTTGAATTTAGTTTGCTCTTCTTTCTCCAGTTCTTCCAGTTTTAAGACTTGGTCTCAGATTTGAAATCTTTTTTCTTTTTTAAGATAAACATTTAGAGTTAAAAATTTTTCCTCTCAGCTCTGCCTTTGCAGTATCCCATATGTTTTGGTATGTTGTATTTTCATTTGCCTCAAGAAATTTCCTAATTTCCCTTGTTGTCTCTTTTCTTCTTTGATTCAATTGGTTGTTTAAGTGTATGTTGTTTAATTTCCACATATTTGTGAATTTTCCATTTCTCCCTCTTTCATTGAGTTCTAGCTTCATTCCATTGTAGTCAGAGAAGATACATTGTATGATTTCAATATTTTTGAATTTATTGAGACTTATTTGACCTAACATACGGTCTGTCCTGGAGAATGATCCATGGCACTCGAGAAGAATATGTATTCTGTTTTGGGGCAAAGTGTTCTAGATATATGTCCATTAAGTCTACTTAGCTTAGAGTATCATACACATATTATATTTCCTTATTGATCTTCTGTCTGGATGTTCTACCCATTATTGAAAGTGATATCTTATTTCTCCCCTCAAGTGTGTCAGTATTTGTTTCATATATTGGGGCTCTGCTGTTAGATGCATATATAATTGTAATGTCTTCTTGTTGAATTTACCCCTTTATCAGTATATAATGACCGTCTTTTTCTCTCATAACTGTTTTTGACCTAAAGTCTATTTTATCCGCTATTAGTATAGCCACCCCAGATCTCTTCTGGCTGCTACTTGCATGGTATATTTTTTCCATCACCTCACTTTCAATCTATTTGTGTCTTTAAATTTAAGGTGAGTTTCTCATAGGCAGCATATAGTTGAATCATGCATTTTTATCCATTCTGCCAATCTCTGCCTTTTGACTGGAGAGTTTAATCTATTTACATTTAAAGTCGACTACTGATAATGCAAGACTTTCTTCTGCCATTTTACCATTTAGTCCTTGTATGTCTTATGCTTTTTTGTCCCTCAATTCTTCTGTTAATGCTTACTTTATATTTATTTGTTTTTTGTGTTCTACCACATTGAGTCCCTACTCATTTCTATCTGGATAAATTTTTCATATATTTTCTTTGTGGTTACCATGGGGTTAAAATTTAACATCCTAAATTTATAACAATCATATTTAATGTGATACCAACTTGACTTCAATAACATACATACACATACACTTTTCCTATACTCCTTGTTCCCCTACCTTTATTTGTACTTGTTACCAATTACATTTTTGTATATTATTGTATGTCCAAAACCATAGATTTATCATTACTTTTTTTTAAAGATTTATTTTATTTTTCCCGCACCCCCCACCCCACCCCCATTGTTTGTGCTTGCTGTCTGCTCGTCTTCTTTTTAGGAGGCATCAGGAACCAAACCCAGCAACTCCCTTGTGGGAGGGAGGTGCCTAATCACTTGAGCCCTTCTGCTCCCTGTTTGTTGTGTCTCTTATTGTGTTTCCTTGTTGTGTCTCTTTGTTGCATCATCTTATTGCATTAGCTTGCTGCACCAGCCCACTGTCTTGCTTGTCTTCTTTAGGAGGCACTGGGAACCAAACCTGGGACCTCCCATGTGGTAGGAGGGCACCCAACTGCTTAAGCCACATCTGCTTCCCTGATTTATCACTGCTTGTTAAGCATTTGCATTTTAGCACCATAGGAAGTAAGTAGAGTTACATACTAAACAATACAATATAATAGTACTGACATATATAGTTATCCAAATGGTTATCTTTACTGGGTTTTTATTTATTTATGTATAGCATCTTTTCCTTTCTGCGTGAATTGCTCCCTTTAGCATTGCTTTTAGGGAAAGTCTAGTGGTGATGAACTTCCTTAGCTTTTGTTTATCTGGAAATATATTAATCTTGCCCTCATTTTTAAAAGAAATTCTCACTGGGCATAATATTCTTGGCTCATAGTTGTTTTCTTTTAGCACTTCAAGTCTCATCCCACTGCCTTCTTGCCTCCATGGTTTCTGATGAGAAATCAGCACTCAATATATTTGGGACTCCCTTGCACATAACACATTTTTTTCTCTTGCAGCTCTCAGAACTCTCTCTTTGTCCTTTGAAATGGACAGTTTGACCAATATATGACAGGGTGCGATTTTCTTCATGTTTGTCCTGTTTTGTGTTCTCTGGGCTTCTTGGATGTGCATATTCACATATTTTGCTAAGTTTGGGAAGTTCTCTATCATTATTTCTTTAAACATTCCTTCTTCCCTTTTCTCTCTTTTTTCTCCTTCTGGGACTCCCATATGTGTATATTGGTATGTGTGATTGAGTCAGAGGTCTCTTAGGCTATTTTTGCTTTTTATAATTCTTTTGTCTTTCTGCTCCTCAGCCTGACTCATTTCAATTTTCTTGTCTTCAAGTTCACTGATTCTTTCTTCTACCAGCTCCAATCTGCTGTTGAAAACCTTCTGGGAACCAATGGCACATGGATTTCCCACAGGAACCTCAAACTCAACAGGACCAAAATGAATCTTATCACCTTCCCTCTAAATCTAATCCTACCCGAGTTCCCCCATTTTGATGGTTAATTTTATTTGCCAATTTGGTTAGGCTATTATGCCCACTTATTTGGTCAAAAAGTAGTCTAGATGCTGCTGTTAGGTATTCTGCAGATGTGATTAACACCTACAATCAGTTTACTTTAAGTAAAGGAGTTTACCCTTGATAACATAGGTGGGCCTCTATCAAAGAGTTGAAGGCCTTGAGAGTAAAAACAGAGGTTTCCTGGAGAAGGAGAAACTCCTTGAGACTGCAATGTCAACTCCTGCCAGATTTCCAGCCTGCCAGCCTGCCTTGCAAATTTTGGTCTTGCCGGCCCCCACAATTCCTTAAAGTAAATCATGTATGTGTGTGTGTGTATCTTATTGGTTCTGTTTCTCAGGAAAATGCTGACTGATACATCCACCATCCAGTCAATTGGCTGAGGCAGAAAGCTGAATAGCATGCTTGACACTGCCCTCTCTGCCATACCAATACCCAACCCACCAATCATCAAATTCAGCTGAATCAAACCCTGTATTATCTCTGGAATCTGACCACATCTCTCTCCTGCCCTTCCACTCCCTTGGCCCAGGGGACTCCCATCTCTTACTTGGAGCATGTCAATGGTCTTCCCCTCTGGTTCGCCACTCATCTCCTCTTCATTCCATTTTCTGCTCTATAGCCAGAGTGAACTTTTAAAAACAGAAATCTAATCATTTTGTCCCTCTGCTTCCTATGGCTCTTAAGTTAAAGTCCATACTCCTTAATGTTGCTTACAAGATTTCTATAACTTACACACTACACTCCAGATTTAATATATATTTTTCCCAGTTTTTAAGAGGGTCATGTTCTTTCTCATCTGCAGACTTTTACATATACAACTCCCATTAGCTGGTCACTCTACCTTCTCAACTTTGCTTTGCTAACATCAGCTTATCCTTAGTTTAAAAATAATTTCTCCAGAAGACTTTCCTGATACCCCCCCATCCCAACATACATATCCACCAGGACCACCACCCCATTATTACACTGCACTATGACTACTTATTTAGCTGCTTGTCTTGCCCAAATAGATTACAGAGTCAATGAGGACAAGGACTTTGTCTATTTTTACAGGTTATATACCAAGTGCCCAACATGTAGGAGAAACTCAATAGATATTTGTAAACTGAATGAATTTTTAAAAAGTGTTACTTCTTTAAATTAGCAGAATTAGCAGCATCCTATAAGCCTACTTTATTTGCATGCAATGTAAGCTAAGGACTGAATCTGGAAAAAAGTATTCTAGTTTTTTAAAACTTGTCTTTAGCAGTGGAGCCCTTTTTTCTAATGAAATCTATTAGAGCCCAATTTAAATGAAATAGAAAAAATAGGACTGCTTGTGTTGAAAATGGGGTAGGGCACTCCATTCACTCACCCTTCTTGATTCTGAGGGATTTCCAAGGAACCTATTAAAATACTCAGGACTTGGTTTAAAAACCATTGATCCAGCCAGTCCTACTGCAACTAGACAGAAACATTCACATCTCCCAAGACTTTTGTTTTTAATATCTTCTAAGGAGAGTCCACTAATAGGAAGAGGTGTTTATCTAAGGAAACAAAGAGTCTAACATTAGACCATCAAGTAACTCTATGACAGCCTTCCTGATGGTGCTTTCCTAACCCAGAATGAAAGAGTGAAATAGTCTTTCAAAGATTTAGAGGCTCAAATTACTTCAAGGCATAGATTGAACACATTTTACCATGAACCTTGACATCTGGGGGTCAGTTCAGAGTGAGTTAAAGCATAAGAGGATTTACCCTGAAGCCGTCTTTGCTTTGGTTAGAGCCTGCAGTCAATCACACACAGAAAGTTCTAATCCTCATACAGTTGTGCTTTTCCTTATGCTGCTGATACTCAGCAATGAAGTCTAGGATTCTTTTCATTAAAGAGTTTTTCTCATGAATAGTGTTTTCTGCCAAAGGAACCAACTTGCTCCAGACAGAACAGCATTTAGAAGAGTACAAGAAAGACATTTGTCAATAGGAAATCACACAATGAAATGCTTCATGGGCAGACGAGCCACACTTTGAAGTGGTTGAGAGGAAAATATAAATATAACCACACAATACACTGGGTGAAGCTCTGGTACACAGTATTATCAGAGAGCCCTGCACACTTAATGTAGAAGACTTGGCCTTAAGTGCAGCAGGGGATAATTTTCCTCTAGATTCCTTGGTGGGGGGATTGGAAACAATTCCATGTTTATAAATACTGCTTATTTTGAGTGTAGGCAAAGCTTAAAGTATGATCAAAATTCTGAGTACATCAATGACTGTACGATGGGGAAGCATGGAGCAACCTCTGCTTGGACAAAAGTAGAATAAAAAATATATCTTTCCTTTCATTGACTAGATCACTAGGAAGGAATCAATTTTTTAAAAAACCTATGTAATAGTAGTTAAATTTAGGAGCTAGGGCCATTGGGAAGAGGCTACATTTAACTCTGCTTATGCTTAACCATTGTTGACAGTCAATAAGCTCAACATAATTTTACCATAAAAACTTATTCTTTGTAGAAGTAAATGGTATAAATAGATCATTTTCTTATTAATTAGTACAGTCAGAATATAAGTACTTAAGAGATGTTGAAATCGGTTCCTGGTTCAAGAACTTACAATCTGGCTTTAGTCTCAGAAACAGACAAGTGCATGAAAAATTGTAGAGCGTATGACAGGGGTTACAATAGCAGCAAACACAAGGTGCTAGGGGAGAGCACAGGAGAGGAGCACCTAACCTAGAAAAGGCTTGGGGAGGTTTCAGAGTTATTTGCATACAAATAGTACAGTGCACATATACATTTAAATTATGCAAATCCTCCAACTACATACCTTCCCCAAAACAGAGAAAAAACAATAGGGAGAGAGGAAATCAATAATTAAAGGGATACAGGTGATTTTTCCCACCACTTCTCTCAAAAGATGCCTGTCCCAAATGAAGGTGAGAAGAGAGGTAGTGTACTTCTGTTCCCTGAGCAATTCAGGTTCCCTGGGCTGAACATGTCCCCGCACTGAGTGTTGGTCTCATGTTCAAACATACTGTGTCTATTTTTAACATTACATGCCCTAAACCCAAGTAAACTCCATCTCATCTGGTACTGCCCTGAAATTCAGTAATCTCTTCCAACACAGGAGGAAAAATTGATAGTGTGGACTTACTGGAAGATAGTGCCAGCCTGCATTGATGAGCTATGTATAGGATTTTCAAGAGTAAATTATATTATACTTTATACCTGATTTAAAACCTCCCTCTCCATCCCCACCCCTAAAACTGTCTCAAAATGCGACCCCACTATAGGAAAAGTCATTATTTCAACTATCACCCAGGCAAACTGGAGAAAGTGAGGAGGATAGAGGTTTTAGGATGTAACCCCAGAGAACACTGCTGTCTAAGAAGAGCCAAGAAGACCAAAATCCTCCAAGAAATCTGAAAACTGTCCAGGGAGGTGGGAGGAAAGAACATCAGAAGAATATAGAAGTTAAAGGAGGAGTTTCAAGAATGGGATGTTCTAAAACTTCGAATAACCCAGGAAAATTGGGTAAGACAAAGACAGAAAAACATCCATTTGATTTGGCAATAAGAAAACCATTGACCTTAGTTCCAGACATTATACCGAAGCAGTGGGGCAGAAGCTAGATTGTATGTAGTCAGGTAAGGGGTGAGGAGAAGATAAGGATAAGAAACAGCAAGTATAGAATATTTTTTTTCAGGAAGGGTGGCTATAAAGGGAAAGAAACAAGGTGGGTAATCTGAAGAAGGCCACTACGTGTAGTTGCTCAGATTGTATGATGCACAATCCTAGGGGACTTTATTCACCATGTTTATTCTGTGAATGATGCCTGCCTGGGACATGCAGGACATAACAGTAAGTGCTGGCCCAGTTTTGAGAGGGACAGTGGGTTGTGGAAGAGTTGTTTGTTTGCTTGTTATTGTTTTGTTTTTTAAATATTAAGAAAAACAGCTTATTTATATATGGGTAAGAAAGAGTCCTCAGAGAGAAGGAAGTCACAATGTGTGTGCATGCGTGAGAGAGAGAGAGAGGGTTGCTGAAAGCACAAGCTCTCTGAAGAGGCAGGAGGGGATTTGATTAGAACACACTGGTGTATTTAATTATGGATAGAATGAATAACACTACTTACAGTAAAATGGAAAAGAAGGATGGGACAATAAAGGTAATTTGAGGGTGATAGAGCTTGGGATTTATCAGGAAATTGTGTGTGTGTGTGTGTGTGTGTGTGTGTGTGTGTGAGAGAGAGAGAGAGAGAGAAGTAGGATGAGAACTCATTTACTGAGAGGTAGGGAATGTCTAAAAGTTGGAGTAGAGAGCTTGGAGTTTAGCAATGCAAAACATCCAAGTACTTAGGACTGCCCCTAGGCTGTGTGGGGTGACAAGCAAATATTTGGGGGGGGTGGCCACTGTCTATATAAGCAGTTTGATTTAAAAATTGCATTGCTGGGAAGTGAATGTGGCTGAAGTGAGTTAGCCCCCACCTACCACATGGGAGGCCCCAGGTTCGGTTCCTGGTGCCTCCTGGAGAAGACGAGCAAGACAGGGAGCTGGCACAATAGGCAGGCATGGTGAGCTGATGCAAAAAGATGATGCAACAAGGAGACACGAAGAGGAAAGACAATGAGAGACACAACAATGCAGGGAGCTGAGGTGGCTCAAGTGATTGAGTACCTTTCTCCCACATGGGAGGTCCCAGGTTCGGTTCCCAATGCCTCCTAAAGAGAAGATGAGCAAACAACGTGGGTGTGTGGGGGGGAATAAATAAAAATAAATCTTAAAAAAAATTGCATTGCCAACTGAGGAATAGTGATTTATTGATGAGGATTTCAAATAACTGATAATTTAAAAAAGAGATGATTAATCAGAGGTTGAGCCCCTGCTTCCCATGTACAAGGTCCTGGGTTCAATACCCAGTACCTCGTAAAACAAACAAACAAACAACAACAACCAAAAGAGATGCTTAAGTACTTGCTTACTGTACAATCAGTTCAAGTTAAGATTCTTCAGTTTGTCCAGTCATCATCTCTTCCTGTCCACATGCAGGAACCACCTTTTCATGTTCCTTATTGTCAACTGAGCTGTTTGTTCCTGGCTAATTTCTGCCAGGACACTGTTTACTTAATCCTGGGTCCATCATTTATGATGCTGCATCCTCCATGCACCACCTGGCTGTCAATCATCATCTCAAGGATTGTTTGTGTCTCCTTGATGATGACCATAGATGTATCTTACCCAAAGTATGCAGAAAGATATGAAGGATAACGTGTTTTCAGGTCATGTTAAATGTACTAACAGGAATTTTATAGCAAAAACTTAGAAAAACATCTTCCAATCATGTCTTTTCTTGAATTTATTAGGCCATAATCCCTGGCTTCCTAGAACAGGATCTTTCAATGTTGACCGAAGGCCTGATTTCCACACACAGCCAACAGCAGGGAGGATGGGGGAGGGTCTGTGGGTGGAACAAGAAGAGCATATCTTTCATGCAAGGAATGTTCATCCTTTATCTTGGAAGGCTTAGGATCCCAGCGAGAACATGATATCATGGATGCAAAAGACCCATTGACATTGCAGAGCCACAATCTCCAAATCTCTTGAGGAGATAAACTAGGCTGCAGCTGCAAGGGGGAATGTCTGATACATGGCACAGAAACTGTGGAGGAAGTAGGGTGACTGCTAGGGTGCCAGTGATGAGGAGGGGATACTCAGAGGGTACACAGCCACCACCATCCCCAATGCCCTAGGATGCTGTTGACCAGAGGTGACACTGCAGTGGGAACCCAGAAAGATGGCATGCGGCCCACACCTGCGGCTCAAGGCCAAGGGTCGGCAGTAGACAGGGGTGTCTGGGACCCTGAACTAGTCCTGTATCTGAAATGAGAGTCACCTAAAAGCAGTATGTCAGCACCATGCTGGTGGCCCAGTCTCTTGTGATCCTGCAAAAGAAATATCTTGTTGGCCAATGGAGCTATCTGCTCACCAGGCCACCCTCCTGAAACCAGGTCCAGGCCACAGGACCCAGGAAACACCAGAACTCCTTGGGTCATCTGGTCTACCTGTGGGGGTGACTTGGTGTTGATAGAGACTTGGAGAGGGCTCCAAAGGAAAGAGAAATGAGGAAATGAGGACTTGGGACCGCATGAATACTGGTCAGGTCCCAGGTGCTCTATTCAGACAGCCCTGGCAGCCCCAGATTGGTCCTAGCCCCTAGAGGAGGACTTAGAGATCTTGGAGAAAGATACTTCTGGAGATGCTTCTAAATGCTGGGACCCATAAGGACCAGGTGTGGGCACAGAATGCTTTGTCTGGAAGGCACAGTCCAACCCAGCAGGTTTCAAGTCCTAGAGGGAGACTGGGGAACTTAGACAATTCCAAGAAAGGCACTCCAAAGCTGGGGCCCAGGGCAGAAGCCCTGTGTGCCCACACCTAAGGATGGTACTGCCCAGTTTAAGAAAATTATTTTTTCAGTTTCCTGTAAGCTCCTCCCTGATCTCACCCCCTTCCCTCTGTACTCGGTGATAAACAGTATCTTAAAATTTTCCTTTATTTTTACCTTTATGTTTTTACAACATATATTTGTATTCTTTAATAAAAAGACATTGGTTTTTCATGCTTTTGAACTTCAAATAAACAGAATAAAATTGTATGTATTCTTGCTTCTTTGAATCCATGGATCCATTAAGGATAAAAATCCTTTACAATATGGCCTTCTGATAAAAAAAAAAGGTGGATCTCTCCATTTAAGTCTTCTTTAGTGTCTTTTAATAAAATTTTACACTTTTCTCCATAAGTGTTTTGTACTTATTTTGCCAGATTTATTCCTAGGTACTGGATATTTTTTATGCTGTTTAAATGGTATATTTTCAATTATTTTCTAATTATGTTATTGCTAGTGGATAAACATGCAGTTGATTTTTATATATTGATTTTGTAATGAAAAATTGTGCTAAAATTTTGCATTAGTTTTTTATTTTTAGGTCAGTAAAAAGAATTTATTGGGAAATGGGGGAAAAAACAGAGCTTGCTGAGGAATGGGAGGAAAAGATGAAAATACACATTAAGATTTGGTGCGGATACTTACCTGGCAGGGGAGATACCATGATCACGAAGGTGGTTTTCCCAGGGTGAGGCTTATACATTGCACTCCGGATGTGCTGACCCCTGCGATTTCCCCAAATGTGGGAAACTCGACTGCATAATTTGTGGTAGTGGAGGACTGCGTTAGCACTCTCCCCCGCTAAAAAAAAAAAAAAAAAAAAAAGATTTGGTGCGGACTCCTCTAGGCAGAGAGAGCCTGCATTAGTTTTAATCATTTATCTGTAAATGGATTTTCTATGCATATTATCTGTGAATAATAGAAGTTTTTCTCCTTTCTTTCCTGTATATGTTCTTATTCCTTTTTTCTTGCTTTATTGTGCTAATTAGATTCTCCTGTATAATGTTGAATAAAAGTGGTAATAGTAGATACCCTTGTCTTTTCCCTAATATTAAGGGAATATTTTCAATGTTTCACCATAAAGTATGATGCTTGCCATACATTGTGGTAAATATCCTCTAGCAGATAAAGAAATTTTCCTTCTATTCTTAGTTTAAGAATTATGATCAGGAATGGATGCTGAATTTTATCATTTTTTACACCTACTTAAATAATCATGTGATTTTTCTCCTTTAATATATTAATTTATTCATTAATTGATTTTCTAATGTTAATCCAACCTTGCATTCCTGAAATAAATCCACTTTGGCCATGATTTATTAACTTTTCCACACACTTCAGGATTTGGTTTGCTAATGTTTAGTTTAGGTTTTTTTGCATCTATGTTTATAAGTGAGATTGATCTCAAGTATTGTTATGTTAACTTCATAAAATGAGATGGGGAGTGTTCCCTCTGTTTTGCCTTTGGAATGGTTGTGAAGGATTGGAATTATGTGTCCCCTGAATATTTGTGAGAACTCACTGGTAAAACTATCTGGTTTTAGGGAATTGTCACAGATTGGAGGAGACTAAGGAGACATGACAACTCCTAGTTGGAACTTTGACCAGAAAAAGGATATTAGTGGAAAAACAAAAACTGATGAACTTTTAATTAAGGTCTGAAGATTAGTTAATAGCATTGTACCAAAGTTAATTTCTTAGTTTTGATTAATTGTACTACAGTGATGTATAATGTTAAAATTGGAGGAAGCTGAGTAAAAAAATATATGAAAACTCCATACAACTTTTGCAACTTTTCTAGAAGTCAATAATTATTTTTAAATAAAACATTTTTTAGAAATTGGGGGGCAGGAGGTCAAGTGAAGAATGGCAAATTGTGCCAATCTTAGAAGCTGAGTAGTGGATACTTAGGAGTTCATTTAACGATTATTTGTATGTGTTTAAAAATAATTACAATAAAAATGTTTTAAGAGGAAAACAGCCACATACAAAAAAAAACTACATGGTCTTAGTGTTTTCTTTGTGGGATGACTTTAAACAATTGCTTCATTTTCTTCAATGCTTTTTAGACTATTGTTCTTTTTTGAGGAACTTTTGATAAATTATATTTTTTCTAGTTCATCCATTTCATCTAAATTTTCCAATTCATAGGTCTAAAGTTGCTCATGTCCTCCTTATTAACATTTAGTATCTGAATAAACCATAGTTATGACTTCTCTTTAGTTCTAATATTTATTTGTGTTTGTGAATTTTTAGTCTTCTTCAAGGAAATAATTTCTGTTAATGCTCTCTGTTGTATTTTTTTGTTTTCTATTTCACTGATTTTGCTGTTATCTTCCCTATTTCCACTCTTTTTAAATTTAATTATTGTTTTTTAAATTTCTTAGCTCACTGTTAGTCTTTCATCTTTTCTAATATAAGCATTTAGGCCATAATTTCCAATTAGATCTTACTTTTAATGAATGCTTTTTTTTTTCTTTCAACTTTTAATTTTGAAATCATTTCAAACTTACAAGACAGTTGCAAAAATAATACAAACCCCATACAGAGAGCTCCAACATATGCCCACACCTCCCAGAGACCCAGATCCACGAATTTTAACATTTGGCCACCTTTGCCCTATCATTGTATCATCTATCATCTATCTATATCTATGTCTATATCTATGTCTATATCTATATCTATATCCATATCTAATCATCTATTTTCTGAACATTTGAAAGCAGGTTGCACACATCATAATCCTTGAACACATAATATTTTCATGTACATTTCCTAGAAATAAGGATATTCAATTATGTAATCACCTTAAGTGCAGTCTACAAGTTCAAGAGATTTAATATTGATATAAAGCTTAAATTCTATATTTCAATTTTTCCTAATGTCCCACTAATGTCCTTTTGCGCCTTTTCTTCTCCATTATTGGATCCCATTCAATATCATATATTCCATTTAATTATCTTTATCTCTTTAGTTCCTCTTTCTCTATTTTCTTCCCTCTTTCTCTTTTAATTGTGAAAACATATATACAACATAAACCTTGCCATTCCAAGCCCTCTTAAGTATACTATTTAGTGGAATTAATCACATTCACAATGTCACAGTACCCTTATCACCATTCATTACTAGAATTTTCCCTTCACCCCAAATAGAAACCTTATACTCATTTTGCATTAACTCTCTATTGCCCCTTTAATTCTTGGCCCATGTTTTCATTTAGTTCTATGAACATATTTAGGACTTTTTTTTTTTTTTTTTTTTAAGTCTTTTTGAAATCCCAGGTCTTATCCACCACATTGAGGGTTTCTAACACTTCTCCTTTGTCTAGGCCATCACTTTCTGTTTCTTTGTATGTATTGTAATATAACCTTGGTTGAAACCTGGGCATTTTTATATTTTAGTGTATTATCACTGGAATTTCGACTCTGAAGTTCCTTAAGCTTGTATCCAGCTAGGGTTATGACAGGGCTTTTTTGAATTCCAGGAGCTTAAAAAAAATATGAAAAACAGAAAACATGTTTCTCAGTCTTTGCAGATTGACCTGTGAGAATCCCCTCCTTTGGCATTTATCCATACAATGAGTTTGAAAAACAGTTCCAGGCCAAAGTATTGGGGTCTCCCTGATCCTTTCTGTGTTTAACTCTTATCTTGGGCATGCATGTATGGACCTAGGAATTCCCATGTTTACATAGATAAGAATGCCCCCTTTTCCCTAGGAAACAGTTTTCTCAGGGTCCCAGGCACTATCCTGTATGCCCTTAAAGCCAGCAATCCCTTGCCCCAGGCAGTACAACTTGACTGCTCTCTCACAGTGTTCTATAGGAGAGCTTGGTGAGCTGCATTCTATACACACAGTAAGTTCTGGGACCACGAGTTCCTCAGGTCACCACCAGACAGATTGGGTCAGACTATAAGCTCCTAGCATGTACACAGGGGTTACTCTGTGCACAAGAGTTACTATGTGCATGAGGTTTCTCCACTTTCTTTAGAATGGGGGACAGGCATCCATGCTGGGAGTACAAGCTGGCTCTGGGAACTGGGTAGGGGCTAGCCAGGGCATCATGAGATCCTACCACTTTTAAGTGGACTTTTCCTTGATTTGGTGCTCACCCTATTACTGCAATCCTCTAACTGTGTTCTGGAACTTTTAGAAAGACATTTCTGCCACCTCTTCTTGGTGGTTGTTCTAGGGTGGGGAGGAGGGAGCAGAACCCTGAAGTGTCTCACGTCATGATCTTGATTTTAATGAATACTTTTTGATTTATAGTGTTCTTGTCACAAGGTTCTAAGTATTTTCTAATTTCCACTGTAGTAATTTCTTCTTTGACCCATGAGTTATTTAGAAGAGAAAATCTTAATTTCCCACATACGGGCTTCTTAGTTAACCTTTTGTTACTGGTTTCTAGCTTAATTGCATTGTGGTCTGCATTCTTTCAATCCTTTGAAAATTGTTTAAATTTTCTCTAAGACCCAGCATGTGGCCAATTTTCAAAAACATTCCATGTTGTTGGAAAAGAATGTGCTCTTAGGTGCAGTGTTCTATATACTTATTCCATTCAATCCAGCTTATTAATTGTGTAATTCTAATCTTCTATTTCTTTACTGATTTTGTCAGCTTGAACTAGGTACTTTTATATATTTAGAGAACTCTTACATTTTCCTGGAGAAGTGAATCTTTTATTTTTATGAAATGATCCTCTTTATCTCTTGTAAATCTTTTTGGCTTAGGGACTATTTTGTCTTATACTAATATGGCAACACCAACTTTCTTTTGGTTGGTGTCTGTATAGTTTAACAGTTATGTTTTATTCTCAATTTTTATATTTCTTTTTTTTTTCTATGTTCTCTCCTACTTTTGTGTTGATTCTTTTTTCTCCTTCTACTTTTTTTCCTTTTCAGTTAGGAAGTTATACACTCTTTTAGTGGCTGTTAAAAATGTTAGCTTGGATACTTAATATGTTTACTACCCTCCAAACAATAAAAGGGACCATAGAACACTTTGATTCTGATCCTCCCCTCCAAACTTACATGCAAGTGACAGTCATGTATTTGATTTCTATCTTGGTTTTGTAACTCCCTAAGAGATTATTATTATTATTGTTCTTTGCAGCCAATATTTATTTAGATTTAACCACATATTTAACACTTCCCCTTTTTCATCCCGGACCTTCTCCCTGTGTTCACTTTTTTCCTGCCTAGTGAGCAGCCTTTGGAATGTCCTTTAATGCAGGCCTATTGTTGGCAAACTCTCGTTTGCTTGTTTGAAGATGTCTGATTTTTTTCCCTTGTTCTTGAAATATAACAAACAAATTAAGATTGACAGTAATTTTCTTTCAGCACACGGAAGACTTTTTACTATTTCTGGCTTCCATGGTGTTGTAAGAAGTCTAATTGTTGTCCTTTAGAAAGTAATCTGTCTTTTCCTTCTCCTGGCTGTTTTAAAATTTTTCTCTATGTTTATGGTATTCTGTAGTTCTACTGTGATGTGTCTAAGTGTGAATTCCCTTTTATTTGCTCTGGGATTGTTGGGCTTTCTAAATCTGTGATTTGCCATTATCCTTTCAATTATTGCTTTAGCCCCTTCCTCTCTCTCATTTGTCTGGAACTCCAACTAGATAATTATTATATTTTTCACTGTATCTTCATGTTTTATAACCTCTGTTTTTAAATTTTCCATCTCTTTGTGCTACATTTTAGAAAATTTCTTTGTATCTGTCCTTCCATTTACTAACCCAGTCTCTACAGCTGTTCTGCTATTAAACCCATCTGTTGTGTTTTTTATTTCAAATACTGTATTTTAAACTTCTAGTAGTTCTTTTGAGTCTTCTTCTGATCTGCTGGGTTACATTTTATGTATATTTTCAATCTCTTCTATTTTTTTTCTTTAAGCATATTGACTGTACTTGTTTTATATTCCATGCCTGATGATTCCGATAGCTAAGGCTTTGCAGTCTGAGTCTGTTGTTTATTGTTTCTGCTGGTCCTTGCTCATGCTATGTTATTTTCTTTTGTACTTTGTGATATTTGACCACGAGTTCATATGTCTTTGGGATTTATTGATGGGAATTCTTTAAGGCCTATATTGAAAATAGTTTCTGTGATGGTTTGAAGATGGATGGACCCCTAGAAATTATGTTCTTGAAGTTAATCCATTCCTGTAGGTACTGACCCATTGTAGGTAGGACATTTTGGTTAGGTTATTTCTGTAAGGCGTGGCTCAGGGTGGGTCTTAATCCTCTTACTGGAATCCTTATAAGAGAATGAAATTCAGATAGAGAGTGGGAACAGGGGAAGTAGCAAGTTGAAGGCAAGAAAGCCTAGAGGAGAAGGGAGAGACCAGCAGATGCCACCATGTGCCTTGCCACATGACAGAGGAGTCCAGAAATTCCCAACAGCTGATCTTCATGGAGAAAGCATCACCTGATGATGCCTTAATTTGGATATTTTCGCAGCTTCAGAATTTTAAGCTTGTAAACTAATAAATCCACATTGTTAAAAGCCAACCCATTTTTGATATATTACTTTTGGCAGCCTACCAGACTAAAACAGTTTCCTTCAGAAGATATTTGCTTTTTTTTTTTTTTTCCCTGCCAGATGCCTAGGGAACTCCAAATTAAGGTTTAGTTTAAACTTCATTCTTGGTTTGAGGTTTACTGTTGGTGGTGGGTTTTGGGTTTGGGTTTGTTTTTTGGACTCCCAGGAATAGTATGAATTTGGGCTACAAACCTGTATACAGCAGGCTATATTACAAATTCTCAGAGGAAATTTTTTTCTCTCCTTACATTTCAAGTCTTAAGGCAGATGATTTTCTCTGGGATTCTGTGTGGTTAGGAAAGTTGGTAGGTTTATTTGTAGTTCATCCTTACACAAAGAGTATAGTCTTTTGAGGACCCAGCTTTAAATAGAGGTGGAGGGGTCTGCAGTTAGACTCCTCACTTTATGCATACCTCAGCCATCATCTTCACTCATTTGGCAAATCCCTCAGGACAAAGTCCTGCTTCAGGTGGTGTTTGGTTCAGGCAGCTGAGAGGATGCTGGTGCCAGTCACTGATAGGATACAGAAAGAGGATGGGGAGAAGCAGTTTAGTTTTGGAATGTTGTGTAGTAATGCTTTTTGTGCCCTGCTTTACACCCCCTTAGAGAACCTCTGATTTCAGTGCAGCTGTGGGGAACAGTTCCACACACTCTGTGTCCCTCCTCTACATCATATCTTTACCAAATACTGGCAAATTCAACCTGTAAAAGACACAACCCCAAATGCCTGGCGTTAGCATTCTTTGGGGGCAATCCTTAACCAGTGGTTACTAGGAGTTGGTAGATAAAGCTCCAGCCTCGATCCTTCAGGACAATTGTGAGTTACACAGATGTGAAGGATTGAGCCCCAGTTGCCCACAGTGATCACAGCTTAGTAATATATCTTTTATTGGGCATTCCTCCTTCCCTGTCCTACTGTTCCTGCTCCCTCACTCCTGTTTCCTGGAATTACCTTCCTAAATAAGCTTCCTGCACCCAAGTCCTTGTTTTAGGATCTACTTAAGGGGGAACCCAAACTAAGACAAGTGTCTGTAGAACTTCAAAATGAAGATCCAAATTAGATGTTCAGGAGAAAAGATTTGAGGTAGAAGCACAATTTTGTGTTTTCTTCATAATAAAGCTGAAAACAAAAGTAGATTAAATCATCCAGTGAGAAGAGAAAGGGGCCCATGAGGGAAGCTTGAGAAACAGCAATATTTCAGGCAGAAGTAGAGCCAAGAAGACTGAGAAGAGATGGCGAAGAGAAGGATGTTTCAAGAAAGATGGGTAACAGCAGAAGCTACTGAGAAGTCAAGACAAAAAGTATAGAGTCATAGCCATCAAGCTAGCAAATAGAGGTTATTTGGGATGAGATATTGGGATTAGGTGAGAGAACGACTATAAAGGAATGATGTAGCTAAAGCTAGGGTACAGTGAATTGAGTATGTGGTGGGAAGTGAGGATATGAAGAGAGTAGATATTGGGACTTTTTTTAGGAAGTTTGGTTTTCAGGGGGAGGAGAAAGATGAGTAGATGGTTGAGTGAAGTAAATGTGTATGTGTGTGTGTATGTGGGTGGATGTGTGTAGATTAAGATGGAGGGGACTTGTGACTGTTTAGTCATAACAAACAGCCAGGGAGAGAAAGAGGTTGAAGGTAGGGGAGAGTGAGGAACAATGAAGATAATGAGTTCCTGAAGAAGGCAGGAGAGCATAGATTTCAGGTGCATGGATTAGATTCAGTCTGAAGGAGGGACTTGTCTTTCATTGCAATAATAAATTATTTACTTGCCTGTTTTCAGAGATGAGACAGGTGGATAGTTCCAAAGCACAACTGCACTGAAATGTCTTTATCTGATAAACTTTCAATGTATTTAAACACTGATGTTGCTTGATAGCAAATATCTGCCTATCAGCTAATGCTCTCTGTGCTGCCATGATATTAAGATTAGGGCCCTCCAGATGTTACATGTGCTTGGTGGCCTGTGAAAGCATGTGTTTCTCAGGTAAGAGCAAGAAAGGGAAGTATCACTACTATCAGTCCAGCAGGCTGACCTTATTTGACATTGCCTGCCTTTTTTACAGGAAGTCATTATCCTGCTCTGTGGTCTGTTCCTCATTTATAAATTGAGACTTATAAAAGGTCTAATTTATTCCTGGATATTGGTCACAAGTTGAACTTCCTTAAGTTAAATCTTTATTATCTATAAGAGCAAGATTATAAATGAAGATACTCTTCCTGGAAATCCGTATTTTACTATAAAGTAACAAAATCAACCATGAAAAGACAAATTTATGCTTCTGCAATTGTTGTCTTAAGTTTGTTTTGAAAAGGCAGTGTTATAAATGATCCTTTTAGAGGATTCTTCTTTATCAAATGGCTGAGGGTTCTTAAAATATGAATCCAAAGAAGTTCCAACTAAAGATATTTTCTTTTTCTGATAAATCTCCTTGGAGCAAGCAAATGCTTCAATGTTCTAAGCACAATCAGACTGATCAAAATTAAGGCCATCCCCTAAAAACCATCATTGCAGATTCAGAGGGTAGGAATTTATTGTTTAAAGCTTTTCCTATTGCTCAGTTCTCTTGCTTCACTCCTCCTCATCCTCGTCCCATCTCTGCTCCCAATTTTATCATCATTAAATACCCACAGTAGGGGGTGGATGTGGCTCAAATGGTTGGGCGTCCGTCTGCCATATGGAGGGACCTGGGTTCGATCCCCGGGACCTCCCGGTAAAATAAAAAATAGAGAGAGAGAAGGCGCACGGGCTGCCAGGCTCTGTGTGCTGGTGAGCCGCCAGGCCCCGGGAGCCATGCAGCAAGATGATGATGCAACAAGAGAGAGACACAGGGGAGAGTCAAGACGAGATGCTCCGAAAGCTCTGGAAGCCAGGAGCAGAGGTGGCGCAAGCGGCAGAATACCTGTCTCCTACATCGGAAGTCTCCAGAATCGAATCCTGGTGAAGACTGGAGGAGGAAGATGAGAAGAGATAGCAGAAAACAGACACAGAGAATTGCCCAGCGAATGGACACAAAACAGCAAATGGGGAAGAGGGGGTTTTAAAATGGATAAAGTAAATAAATAAATCTTTAAAATAAATAAATAAATAAATACCCACAGTACACAGTAGCCTTATCTTTAGCAGACTTTGCAGGCAACTTCATTGTCTGATGCTACTTCATTGTCACTTGCGGCTTCTTCCCTGAGCAGCTAATGTTTTGCTCACTATCTTTCTAAAGTGATCCAACCAGCCTCTGCTTGCAAGGAAAATTTCTTTTGATATTTGGGCAGCTCATCTTCAATACAGGTGAGCAATGCCTTTGCCAAGCATTGCCTAGTTCAGAAGCATATGGATTTTCTGCTTCAACACCTGCATCCATAAACTCAAAAGTTTTTCCACCTTACCCTGAACAGTAAGAGTAGCTTCAGTTTTCCTGTACCCTCATAGGCAGCCACAGTGGTGAGGCGGGGGTCTAAAGTGGAGTCACTGTGAGTCAGGAGAAACCGGTTGACTCCTCTCACTGTTTACTGTGAGGACTAAAAGCCTAAAGTGCTTTAAAAATGGAAAAACCTTATACAAATGGGAGGAGTTACTATAATCCAAACACAAAGACACACAAACCAAGCAACAGTAATGCTTTCCTCATACAGGTTTGGGGGGTTAGAATTGGAAGCATTTCTTTTCCTTAAGGATCACAGGCTTCTACTTGCTGAGTTAAAGAAGCATTTTGGTCTATTGAGAAGAGTAACAGAAAGTGAACAATCCACCCCATGACTAGGAAAGAAGCACAGTGAGTGCGGTTCTTCCACCAGCCTCCTGCCTTGCCTCTGCCCCAGCCCTATGCATCACCCACCCTCTGCCCCCCTGGCCTTTTGCAGGACTCACTGCCTGCCACTTGTGAATGACATCTCTTGCCTTGTGGTTTTCAGGCTTGAAAAGTTCTGACAGACACCTATGAGAGCACCAGTCAAACCTGAACTAGTCTTCCACCTTAGTGGCAGATATTAAATTTTAAAAAATTGTCCCTCCCAAAGGTTTTAAAGGATCAGCATTCCTTTAATTTAAAATATGAAAGAAAGAAAAGCCCAACTAACTTGTTATAAACAAAGCAATTTGAAATTCTAGTCTCATCCCCAAAAAAGTCAAGAGACCATTTTTCCACAGGACCCCTATTAATGTCCTGTGTGACTTTTGGGAATGGCTTCCGGCAGTAGGATGCATCAGAAATTCAATCTGAGTTTTGCTGCTCTGTCTACTCCTGTAGTGCCAAAGTGCCAAATTGACTTTGAGAAATGGAGCCTCGAAGCAAAAGCTGCGTCACTTTTCAACTTTCCAAAGATTACACATAAGATGGGGACATTGGGTGTGCTCAGATGTGTTAATTTAATCATGTGTATCAAGCCTCAACCATACCTATAGATATCGCCCCCTTCCTCTCCTACCTACCCATGATTTGCTTCTACTGTTTCTTATATCACCAGACCCACCACAGCAACCACCACGGGAATTTTCACTACGATAATCCTGATCAGTAACCTTCATAAATTACCATGACAGCCAAAATAAGGAAAAATCGAAAAGAGTTAAATGAAATGTGTTTCCCATGAGTCCTACCAACATTCATTTTCAAGCATATTTCCGTTAGTTACTTGAAAAATGTTTTATAGCACATTTGGGTTTCCATCAAAGACCAAACTGGGAGAAATGAATCTTTGGACCTGACCTTGGTGTGATGCTTCATAGTTTACATTATACGTTTGTGGTCATGATTCCCTTTAATTCTCAAAACAACAGCTGTGGAGTAGGTATTATTGCAAGTGAAGAACTTGAGTATCAGAGATTTCAAGTGACACAAGTAGGAAACTGTGACACTCAAAACTGGACCTTCTGACTCTTTTCACTACCTCACATTTTCCCTGGTAGATGAAATACAAAGAAAATAGGACAGAAAAAATGTTAATAAGAGAAATATTCAAATATAAGGAATATAGAAAGATCAAAGGATGGGGGCGGATATGGCTCAACTGGTTGGGCGTCCGTCTCCCATATGGAGGGACCTGGGTTCGATCCCTGGGACCTCCCGGTAAAATAAAAAAATAAAATAAAATAAAAAATTAAAAATTAAAAAAAAAGAAAGGTCAAAGGAAAGAGGATCAGAAAGAACACATTAAAAGACAGCACTGCTTTATTTATATATATACACACACATATAAATACATGTAGATAGGATGTACATATAGATACTCAAATACATGCGTATGCCTCTTTATAAGTTTAAAAAATTTTTAGTCTGTCTACTATTTTTTTTTTCTAACAGGTCTCATGGTGTTAATAAATTGAAAAGCTAAACAAAAAGCATTTTAACTACAATGTGTTTCTATTGATTTACTTGTGGTGGTGGTACCACTGGAGCTGGTCCTGGGATAACTTCTCACACATAATAATTATTATTTACTAATGGCAAAGCTCTGTGGATGCAACTAAAGAGCCAGTGATATAAAGAAAAGCCTGTTTAAATGATCTGCAAAGCAGGGCCACAGCTGTAACTTTGCCCTGGCAGAGCCTGTCAAGTAAATAGCATGATCTTTTCAAACACAGCAATATTCCTTTCTTCCTGGCATTTGTAATTTGTTAAAACTCTCAGTGTGCATGTCTTTCTTCCTAATAACAATGGCAAAAGGCCAATCTCCGTATTTATCTCTTGCACACACATTACTTCCATGTATATTTAATCTAATTTTTTTTATTTGAAGGAGTTAAATATATTGAAGAATACACTAGCTGCAAATTTTGAGCAGCACCTATGATTGGCAGGATATAATCTATAGCTCAGTGATGTAACACTCAAAAATGCTAAATAAAAAAAGTTTGTTTAGAGATACTGTAAAATCATCCCAAGATTGACTACTGGCTCTACTTGGGAAAAAAACAAGACAAAACAAAATGCCATGCTGCTTCAAAATGCTGATATTTGGTTTTATAAAACCTACTACATCTGGTGTTTCATAGGTTTAGTCTTATTGCCAGGGCTCCAAGAGCATCTGTCTGGGATCCCAGCCATTGTCCACCAACCTATTTATACCTCTGTAGATATGTGACTACCCAACAGCTTTCTAATTTAGAAATGATGGGTCGATTTTCAGTAACTTTTATTTTATTCATAACTTAAATATAGACACTGAAACAAGAGCTGTCCAACATCACTGCCTACATAAGTTATCATTTATATAAATTCCTCTAGGCATGCCTTTTCTCCCCATACAGCCATACAATCTCAGGGTTTGAAGAAATCTCCAATGTTTGTTGAAGCCAGACACTCTCTAGACAATTCAGGGCAGTGGTGAGGAATCGGTGCTCTGGAAGCAGACTGCCTGGGCCTGAACTCGGGCTTTCGTACTCACCAGCTATGTGACATCGGGCGAGCCTTTTGGTCTCTCTAAACTTGTGTTTCATTTGTTAAAGGGGGATAATAACAGAACATTTTTCTTTGGGTTGGCGTGATACCTAAATGAGATGGCACATGGCACATGGTGGGTGCTGGAGAAATGCGAGCTCTTTAGTTCCTTCTACAACTTTCCCACCACCTGGTCACTCAGCCTTGGCCTGAAAACCTCTAAGACAAAGAACTTGCCACCTCCTAAGGCATCCCTATCACAATTTTGACTCACTCTGATTCTTATAAATTCTGCCAGAGCTTAAGTCTCTTTTCCTGTTGCCTCTTTCTGTTGATCTTGATTATACTTTCTTGAACTTTTCAGAAAAAAAAAATTAATCCTTGTCCCATGTACCAAGGGACAATAGCTTGAGACAAGCAAATATGACTCTTATCTCCTGTAAGTCTTCTGTTTCCCAGGTGAAATATTCCCAAATCTTTCCCTCATATGACCCTTCACCAAGGTCTCCTCACGTCCATCATGCTTATTCCCTATAAATCTCTTTTGGCATATGTCCATAATCTTCTCTTAAAATGGATATACAAAATGGAATATTATTTGGCCATTAGAAGCAATGAAGTTCTGAGACACAATGCAACATGGATGAATCTTGAAATAAGGACATGATTTCACTTGCGTGAAATGTCATAAATAGCAAATTCATAGAGACAGAAAGTAGATTAGGGGTTATCAGGGAATGGGGGGGGGAGGTAGAGAGGTTCTGGCTTGGAGTGTATAGAGTGTTTGTGAATTTCAAAAAGTTTTAAAGAAAATTAATTTTTTTAAAAGCTGGGAAAAAAACAACTGTGATGGACTGAGCTAATAAAATAGACCAGGTGAGGACTGAGATGTTAAAAGTGTATGAAATTCTGATTCTGAATAATGATGGCTTTATTTCTTCATTTCCAATCCTAATGTGTTTTATTTCTTTTTCTTGCCTGGTTCAGTGCTGAATAAGAGGGAAAGAGGTATATTGGGTAGCCTTGTCTTCTTGATTTTAAAAGAAATGCTTCTAATGGTGAATTATGTATTATCAAGCCTTACTTCATGTCAAGCAAATTTTAGCTAAGCGTTTGCTCGGCCTATTAGAAATGGAAGTGCATTTACAAGAAGCATGGAGGTTTTCTGAGAAATGCTTAAATCTGATGCCTGTAATGTTTGTAACAGACAACCTCAAGCTAACTTAGAATTCTAAAGAAAAACAAACTGTTGAAGCTGTACTTTTTATGTACTTTTCCACTATGAAAAGCTGTCTGCCTTATCTTGAAAATGAGGAAGTATTTTTTATTATACACACTCTCTCCTCCAAAATTTCTCAAACATTAGCCAATTAAAAAACAATCTCAAATATATCTAAATCTAATCTAAATATCAAACATCAAAACATAACGTCAAGCCTGATTCCTCCGACAGTAGTGTAAGATGACAGCTCCCCTAGTTTTGGACTCTAACTTATTAATGAAGTCCAAGATCCCTGCACACTGACGCTGACAACCCCAAAGCTCCACTATCAAGAGGTTATGTGATTGGTATATCACATTAGTGATTACATGATTAAACATTACATTTAGAAGACATAGAAGACTTAGGGTAAATAGTTATGAAATTTGGGGATACTTTTCTGAATATGACATGAAAGGCAAAAACAATAACATGATTGAGAGAGTTAATTTCTTAAAAATGAAAATCTTCTATGTGTCAAAAAGGTGCCCATAAAATTAAAAGGCAAATGACAAACTTGGAAGAAATATTTTCAATATGTATTTTAGAAAAAGGGTTAATGTGCTTAATATAGAAAAGCCCTTAAGAAACATAAACATATGTACCCTAGTTGAAAAATGAGCAAAGGAAATGAAGACAGATGCTCTAAAACAAGAAATGTCAACATACGTGTGAAAAATGTTCAGTCTCACTGGCTGACCTGTCCCTTCCACATTGTCCCACTCCAGTGAGAGCTAATCTGATTGGCCACCACTTTGCAAAGAATAGCCAACAGGAGATTGTGGTGAAACATTTTCTTCTAGAAGGAAGCACTGGAAATGGTAGGCACTATGACTGATTGTCTGGTACTAATTATCTGCTAATTCTCACAAAGTAAAAAATGAGGTTATAATAATATGATTTGTTCATAGTAAACATACCTTCTGTCAATAATCAACATTTCACTTTTTAAAATATGCATAGACCATGCCATTAAAATCCATTCTAGGACTTCTACTTCTAGGACTTCTCGTTTGTAGACCAATACCTTACACACAGCTACTAGAAAGCTAAGTAAACATAGCTGCAGTTTGAAGCTTTTGTGGACCCCAGAAAATCATGTCCTTAGGGTTAATCCATTCCTGTGTGTGTAAACCTATTGTCAGTGGGACCTTTTGATGAAATTACTCCAGTTAAGGGCCTTTGATTAGATTGCATGACCCAGGGTGGGTCTAAATGCTCTTACTGGAGTCCTTTATAAACAAAGGGATAAAAAGCTGCAGAGACAGAGAGGAACCCAGAAGCTGAGAGGAAGCCACTTTAGCCTGAAGCTGAAAGCAATAAGGTCCCAGAGAAGAGGGGAGAAATGAGCAGATGCCTGGCATATGCCTGATCACCCCAGCTTCAGCTCAGGGAGAAAGCATCTTCTGATGATGCCTTGATTTGGACACTTTCACAGCCTCAGAACTGTAAGCTATTAACTTAATTGATCCCCATTGTAAAAGTCAATCCATTTCTGGTATATTGCTTGGCAGCCTTTAGCAAACTAAAGCAAGCATATTTGAAAAAACCTGTTTGAAGGTTTTGAAGAGTTTCCAAGGTATCCAGGACTTGAGGGACAAAATTCCTACATAGAAGAGAAACTCACTGTACTGAAGTAGACTGCTTTTCCATTTGAGGCATTTGGGAATCATAACAGATAAGGGTAGAAAGGAGGAGAAGCTTGGCAGAAAATACCTACAAAGAGACAGAAAAGCTGAACATGGCTTTTGACAGACTCACAGAACTAGAGAGACAAAAATTCACATAGAGCACTACCAAGACAGTAAGAACACGAGGGCCCAGCATTCTGGAGATAAGGGAAAGGCAGAGAACTGAGTCCAACTCTCTGAAGTGCTTTTTTTCTCTTGAATCATTTACCAATTCCTGGCAGCATAGGCTGAGAGGTTGAAAAGCCAGGCACAAAGGAGCAGATAAGAGGTTGAGAGAGAAGCAGAAATTTTGACTATCTCTCAGAGCTGGGGACATAAAAATTGGAATTCAGGATAAACCAAGAAGAATAAGCCCTAAAATATACCCTAGTCTTTCTGTTGACACCTATGAAAGATTACATTCTAGGAATAGGGAAGAACCAGAAATAGGCCAGGCATCACAAAGACTGAAACCCAGACTGGATCAGCTTAATCCTTGACTGGACTAAAGTGATCTGTCCCTATTCTAATGGTCTGCCAGAAGCAAAACTCCTATCTGAAGGAAGATATTCTCTGGAACAGAGGTTGGTAAACTATGAACTACAGGCCAAATCCAGACCATCACTTGTTTTTGTAAATAAAGTTTTATTGGAACACAGTCACATTTATTCATTTATGTATTATTTATTATTGCCTTTGTGCTCTAATGGCAAAGTTAAGGAGTGACAAAGACTGTATGACCTGCAAAGCCTAAAATATCTGGCTCTTTACATAAAAAGTTTGCTAATTCCTGCTCTAGAGCCTCAAGTTACTTGTACAATATTTAATACAAAAGTCTAGCATTTAGTTTTTTAAAAATCACCAGGCGTGTAAACAAAGAGGACAAATGGGTAAAACAGAAAATATCAATAGGAGATTCGGATATTGGCTTTTTCACAAAAGGACTTTAAAATAACTATGATTAGTATGTTCAAGAAAAATGACCAGATTTAGACTTTAGACTTTCACTAGAGAACTGGAATCTATAAAAGTTCAAATGGAAGTTTTAGAACTAGAAAAAAAGGTAATTACTGAAAGTAATAAATAGTTAAGATTTAACAGCAGATTAGAGACAGATGAAGATACAGTTAGTAATCTGGAAGATAGAGTAGAAATTATCCAGACCACAGCATGAGGAGAAAAAATATATAGAAAATACATTTAAAAAGCAAAAGAAACATATGGAATACAATGAAAAAGTCTAATTTATATGTAACTGAAGTCAGAGAAATTGAAGAGAAAAAGAAAATAAGGAAGAAGCAATATTTGAATAGATAATGGCCAAGAACTTTTCAAAAATCCAAAATATATCAAGCTACAAGAAGTGCTACGAACCTCAAGAGATTTAAATTAAAAAAAAAAAAACAAAACAAAACAAAAACTCACATCTAGACACATAGTATCACTGAAAACTAAAGACAAAGTAAAATCTTCAGAGTAACAAAAGAAAAAGATACATTGCCTTCAAAGGGACAAGAACAAGACTTACATCTGACATCTCAGAAGCAATGAAAATGAGATAGTAGTATGTCATCTTTAAAGAAATGAAAATAACTACTAACCTAGAATTCTATATGCAGTGAAATATGCTTTCACTGAATTCATGTTTTCACTGAATGTCTGAAATAGAGACATTCCAGACTCCCCACCCCACGCCCCCCCAAAACTGAGGGAACTTGTTGCTAGTAATCCATAGTGAGAGGAAAAGGGAATAAAATCCCAAAGAGAAACACAAAAATGTAGAAAGGAATAAAGGGCAACAGAAAGAATAAAAACTGGGGTAAAGCTAGAAGAATATTAACTTATAAAACAATAAATATATATTGTGTAGGTTAATTGTATGTAGAATTAAAATACATAACAACATTAATACAAAAGGCAGGACGGGGCAAGTAGAGTTTTCTAAAGTCTTGACATAGTCTGGAAAATGGTAAAAGTTTTCATTTATATTAAATTCAAGGACACATGTTATCTCCAGGGTAACTGCTAAAAGAATAATATAAAGAATGTATAACTAACAAGCTAATAAGGGGAGTGTAGAATAATTTAAAAGTAATGCAAAAGAAATCAAGAAAGGAGAGTAAAGGGAACATAGAAAAAGTGGGAAAAATAGAAAACAAGGAGTATTATGATAGATTTAAACACAAATATATCAATAATTCTTAAAAATGTAAATGGATGAAATTATCCAATTAAAAGACAAATATTGTTAAACTGGGTTGGAAAAATTTACATGTTGCTTATAAGATATAACACATAGAGGTTAAAAGTGAAAAGAGAAAAAATCATATGCTATCAAACATTTACAAAAAGAAAGCTGAAAGATGCGTACTTTAAAGCAAAAGCATCTCTAGAGATGAAGAGAAACATTTCATAAAGATAAAAGGGTTATTTCACCAGGATGATATCACAATTCTGAATTTCTAAGCTCATAATAACATAGTTTCAAAATATTATGAGGAATATTCACAGAACTAAAAGGAGAAATAGACAAATTCATAATCAGAATGGAAGATTTTAACTCTCTTCTCTCAGTGACTAATAAAACAAGACAAAAAAATCAGCAAGAATATGGAGTAATAGAATAACACAATTAACAAACTCGACTTAATTGAACTTATACAGAGCTTGCATTCAACAAGAGAAAAAAAACAACATTATTTAAAGTGCACCTGAGGGGCGGATGTGGCTCAAATGGTTGGGCGTCCGACTGCCATATGGAGGGACCTGGGTTCAATCCCCGGGGCCTCCTGGTAAAATAAAAAAAATAAAAAAATAAAAAAAATAAAAAACAAACAAACAAATAAAGTGCACCTGGACATTTTTCAAAATTGACCATATGCTGGGCCATAAAGCAAGTCTCAACAAATATCAAAGTATTAGAATAATACAAAGTATGTTCTGACTATAATGGAATTAAGGTAGAAATCAATTACAAAAATATAACTAGAAATTCCCTAGTGTTTGGAAATAAAAACAATACACTTTTAAATAACACATGGGTCAAAGAAGAGATCTTGATGGAAATTAGAAAATATTTTTAACAAAATGATAAAAATACAGTATATCAAAATTTACAGGATGCAGTAAAAGCCAAACTTAAAGGAAAATTTGTAACCTTTAATGCATATATCAAAAAGAAGAAAAGCTAAAAAATAATGATCCACATATCCATCCACATATTTTTATATGTCATATTCAGGGAAGCGGATGTGGCTCTAGCAGTTGGGAGACTTCCTACCACATGGGAGGTCCTGGGTTCGGTTCCCAGTGCCTCCTAAAGAAGACAAGCAAGACAGTGAGCTGACACGAGGGGCTGGTGTGACGAGATGACACAACAACAAGACATAACAAAAAGACACAATGAGAGACACAACAAGCAGGGAGCGGATGTGGCTCAAGAAATTGGATGCCTCCCTCTCACATGGAAGATCCTAGGTTCAATTCCTGGTGCCTCCTTAAAAGACGACGAACAGACGCAGGGAGCAGATAGCAAGTGCAAACAATGAGGGGGAGGGAGAGAAATAAATAAATAAAATGAATCTTTAAAAAACAGTCATATTCAAAGAAAACACAGAAAATTAAATTACAGAAAGTAGAAATAAGCAGAAAATAAAGATTTGATTATAAACATAAATTAATGAAATAAAAAACAAATAGACAAACGTTGGTTCTTTCAAAAGACAATACAATCAATAAATCCCTATCAGCACTGAACAAGAAAAAACAGAAAAGGTGCAAATAACCAATATCTGGAAGGAAAATGGAGACATCAGCATAGATCTACAGGCATCCTATAGGCATTACAAATAAATATTAATAAATATTACATGACAAAAACTTAAACTTTTATATAAAATAAATAAGTTCCTAGAAATTTACAACTTACCAGAGTTGAAAAGGAAGAAATAGAACACCTGAATAGTTCTACGTCTATACACAAAAATTGAATTCAGAATTAAATTCTTTCTCTCCAGAAAACTCCAAACCCAGGTGGCTTCTCTGGTGAATTCTTCCAAATGGTTACAAAAGGAAAAATGTCAATTTTACACAGCCTCTTCCAGAGAATAGTAAAAGAGAGAACATTTACAACTATTACGAGATCAGTGTAACCTTCATACCAAAAGTTGGCAAGAACATCACAAGAAAGAAAAATTATATCATTTTCTCTCATGAATTTCAATGTGAAAGTCCTAAATAAAATATTAGAAAATATATCCAGTTGCACTCTTGGTAATAGCCCCAAACTGGAAATAACCCAAAGGTCCATCACTATTTATATGGATAAATTTCATAGTATATTCACATGGTGGAATGAAAATGAAAATAAAAGCGAACAGGCTCCATACAACATGCATGAATCTTACAAATGTAATGTTGAATGAAAGAAGCCAGACACAAAAGGTGCCATAGTGCAGGACTTCATTTATATAAAAATCACATCTGGCAAAATTAATCTACAGATGTAGAAATCTGATGTCAACTCTTTTCAACACACCTCAGCTTGATTCCATTTATTTATCAGCCTTTTCAGGTTATTATCACCATCTCATTCTGGCATGTAAGGCTCATTTCTGTACATTTTTAATTTTAGATTCAAACTAAATTCAAGACTACTTTTCCCTCCCTTCCCCTAGAGAAAAGCAGACAAGTCTGTTGCTAGTGACTTGGAATGTATACGTGCATTGGGAGGAGATGTTTCTCTACTCTTTATGCCCTGCCCTCTCCCGGTGCTTCCCTTCTGAAGTTAAGGCGAATGGGGCAGTAGATCTTATATGGCTTCCCACAGCAGTCCCCTCCCTTTAGGATGCTGCTGTTTCTCTGGTTAAGCCCATCTATCTGAATTTCAATGCTCTCTATACTGGAGAGAATCCAAATATGGCCCTCTCATTGGCAAGGGCACCTACTTGAACTCTTCCATGAGGAGTTCAGCTAGCAGCCTCTCTTGGAGATGGATTACTGTAGAGCCTCTTCCCTCAGCTGGCCATCTTTCTGCCATCCCCTCTCCTTGTCCTGGAAGCATCGAGCATTCTAAGAGAGGTCAGAAATGAGACAACCACCTTTTCCCACCCCAGTAGAGGGAGAAATAATTGTGCATTTCTAAAATTCATGAGCAATTCTCTTGGGGGCTCCTCTTTTGGCTTTGAGGAGGAAAAGTACCGCCCCCTTCCCTTACAGTGAGAATGATATGAAGGGAAGGTATAGCATCTCCTTATAAATTTATACCTCATAAAAGGCTAATCTCCTCTCTACCTGACCTATCCTTATATTCCAGGTAGACAGGGTGGGAGGTTTGGGAAACCTTTGGTGGTAGGGCAGGTTCTTTGTTTTGACATTTCTTAGTAAGCTGGCCTAACTATTAGTCATCTCTGAATTTAGAAAAGTGTACTTAGCACCTTCTGTGCCCAGCTGTAGGCCCTGTTCAGGGCCTGGGAACATCCCTATTAACATCCTATTAAACTTGTCTTCAACCACTTGTACCAAACTGTCTGTTTATAAGATTCACTCTTACATCCTTGATGTGATTAGGGATCAAAACTGAATATGGGGAAGCAAATGTGGCTCAAGTGGTTGAGCACCTGCTTCCCACACAGGAGGTCCCGCGTTCAGTTCCAAAGTCTCCTAAAAACAAACAAACAAACAACAAGCAAACAAATGAGAAAACCAACTCAGGGAAGTCAATGTGGCTCAGTGGTTGAGTGCTGGCTTCCCACATACGAGGTCCCAGGTTCAATTCCTGACCCTGGTACCTCAAACAAACAAACAAACAAACAAAAACTGAATATGACCAAGCAATGCAAAAAGTTATTGAAGACAAAGCATACTATTTATGAAAAGCACAGAAACACAATTTAAAACCAGCAAGAGGGTAAAATGTATTAATATTTAGTATGAAAAAACAATATTTTATTATAGTTTTTGAAAGTTAAGAAGATTAATTTCTTCCAGAAAGGGGAACATAATTTATCCTTTACAGAGTATAATGCATAAACTATTATTAGGACAATAATGATATCTCTACTAAAAATAGAACTTATTATTTATTCAATAAAATGACCACTTGCTTCCAATCAGTATCATAATTCACTTGACAGATCTGAGATTTCCTCAGGCAAGTTTTTGTTTTATTGAGCTTTTTCCCTCAGCTTGCCATTCCCGTCTCCCACATAGTTTGATGCATGGAGCAGCTGCTTGATATAGCAGATGAGCAATTGGTAGGCAGACACAAAGAAATGCCACAGAACCAAAAAATTATAATATAAGCAGCATTTTAAAAGGGATGTCTTTGAAAATAAATTATTAAAGTCAGCCTTGAAATATCATTTAGTATACTATGAAAAGTTCTTTTCACAAAATTTGACTTTCTATGTAGTTCATAGCCTGACTCTTACACACCTTTCTAAAGTGCTATGAATTGAATATATTGTACTAGGGATTCAAAAAGCTTTTGATTATCCATTAACAATTTGAGGACTATAATATTATGTTTCAAGTAATTTAGAATAAGATTTTTTAAATGTGGATGCTAATGTGGAATCATATTTAAAGATATTCTACTCAAATTATAATTCATCTTTAGAATTATCTAAATTCTGAGAAATGTCTCATAGATCATTTTAAGGCAATAAATTCAATGACATGTTCATTTAAAATATTATTTCTAAATTCTTTATTAACATCAAGTGGAAAGAATTTATATCTTTATCATACCAAGTAGTAATTTAAATAACTTCCCAAATTAGTTTCTTGTCACATAGGGTAATACATTATACTAGGTACCTTTGCCTTTTGTCAAGGAGAAATAAGCTATTGCAATAGCCTCAACATTTTTGAATATTTAATAAAATGAATCATAAATGTAGTTAAACCCCAAAGAAATACATTTAAAAATTATTGGAGAAACAGGTAGATATTACTTTGAGCATTAACATTGGTATAGGAAGTAAATTTAAATTTATAGGGCTATTTATTAATCTAGCTGGGAATGATTGCTGCGATTCTAAGAATGGCAATTCCATACTTCTCTCTTTAGATCTTGTGTAATAGGTCCAGAATATGAGAAACCCAAATTATACTAATCTCTTAATTCATGAAAGTGGATTTGCCCCTCTATTCTTCAGTATTTCACTAATGTGATTGCCTATAAATATTTTATTTTGAGGATCAACGAACAAAATATTCGGAAAGTTTTCTGAACCCTTCAGACCATTTGGCACATCAATTATGGCAGAATTCTTTCCAAACCATGTTCTTTCCTCTCAAAATTCTCTTCTCTAATATATTTTTACACCATCACTGCTTCTTCCTCTCCATTTATTTTGGGCAGATATTTTATGATTTTATTTGTTAACGGATAACCAGTTTCTATCCACATTGACTGCAGTTTTTGAAAATGCTAATAGGTACATGGGTAACCAACGTATAGAGCTTCTTTGGTGACTCTTCCTTCTCGTTAGTTTTCTGCACAACTGTACACGAATATGGTATGGGACCTTCCTTATTCCTTTGGCCCAGACGGCTTTGTTGAGTCTGTAGTCAATGTACCCACCTGGCGTTCCCATCTCTGGTAAACTTCCTATCTCTCTGAGCGTCCGAGCGGCACGTTTCTTGAAGCCCACTCCGTGGATGCGCTTGTGAATTTGATGGTGTCCTCCCTGGTAAACACCTTGTTGATGGCAGAACGGCCCTTCTTCTCACCACCCTTCCTTGCGGGAGCCATTCTGCCTGCACCAGGTTGGAAAGGAAGAGCGCGAAAGATTGTGAGGGAAGGAAAGAGTCGGTCCTCTGTTTATTTTTTACTAACGATTTTTCCTGACTATGAAAAGCATGTGCATTACAGGAAATTAAGATAATAAATAAAATTAGAAGGAAATATATCCATAATTCCATCAAAATTTCCTCCAGGATTTTGGTGAAATAATTACAATCTAAACAATGCTTCACTTCTTTTTTCAATGTTGAAAAAAAGCTCTAAAATAATGCACTCAGGCTTTTGAAAAATTTGGTTCCCACGCATAAGCTGTTTTATCCCAAGTTGATTGCATCCACTGCCTTTACTAGGAAAGCAATAGAGGTACTGCTTAGGAGGTATAGTTGAATTCCGAAAACGAAATGCTGGCCTGATTTGACTCCACTGTATGTGTTTCTTCTTCATAAACATCATTTTAAAAGTTGTGTAGTAATAGTTATAATTTTTAAGTGCCTTATTTAATGATATAATCTTTACAACAACCATATCAGTAGGATGTAATTAGTCTCACATTACAAAACAAGGGCCTGAAATCAATCACACAGTTATTAGATGATAGAGTGATAATTTTAGGGGATTTGAACTCTGCTCTTTCTGATTTCTTCCGCTACAGCCCAACTCCTCACTCTAAGTATCAAATTTTGCTTAAATAGACCTTTTTCCTGGGCACTTTAAATGCTGCCCCTTGACTTTTTTTTTTTTTTTTTTTTAATTTCCTAATATCAGTGTTGGAAGTAATATCTTACTGTATAAAACTTTATTAGTTTCTATGATTATTTCCCAAATAAATACTTAAAAGTTGGAATATTGTGTTAAAGGGCATGAGTATTTTTTTAAAATATTCATTAGTACATATTGTCAATTGCTTTTCTCAATGGGGTTGTTCAAATTATAATTCAATCAGCAGGGTATGAGGCTTCCTACTTTTAAAAATTAAAATCTTGTTTAATTTAATAGTTTTAAAGTGATTCTTTGTTGCTAATTTTAAATTGTTTTTTATTTCCATAATTAACTGCCTTTTAGTACACCAAATCTATATTCTATAAAGTAGAACTAAAAGAAGGACTGGTTAAGTCCTTGAACTCGAAATGGGAAGATAGGGGAGTGGTCATTTGGTCTTTTACTCCCATTTATTGACTCAACAGTCATTCAGCAGCCACTGTAAGCCAGGCACTGGGCTAGTGTTGGGTAGATAAAGAGGAAAGCCCATTCCTGACATCAAAGAGCTTGTAGGCCAATAAGAGGGACAGGCACACAGTTCAATTATAGTACTGCATGCCCAGCATCATGTTCAAAGTACACATAGAATATTTTAGGTGACACAGAGGTCACCTAAGGTAGCTTCAAGTAAGTCCTGGAAGCCTTTTTGGAGATGGGAAAGCCTGAGCTCCATCTCGGAGAGCAGCAGAAGTTAGCCAGCCTTTCACTGACATCCCAATCCCCTGGCAGAATTAATTGCTTCCTCGTCAGTGTTCCTTTATTAGAGCACTTAGTGCATTGTATTTACTTGTTTCCACCTCTCTCTCTCTCTCTGCTGAACTTCTTGAAGGGAGGAACTATATCCCTAATTAACCTAGTCCAATGCACAAAAAAAGCAGAAGAAATGCAGTAAACATTTGTTGAATTATATTAAAATTGTAGCCATTAAGCATTTTCTTTCCATCCTTTCTTTTTGACATTTAAATAAGCATGTGTGGTTTTCCTTTTGCTTATAAAAAAATACTGTTGGGAAGCGGCTGTGGCTCAATCAGTAGGGCTCCCGTTTACCATATGGGAGGCCCCGGGTTCGGTTCCCGGGGCCTCCTGGTGAAGGCAAGCCCGCCCACACGGCGTGGTTAGCTGACCCAGCGAGCACAAGCAGCAAGGGGGGGATAAATGAATAAATAAATAAAATCTTTATTAAAAAAAAAAAAAAAAAAAAGAATACTGTTTACCACACATCAAAATGACTAAAAAGAAAAGAATGGAAAGTAACAACAAATAACAAAGAATGAAGCAACAAGGATGCTCATACATTGCTGGAGGCAGGAGAAATTGGTACAACTGCTTTGGAAAACCATTTGACAGTATCTACTAAAGCTAGTTTGTACCTTCAGACCCAGCAATTCCATTCCTAGATATATACCTTACACAAATGCATATATATACTCACCAAGAGGCATATTCTCACCAAAGTGGCACTAACTAGAAAATACACAGTTGCTCTCTAACAGTAGAATGGACAAACTACTGTGGTATGGTCACACACGGGAACGAGAATGAATCTATACTCAACTATATAAATTAACTTTACAAAAATTATTTTGAGGCTAAAGGGTCGGATTTTTCTTTTAAAAAATCATCATGCATGAATGACTGTACATTCTGTATGATTCCTTTTATATAACCTATAAAAATAGTCAAAACTAATCTATGCTGGGAGTGGATGTGGCTCAAACCGCTGTGCATGAGCCCACCACATGGGAGGTCCAGGTTTGGTTCTGGTGCCTCCAGAAAAAAACAACAAGCAAAACAACAAGCAAAACAAATGAAAAACCCAACTCCGGGAAGCCAATGTGGCTCGGTGGTTGAGCGCCAGCTTCTCACATACGAGGTCGCAGGTTCAATCCCCGGTACCTGGCACCTCAAACAAACAAAAAACCAACCAACCAAACAAACAAACAAAAAAACCCAAACAATCTATGCTACTAGAAGGCAGGAAAGATAGTTAATAGTGGAACATTTGACTAAGAGAGAGCAGGAAGGGAGCTTCTGGGAGTGCTGTTAAAGTTCTGTTTGGTCTGGGTGCTGATTATATATTATATGTCCCCTTGTCTATATGTATATTATACTTCAATTAAAAATGCTTTTAAAGTAATACATCTTATTTGAGAGAAGGCGAGAAAATACAGAAATGTTTAAAGAAGAAAATTTAAATAACTACTGTTAAATTTGTATTATTTCCTTGCAGTCCTTTTTTAAGCCGGTGTCCACATAATCCTTCCTCCCTTTCCCTGCCCCCACACATTTACACACACATTTTGCTAAATTAGGTTTATCCCTACTTAGGTTTACATCTGCTTTTAAAACAAAATCCGTATCATCAAATATATATTTTTTGCACACATGCTTTTTTAAAAGCTGCTACAATGTATTCCATCGAATGCACGGGCTCTAAAACATTTAATCAGCTGCCTGTTGCTGTATATTTTGGTGATTTACAAATTGCTTTTTACTAAAAAAACAAATCGATACGCAACATTATTTTACAGATACATGAGGAACTGCTGGGTCATGAACATTCTTTAAGCTCTGCATCCATATTCTTTATTTCCCTCCGGAAAGGTGTGAGGGCTCGGGTCCTTGCAGCACAATCCAATCGCAGGTCATTTATTATTATTTTGGTTTGGTTTTTAAGATGGTGGGGTTTACAAGGACTAAGCACCTGCAGTTTTGTACACAGCTGAGACCTTGGCTCCTGGGGAACGGCTTCTGGTCGCCCCGCGCATCTCTGTTCTCCGCACGCGCTCCGGCCCCCGAACTCCGTGCTCCGCAGTGCTGCCCCGCGGAGCCTCGCGCAGCCCGGTTGCCGTGGGAACAGCAGAACACGGCTGCGTCTGCAGACCAAGCTGTGACTGAGGGGACGAGGGGGATCGAGGCCCAGGCATGGAGCTGCCAGATCCGGTCCGCCAGCGGCTGGGAAATTTCAGCCGGACCGTGTTCAGCGACTCGAACCGCACCGGGCCAGAGTACATCGAGGGTCCGGGTGAGTGGCCTTGACCCAGCGAAGGGGGTGTGGCCCGCAGAGGGCCTGGTGCAGGTTTCGGAGCGGCCAGAGCTTGCCCGGACCTAAAATGGCGGTTTCGCCTTCAGCTGTTCTCTGCCCTGCGGGCAGCGCCTTGGAGGAGGGGCCGGGGAGAGGCCGAGGCTGGGGCTGGGGGACCTCTGGGCCGGACCCCGGGTCTTCCTGATCTGGTCATGCTGCGGCCTGGCCCACGCATTGCAAGTGCGGCGGCTAAGCTGGCGTGGGCCCTTGCACCGCGTGGAGCTCGGCGCCGCCTGGGAAGAGACTAAAAAAAATAAAATTCAATTTAAAAAAACCCGCCATGGCCGCTCACGCCGGTTCCAGCGCCCTTCCCGAAGGCCGTGGTTGCATTTTCTCCAGTGTCTTCCTGGCTTTATGTCCATGTTGGGATCTGGGGTGGTGGGGAGTGAGGAAGGGCAACCCAAGCGACATCCATGCACACACAACACCCCGCCTTTGTGAAATATATTCGCCTTTTCTCACTTCCTAGTAGAACAAGTACGTTCCCTCACAAATCCGTTTTACAACACAAGAAATAAAAAACAAAATTTTAAAATGAGTCCTTTCAAGCTTCTGTCCACTCTAAAGTGACAGCTGCCGCACTAGCCCACACTAGCAGGGCAGTCAATAAAACTGGTCACCTTCCCTGTCATCTATTCATTCCCTATATATAGCTCTCTCTCTAAATCGGTAATAAAATACCACGATACTTCCTTTAACATGATGACAAGCGAAAACAGTTTCCTCCAAAACAGTTTTTCCTCCTAAGTCATGATGATAGCGTTCTGTCGACCAAACCTTTGCGGTTTTTATCACTGCTGGGAAATCGAAATCGTTTCCTCTACTTGGTTTCGGGGATTTTTTTCAAAGGGGGAGAGGAAAGCAAGGTCGATTCCTATAGTTGCAGTTTGTCACCTTGATTACTTGCCTGTCCCCAGATTTTAGGCCTTTTGATGATTTAGGATGTACAAGGAAAAACATAATGTGAAAAATTAGGTTTTCATGTTTCTGATTCTAACAGCCGAGGCTTAACAAGGCACTAAAATCCGATGATGCTAGACAGTGATTTAAATCAGGGGTCAGCAGAATTTTTTAGTATAAATCCAGATAGCAAATTTTAGGCTTTGCAGGCCACAGGGTTTCTATGGCAGCCATAGACAGTAAGTAAATAAATGGGCATGGCTACGTTCCAATAAATCTTTATTTATGGACACTGAAATTTGAATTTCATATGGTTTTCATGTGTCATGAAATACTATTATTTTTTTCAACCATTTAAAAATGTGTAAAACCATTTTTAGCTCATTGGCTATACAAAAACAGGCAGCTGACTATAAGTTTGTCTACCCTAGATTTATATTATGTAATATTTTAATTTAAATTCAGTTTCCAGAACTCAATTTGTAATTTTGTAAAACTCAATAAATTGATTTCTTGTGCTTTTGAGGTTCATTTATATATTAACATCATTTTCAGTTGTGTGATTTTAAAATTGATTTGCAGAAATATGGACATAGCATAACTCTTAAGATGTTCATTAACAAAATTTCTAACAGAATAGCTTTTCTTTACAAAATTTTTACTACAGTTTCTGTTCAAAGGTACTAAAATTTTCAGCCTAACCAATTTATCATTATTTTTCCATATTTCCTTCTTTGTGGATCTGAAGTAGGTTTGATTATTTGTACTGTGTTACAAGTTTATGTCACTACCATGTCCACAACTAACCAAGAGTTGTACTGTTACGAAAAAAAAATCCTAGGCTGATGATTTTAAGAATTCATTCCTTTATCAGTGGTGATTTAATAAATATGTGCAAGCAAAAGTAAACCATAATAATCAGGTTTATTCTTAAGAGCTAAAGGAAATCTTCTGACTGTGAAGATCATGATTATTGCTATTTTTTAAGTGGTTAAATGACATTCAAACTACTCAGCTGTGGAAAAAGAAAAATATCATGTTTTCAAGAAATGATTTTGAAACCTTTGTAAGTGCCTACATTTAGAGCAATTGATTTCAAAATATATCTGCTCTTAAATTGTTAGAATTTAGTCAACTTTATGATGTTTTTTTTTTTTTTTTTTTTTTTTTTGTAGAGCTCAATTTAAAAAATTTTGGGGCTCAAAAAGGTTAAATAACTTATCCCAGGTCTGGCATCCAGAGTTGAGGGGTGGGGAATTGGGAATGTCTGGCCTAGTTGAATTTGTAATCCATGTTCTTTTTCCTGCACCAGGCTGTGTCTGGGGGTGGGGGTGGGGGGTAGGTAAGGTGGGGTGAGGTGAAGTGAGGTAAGATGGGAATATGGTTCTTTGCTAATACTTTCCTCAATTTAGAATTAGTACCTCTGAGGGGAGGGGGGATTTCTGCTGGAGTGAAGCAACATGATTAAGGAAGGATTTATGGAAATGGGGACATATTGAATTGGGTGTTAACGAATGGGTGGGATTAGGGTATGCTGAAAAGGGGATGTGCCTAACAACTTGGGGAGATTTTATGTATTGTATGTATTCATTTTATAGGCTCTTTACATAGAACTCTACAAAGGAGGTAATGTAATCATTATTATCTGTTCAATAAGGTGCATATTGATATTCCACATTTAATCTATACTAGCAGTATGCAAATGAGTCAGGAGACTGTAATAAAAAAATGATAAAGTAATTGAGAAATATGAAACATGTTTCCAAATACCAGTATTTGAACTAAATGGTATTATGATGAATATTCCTTACACCATCAATGATTATAGATCGTTGTTTTGTTTTGTTTTTAGGAGGTACCTGGAATTGAACCTGGAACCTCATCTGTGCAAGGCAGATGCTCAACCATTGAGCTACATCCACTCCCCATCAATGATTATAAATTGTCATAAAATTTGGAGTTTTGTTGAACTAATAATACAGTTATTAATTCTAAGGAATGAAAGGATTTATAGGGCATAGACCAGGATTTAGAGTTTGTTTCTTTTCTATTTTTTTCTGTAGATAATGAAATGGTCTCCAGTTTGGCATTGCAGATGTCAATTTATTTTAACACTTATTTTTTCCCACTTTGGTGGGTGAGCAGCATTATGATGCTTCAGTTGAAGGTAAGTTTATATTTTCATACCCCTACTGAGGTCTCTTCTACCCATACCTGGCATTATTATATTGTTAATCAAATTAAAGTCCTAATTATTTTATTCTATCCTAGGTCAGTTTCATGATATGTGAGATTATACAAACATGTTTGTTTTTGTTTTTGATTTTAGTATTCAATCTTGCCTGACTACTACAAATTCATTGTGGTCACTGTTATCATCCTCATAACCTTAATTGAGGCCATCCGGTTGTATCTGGGCTACATGGGAAACCTACAGGAGAAGGTAGGCTCTTCTTTCCTTCTGGTCAGTGCTGCACATAAATGTAATAGGGTTTTCATAGCAAGGAAGAGGGTTTGAGATAAGGTAGACAGAGCACTGGCCTGGACTTAAGTCCAGGCTCAACTTTTCTACTTATGTCACTGTGGTTTATTTGCTTAATCCTTCCAACCTTGGTTTCCTCATACATAAGATAGAAAAAATAATATTTATTTCACAGGTTTCTTGGGATTAAATGAAATGATTTATGTATAGTGTTTGAACACAGTAAGCACTTAAGAATTGATCATTTTACCTCTTTCCCTTCTCATCAGTCTTGAAAATACTTGGTCAGTGAAACATGTTTATTTGGATCCTGAATAAGAAAATGGGGGGAGGGGAGGGGAGTTGGGGGATATAAATTAATTTCCTATGTCAGTTACAAAGATTGTTTTCTGTGTCTTCATGGTGCCTAAGCATCTCCTGTGACAAGAGCTTAGGGATAATGCCTAAAGATTTCTGTGGTTTGTTCCTAGGCCCTTCATAGTTAGGCCCCACCCAGCCTGTTCAGTGTATTTTCTATTTTCTAACCCAAGCATCCATTCCTGTCTGACATGTTGATTACCCATCGTGCTTGCTTCACATCTTTGCTTACTTCTGTTCTTTCCTCTTCTTTCCTTTTACCCAAACTTAAAAGCCCACCTCCTTGAAGCCCTTTTCCCCACCTATCCTAATTACTCTTGTCTTATTTCTTGTGTAACAGTTAGTCTGTACCTCTAAATGTTGCATTTAATCATTCACTGAAGTGTAGTATTCTAAGATTGTTTCACATAAGTTAGTTTTGTCTTCCCATCTAGACTGTAAGTTCTCTGAGGACAAAGGTCATGTCATTCTTCTTTTGAATTGTCCACAGATTCTTGCCCAGGGTGGGTTCTCATTGGTGCTAAGTACTAATCTGTATAATCAGGAAACTATACTTTACTGATGATATGACTCTTACTGTGTGTCTTTACAGGTTCCTGAGTTGGCTGGCTTTTGGCTTTTGAGCCTTCTATTGCAGTTGCCTTTAATTCTTTTCTTGCTCTTTAATGAAGGCCTAAAGAATCTACCACTGGAACGAGCAATACATATCATCTTCACTATCTTCCTTACATTTCAAGTTGTTGCAGCATTTCTTGCCTTGAGGAAAATGGTAAATCAGTTGGCAACCCGTTTCCACCTGCAAGACTTTGACCAGCTCTCTGCAAACAGGGGAGACAGGAGAAGGATCAGATCATGTGTAGAAGAGATTTGATCCAGTGCTGTTGAGTGAAAATCTGAAAGATCATTCTAGAAGACTTTTTTTCTATCTGGTTGTGTGATCATCTTTTTGGTGGGTTGCCACACTGGGGCCTGTGCCTCTCCGTGCTGCACAGCCAGTCTGGGACGCCTTTTTTCTTTCTTTCTTTTTTTTTTACCAGGAGGTCCCGGGAATTGAACCAGGTCCTCCGTATGGTAAAGGGGAGCTCAATTGCTTGAGCCACAGCCACTTTCCTCTAGAAGACTCTTAAGAGGAAATCAGAGATCTAGCATGAGAAAAAGGTCAAAGCAAGTGTTTTGAATTGTATACTCTCTAGCTCTGGAATTCCAAGGTTGGAAGAAATGATAAGGCTTTGTTTGCACAGTACATGAAAGCAACAAGTTAACCCTAAAACCTAGATGTTGTCCACTTGATGCCAAATATCTTAAATTTTTTGTCATTGTTGACCTTTTCAGGCATGTAGAAATATGTCTGGTAGTAGTGTTTATAATTGTCCGTTTTATTGTATATTTCTAGTTAGGAGCTATAAATAGAAATGTATACATTTCTTTTAAACTTGTCTGTTATACACATCTTGGCTGTACATCTGATCCTGTTTCTTGAAGTACATGGAAATGCTTGTCAATATTCTTGTGTAATAGACTATATTGAAAAGCTAGGAGACCAAATTTTCATGCCTGCTGGGGTTAGATTCTAACCCTAGTATGATCTGTTACATTGAGGTTCAGAAGAAAACAGATGGATTATCATGGTACTTAGGAAATATTTTTGTCATAAAATTGTCACTTTCATGAAACCATGTTCAGTATTTACGGTGGTAGTGTGCAAAATTTTTTTCAATAAATTATAAAGTATTTATGTTAAAGTATCAGTAGCAAATCATTCCTGACTTGGCATTTCTTTTGGCCATGGGTTTGTTATTTTTATTACAGAGTTCCTTCTTCCTTGCAAGAGAAGGAAAGAGAAAATAAACCAAACCTTTTATGCACTGTACCAAGCACTTTAGTTCTTGGGATCTCTCCTACTAGATCACTGTTAACTAAAGAACTGCTTCATACCAAGCAGATTCACATGAGGTTTGAAAACCAGGGTGCCTACTGACTAATAAGCAAGAGCTAAGATGGCCAGAGGGACTTTAAATCATGATCCTAAATTAGCATGTTCCCTTGCTAATAGGGAAAACCTATTTAAGGAAATTCAGTAAAGAACAAAGTTGCTTGACTATATGTGAAGCTTACTTTTAAGAGATTGTTAGATTGTCTTAAGGGATATAATATTTTCATCAGTTTTTCTTCTTTCCTATAGGGAAATGTTCCTTTGTGAATAATCTGTTTCACTGAGCGTCAGTTTTAGCTACAGTAAAAATAATTCTCTCCAATTTTCCATGCCTGCAATTCATGCTTATTTTGGGATTTCCCATGTTTTACTTTATTCATGCTTTATTGCTTAATTTTTAAAAATGTCTTCAGTTCCCACTTACTCTTAATTACACCTGGGCAAACTATGCTAATTTTATTATTTCCACTTTTTAAAAATTACATGTAAAGTTCAAAGATTTCCCCCCATATACTGGCTGATTAATATTTTTCCTATTTTGGGGAATCTTTCTTACCAGCCATTAGATGTACTATAATAATTTGAAATTCAAAATAAATTTCTGTCTAGACAGTTTTCTGAAACTTTCATTTGTTTGCATTTGTTTCCCAGATAGGAATAGATAGGTGATTCTATAAGAAAATATGAAATAAGAAAATTAAATCTACAAAACAAATTAAGAGGACGAACAAGAAAGATTTTTCTATTTCAAGACTGTTTCCAGAGTTTTCTTTTAAATAGCATTTCCTCTGATATATTAAACTTCTAATATAGGACCAAGAGATTAATAGCTAAAATGTTAGTCATAATCACTAATTTTTTTTAAAAGGTTTTAAAGATAATAATTGGGGGGAAATGGATTTATTAAAATTTTACAAATAATTTTGCTGTAATAATTCTGTTGTTTAAAATGCAAATATAATAAGGGTGAGGGAAAAAATAACTAAGAAAGTCAATGGCCAAGTCATTTGTTTTTTCATTTTAACAATAAAACCATGATTTTTATGTTAGGCTGAACCGATATTTTCTGTTGGAGTTTACCTGATTCCTTATGTAAGTATATGAAAATTGAGGTAGAGAAGACTTGTACATGTCAGAAAATTTGGAATTTAAGCAGTTTTTACTTTTATTTTATTCAAATAAAGTATCCTTAATACCTATTACATCCTTCTCTCCCTGGGTTCACAAACTGTTCTCAAAATTTCTAGTTAAGACATTGAACTTAACATATATTTTGTCCTTCACTTATTTTTTCTTCCAGAGGTTTTTTTCTCATTAGAGACAAGGTGAGTGTGAATTTCTATAAATTGGGATGATTAAAAAATATTGGAATTTATTAATTTAACATATATCTGAAAGCCTAGTATATGTAAGGAATAGAAAATTCACAGACAAGTAAGACATGCTCCCAGTTCTCAGGGTTATGGTGTGGGAGATAAAACATTTGCAAGACAGCCTTAAAACAAAGTAGAAACGTGTAACTTCATCAGGGACATACCTTGAATGAGTTTCTACCTGAGCAGTACCTGGTAGGTAGTAAGCCCTTGGCTTACTGCCCACCTTCCCTGTGTGTTTCTAACACTTAGTGTCCAGATAAAACATTAGTCATTCACCAACTTCATTCAGCACTTGCCATGCCTTTCTTTGTGTGAGCTGGGGAGTATGCTGTTAAACACTTACACATTCATGTAAGATGTTTACTGTCTGGTGGAAAATGCAGACAAGCAAATTGGTGATAGCACAGTGTATCAAGTGGAGTACTGTAGTATTACAGAGAGAGACATCTAAATGAGACAAGGGGGAAGTGGATGTAGCTCAAGCAGTTGGGTGCCCACCTATCACAGGGGAGGTCCTGGGTTCAGTTCCCAGTGCCTCCTAAAGAAGATGAGCAAGACAGCAAGCTGACATGATAGGCTGGTACGGCAAGCTGATGCAACAGGTGATGCAATGAGTTGATACAACAAAGAGTCACAGCAAGGAAAACACAATGAGAAACACAACAAGCAGAGGTGGCTCAAGTGACTGGGTGCCTCCCTCCCACATGAGAGGTCCCAAGTTTGGTTCCTAGTGCCTCCTGAAAAGATGAAGAACATGGAGCAGGCAGCGAGCTCAAACAATGATGGTAGGGTGGGGTGGGGTGGGGAGGGGAGAAATAAATTTAATAAATAAATAAATAAACAAACAAACAAATAAATAAATAAATAAGAAAGACAAGGAATCTGGAAGACTTCCAAAAAAGTGACAGTTGTGATTTAAAGAATAAGTGGGTACTAAGTATTAAATTCAGTATTAAGAGACAGAAATAATAGTGACTGTTGAATGCTGTTTCAGATACTACAAGTTGTCTTAGTTTCCCGGCTGCTAAAACTTATACCATAAAATGGGTTGGCTTAACCAAAGGAATTTACTGACTCATGGTTTTAGAGGCTAAAAGGCTTGCTTCCTACTGGGGTAGGTATCTTCTGGCTGGCCAGTAATCTTTGGGGTTCCCTGGCTTTTCCGTCACATGGCAATGTACTTGGTGGCACCATTTGCTATCTCTTCTGGGTTCTGTTGATTTCCACCTTCTGTCTGCTCCTTGTGTTTTCTCCTTCTGTGTCCAATTTCCTTTGCTTATATATTTCAGCAATACTGGATTAGGCCCACCTTCATTCAGTTTGGGCAGACCTTAACTAATTACATCTTCTGAGGTCCTATTTACAAATGGGTTCACACTCAAAGGAATGGATTAAGAACACATTTTTCTGGGGTACATAATTCAATCTGACATGGAAGAAATTTGGTAAAGCTTATGGGAAGGGTGCATGAGAAGAAATGGCACAGGATAAGGCAGAGAAGCTTGGGAGGAGCTACTAATCTAAGCTAAAGATTTGAATATTGTCTTGAATCCCCAAATAGTTTAAACAGTGGTGATCATGAACATATTTAGGTTTTAGAAAGATCTCTGTGAAGACTGTATAGAAAATTGATTGAAAGGGTTGAACTAGAAAAAGACTAGGAAACAAGCTGGCCTGGATAAAGTCACTGGCAGTAAAATAAACTTGAATAGAGTCATTGAAATTTGGAAAATAATTTTATTTTATATTTTAAAATGGGTATTGTGGAAGTTTTTTCTTTTTTTTTTTTTTAAATTTTACCGGGAGGTCCCGGGGATCAAACCCAGGTCCCTCCATATGGCAGACGGACGCCCAACCATTTGAGCCACATCCGCCCCCCAAGTTTTTTCTTAATTCATCCTTTCTGGGATGACACTCAATAGTAAATAAAATGACATACCCCTGTCTTATTGGCCTCCCAGTCGTTTTACATAGAACTCTGTTTTAAAGGGTCTTTTATACTTTTCATTTGGCATAACCTACTTAAATAATTTCTATATTTTTAAAAAACATATTTAAAAAGAAATAGAATCAAAACAAAATTTTGAAAGTAAAGGAGAGAAAAATCATCTAAAATTCCACCACAATAAAATAACCACTCTTAGCAAGTGTCATATATCCCTGTAGTTTTTCCTTTGTAAATGTTTTTCTTAAAAAACATAATAGGAATCATAGGCACTATAAATTTTGCACCCTCTTTTCTGAAAACATTCTAAGTACCTATGTTTCTACAAAGTTACATAACCATCATCTGAAATGACTGCATAATATTTCATGTATCTTATATAATTCATTTATCTTCTCTCCTGTTGTTGGATATTTATGTTGTTTTCTTCCTTTGCTTTTATACACAATGTTAAAACGAACAGCTTATGCATAGAGTTTTTTCCATATTTAGATGATTCTTTAATTAAAAAGTTAGATTCTTATAAGTGAAATTGCTGGGTCATGGGATGTGAACATTTTAAGAGCTTTTAATGCATATTGCCAAATTATAACCACTTTCTGCCATTCTCCACCCACAAATCTAAATATAGTACAATGAAAATTTTGATAAGGATAGACTTATGGGTCTTGGTTACCCCATTGATCTCTTGTGTTTTCTGAGTAGCTACCACAGAAACACTGAGGCTCCTAAGGAGGAAAAAAATCTAAATGCTGAGAAACGAGAAGTGCAAAGAATTAAAAAAAAAAAAAAAAAAAAAAAAAAAAAAGATTTTTGAATTAAGGGAAGACTGATAAGGGACAGGAAAAGGATTAGGCAAGCTGGTCGCAGTCAGCAACAGAACAGTGAGATGTGACAATAAAAACTGGGTCATTGAGTTGGGACAGCCCTAGGATATAAAAAGACTGAAATGAAGTAAAGCTCTGGATTACTTTGTTCTTGAATATTGAATTTTTTCAGAAGCATGGAGCATGAAATATTATAGTGATAAGCCAAGATTGGAAACATAGCCAAGAAAAAGAGGTCTTTAAGGGATTGTTTAAAATGTGCTGAAGGAATAATTTGATTTGGTCTTAAATAGCTCAAAAAGTAAATTGACATAAAGCTTTTGCACAGCAAAATAGGTGTGGAGGCAGAAAACAATGAGGCAAACAGAATAGTTTACCCTGTAAATTTGTTAGCATATAAAATGTTACATTTTGGTCATAAAGAAGGTTTATCAAAAGACTTAAAATCTGTATTTTTGTAAATACAATTAATACTCATTTGTTATGGGTATATATCTTTATTTATGTTTAAAAGCTTGTTAATTTTAGGGGTTTAAGTCAATAAAAACAAAACTAAACAGTTAATAGGGCATTGTAAGAATCATTCTACCCCCCCCCCCAATGTTTAAGCATTTTGAAACATTCAGGTCCTTAAAAATGTGTTTATATACCAATTTAACCACAACCTTTAAGTTCACCTGCTTCTTAGACTTAACATTTTTCTAAAGATGAGGGTAGGCATCTTTTTAACCAAAGTCAAGAAAGGATAAGACTCTTAAAAGCAAGTTACAAACCAGAGAATGTATATTGTATGAAAAAAATGAAAGATATTTGGAAATTTATCTTATTGACATGCTTAATCTAAGCAATTTCCATAGCTGACCATCCTTGTTTGGAAAGGACTTTATAACCTGGTGAAATAAACCACCACAGTGTGCATATAGCAGCTCTTTGTCCTTCATTGGTCCGCAGACCTAAGTGTTTCGCACTCAGCTACATTAAAAATGTAGACTTTTAAAAACAGTAGTGAACCAAGAATGGCTATGTCTTTAAATTTTCAGAACTCTAATAGCACTATATTCAGCTGAAAGGAATGTGGTATTATCGATCATCTTTAAAGGTTTTTAGCTCCTGATCTTGAGTTATTTATATTCTATTTGAAAATGCAATGGTGACCCTGCTCAATATTTGAGCCCAAAAGAGAAAAACATTTGATATTCAAGTTATATGCACATTTAATGTTTATTTTTTAAATGCTTGATTCACTAGTGCCTAGAAGTACTAAAATGACCACTAGAGAGAGTGGAAGTTTAGGGCTTTGCCTCAATAGCTTTCCTTTAAAAATGAGAACTTATTAGGAGTCACATATTTTGCTGTTCTAAAAACTACAGCTTGTTGTGGTCAATAAATCCTCTCTAAGGAAGGCTGCCTAATTGTTGATTGTCAGTAATTTACAAAGTAGAGCATAAAAGAATATTTTCATGCTCTATTTTTAGTATGTTACACTTTTATTCCACAAAGTCAATTTAGTTAGCTCCAACAGTATGCCACCCACTATGTTTTGACACTACAGGACAAAAAGATAAATAGGAATGAGTTCCTACTCTTGCAGAAAAGGTCTAGGAGGAGACACAAATTGGAGGTGACCATAATGCCTTCTGATAATATTGTAATAGAGCTATTTATAATATGAAGATACATGAGGAATCCTGTTAAGGGGCAGGAATAGTCTTTTTCAGACAAATGGAGCAGCTGGATAAAGTACAAGCATTTGAAAATATAAAGCCTAAACTGGGAACCAAAAGCAGTTCAGTATGATTAAAATATAAGACGTGTGAAGGAAAAGGGCTGGAGATGAGCTAGAAAGATTTGGCATAAGATGTTACCAGTCTTTTATATAAGAAGATAAAGAGTTTAAATGCTGCAGGTAATGAATGGTATCTCTGTGTTAAACAGAATTAGAAGGCACTGTTGTCATAATTGAATGACATAAAGCTGAGCCAGAGACCTAATTTGATAAATGATACCATCATATTTCCAAAGAAATCTCACAGCAGGCTGAAATGCTGGGTCCAAATAAAATTTATACACACACACACATACACACGATCTCTAACTTTTCAAATAAAATCAATTCACTAGTACAAAATTAAGAAGCCCATTCTGTGCTACTTTTTGAGATAAAATATCTGGGATATCTTAGGAGATGACAAGTATTAATAGAAGTATACTGACTGGAACATGGGTAGTAGCTATCTCACTGTACTCTTCTTTGTTGCAGTAGTAAATGTCTCCTTAACCTTACAGTCTACTCCCTACAGTTTTACTTATTGAAGAATCAAAATAAAATCTAATCATGATAATGTTCTTACAAGAATCCATTCCCTGCGGGATAACATCCAAACTCCTTAGCATGACATACAAAGCCTCTTCCCACCTGCCTGGCCTCTTTCACTATCCCCCATCCCTCCAATCCTGTCTTCACCATCCTGGTTTTTGCCTATGTACCTTTTCCCTCTAAACGGCTCTCTGTGCATGAAATAAACTTATCCACCTGGTAAAAATCTACTTATCTTTTCATGTCTGGCTCAACTGTCATATCCTCTACAGAAATTTCCTATTGTCCCCTTTTTCTAGGTAATGCTTGTACTCTATTCCTGTATCTCTGCTGAACTTGTTTTGTTTTTGTTTTTATTTTTGCTTTTGTACTGGAGGCTGGGGAATGAACCCGGGACCTGTATGTGGGAAACCGGCACTTGACCACTGAGCCACATCTGCTTTCCTGAGTTGGTTTTACTGTTTATTTTGCTTGTTGTTTGTTTTTGTTTTTTCAGAAGGCACCGGTAACCGAAGCCAGAACCTCCCGTGTGGGAGGCAGGCGCCCAACTGCTTGGGCCACATCTGCTCCCTGAACTTGTTTAATTACTGCATCTTTTTAAAAATTATGTATTTTTATACATATATATATAGAAGAGCTACTTAATGATAAGATCTTCAGGGTAAGTGTCTTATTCATCTCTATATATTCAATGCTTAACACATTATAAATACTCAATAAATATTTGGTGACTAAATGAGTGGACTCAGTTAAGGGAAGTCATTATAGCGCAATGGTTAAGTGCATGGGCTTTGGAAGCAGATAATTTAAGTTCAAATCCTTGCTCCACTATTTACCAACTTGATCAAGCCATTTTAATTTATCTAAACCTTAGCTTCCTCATCTTTAAAATGGGTAATAATAGGACATTTTTGGCAAGAATTAAATGAGATAAGAATAGTATTGAAAGCATTCGCAAGTAGTAAATATTCTTGTTATGATTTTATATTCTGAAATTCCTAGCCATTTTAATTCCTTCTAAGTCTTTAAACTTACCTTGTTGCTTCATGGGCCCAGAAACTTGACCCTTGAGCTTGATTAGGCAGGGCTTTTGATGATCTCCATCTATACTGATAAAATACTAATTTTTAATCGTATTGTCTGTTGACTAATGTATAAGAACTATATCTGCTCTGAATTCCCTGGACACTGGGCACTGGCATAAAGCTTACCCTTTCTGAAAGGCCTGATCCACTTGGGTGTGTATGACTGCAGAGGTTCCTTGGAAAGCAAAGCTTTAAAAGAAGGAAATTTGTTATTGTTGCAAGGATGTTTTAATGAGCTGATACATATCCATAAGGGCATTCCCATCTAAAACAGGTCACCAAGTTTTTGTTTTTCTTTCTCTTGAGATAGTGATTACCTTAGAATTGTAAAGGTCCTTAGAAGTCATTGCTAATATAGGGAGATGATAGATAGTCTCAGGAGGCCATTTAAATACTTTGATGTTGTATAAGTGGGTTTAATACAATTTGGTCCTTTGCTTTTCCATCCAGAAACTCAATTTTAGTTGGTACATCCATAATTGAACAGACTCAAAAGGAGTGACCAAAGTAACCAAACTCATATAAGACAGATGAACAATCCAGGGTACAATTAATTTATAATGCAAGATACAACTGCCAGAGGAATGTGTCTCGTTCATTATGTTTTCTTCCGTAGGAAGTCTATTTTAAAAGTCAAATTAGCAGAGCAAATGTAGCTCAGGGTTGAGTGCCTGCCTCACATGTACAAGGCCCCAGGTTCAATTCCCAGTACCACCCAAAAAAAAAGTCAAATTATACTCATTAAGTTTGTTTGGTAAGCATGGGGTCAAAGAAATGGATGGGGGAAGGGAGAACAGGAAGTATCTGTAAAAATAAAACAACAACAAAAACCCAAAGAAATGGCTATTCATGTCATCTAGCTATGCTAACCGGAGGCACTCAACTCTAATCTAGAGACAAGTCTCCCAGCGGAATTACTGCATGAAGCCACACTGGTCAGGGCTCCCTCAGCCTGGGACCAAGAAGATGCCATGAGCAATGTCAGGGAGGCCAGAGATGCCATGGAGTGTGCAGGGAATCCCAAGCAGCATGTGATGCTTGAGGGTAAGTTGAGAAGAAGAGAGCCAACAGCTGAGGCTGAAGAAGTAGGGAGGGCCAGGTCATGGGGTGTAGAAAACGGTTGAAGAAGTGGCCAGAGCCAGGTTAAGAATTACTAAATGATACTGAGAGCTTAGCTGAGCGGGGAGACCATGAATGTGTATAGCCTTTGCAACTGAGTAATTTTCTGAAGCTTTCTGGGTACCCTCAGACAGAAGGTAGATGGTTAATTGAGCCAAAGTTGGGAGTATATGGGGTAAACGCAGTGGAAGAACAACAGATGGCAATGTTTCTGGTGCTGCCAAAAGAGTGGCAGAAGGAATGAACCGTGGGATCTCTTCTAGGTAGAGGTGTAAGTGAAACTATAAAGAGGAAATCAGCAGGAAAAAGTGGGGCAGAAGTCTTGATGAGGTAAAAGGCAAGTTTGAATATCTGTCTCCCCCACAGTCAAAGAGCAACTTGATGGAATGGATGTGGCTCAAGCAGTGAGCACATGGGAGGTCCCACGTTCAGTTTCCCATGCCTCCTGAAAAAAACAAAAACAAACAACAAGCAAAACAAACGATAAAACCAACTCAGGGAAGCCGATATGGCTCAGTGGTTGAGTGTCAGCTTCTCACATATGAGGTCCTGGGTTCAAGCTCCGGCCTGGTACCTCAAAAATAAAAAGAGCAACTCAAGGACAGGGACCAAGTATCATTCACTTAATGATGTTGACTGAATGCACAGATGAATGAATAAGCAAGGTTTATTAGAACTCAGAGCTCCGGTCTCCTGCACTTAATATACAGTCTTGTCTTTAATAGGTAAACTCCCTAGAAGGTAGAAACGCCACATTTTCTTATATCTAAATCTTTGTGGCATGAACAATAATCCTACTTTTAAAACCAATAAGTAATCTTATACTAAGAGTAAATTTTCAAAATTTGGTTGGACTAACAAAACTAATATAAATAATAGCCAGCATAACTGAATGCCTGCCATCTACCAGATGCTATGCTGGGCTTTAGCATCTCGTGCAATCCTCATGCCAACTCTGGAAGGCAGGCGATATTCCCATTTTACAGAAGCTAAAACTGGGACTCAGGAGAGGTTAAGAAACTTGCTCAGGGTCACACAGAAAGTAAATAGAAGACAAGATTTGATCTAAGCCTGCCTGGTTTTTTCACTATGTACACATGCTCTGAAGATGTATTTAGGTTGATTTAGGCCTATCCAGTCTAGAAGCAAAAGCAGGAAGGATGATGCTATTTTTCATACTTGGGTCCCCAGATCTCTAGAGGTCAAAGAAACTAGTAAAAAAGCTATTGTTATTGTTTTTTGTTTTTTTTGTTTTTTCATTTAAAATTTTATTGACGTATATCACTCATATATAAACATACATAAACAGTAAGTGTATAGTAAAAGTTGTAAACTTACAAAGCAAACATGCATAACATCATACAGAGCTCTCATACCTCACCCTACCACCCATACATTTCATTGTTGTGAAATATTTTTAACAAATGATGAAAGAACACCCTCAAGACATTATTGTCATTGTTTAAAAACAACAACAAAACTAATAAATATTTACGTATGAAAAGGCTGAGCAAGCAAACTAAAAAATCTGGGTTTTTTGCTTTTAGTTGGAATAATACTAACTCAGAGCATTGTCCAATGTCATTTCATGATGATCAAAGTTAACTGGCAGTTGAAGATATGTGGATTGCCATTTGCTGAGGTAGATCCTCATGAAAAGCTGCGTGGTTTTCATGTACTATCCTTTTTACTTCTCTGAGGTAATATATTAATTGTAAAATTATCACGTTATATTAATATACTTATAGTAATACCACCCCCAATTTTACAAGAGAGAAAAACTGAGTATCAGACAGGGTCTATTAAGGTCACCAAATGTCACCTAGCTGGCAATTAGCAGAACTGGATGCCAAAATTTTACCACACAGTCCAGTTCTACAAATTAATTGAGATCCTATTGTTTGGCAGCCCCAGGAGATTCTAGGATGAACAAGATACCATTCCTGTACTCAAGAAACTTACAGTCTAATAGTGCCTTTCAAAACTTGGGGTGTAAGAGAGATACAATAAAGTGCTGCTTGGTGGGGGGAATTTTGGGCCCCACTGGACTAGGGCCTGCCACCTTTCAAATACCCAAGGGGTCCAAAGCGTGAACCTGCTGCCAGTGCGAGGAAAGCAACGGGCTCTTAAAGCAGCTTGGCATGCAGACACACTTCCTTCTCCCTCTGCCCTCAGAATAAAACTGAAAGCTATTTTTTATAAGCAAAATTCTGGCAAATGCAAATTAATGAAGTACAAACTGAGAGCTCACACAGAAGGGGATAAAGGAGAAAAATGATCAGTTATAAGGGTGGTCAGAAAGAGATCTGAGGGAAGCCAGTCTGAATCATTGCTGGGCCTGTGCCAGTTAAGAGCCCACATACTTTTCTTTTTCTCTAATAAAGGATCTGGTTATTAAAATAAAAAATAAAGGAAACCTTTGCTACAAGCTCATAAAATCTTGAATCCTTTTCAGTCCTATGAACTATGACTCAGTGTTTCTAATTGTAATCTCTAAAATATGAGTTGCTGCCAGGTCTTCCTCAGCCTTTAAAACTCAGCATTTATATAAGGTTTAGTTTAGCTTTTTTATTCTTTTAAATATCAGGCTTAAATTTTTTTGAAGTCAATTTTTAGTACTGTAGAAGCAAAAAATGGACTTGTTGATTCATGATATCATAGATATAAAGACTGTGGATCCCAAATGTACAAGCTTACTAGAAACAGGTTTTTTGTTGTTGTTTTGATTTATATATATGGAGTTAAGGATAAGGCACATGTGCACTTGGGCTGTTATTGTGTGGCTCTTCATCACACAAAATCTCAATAATACCTATGGCTTGCCAAATTTCTTTTGAAAATGTCACTCTGCTGGGTTATAAAATCAGCCCCCAGACCCCCAGTAGGCTCTGTCTTTACTGCAAGAAATGGAATGAGCCAAATATTTCTTCCTTTTGCAAACAAGCCCAAATCAGCATATGGTTTGAGGAATGAAAAGACACAACAAAAATTCAAGAATAATTGAGCCCCCCCCACCACCACCACCACCAAATGCCCATCCCAATCGCAGGGTACAGGCTGCAGCCAGCAATCACGAGTCAACATGTGATCCTCACCCAAGACAAAAACAACTCATTCACGGCAAACCCAGCTGCAGTTAATAACACGTGCACTATCAAGAGCAGCTCTGAAGGCACACATGCCAGTAGAGAGCCTTTGAAGATTTCAGTAGAGAAAACACCACCTTCTACTCGGTTCAGAGCCAAGAGCAAAGTCAGGCAAATGGAAAATATGCTGGAAATGGTGTTGGGACTCTCCAACAAAAACATTCCTTCTCTTTTCATTTTAATTCTTTGAGACAGCACTGCTTTGGCACTAGAAGATGAAGAATCAAAGTCACCACTTACCCTTGGGGCCAACCCGTCCTAAGTAAGAGTGTTTTACCATAATTGCTTTCTGAGATGGCTGGGCCACACCAGGATATGTTCCAAGCCTGAGGGAGTATGTGTGATGTATGCTGCCAACCTCAAGTCACCTGGTAAAGATGTCCACTGTGGCAGGCACCATTGTCTTCAGGTTTAATTCCTGGCTTAACAGTCTAAGGCCCTGTATTGTTGACTAAAAGAGAACCAAATACCCCAAGTGTTCCTGTTTGGGAGACTCTGTGTATGTGTTTGGTTTTGTTGTTTTTAAATCTGGCCCCTGAGCAGGCAAGTTGTGCCAAGGTTGGGGAAGTCTTTAATTTCACTCCAAAAACAGAACAGAATAAACGGAGAGCGGCAGTGCCAGTACACAGGATGGAGTACAGTGCGAAATTTTAAAATCCAGTCTCTTAGTAATACGTGATTTTCTGTTTGTTTCTTTCTTCCTTGATTTCCCTAGATTTGGGATCCAATTCCTGAACTTCCTATTCAAACTGCAGAAGGAATCAGCCTGTTGGGTGCTATGTACTTGAACGGCAATTGTAGAACTTCAGTCAGAGTTACTCCTTACTAGTTGCGTTTAGAGTTGCATTAAATTATCATAGGTTTTTCTGATGATTTTTTTTTTCCCCAGAAAGCTCATCCTTTAGCAAAGAAAAGTTTGCCCATATATCAGCTGCTGGTTAAAAATAATCTATTCCTTCTTGGTGGAAAATGCAATAAGGTCAGTATCAGTGTCATCTTTTGTATTCACAACTGAGCATCTTTCTTTCTAGGATATTCATTTTAATACATGCAGATGACTTTGCATTTGGGCAATACCTTTTTAGAGTAGCTATCTGTGTTAACATTACCATCTTGGTTATTTTCAAAGCCATTCGAGAAGGCAAATACAGGAAGCGGAAATGACGAGGCTCTGTCATGTTTAAGCACAAAATCTGGGTATGAATCTGGGGCTAGGCCTACAACTCTCCCCACACCTTTTCAGTATGCATTGTCACCTGGAGCTACAGCCTTGAAGTTCCACCCTCTATCCCAAAGTAAACTCACAGTGGAACCTGAGTAAGTTTTTTTGTTTTTGTTTTTAAGCACTTTTATTGAGATATATTCACACACCATACAATCCATCTAAAGTGTATAATCAATGGCATTTAGCATAATCACAATGTTGTGCATTCATCACCACAAAAAGAATTTAGATCAATTTCATTACGCCAAAAAAGAAAAACTCCACACCCCTTAGCAGTCACCTCTCGATCCCTCTCTTTCTCCCAGCCCTATATAACCACTAATGTAATTTCCTCTTTATAAACTGATTTATATTTCCATTTTATATAAATGGAATCATACAATATAGAGTACTTTGTGTCTGGTTTCTTTCACTTAGTACAATGGGTTTTTTTGGTCTGATATTAACATCTTGTAACATTAACATACATTTGTTCAGGGTTTCAAGAACAACAGTCATATATATGTAATATTACCTATATTCATTTTTCACACAAGATTTTCCTGTGCTATACAGTCCTATGTTGCATTTTTTAGCCTTCCTTTCAGTAACATACATGACCTTAGACTTTCCTTTTCAGCCACTGTTATACCCATATCGTAGCCCTGCTAGTTACAAACATTACATAAGTTTTTGGGTTTTTTTTAATATACATTTTTTAAGGATTTATTTATTTATTTACTTTTATCCATTTTACCCACCCTCCACATTACATAAGTTTTGTTTGTTTTTTGACTTATTGTTATGAGACAAATGCTATTTGACTGATGTCATTTTTGACTCCTTATCCATTAAAGGGATAATCCTACCTGCTATCCTATCTCACAGATATTTTTAGGGTCAAATGAGATCTGTAAAAGGGCTTTGAGAAATACCATAGTAAGCTAAGGTTTTATTATTGTGGTGGGCAGAATAATGTCGTTGTTTCTCTTGACCCCCAAACAATGCCTGTGTCCTATTGCCTGAAACCCAGAACTATGTTAGCTACATGGCAAAGGGGAATTAAGGTTGCAGATGGAACTATGGTTGCTAACCAGCTCACCTTAAAACAGGGAGATTATCCTGGATTATCTGCGTGGTTCTTATGTAATCACAAAGGTCCTTCAATGTGGAAGAGGGAGGCAGAAGAGTGAGTGTCAGGATAACGTGATATGAGAAAGACTCTACCAGCCACTGCTGGATTTGAAGATGGAAGGGGTTCACAGCCAAGGAATGTGAGCAACCTCCAGAAGATGGAAAAGGCAAGGAAATGAATTTTCCACTACAGCATCCAGAAAGGAATGTGACCCTGTGGACACTGGGATTTTAGCCCAGTGAGATATGTTTTGGACTTCTGACTTCCAGAACTATAAGATAATAAATTTGTTTTGTTTTAAGCCACAAAGTTTGTGATTATTTGTTCCAACAGCCATATAATTATTAAAATTACTAAACTTTCAAGGACAAGAAACAAGACTTAGATGGGTTATGAGGGCAGCTGAATGAAATATGATGACTCGCTCATGGAATAGGAACACGTGCTAAAAACGACAGGAGACCCCTATTCACCCCACCCAGTTAGATGGGACACCGGCGTCATTACCACGGTGGGCAGTCCAGTCCTCCCCTTACATGCAGCCCCCTCCACCTAAGCAGCATCCTCTTTGTCTCTTTTGTCACCCCCCTCAAAGCTGCTCTCAGCTCCCTCCCCTGGTAGCAGGAGCTGGGAGTGGGCCAAGAGATCTGAGATCTACCCCCACCCCTACCCCCAAATCTCTGTGGATGCTCTAGCAGTCAGGTTCCAGACTCACAAACAGGGGAATGTAACTGGGCAACTTTGTCCTTTTTCTATTCTTGCTGAAAGACCATCCCTAATTCACATACATTTCATCAGAGGGCCCCCTGGGACAGAGGCAGAACAAAGGCCAGACATTAAAATTATTTTCCTCTTTCTGTGTATTAACATTTTATTTCAATCTTGGCCTAAAGGCTGCTCAAGATGAAAAGCTTGAGGGCATTCCAAAGGTGGACGAGAGCCAAACTGATTTCTGTCCTTGCCTCCCATCCTCAGCTCTTCCCACCCTCAGTAGCTTTATCATCAGAATGAAAATCCTGCCCTGGAGAGTCCCCTACTCCTGGAGATTTACGCACACCCAGCACCCAGGCCAGGCCTCAGCAGCTCTGTCCTGGTCAATTCAGCTACTGCAGGAGCAGCCACTCTGACCCACATCCCTGGAACTATTTCTTTTGCAAATCAGCAGGTTTTAAGCAAACAAAGGCCATTTCAGGACATTGAACTATGCAATTAGCTGAGAGAAAATTTGGCAATGCATCTGGTCTGCTCACCAAAATGGAAAAAAGGCGGGGAGGGGCAGCTTTTAAAATTAAACATTAACTTTGTAAGGTTCATTCAGTGCAAGTCTACTTGAAACAGCTCAGAGAGGAGCTGATTCTGTACAAGAGGACAGAGGTTCTGGGATTCTAGGGGCCACTAAGGAGTATCCTAGTCTGACTGGACTGATGCTGAACATGGAGACAGATATAATTTAGCAGTGCCAGAGAACAAGATCAAATAGTCAATCATCTTTTGCTGGCATCTCCTAAATTCAACTTTCAGGAGGTTTTAGCATTTTACCAACTGTGAGCATTAAAACTGTTAATAGAATACACTGGGTTGATAAAATTAAAAACGTACTCCCTGATCTCTTGGCTCTTAGAACACATATCTTATATAAAAGTTCTTTCAACACATATACTGATAAAAAGTACCATCTCTTCTCTTGTATCATATAAGATCAAAAGCTCAGATCAATGAAACAATAAAAGGGCAATGGAGAAAAGGAAGTGGTATGGCAAATATATTCACTATTCAACCCTGTGAGCCACTTCCATTTCATGAATATTTTTGCTGAAGTTTTGTAATCTCCCTCTGAGAATTGGAAAGGCCCATTTGACGTAATATTTCCAAACATTGATTTAAGATAAAATCTATAAAAGCAGGTAGAGCAGGCTAGCAGGATTTCAGGCTGTTCTCAGCTCCTTTCTCTTGTAGGGGAACATAGGAGTCTGAGCAGCCTTTACCCCATTTCTGCAGCAATAGGCAACCCCTGACATAATAGAAATTATGAATCGCTTAGGAAAGCCATAACTACTCTGCCTTTATCCCACATTCTGCTCCTCTGAGGATTCTTACATAATTCTCTACTCTTTGATATGACCCTTCAGTATGACCATCCATTTTGGTTAAAGCTGAAGTATTCCAAACAAGATGGGAACCAGGGTTAGAAACAGGATTTCAGTAGTGATACATGCAGGCTTGACGTCATGAAAAAAATATCAGAATACTCAGATGTACGCTGGAAAGTGTAAGAACTACAAACTGAACAGAAGTCAGCAGGTTTTTTAAAAGCTAGGATAATATTTGGGGGGCTATAAACAAAATCAAAATATGTGTGCACTACGTACAGTTGAGAGAGTTAGCCACTAGCTTCATATGGCTATTTAAATTTAAATTAATTTAGAGTAAAAAAATTATTTAATTCAGTTCTTCAATCACACTAGCCCCATGGGGCTAGTGGCTACTGTATTAGCACAGATATAGAACATTCCATCACGGCAGAAAATTCTACAGCATGGTGCTGCTCTAGAGACAGTGGAACCCTGGAGATAATCTGGAGAAGTATCAACCAACAAGGTCATTGCAAAATGGAACCTTTGAAAAAAGGCAATAAAGATGAAATTAAGTCTGTTTAGCTTTGAAAGGAAAAACGTGAGGAGTGACTTTAGGTTTTAAACCTATGATGTGTGTTGAGTGAAGACCAGATGTTTTCCACTTGTTTTAAGAGCTATAGCAGGAAGCATGTAGGTTAGTCATAAAGAACCTCTAATTGTAAGGTCACAGGACACTGGAAGAGAATAGGAAGGAAACTTGTTAAATTTGTATCCTGGGAAAGATTTAAAAATAGGGTAGTACGGCATAAGCAAATGCATAGGGACAGAAAGGAGATTACAGTTTACAGGGGTTGTGGAGAGGGGGGATGGGGAGTTATTGTTTAATGGGTGCAGGGTTTCTTTTCAGGGTGATGGAAAAGTTTTGGTCATAGATGGTGGCGATCATAGCACAACATTGTGAATGTAATTAATGCCATTGAATTGTATGTTTGAAAGTGGTTTAAACAGGAATTTTTATGATATATATGTATATTATGATGATAAAAATTTTTTAAAATAGGGTAGCAATTTGTCATCTAGGATATAGTACTGGGGAATTGACTAGAATGCACTTTGTCTAAATCATCAGTTTGCCTTGATCTGTTCAAGCCCCAGGATAGAGTATGTACATGCTAGGTATACATAAGGATTGTTGCATGAATCCCAGAGGTTTTTATTTTGTTTTACTCCCTCATGTATATGCCTTCCCCAAAGGAGGCTTTAATCCCAAATCACAGCCTTAGATCTGATTTCCAAGTCTAACCACTTTTGCTTTATTTCCTAGGGGAATTAGAAAAGTCTCATCTCATACTTTCCTTTGAGCAGCTCGTTCCATCTTCATTGAGAAGCTACAGAAAAAGAATCCATTGTAACCTCAGATGTACTGAACTAAATTCACATGGCTATAGCATGCACAGTGATAAGAGCCTAGCTTTTGGAATCAATCCTTGATTTGAGCTTTAGCACTTCCTCTTACTAGCTGTGCAACCTTGGGTAAGTCATTTAACCTTTGCATTAGCTATAACTCTTGGTTTCAAGTAACATTTTCTTAAGCAAAATTGAAAATTTATTGGTTCATGCACCTGGGAAGCCCAAGGGTCTTCTCCCCATATATAAGGAATTACATCTTGGGATTTCTCACTTGCAATACCCCTCTTCTGGCATCAATTTGTATATTAGTCTCTTTTGGTGACAAATGACAAAACCCCAACCCAAACTTACGTAAACAAATAGGGAATTTATTGGCTTATGTACTCTGGGTAGTTTAAGAGTACAGCCAACTTTAGGCATGGCTGACTCTAAGAGTCTCCTTCGGGGCTTAAAGGAAAAAAGACCTTTTGGAAATTGTTTCAAGAGAAGCACAAATTAGAATAAAACTAGAGCTGACAATTAAGGTAACCTTGAAAACAATATTTTAAAAATATTGAAGGCTAGAAAAAAAAACAAAAACTAAAAATGATCACCTCACCAACCACATTCTATCTTCCCTGCCAGGGGTACAGTAAATGAAATCAATGGAACCAGCATCCTCTATTATTGATCTAGCACTGGCTCATACGTGCCCAAGGTCAGTGGTTTTCTGAGGGCCCTGAAAGGATGCCTGAAGTTTCTGTCATGTTGGCCGATCAGCACAAGCCTTGGAGGCAGTCTGGCAGGTAAGAAAATACTCCTCTTGGAATGGTGAAAGCAGAGAAGTAGAATACTCTGGGCTGCTCAGTTCAGGTTCTGCATTCAGGCCCATTTCACACCCTTACTTATTCAATAAAAACAAAGCACTCCCCAATGCTGTTGTGTGCGAGGTCACTGAGGCGGGAACCAGAGCAATTCCTTAGGCCTTCCCAATGCCTTCCCCCTCACTGCAGGTCAGCTTTCTGGCTTTTTATCATGCCTGGGACTGACCAATACCTGTGATCTCCCTGGCAGTCCCACACATGGGCTGTCAGCATGAAATGAGTCTAAGCCTGCCCAGGAGTGCCCACCTTGGATGAGCTGAAATCAGAGGTAAGGCCAAGGGGATGGGAGGTGAGGCACCAGATGTGTCTGCTACAAAGCTCAACCCATGTCAGTGTCTTTCCTCGCCTCCTCCCTCCCTTCACCCCCAGAATTTATCCCCTGCTGCTGTAAATTCTACCCATTCTTCCAGCCCTATTCCAGTTCTACGTCCTCCATGACCAACTCATCAGAGGATGCTTTTTCCCTCCTTTGGACTTCTATAACCTGTCTACATCAGTACCTCCTCCCATTTAGTACCATTTTCATGTCTTGTCTTACATGCTTTTTCATGTAAATTTTGTTCTGAACTAAATTTTAAGGTTCCTAAATGCCATAGAGCAATTTACACATAGTCAGCATTCAAATATATATTTGGTGGCTTGTGGGCGAGAAGTGCAAGGTGCAGAGATGCTTTCAGCAGGGAGTCAGTATGGGCCCTTCCTCTTTCTGCCCTAGCCACAGTCAGCCTTCAGCCCCAGTCCCCTCTACCTTCTAGGCCCTCCTCCCTGGTTACAGATTAATATCTGTTCATGGCAGAAATTCCATCACCTGGCACCAACAACAGGGACAGGGGTCTCAGAGGTACACCCAAGTCCCCACCATGTGTGTTTTGTTGTCAGTGGCATTAATGAGAGAAAATGCAGTTTTGCCTCTAAGGCTTGGGCGTAGGCTTCAGTTCTGTCAGAAAATGAAATTCCCTGCCTGGGAATTGATGGGCTGAATGAAGCTCAGGACTAAGTCAATCCTATGGCAGTGCCAGTGGGGACAGTGGAGACAGTTGCCTCTACAGTGTTAGTCTGGAGTAGGCTGACCTTGCTTTAATGCATGGTGGAAAGATGGGGAAAAGAGCCAGCCAGGTTTTAGGAGTAAATGTGAGGGTTAATTTTTTTTTTTCTTTTTTTATAGGGGAGAGCGCATACACAGTGCCCCACTACTACAAATGATGCAGTCGAGTTTCCCACATTTGGGGAAATCGAAGGGGTCAGCACATCCGGAGTGCAATGGCTAAGCCTTGCCCTGGGAAAACCACCCTTGTGAACATGGTATCTCCCCTGCCAGGTAAGTATGTGAGGGTTAATTTTATGTGCCAACTTGGTTTGGTTAGGATGTCCAGTTGTTTGGTTGATTACTGGCCTGGATGTTGCTCTGGAGGTATTTTTGTGGATGGGATTGGTGTCTATGATCAGTTGGCAATAAGTAAAGGAGATGATGCTCGATAATATGGGTGGACCTCATCCAATCAATTGGAGGCCTTACATGCAAAGAACTGGGGGTTCTGGGAGAAAAGGGAATTCTACCACAAGACTACACCCTCCACTCTTCCCTGAATTTCCAGCCAATGGAATTTGGACCCAAGACTTCAACTACACTTTCACCAGAATTTCCAGCCTCCGGCCTGCCCTACAGAATCCAGATTTGCCAGCCTCCACAATCATGTGAGTCAATTCCTTATAATAAATCTTTTAATATAGCTATAGCTATAGATAGACGATATCTAGCTAGCTAGCCAGCTAGAGATAGATAATATAGATAAACACATATGTCTTGTTGGTTCTGTTTCTCTGGAGAACCCTGACTACTGCAGTAAATAAAACAGGGATCATCTACAAAAGGATGCTTAAAGGGTGCTGAGCAGGGGTCCTTGACCAAAAACATTCACTCCCACCATCCCCCACCACAATATCTTCACTTCAAAATCAAAATGCTCGGGAAATGGGCATAAAGTGAGTCAGAGATGGCACAGAGCTGTCCATCCCAGCCCGACTGAAACCAGAGGGAGGCCTAGAGGGTTGATGTGGTGAGCAGGTGTGATGGGTGAGGACAGACAGGCTGTGTGTTAATGATCATCGAGGCCAGATGGTAGGTACTATAATCTACTATTGCTCCCAGTTTTCTCTGTGTTTGATATTTTTCATAATCAACTGTTTTATTCAACCAGGCCAAAATGATTAATCCATAGAATCTTTAAATATTTGTCAGTGTATAGGCAATGTAGGGGGTAAAGGAACGTACTTATACCCCACTATGAGAAGCAACCAGATAAATCTAAAAGGCCAGATAGTCTGCAGGACAATGCATTGTCTCTTCCACAAGTCAGGATAATAAAAAGGGACTATACTCCATTATTATAAAATAATCAAAGGAAAAATAACCTAACGCAATGTGGATTGGAAACTGGATCCTTTGGGAGAAATTTTAACATGGCCTGGATTTTTCATGACATGCAAATGAAATGAAGAGCTGATGATCATTGTTAGGGAAAGAGTAATAAAATAATATGGACAGTAAGATATTTCAGTAAAAATAAAATAAATTACACATATATGCACAGAAAGGGATCAGGGAGGATGTGACCTAAGGTTACACTAGTGTTCTCTGAGTGGTAAAACTATGTTTTTATTTTTTCACTTGTGCTTGTCTCTAGTTCCTATTGTTCAACAATGTACATGAACTGTTTCTGTAATAATAAAAGGTTACTTTTTAAGTCAACTTGCCTAGGGTTCTGTGCACAGAGTAAGCATTTTGATGGTGGTCATGATCATTACAGAGTAAGCACTTCACAAATACTCTTTTATTTCTGTCTCACCACAAACCAATGAAGCAAGTATTGTCAGCTTCATTTCACAGGAAGGTGAGATTCAGAGAGGTCATACAAATTGCCCAAGGTCACACAGCAAGTTAAGTAGCAGATCAGATTCAGGACTTAACTATGCCCAGTCTATTTAATCCAACAAAGATGTATTAAACGTGGGAGTGGTAGTGGCTCAAGTGGTTGAGCACCTGCTTCCCACACGGGAGGTCCTGGGTTCGATCCCCTGTGACTCATAAAAACAAACAAAAAAACAACTCAGGGGAGCCAATGTGGCTCAGTGGTTGAGTGCCGGCTTCCCACATTCGAGGTCCCGGGTTCAATCCCGGTCCCAAGTACCTCAAAAAAAAAAAAAAAAAAGGGACCATCCAGGTGGACTGATGTCCCTGCCTCACAGAGCCCACAACAACGGGTAAGATGATGTGTAAACAGAAAGAGGCTGGAGCACAGGACAGAGAGTAAAGGGTGCTAACATTACAACTATATGGTGAGACAACAGAGAGCAAATTTTACTCTGAGGGACTGGAGAAAGTATCATAGAAGAAGTGGCTTTGGGGCTTCAGAGAATGAAGAGCTCTTAATGGCAGGAATTGTGTGAGTGTAGTGGGGTGGGCATCCTAGACCGAGGGAGCCCAGAAAACAAAGGCACCAAGGTAGGAAGGTGTACCATGTGCGAGAGGGTGGTGCTGAGGATGGTGTGGCTGGAACTGAGGTGGGGGTTTGGGAGCCGTCAGGTAGCAGAAGATCGTATAAGGCATGCACACCGGGGAGGATCTTTTGGACTTTATCCTGCCAGCCATAGATTAACAGAGGCCTCAACCAGATCTCTATTTCAGGAAGCTCACTTAGGGGCCCAGTATAGGACCAGTGGGAAAGTAGGAAAATCGGAGGCTGGGAAAAGAGATCATGGCAAAGCCCATGCAAAAAGCAATGAGATGCTTGGGCTAAGGGGAGGAGTTGGATTACTTGCAGAAAAGTCGGGATCTCTTTTCTGTTTAGTTACATATAAGCTTACGGTCAAGGAGTGAGGACACCCATCACAGCCGTGGATGTGCACAATGGAATTTCTTGCTATGTGCCCTTCTGCTCTCAGAAACTTGGCTGGATTCCTGGTGGCAGCTAGCCAGGACAGTGTTCTTGGACTTCCTCGTTCCTGCCCTCTTTATACAGGAAGCAACAAGGCAGTACATAGTGCTCCCTTCTCTGTGCTGCAGGGAACTTGTAACAGGCAGGGCTGGCTAAGAAAGGAAGTACTACCATCAGTCACGTGGACCAACATGGATTTAGGAAAAAGCGAGTTGAGTTTGGGGCTCCATCAAGGCATCCTTCAGCTCAGGGAAGCTCTTTAGCTCCCTGATGCTCCCTCCCAGAGTTGTCTATAAATCTCTCTTCCTTGGACTTTCCCACCTAAATTCTACCTCGAAAATCATTTATCATGGGCCCAAACCACAACCATGTGAGATAGTTCAGCCATCTCGTGGCCTCATTACATTAAGAAGAGTCTGTCCCCCCTCCCCAGTGAGGAGGGCGGGGAGCCCCATGGAGAAGGGGTGATGCTGGCCACAGCTTGCGTGCCTTGGATTGCTTGGATGGGTATGGAGGGCCTCAAGATAGGAGAGGGCACATCAAGGAATGGAGAAAGGCCCTGAGCTCCCCTCTGCCCAGTGTAGCCTGAGCGCACTCTCCTCACACCCTTCTTGTCTTCGGCTCTCAGTCATCTCATGGGTCTCCTAGTGTCTGGCCCCAATTCTATTTGTGATGCTCTGTCAGGTGCCTCTGGGGTACTGCCCCCTCCTGGTCCTCAAATCTGATTCCAGCACAGGCTGGCAGGCCTCACCCTCCAGAGCAGACCCATGCTTTTTGCTTTCTGCTTCTCATGTCTGCACAGTTCTGGCATACCGGGGATTTAATGCCTCCAGTGTGACCCCCAAACAGTGGGTGATGGGAGCTGGTGGTTAAATGCCTCTTCTGGTTGGTCATCAGGTAGACAATCCTGAGAGATATTTTACAAGCTCCTCAAAAGGTCCTGGGTGGGAGTGAGCTCGAGCTGCTCGGTGGTAACCTCAATAACACACCTTATATTTTCTCTTTCCTCTCTCCCCTGTCCCTCAATTCTGCTCTCTGGGATCACCTCCCAAATAAACTACCTGTACATAATCCCTTATCTCAAGCTCAGCTTTCCAGGGGGAACCCAGGATAGGAAAATAATGCTTTTGTGTAATCCCAATAAATCCCAGGGCTCCATGGGGCTCAGTCTCAGCACAAAGGTCAATGCTCAGGCCACCAAACAATAAAGGCATCATAAAAAGGAATTCCAATCTTTAGCATTTATAAATACCTCAGAGAGGATCCAACATCTTCTAAATTCCCTTTGTTCTGGCCCCAAACCACCTCATGGCTACTCCTAACCCCCATGGCTACTCCAGACCCCCTTGCATGCCATACTTGCTCTTTTTCTTTAACATCTCTTTTATTTTATGAATGTATTTAGCTTCTCTGGCTTAAGTCTCTGTCTGTCTCTTTCTCTCTCTCTCATACGGAGACACACACATCCCTCCTACCCTACTGTTTCTCTGTGGAAGCTGTTCTTCTGATACTGCACCACTGAAAAACCAATCTTCTTTGACTGGCGGCAGTGGACTTGGGGACTCCTAAGCCCTGCAATTTGCACCCCCCTTTTTGTTCTTGGATAAGAGATCAACAGAGCAGGGCTTACATAGTGTCTAGGTAGAAGCCCCAGCAAACCTGCAGGGAAACCAATGGCAACCGGGCATTTTTGTGCCACATGCTCAAGTAACTGGATAAAACTGCCATCCAAAGACCAAGGGCCTCTCTCTCTCATGTGGCCCACTGGGACCCACTTGCTGCACTCCTGTGTGCCAGCCGCCCCCCCAGCTGGCAAGGCCGGAGGATGTGTAAGTCTCCCGACGCTGTGGTAGGTCCTCAGAACACACGTGGAGCTGGCTCCCTCTCTCTCCACTCCTAATGAACACAAGCATTTGCTTGGCATTTTCCTGCACATTCGTACATTTTCCAACTGCCTCCCTGCCCCCATCCACACATTCCACAACATGGCAATTAATTGTTCTCTGCTGCTCAGCAGCTTCAGCGCGCACAGCCACCACTGCAGTCTTGCTTTGTTCCCACTTTAATCAGTGGTTGTGCCTTGCTCTCCCACACACACACACAAAGGAAGGAAGAAAGAAAGAAACACACACAGAGACAAAACCAACCAGCTGCAGACCCAGCTGTCAGCGAGCCGAGCCCCGACGCTGGCATTCAAGGGGCCACAAGAGAGCCCACATGGCGCCCGGCGAGAGCCCATTCTTCTCCTTTCTCCCTCACAACTGACAGACTCCGAGGAAGGAAACGTGGACGGAAACGTGAGCTCTGGGCTTGGCAGCGGGGCAGGAGGCTCTTGTTAACAGCTTGCTTTCCTGTTTATACGGGGCCTGGCAAAACTGTTAATTTCTCTCACAGAGGTGACAAATGGGACAACCAGGAACGCCAGGGAGCAGCAGCCTTAGACACAGCCCAGAAGCGACTCCTTGAAGCCAAGCCAGGAGGCTGGAAACGGGTGGGCAGGACCACCTTGGCTCTCCAGGCCCTCTGCACAGACATCTGCACCGAGCTGTCCCCCTAAGGGCAGCCACCCCAGCCGGGCTGTCGGCCTCCACTCCTGGCCTGGCTTTGAACAGATCTCGGCAAGGCCCCGAAGCCGAAACCAGTCCTGGAAAGACGGCAGGCTTCATTCCGCAGTGTCCCCCTGGCACCCTAAGCCCCCGGGCGGCGCGAATCCACCCTGGCTGTACATTAAAAGCGTCTGGAGAGAATCTGATTCCATTGTTCTGCGCTGGGGCCCAGGCGCTATTTTTTAAAAGCTCCCCAAGTGATTCTGATGAGCAGCTGGGCTTGAGAACTACTGCATGGGATAGATTGTTGTGGTGGATATTTTTGTCATTATTGTTATTTTAAGTTAAATGCTAGCTTATTTCCAAAGCCTGGCTGAAGTGGGGTGGGGGGAGGTGGAGGATACGAATGAGATGAGGTGAAAGCAGATCCCAACAGGGAGCATCACAGCCCCCCTGCCAGGGTGACCGAATTTGCTGGGAGTGGAGGGTGTGGACGAAGGGAGAGGGGCTCCTGAGGTGTGGGGCTTTCAGTGTTAAAAACCCGGAAAGTCGGTCACCCCACCAGCCCCGGGCAGCTTGTGCTGGCCCTTCCAGCGGGTTCCCTGGGCCTCTGAGCCACTTGAAGGAAAAGGCAGAGCCTCCCCCAAGCTTGTGTTCGCCAGTATCTGCCACGCAGTAGGTGCTTGTTATCCAGGTCCTGAATTTGCCGCCTCGCGTTGAAGTCAAGAAAAGCCCCTAGCTGCTGATGTTTTATGTAGGAATGTTGCCATGCTTTCGGGGCCCAGAGGGAGACATAGCATTATTTGTTCTAGAAAGAGAAGCCAGCTTCAGAATGGGTGGAAGAGCTGGCTGTGGGCCGAGCTTTGGGGGCACACTTGCAAGCCTGGGGGACACAGTGCTGCGGCTGCAAATATCTCAGAGAAATGGAGCTGTTCTCACCACAGACATAGATCTCATTGAAACATTCTTGTACACACAATTCCTGTCAAAAGAGCTGAACTGCAAAATTAGCTCTTTTGGAAATTTCCTCTTATAGATGGAAAAACAGGATTATCTTCCCACCACCACCACCACCACCCTTTTTTGCTTCAGTTTCATACGAAAGATGTAAAATGAGGATTTGTGGAAAGCAGTGCATCTCTCTACTCAGCTCTTTTGACGGCTCTCAGAGCCTTACAGGCAGCCCCCCAGAAGCTGACAACAAAGGCCTCCTCATTCCCCTACACTGGTCCCCACCCTGTCCTCAGCGCATGGCCTGTGGGTACAGCAAGGTCCCTCCTACCTCCTGTCTGGGAGGCTCCTGTCCAGCCCAACTTACTTCTACTCTTTCGGCAATGGTCAGCTCAAGCCCAGGCTCCTTGAGGAGGCCCTCCTTCTCTCGCTCCTCTGGAAGTTACCAAAGCAAGCAGCATCTATACCACACACATCTATGCCATCTGCAACTGCTTCTGAAAGGTGCCAGGTAATTAGCTCAGCCCCCATTTCCTTTGCCGATATATTCTCTACCCACCTGCTCCAGTCCCAGCATTCCTGGGACTATCTGAAAACCTGGGTGGCTGTGGTCAGCCCACTTGCTGGCCAGTAGACAGTTAGTTATGCAGCAAAAGGCTCAGGGAAGCTGAGATCCCTGTACCACCAGCATCCCAACCTTGTAGCTACTGCTTCCCTCACTCCCAGCAGCTGAAGGTAGGATGGGGGTGGGGGAGGGTGGGAGGAGGTCCTGTTGGTGCTGGCCTTGAGGCCTTTCCAGGGCCACAGGCTGTCCACCTGCACTGCTGCAGGCAGTGTTCTCAGCCCCCCAAAACTGCCAACTCCTCAGCTTGATTCCACTAGGAGCAACTGAGCATGTGATCAGGGATCTGGCTCCCAAATGAGCTACCTGGGTTCTGGCTAGGTTGCTAGAGCCTTTCAGTACCTTAGTCTTCTCACCCATGAAATGGGAATATTAATAGAACCTACTTTACTGGGTTACTGGGAGAATCAGTACATAATCCTGGTAAAGCACTTAGAACAATACCTGACACATATCAAGTGTTCGCTATGACTCTTTAATATCCTTCTAGGGGAGGGGAAGGAGGAGCTCACCAGTCTTTCTGGGTGAGAGGCCACCTGACTTGTGTGTGTCCTGCACCCTGAAGTCCTCCTGTCTCTGGGTTTGATTCTTGTTGGTAGAGGCAGTTCTGGTCTCTGGAGGAATCTTTCACTCCTGGGTTTCCTTCTATGCTGGACTGTGTCTCCCAAAGAGGCCAGCCATAGCAGCTTGTCTTTAATTGCCACCATGATATAGTCTATTTCTAATTGTTCTGAATAGTTAGTCTTGATCTCTTAAACCTCTGTGTATTTCTTGAGGGAAGCAGTTCTGTCTTGTGCATTTTCTTTTATTTCCCAACTATAGTTTCAGGCACTGATTGAGTGACACACCCAGCCTGGGAGAATGCAAAAATAACTTACCACCCCCATTGCCTAGTGTCCCATGAGACCAGAAATAACATGAAAGGGACCCCTTGACCTTGGACATCTGGATCTGGAACAGGCAAGTTGGCAAAGACAGCCTTAGATTTTGGTAAGTTGGAAAAGTGGAATGACAACCAGCAGAACTTCTAGCCCTAACCTCTGGTCACTCCTTGAAGTCTAAAGTGAACCCAAATTGCTTTCTTTGGAAAGCAGACAGGGAAGATGTCAGCCAGCGCCCAATAAATAGGCATTTTTCTCTTCTTTGGTTTCATTTCCTCAGTGATACTCTGAAATATTGCTGAGCCTACAGTAATAAAATGGACAGGGGCCATGAAGGGGTGATAATTCCAGGCTACAGGGAAAGCCCAGAGACTCTTCCGGGGATCTCCAATGCCACTTTTCTTTTACTAGAAAGGGAGTTGGTGGTGGTATCTCCTGGGCCCCTCTGGCACATTAGAGTCTTTGTTGGAAATGCTGTAGATTAACACTGAGCGTGTGTTATCCTTGAAAAAACTGGCTGAGTAATAAATGAGCTAACCTGTCCTATTTTCTATTAAGAACTCTAAATTCCTCCCACTTCTGTGAATAAAATATTGGTACTCCTACCCACACTCTCAGCTACCTGCTGCGGAGGCTGAAACTCTGCCAAGCTTGGTGTCAGCACTGCTGCTGTGGGGGCTGCAAGCTAGGTCATCCTTGCTGTCCCCACCCCTCCTTCCCAAACCCATTCCAGCCAGGGTCCTTGACTCTGCATCTGGTGTAGGGAAAGGCGTGTGAATGAGGCCGAGAATCCCTCTGCTAAATAGGCTGAAATGCCATAGACTGACTACACTCAGCAGCCCTTGGAGAAGAACCCAGACAGCAAATGCTTTGCTATGCAGAAGTTGTCAGCAAACAGCAAGGCCCACCCACCCCACCCACCACACACTCCGTACTCCTGCCTGGACGCCCGTACCCTGCTCTCTGGCACTTGGCCAAATCCTACCATCTTTCAAGCCCAAATCCTCCTCCTCTTCTATCCATTCATTCAAAACTGGAGCATTTATTGAGCACCTGCTGAATTCCAGGGAGTGGAGTAGGCATGGGGAGACAGATGAAAGTCACAGGCCCCACCTGCGAGGACCTCCCAGTCTTGGAAGCCTTCTCTGACCACTTTATCCCAGAAGCATCTTCCCTTCTTTGAATTCCTCTTGTCCTTAAAGACAGTCCTAACCAGCGTTGAGAGTCATCAGGCTTCAAAAACAGAAGGAACCTCAAGAAATTCATCTGGTTGGTCCAACCTCAGTTTTTATTAATATTATATTATCCCAACTTACAGATGAGCTGAGTTCCTGAAAGGTCAAGAGCATTGTCCAAGGTCTCAGAGTCAGTCGGCAGTTCTCTGTGTTGATCTTATTTCCCCAACTGTTCTCTAAGGTCCCAGGAGGTGGGAGGACACCTCTCGGGCTCTTTGCACACAATAAATGCCTAATAAAGACTGATGACTTCCTGATTGCTCCTGTGTTTCTACCACATCCACAAGTTTCATAGGGTCTAAGGTTGGGTGCTGCTACACCTGGGACTCCACAGTTTGGACCCCACATCTTGAGAGGGGCTGAACTTCTTCATTACTCTGGACTCACTCTCCCCCTATGTGTGGCCTCCTTTGGAAAAGCAGCAGCTTCCAGCCTCTGGAAGGGGTGTGCATCTCACTGTTTGCAAACAGCGTTTGCTTGTCTCATGGGTACTGATCTCTGGATAGAACCCGGTGAGAAGCCCTTAGGAAGGGAAGGTTTACTGAAATAGGGGTCTTGGTTGCAGTTTTCTTCCTCAGAGAGAATCCAGTTACCCTCATCTCTTTTTCCCAAGGAGCCATTTGTGGGGAACAGGAGATGATAAAGAAAATTGAATTTCCCCCTAAGGAACCTCCTCGGAGAACTCCGAGTGAGGGGCTGTGGCCTTGCCAGGAGAACAGCAGTGTGAGTCGGAGGCAAGTGGGACTGTGCAGAGAGCTCCAGGGTGGACCCAGCCCCTAACAGTGTGCCCGCCACAGGGAAGCCACCAAGGGGAGGGGAGGGGAGGGAGGAAGGAGGAAATTAACTGGAAAGGACCCTAGATTAGCTAGATTGGCCCATGCAGTTTGAAAATGAAGATAAAGTCTTAGCAAAGTTCATACTTTCCCCAGATGACACGTGTGACAGGACCAGGTAACTTCCCAGCGTTCCCGCCACATCACTCTGCCCTGATCCCCACCCGAGCCCAGTTTGCGGGAAGAGCTTAGCGGTTTCTGCCAGCCCAGCCACTTCCACTGGGCCTAACACCTGGGCCTGGAACACGCCACTAATCAATTTAAGGACATGTGTTCTTGCATGCTAGGAGTTGCCTGAACATAGCATGCAATTTTATGCAAAAGAATAATCAAATTTGTGCCTGAAATAATGTAAAAGACATTTGCACATTTTCTGGAAAAATACAAGTAGTGTTTGGACTGGCCCCCTGGGAATGCCCTGACAGAAGGGAAAAGAGATAGCTGGGATGGATGGGACATAGAACTGGAGTTGACCTGGTGTCCGCCTTCAGAGATGGGGTGTGGAGTTTCCTTGGGTACCTTCGAGTCCTGTTCCAAGGACAACTCTCCAGACCACCCTGCGCAAGGCCCCTCCCACCTCTGGTGGCTTCCTTCCTCAGGCCTCTCACAGCCAAACTCAGGGAGTGGGGCATATGGGAATCCCCTATATTTTTTATGTAACATTTTATGTAATCTAAAGCTTCTTTAAAAAAAAAATAATAATAATAATAATAAATAAATAAAAAGAGATTAAAGTTGGGATGTGACAAAAACAATAATGGCCTATATCAGAGCCCCAGTTGTAGTTCTACTGGAAGCCACTGATTTTTAGTGATAAATGTGACTATCCCTTGGACTTCAGACTAAGTATCAAATGATTATACAGAGCCCCTGAAGCTTTGATTTGTTCATTTGTTTGTTAGTTTTTTCCCCTTGAAAACCTGACAGGGTGCGATGTGCTGACATGTGCCCTCCCCTGGCCACTGGAGGCCGGGGCATTTCACACAGCCTTCTCTCCTGCTCAGGCCTGGCCCCAACAACGGCCTCTTTAAGACCGGGCAAGTAGGTGGCTGGCTGTCTGTCTCCAAGGAATCCTGTGGAAGAACGCCAGGATTAGGACTCACCCAGGCCAGGAGTGAAATGGAAGGGAACTTCCATAAAGGCAGGAAAGGAAATCACTCCAGCCCCCTGCACATTTACTAAAGCCACTCCATGCCCAGGCTTTGCCCAGCTCTGGGCTGCTGTTACCAGAACTCCCCAACCCCAAGCCTTCTGGGCCAGACCCAGAAGACCTTCACGTTGGGGGCACCTGAGGACCCCATCCTCTGAAAGATTTCCTGAGTCAACAAATACCTGGTTTCACAATTAGCATCTGTTCTCTGATTAGAAAAGAAAGAAGAAAAATGTGGCATGTGAAAGCCCAGCTGCGGGGAGGCACACCTGTCCACAGGCCCCTGCGGGGAAGTTCTCACTCAAGGCCTTGCCACCTGGCTCTCCAAGTATGAACCTCCACGAACACTTGGCCTCTATGCCTCTGGAGCCTGGAGGGGCCCCATGGGCCAGAAACTCTCAGTTCTCCCAGCCCTGAGTCATCACAGCCCTGCCTGGTCCTGCAGCCAGAAAATAGAACCACTGCATTCCCATCAAAGGGCTGAGAACTTGAGATGATTCAAACAGGGCCATCAGTGGCAAGACTTGCAAGGAGACTACACAGAACAAGGCAGAACAGAGAGCTCTGCCAGGAGCCAGAAGAAAAGAAACCTTTTGGAACCTGGGGTAGAGGCCCATTCTGCCTGTTGAGGTCTTGGCTTGGCACCCAGGTTGAAGGGATTGGACTAGATCAATGGGTCTCAAGCCTGTCTGCACCTGAGACCCAGCTGAGGATGTCACAATAATGGGATTGAATGTCTGATATCGGGGAGTGGGTGGGGGAAGAGCTGAAGCAAGACTGACCAAAAGTTGAAAATTGTTTAAGTGGGATGATGGGCACATTGGCATGGGGAGGGGGGAGGGAGGAATGCATATTATTCAGTTAGCTCTACTATTTATTTTCCACAATAAAAAGTTAAAGAACAAAACTACTGTTGCTCTAAAACTATCTATTCCTAGGTCTCTCCCAGAACCTAAAAAAGTAGAATCTGTAGAGGCTAGGACCCTGATATTGGTGCTTTTAAAAAGGAGTCCCAGGTGATTCTAATGTGCAGCCAGAATTGAGAACGCTGGGGGAACGGATGTGGCTCAAATGGTTGGGCGTTCGTCTGCCATATGGAGGGACCTGGGTTCGATCCCCGGGACCTCCCGGTAAAATAAATTAAAAAATTAAAAAAAAAGAATTGAGAATGCTGGACTAAGACACACTTGTGCAGCTTGAGCCACCCACACCTTCTCCCAAACATAGCAAGTCACGTTCCTGTGTCATTTGCTTTGACTTTTACTGTTGGGACTCTCCTCTCAGATGGAAGGTGATGGGTTGACGGACTAGGACAGAGCACCAGTTGCTCTTGGTGCAACGAGCCCCTGCCTGGCCTTAACCCAGGTCCTCCAGGTAATCCATTCTGTCCTGCTCCTCCAGAGCACCAAGCATAGCTCCACCCCACTTGCACCATCTCTCTCTGACCCTATCCTACTGGCTGGATTTTCCTTCACTCTCCCTAACTGATACAGAAATCTACATTCCAAATTCCTAGCAAACTCTGCCCACCCCCCCCCCGCCCCCATCCTTTATCCTATCAGCTCTGCAGGGCAGTGAGGCCCCTCCTTACTTAGCCATTTCAGAAACGCAGCAACTTCTTCACATAGGCACTTCCTACGGCCTTTCTCTAGCTGAAGGTGGCTTTCCGTTTGGCATTGGAGGCTTTTCCCTAAAGCCTTTCCTGCCTCGTTTCCCATTACTTCCCTATTAAAACAAACAAAGAAAGAAAGAAACAAAAAACAAACCTCAAAGCCTTGGTCTGTCTCGTTGGTCTGTTTTTGTCTCCCAAGCATACCTTATACCTTTTCCCTGTAGACCTCTGCTCATGCTGGTTCTCCTGCCCTCTTCTCTACCTGCCACACTTAGTATTTATCAAACCAAATAACGACGGTATTAGAGGCTAAAATTTCTTGAGTGCTTACTGTGCCCTAAGTCGCTTTTTTAAAAACTTACTGTTTTAAAATAATTTTAGACTTACAGAAGAGTTGCAAAAATACTACAGAGAGCTCCCTTGGACACTTCACCCAGCTTCCCCAGTGTTAACGTCTTACATTAACCACAGTACAATGATAAAAAACCGGGAAAAGGGGAAGCGGATGTGGCTCAGGTGATTGGGCTCCCGCCTGCCATGTGGAGGATCCCTGGTTCGGTTCCCGGTGTCTCCTGGAGAGGACAGGGAGCTGGCGCAGCAGGATGATACAACAAGAGACACAAGAAGAAAAACACAGCAAAGCAGGGAGTGGAGGTGGCTCAAGCAATTAGGCGCCTTTCTCCTACATTGGAGGTCCCAAGTTTGGAGAAACAAAGAAGACAGACATAGCAAGTACAAACGGCAAGGGGGGGTGGAAGAAACAAATAAAAAAACAACAACTGGGAAAGGAATACTGGTACAATGCCATTAACTGCTAACCTTATCTAATTTCACCACTTCCCCCATGCCCCAAGTCCTTTCTTGTTCCAGGATTACACATTTCATTCAGCCATTGAACAGTTCCTTGGTCTTGCATTATCTTTTACGACTTTGACTCTTTTGATGAGTACCTATCAGTTATTTTGTAGAAAGTGCCTCAATCAGTTTTCTCATGAGTAGATTGAGGTTATGTACTTTTGGCAAGAATATCACAGAAGTGATGCTGTGTACCTCTCCTTTTTTTCCTCTTTGTAACTGGTAAGTACTTTGGGAGACACACTTTGAGATTATACAAATATCTCATTTCTCCTCCATTTGCTCACTGCATTTTATCTATCAGCCTGCAACAGTTATTACTGTGGCGTGGGCTGAAAGGTGGTTTTGTACTTCATGAGGGTCACTGTTTTCCCCCATTTTACAGGTGAGGATACTGGGGCTCAGACCTGAAATAACATGCCCAAGTTCCTATTGCCAATAAGCAATCAAGTTAAATTCCTTTAACTGTCAGGCTCCAGGCCACTCACTACATGTAAAATGAGGGCATAGGGCTGGCTCAGAGGTTTTCAGACTGAATCCCCTGGAGAGCTTGTGAAAAGGTAGACCCCAGGCTCACCCTGGAGAACAGATTCAGGGGGTCTAGAACGAGGCCCAAGGACATGCCCCACTAATAAGTTCCTCTGGATGATTCTGGGCCATCCTCAGTCCTGGGTCACACACTGACCAACAGTGGACTTGATCATCTCTGGAGTCCCTCACAGCATTGCCCTAAAAGAGCCAGTGTCCTTGGGGAAAGGCACCATTTTTCCAGGCACTCCCTGCTGGTTAGTGAGGGCTGGGGAGCAGGAGGAGAGGCCAGGCTGCCCACACTGCCCAGGGAGAGGGACACCACTGTAAAGAAACCAGTACCACCAGCACTGGCCATCGTGATCGGGGAGCTGAACTGGAGTGGAGGCAGCAGAGCCTCTAGATGAGGGCAAATGGTGCTGCCCTTTAAGGTGTGAGGTCAGGCTCGCCTCCATCTCCCCTTTCTTGGCCTGGCCTGCACACCTCAACTCCCAGCCAGGCCAAAGCTCTTTGAATGCATTTGCACACCAGTGATCAGAGTTCACATTCCAAGCCCCTGAAACAACAGGCTGAAGGAACCTAGTCAGAGCCCAAGGGGCTGGCCAGCGACCCTAGGAACCAGCTCCTCTCGGGGAAAGCACACATTACCCATTTATGTTCCCCTGTGTGTGGGACCTTCTGCCCTTCTCTACCGTCAAAATCTACATCTTTCCAGAGGTCCTTCTTCCACCAAGCCCTCCCCCTCCCTCCAGCCAAAACTACCTGCTTTTTCTTCCACAACCTTGTTAGGTAGCCATTTCATGTCCATCTTCTCCACTAGACGGAAGTAAGGGCTGGCACTATTTTGTTGTTCGGGGCGACTGGTACTTAGGTATGCATCAAATTGAAATTAGAATTGAATGAGGCAAGGGTTACTCTTCTAGTTCCAAAGGTGGAGAAATTATCGTGTGGTTTATTTTTTAAGATAAATCCTCAATCTAATGTGTTATGGACTGCCAGAATTTATTAAAGTGACAAGCATTTTGTAAATAGTATACTACAACATTTTTCAGCAGTAATAGTATTCACAAATTAGTATTGGGAGATACCTAAGGAGCCGCCAAAATGAATGACACCTAGTAGGAATAGTGAGTGATAGTACTCAGCAACTATTTTTTTTCTGGATTCAAATTGAGTGACTGGTATTCTATCTTATAAAACAGAAAAGGATGGCATTATTATTTTGTTAAGTGGGAAAGGAATTTCTCCCAGAGACACACACAAGTCCACAACAACAACTGCATTCACAGCTTGTAGTTCTGATGGAAGCACAACCTAAGAATAAGGGAGCCTCTGTTGATTTTGTGGACTCATATTTATCCTACAAAAGACACAGAGACAAATAGGGACTTTGATGAGGGAATAGGGTGAAAGGGTAAATCCTCCTTTGCATATGGGTCTGAGTGACCTCTGTCAGAGAGGGAGGTTTGAGGACACCAAGTTCTGAAAGTCATGGTAGTGCCTGGAGCCAACAGAACTGAGGAAGGGGCATCTGCAGCCCATCCTGAAAGGACTTTATCTTAGAGAAAATCCTATTTCTGGAAAAAAATCACTGAAGAAAAAAATGCACCCTTCGCAACCACAAAGTTACTTCTTGGACCCATCTGATGGACTCTAAGCAACTTCTTTGAGTAAACTAGATGAAAATGAGAGAAGATGCAAACCTATTCTACTACTCAAGTGGGAGGGCCAGGTCTGATGACTGGCTTCCAGGTGAGAGGACATAAGGTGAAATCTTTCATTCAAAAGAAAGGAGTGAGAGGTTCGTGGATAAGAGCAACCGATGGCCCTGTGACATTTCTGACAAAAATGTGGAAACACTGTGGGGAAAAAAACACTAGAAGCTCAATAGCTGAGTCAAAGACCCAACAGCCACATGCCAGTGGGCACTTTGCTCTAAGGCTCCCTGACTAAATGATATGGTCTGCTTTCTATTGAGGAAGGCAGAGCTTCTATCCAGTTACCTGCTTCAAGAGGCATCAGATCCCTCCTTCCCTACTTTCAGTATTTCTTAGTATTATGATTTGTCCTCTTTGCTATGCTTATTTATGGAAAGCATAAGATTTTTACTAGAAAAATCTGGTACTCAAAAAGTGTTTCTAGCAAGGTGACATTTTGAATAATATTATAATGACATTTGGACCAATTGCACACATTCTCTTTTCCCCTCAGCTTGAGACAGGGCTCAAGCAGACCACGTGAAAAAAAATTAAGCATTATAGTTTGCTTTGTAAAATAAGTGAGTGTGTAAAGCAGTGTTGGCATTGTTTGTAGTAACAAAGTGTTAGCCCTGGTTTTTTCCTTTATAGAAGTCCCTTGCTACGACAGGAAAGTGAACTAAATGAGAATATTGGCGCTCCACCTAGTGACATGGTCAGGAGAGCAGAAGCAAAGGCTCTGAGTTAATGCCCAGCGCTGTGCCACAGGCCATCTGCATGACTTTGACTTGAATCATACCAAGTTAGAAAGCCACAGCCTCTTAAATACAAACTGATGCGCATTTCAGTGAGATACAATAAGGGACCCCGAGGGATCACGCAGATGCCTGACAGCTGGTGTGCCTGAACCACCTAAGTCAGGGTGGGAGGCAGAGCCCCCCAGACAGGTACGCTGCCTATTAGTCACAAAAACAATCCCATGGCCCCCAATACCTGTGGTGTTCTCCCTACTATCACATCTGATTGAAAGAAGCAATTCTCCAACTATGTTACAGCAATTTTCAACCAGAAATTGTACAAGCAGGGAAACCACATGACCTAAGAGATATACTCCTAGATATGTCCCAAGAGAAGTAAAAAACACATGTCCATACAAAACTGTACACAAGTGTTCATAGCAGCTGTCTTAGTTTACCAGGTCTACTATGACAAATACCATGAAATGGGTTAGCTAAAGCAACATGAGTTTATTGTCATACCGTTTTTGGAGGCCAGGAGTCCAACATCAAGGTATTCTCAGGGCTTGCTTTCTCCCAGAGTCTGTAGCATTCAGGCAATCCTCTGTCTTAGTTTCCAGGCTGCTGTGACAAATACCACACAATGGATGAGCTTAAACAATGGGAATTCATTCTGTGGCTTCAGAGGCTGGAAGGCTTGCTTCCTCCTAGGGCTGGTAGCCTTCTGGCTGGCTGGCAGTCCTTAGGTTCTTTGGCTTTCCCATCTCATGGCCATGTTCTCTCCTTTCTTTTCAAGGTTCCCACTGACTTCCAGCTTCTCCCTGTGGCCTTCACTATGTCTGAATTTCTTCTGCTTATAAAGGACTCTAATAATCTGCTTAAGACCTCCTTCATTCAGTTGGGCCTCACCATAACTAAAACAACTTCTTCAAGAGGTCCTGTTTACAATGGGCTCACACTGAAGGACTGCAGGTTAAAGACATGTGGTTTTGGTGGGTATATAATTTAACCTGCCTACACATGGCAATCTCTCTCTCCTTGTGTCTGCTCCTCTGATTTCCACTGATTTCTGGCTTCCTCTGACTGACAGCATCCAAATGTCCTTTGCTTATAAAGACTCCAGTCATCTGGATTAAGGCCCACCTTGGTTCAATTTGACCTCATCTAAATAGGATCTTTGAAGATGGTACAAATGGGTTCACACCCACAGAATTCATTCATTCACTATGGAGTGTGACTCTACTTTAAAGACTGAGGCTAAATTAACTTCAAGGCCAGAATTTATTTCCTCCTCGAACTCTTTGCAGGATTCCATATGAACAGTGTCTGAAGATGCCTTTTGCAAGGGATTCTTTTTAATTAGGAAGGACAAGAATGTCCCAGAGGGCTTTGGGCTGGCTGGCATACTCACAAATACCCAGGAACCCCAAAGAACTGCCCTGGCCCCAGATTTGCTGTAGACAAGGACATGTTGTCCTGGAGTTGCAAGAGCCTTGCTCAACTCATGTTGGATTTTCTACTTTTAAATCTCTCCTGGCCGTAGTATCAAAATCCAAGTGCTCATCACCTGGATCTTCAGTGCCCAGTTGCTGAGAACCATGTGCTAGGCTCAGCAGCATCACATGTATTACCTCAATCTTCGCAATGTGCCAAGGCAGTAGGTTATATTGTTCCCATTTTTCAGATGAGGAAACTATTCCCCACAGAGGTAAGGTAGTTTGCCCATAGCCAGAAGCTGGTGAACCTTGGGCTGGGATCGAACCCATGTGGTTCAGCTCCTGCAGGAACTGAGAACCATGCTCACAAGCTCCCTGTGGGTGGAATGAACCTGTGGGAATGCTGTCTGAGCTGTACCAAAGGGGAGCCTTGAGGGTCTCATCCATGAGGGCACCCACCGCAGGTTGCCTCATTGAGCTTGGCCAGGCTGCCATCCCTTGTCCTGTGGCATGTGCTCCACCAGGCCTCCACACACAGGCACTGCCTCACTGCGCCACCATGCCCGCCAGCTGGCCTTGACACCCTTCTGGGATGCCCAGACCTGGGTTTCTAAAAGCTTTGCATTCTGACCTTACGATTTCACAAGTATTAGCTGAGTGATTCTACACAGCAGCCCTTTGCAGTAAGTACTGTTGGGACCCCCATTTAACAGATGAGAAAAGGGAGGCATAGAGGGACGAAGAAGCTTCACCATCATCTCACAGCTAGTAAACAGCAAAGACTTTTTCTGACACCAGATCTGGGCTCGGTAAGAAACTCATTCCAAATCTAAAAGTTGATTGATGTCAAGAAGTCCTTACTGGAGCTTTCAGTGCACAAAGGAACTGATGCCTCGGACCCTCCCGCCCTTTATTCCTCACTGGCATTACCACACCCAGGCATATGAGCTCCCTCCTCTTGCCTTCAAGGACCTACGCCAGCTTTTCCTCCAGGCCCAAGTGAGGAGGAAGCCGAGTTTCCATCGTCTGCTGCGGTCGCCAAAAGGGTCAGAAGCGAAGTGAGCCAGGGTGAAGCAAGCTGGGGTGAGAAGTTAAAAAGACACAGAAGATGGTGAAGCAGCAAGAGAAGCAAAACTAAAGGTGTCTAGAAAAAACGCCAGGGAGCCCAGAAGAGTCCCATCTCCGGGCCGCAGCAGCCCCGGCGACCCTTTGTGCGGAGAATGCTGACCCCTGCTGGCCGCGCGCTAGGACGGCTACGGCCGAGAGGGGCGGCGGAGACACAGTGACCCGGGAGTCCCCGGCGTCCTCCCAGGGAAAGGACTGGGCTCTCTGTGCAGTCTCAGACCCCGGGCCCCGCATGGGGGCAGTGGGCCTGGGAGGAGAGGAGGGAAGGGAGCGGAGACGGGGAGGACCTGGGCTTCAGGGGCCCTGAGTTCCAGTCTCTTCCGTTCCACGGTCTAGCAACAGTGCCAGCCTGCCTCAGCCCCTCCCAGCTCTCAAATTCTCTCGTCTCAGGTTTCTAGAGAGGAGATGAGAAAGAAGAAAAAGAAAAGAATGAGTGGTTCTGGCATCACTTCAAGGCCTACCTGTGCCTCCAAAAGGCTCCCCTCAGTCATCTCCCTCAGCCAAGCCTGAGCCATGAGCCAGTGAAGCTGTGTTGGTTTAACAGATGGTTACTGGCTGTTGTGGGTTGAATAATGGCCCTCAAGGATATCCAGGTCCTAATCCCTGGAACCTGTGAAAGTTACCTTATGTGGCAGAAGGGCATGTATAGATGTGATTAAGTTAAGGGCCTGGAGATGGGGAGATTATCCTGGATTATTGCAATCACAAGTGTTCTTAAAAGAGGAGGCAGAGAGAGATTTTACTACGAAGAGGTGGTGATGTGACAACAGAAGCAGAGAGAGATTTGAGGATAATACACTGCTCGCTTGGAGGATGGACTGAAGGAGCCAAGGAATGCAATGAATGCAGCACTCGAACCTGGAAAAGGCAAGGAAATAGATTCTCCCCCTAGACACATTGTGGCAGGACTGTAAAATGGTGCAGCCACTTGGGGAGATGTTACTACCATCCTTTAGTGACTACAGAGGAGTCAGTCAAGTAGATGGTGCCATAATTTGTTAGATCTTATTAGACACTCGTCGTTTCTAATTTTTATCATAATAACCCTGTGATAAATGTATTGGTCTGCATTTTCCAAGTTACATATTTCTTTAGGTAGGTAGTGGAATACCTAGACACATGATTCACTAGACTTTTGTTCTTTGTATGTCTGTTGTCCTGTTTTTCAGAAGGCCTATGACAACATATAGTCCTAGAAGTAATTCTTATGATAATCATTACACATTATAGCTTGGATTTCATGCCATGGATGGTTCTAAACTCTTCATAGTAACTCATTTAATCTTCACAATGGCCTTATGAAATAGATATTGTTACTATTCCCATTTTACAGAAAAGGAAGTTTATCTAAATAAGAGGTTATAAAAATTATGCCAGATCTTTTATATATGAGGGAAGTTAGTTTTGGGAATTAACTTTGGGATCATTTTGTCAACCAAAGGTGAATGTTGGCAGCAACAGTTGTTGTTGAATTGCCGACGTCTGTTATAAGATCTGAACCCCTTAGAACTCTGAGGAGATGAAGAGTATGGCTGGGTGGTCCTTTGTACCAACTAAGTGGCTTATGGTGCATCCCCCAAACAACTTAGCAACCAGCCTAGAGACCTGGCAATAATATAGGCAGTGCTACTCGGAGTAGTAGAAATCTCCCTAGGTGCTTAAGACACAGTGCATTAGGAACTTTTAGAACTAAAAGAAAAATTTTTTTAACTCATGCATGGACTTTATAGAGCTGAGAAGACAGATTCAGAAAAGGGACTCTGTCTAAGACCCTTAGAGGGGCTATTTGGGATTAGAGCCTAAATCACCTAAATCCCAGTTCTGCATTGCACCCACCATTTGTGCTCCCTGCTCCCAGGCAGAAAGCAAACAAGCAAATCGAGGTGTAGAGAAAAGTCTCCCACCCAGGTAGGAGCCAAGAGCCAGGAGTGTGCCTGTGTGTGTGCATGGGGAGGTAGGAGTCACACCAGGGACTGCTGACCTTGCCCGTCTTTAGATCAAGAACAATCTAACAGTGCAACACTACTAGTCCAGCCCCTCAACTTACCTCCTACTTAATTGCTCTCCCCACAGATTTTAACACTTTGGAAGCTACCATACAAAGACTTACTGTGGTACTGTGATTTGATTATCACTTTAAGACATCAGCCAAAAAGGGGCGGGGGAGTATATCATCAAAACATGCCAATAGTGCTTCAGTCTCAGAAGCCCCTTTGGAACTTTCACCCGCAAACTGACCTGAAGCATGCTCTTACTGGTTGCATTTATGTTTAAGTTTATTTTAGACTTGGGAATGGATTCTGAAGCAGAAGCCATGGCCCCTGGGTAATGCTGCTCTTCGGGTTCAGCCTAATAAGTACAAAACCTTAGAGGAAACACAATACACTAAAAACATTTGGAGTTTGTGCATTTGTAAAGCTGGGAGAGATCGTGGCTTGAGGTCTGGATGGGAAAGTTTGATTTTTGTCAATTTCCTGGCATGACTATTAATAGTGAAGACAAAACTTGGTGGTCTAAGTGTACAAACTTTCCTGCTAACAACTTAAAAGATGGGTTTAATCCATTAATCTAAACATGATTAATGGATTTGGAATATATCTATTACTCTCCAATTAAGAAAGCTTACATCCTAGATTATATTGAAATGCTAGAACAGAGCCATTCTCAGGAAATGAGAAAATATTGTCACGTCTACATTGGGTGGCAGGAGAAAGTGAAAAAAAAGTTAGTTTTGTCTATACAAATCAAATTTGTATAAATAGAAAGTTTAAGCTTAGTTCAGACACTGATGATTTTTTTTTTTTTTTTTTTTAGGAGCAGCTTTTATTCCAGTTTCATGTCACAGCATTAGGTGAAGATGCTATCCACAAGGTAGATAATATTACTGTTTTATACTCAAAACATTTTTCATTTTGTTTAAAGTAGAAAGTACATAATTGTATATTTTAAGAGTTTTCGGTTAGAAGCTAGTTTCACATTTTATATGATTTTAATAATAAATAGATGATGCTTATTTAGTTCATTCTATGTGCCAAGATACTAAGATTTAATATGCTTTCTGTACTTTAAGTCAGTTAGCTAATCATCACAACCCAATGAGTTACTATCATTCCCATTTTACAGAGAATGGAACGAAGAGGCTAAATGACTTACCTAAGGTCACACAGCTAGAAAGCTGCAGAGCCAAGATTCAAACCCAGGCAGCATAGCTCCATAGTCTACACTTAAGCACACCACCTTTTAAGACTGCTGATGTGTCTGGCTTCCTTCATTCTCACAACCTCAGTTACCTCACCTGTAAAATGAAGATCCTACCACCAAATTCAAGATTCTTCAGAGATTAGCAGCCCAGCATTTGTGAGCCCCCAGCAGTGGCTTTATGTAATGAGGCATCAACTGGCCTTTACTTCCTCCCCATGAGGAAAAGTTTATTTTCATTTCTGAGAAAAAACTGAATCAGAGAAATGCCATGGGGACCTGAGAAGTCACTTATTACAACCACTCTTCCTCCCTGCAGGATCAAACTCCCTTCTCCAGCTTTCTTTGAGCTCTCATAGCGATGAGCACCACTCACGACACAGCCCACTCTATCTCTCTGCAGAGAGGCAGGTTCCTAACCAGTAAAGGAAAAACTTCTGACAGCCTTTCAGATAATTGTAGTTGCCAAGGAATCCCTTTCAATACCCCTCAAGTCTCCCAGGTTCTAGCTTGTCACAACCGCCTTCCACAGATGGTGCTCAGAACAAAGCCAGGTCAAGTGGAATAAAAGGGGTTCTCTCCCCTTCCTTGATCTTCAGTTTTTACTTCTATTTATGCAAACCAAGGCTGTGTCCTCTCCTCTGGCGCAGCCACCAATAACTCTTGTCAGTCAGGGAGCCCAAAGTGCTACTGATGAGCAGAGTCCATCTGCCAAACACAGTGAGATATAGTCTGAGTGAGAAAATCCTTTTTTCAAGCCCCTGAGATTTTGATGGTGCTTGTTATTAGGTTGGTGCAAAAGTAATTGCAGTTTTGCATTGTTGAAATTTGCTCTTTGATATTGGAATACATTCTTAATTAAATGTGGTTATGTTATACATCATTTTTTTTTTTTTTTTAAAGATTTTATTTATTTTTCATTTATCCCCACCTTGCTGCTTGTGCTCGCTGGGTCAGCTAACCACGCCGTGCGGGCGGGCTTTGCCTTCACCAGGAGGCCCCGGGAACCGAACCCGGGGCCTCCCATATGGTAAACGGGAGCCCTACTGATTGAGCCACAGCCGCTTCCCATTATACATCATTTTAACGCGCTTTTCACGCTTTATATATTTTTTTGCCAATGACTTATTACTTGCTGTTTAGTTTATATTTATTTTGGACTATGGAAATGATGTTAGACAAAAAGCAAATTCAAGCGATTTTCTTATTTGAGTTCAAAATGGGGCGTAAAGCAGAGTAGACAACTCGCAACATCCACAACGCATTTGGCCAGGAACTGCCAATGAACGTACAGTGCTGTGGCTGTTCAAGAAGTTTTGCAAAGAAGACAAGAACCTTAAAGATGAGGAGCATAGTGGCTGGCCATCAGAAGATGACAACGACCAATTGAGAACAATCATTGAAGCTAATCCTCTTAAAACTACACGAGAAGTTGACGAAGACCTCAACATCGACCATTCTATGGTCATTCGGCATTTGAAGCAAACTGGAAAAGTCAAAAACCTCGATAAGCAGGTGCCTCATGAGCTGAACAAAAATTTTAAAAATCAACATCTTGAAGTGTCGTCTTCTCTTACTCTACACAACAATGAACCGTTTCTCTATTGGATTGTGATGTGCGACAAAAAGTGGATTTTATCAGACAACCGGTGGTGACCAGCTCAGTTGTTGGACCGAGATGAAGCTCCAAAGCACTTCCCAAAGTCAACCCTGCACCCAAAAATGGTCATGGTCACTGTTTGGTGGTCTGCTGCCGGTCTGACCCACTACAGCTTCTGAATCCCAGCAAAACCATTACATGTGAGAAGTGTGCTCAGCAAATCGAGGAGATGCACCGAAAACTGCAACGCCTGCAGCCAACATTGGTTAATAGAAAGGGCCCAATTCTTCTCCATGACAACGCCCGACTGCACGTTGCACAACCAACACTTCAAAAGTTGAACGAATTGGGTTATGAAGTTTTGCCTCATCCGCCATATTCACCTGACCTCTCACCAACCAACTACCACTTCTTCAAGCATCTCAACAACTTTTTGCAGGGAAAACACTTCCACAACCAGCAGGATACAGAAAATGCTTTCCAAGAATTCATCGAATCCCGAAGCATGGATTTTTATGTTAGAGGAATAAACAAACTTATTTCTCATTGGCAAAAATGTGTTGATTGTAATGGTTCCTATTCTGATTAATAAAGATGAGTTTGAGCCTAGTTATAATGATTTGGAATTCACAGTACGAAAACGCAATTACTTTTACACCAACCTAATAGAACAGTTTAACCTAGGTCATTCTGAGGGCTACAGCTCCATTATTAAATTCATAAAAAGAATGGGAGTTTCCCCTTCAACATTCCCTAGATCTTCCTGATACCACCAAGCATCTCTTAAGAGCTGACACCCCACCCAATGCTCTTTATTCCCTCTTTTTCTGATTGCACTTAATAATTCAGCTTTATTTGAAATGCAAATAGTTAGGATATAGAAGCTCAACCCATCCGTGAACTGGTAAAAGGAAAAAAAAAAAACAGGACCTCCTCTTAAGCTCTTAGGCAATAGCTATTTCTAGCAGATTGTAGCAAAAACAGGCTCTGTTAGCCCCCTCAGTGAGACACTGCCCTTCAACTTCAGAGAGGTAGAGGGGCCTCTCTGAAGCTGGAAAGGATGATTGAAGAAAGGAGAGAGAAAGATACAGTCAAGCATAAATTAAGCTTTGAGCAGCGCTGCCATTAAGCTCACATTCTCCCTAGGAACAGTTTTCTGCTTGGTGAAACTGGTTCGTTCCCGCCTGCTGACGCACAGCTGACCCAGGAAATGAGAAATTCCATAAACCACCTCCCAGCAGAAGCACCTCTAGCCATGGAAGTGCAGCCACTGCTCCCAAACTATAGTGGTGACTTATTTAAAAGGTTATCAAGTTGCTGCAATCTTTTTCCTTTGCACTGCCAGTCACGGGAATGTGACACCCTCGCAGAGCCGGCAAAGACAAAATGTCCAAGGCAGGGGACTGTTAGGGCTGGCCAAACTCCTTTTCCATTTGTCAAGTGGCAAAGGGCCTCCCATCTATCGTCCCATGCACTAGAGGGGCCTTGGATTCACAGCTCTTATCTAGAGTAGAATCCACTTCCTGGGCTCCCATTACCCCCTTCGCCCACCAACTTCAGAACATGGGCTTTGGCGGGGGTGGGGGTGGGGGGACTGGTTAATTTAAACCTGATAGGATACTGAAACCTAATATTTTGGCTGAGTGGGGGTAGGAGAGGGTCAAAAGATAAGGAGCAACCTACCTATTTTCCCATATAACATTTGGTCCTCATTAACCCACTGTATCTCCACTGATGGAAATAACCAGAGAAAAAAGGCATCCAATACTGAGAAAATGTGTCTGGAGCATTCTTTAAGACCTTTCCTCCTACTCACAGCCCTCCTTCACCAGTATTGCATAAAGTTTAAAATTATAAGCAATTATTTGGTTGAATCATTGCATCCTGGAGGACATCTATTGGTGTATGGATGTGGCTTACAGTTTGCAGGCTTTAAGGTATCGCGCGGGCTCACTGGGCGAGCACTTGGCAATCTCTGCAGGGTGTGCTCCCAAGTCTGAGTCCCAGGGCTGCAAGCAGTGCCCTAAGTCCTGTACTCCAACCCCTGTGGTGGATTCCACCAGAGACAAAGTCCTCTCCAGCAACGAGGTCGTGGGCTGGGGTGATGTTGTCTGCGGTGGTGATCCCTAGTGGCCAAGGGGGTGGCAGGGGAGGTGGGTACCCCTCCCAAGTAGTAATCCATAAAGGATGGGGAGTTTTGTCCTGGTCTTTCAAATGCCATGGGCAGCTCTAGTCTTGATATCACTGTAGATTCTGTAAAATGGTTGTTGTCACAGAGCTCCATGACTTTTAGGTCGTCTAGGACATACCCAGCAAAGGCTTTGGCTGCATATTCCAGCACTTCCCTCCACAGGAAGAATATGTTTTGTCTACACTTATATGCCAATTGGGTGTTAATTTTTTGTAGGCCTTAGATTTAAGCCCTTGTCTTAGAATAGTATGTCCAGAAGGCTGGGTAGAGGACAAATTAGCCCTGCAGATTTGATCTGATTATACTCATGAGCTCATTGTTGCTGTATGAGACACTTATTTAGGTTATGCCTGGATCGAGAATCAGCTATGCATTGGTGTCAGTGGGTCCATCCGATATATAAGCTGGATAGCTTTGGGTCATCAACCTTGCTTGGTGGCATACTAGGTGCAGGTGATTGAGGAGCAACAGCCAGCAATCTCCTCTGTCCCATCCCTGGGTACAATGGGTTAGCTGAATATTGTTTGAGCATTTCTGGGCCTGCATGGTGAGGCCTTGTGTGTCAGTAAGCAAGCCTATGACCATGCAGCTAGCCAAAGCGCTAAAACTCAGAGCCAGGGTGAACATTGACATCACACCAGTTGGCGAGGACCAGCTTCTGGGGCTTCTGGGGCTGCTACTTGCATCATGACAGCCAGACGTGGTATTGTTTTTCCCTTGCTGAGAGGTTACACAATGCTTTCTCTCAAGACTTGCTCTATGTCTGCTATTTGCCAGCCTGGGTGTTGTGCCTTGTATGGGTAAAGGGCAATCAAGGCAGGGTAAAAGGAGGACATTTTTGGTGTTACTGGCATCCACCAGATGTAGCATTTCTTCACCTCTAAAGGTGATCCAGACCATTCCACTCCTTGGTTTGGGAGCTATAATCTCTACTTCCTGGTGGCCCTGGCAGTGATGGGAAAGGGTCCCATGTAATTAATATGGCAATGAGAGAAGGTTTTAACCCCATCCCATGGAATGTTACACCATCTATGGGATGCCAATGTTTGGTTTTGGAGCACAAGTCATACTTTCGTAACTATTTTGGCCAGTGATGGGCCTACAGGCAAGCCATTCTTATGTGCCCATTCCACCTGGGCAGAGGAGCCTCTGAGGCCTGAGGTGCTATCGGGCCCAGACTGACAGTAAGAGAAGCTTGGGGGACCTGAGTGGGCTGTCAGAGGGATCCACCAGATATGATGTGTAAGAAGAATGTTAGTTTACCAGCAGTGTACTCCATGCAATGAGTCAAGTGTGTGTGAAAATGGATGAGGTGCAAGCTGTTTCCAAATGTGAAGAGCTTTTTATTTTTAATGGGAAATTTATTTTGTTTTCATTGGCCTGACTCCCTACCATCTCTTCGGTCCCAACCCAAGATTTGGAGATAGGGCAACTGACACCTCTAAGCATCCTGAAGGGCTAACTGGACCACTTACAGCTTTGCCAACTGTGCAGACCTCAAACAGCCATCTTGGGTAAGTGGGTATTTGAGGTGAGGTGATATGTTGTGGCCCTCCAGCGAGCTGCCTTGCATAAAAATAGCATTGCCATTGATGAAATATACTGACTCCCTTTCCATGTCAGACAGTTGGTCCCCAAGGGGTTCCCCACTTGGTGAGAGAAGGGGGCAATAAGAGCACAATGGCCAGCATCTCAAGATCCATGGGCAAGGGTGCGACCATGGGGGAAGCCGCATCCTCTTGCAATTTGGAAAGCCTTGTTGTCAGGTTTAGCCCTCTCCTGATCGTTAATTGTTAGTGTATAGAAACACTGGTTTTTGTGTGTTGATCTTGTACCCCAACACTTTGCTGAATTCATTCATTAGTTCTAGTAGATTTGTGAATTTTTCAGGATTTTCTGTATATAGGATCATGTCATCTGCAAATAGGAGAAGTTTATTTTCTTGTTCTCCAATATGGATGCCTTTTATTTTTTTATATTGCCTAATTGCTCTAGCTTGAACTTCCGGTAAAATTTGAATAACATTGGTGACAGTGAACATCATGCCTTGTTTTTGATCTCAGAAGGAAAGCTTTCGGTCTTTCACTACCAAGTATGATGCTAGCTGAGGGTATTTCACATATACCCTTTATCATGTTGAGGATTCCTAGTTATCTAAGTGTTTTATCAAGTAGTAGTGCTGGATTTTGTCAAATGTGTTTTCTGCATCAATCGAGATTATCATGTGGTTTTTCCCCCTTCATTCTGTTGATGTGGTTTATTATGTTGATTTTCTTATATTGAACCACCCTTGCATACCTGGGATAAATTCCACTTGATCATGGTGTGTAATTCTCTTAATGTGCTGTTAGATGGGGTTTGCTAGTATTTTAATAAGGATTTTTGAATCTATATTCATAAGAGATATTAGCCTGTAGTTTTCTTTTCTTGTGGTATCTTTATCTAATTTTGGTATGAGAATGATGTTGGCCTCATAGAATGAATTAGAGAACATTCCCTCCTCTGATATTTTGGAAGAGGTTGAGCAGGATTGGTGTTCATACTTCTTGGAATACTTGATAAAATTCACCTGTGAAGCCAGCTGGTCACGGGCTTTTCTTTGTTGGGAGGTTTTTTACTCCTGTTTCTATCTCTACTTATTACTGGTTTGTTGAGAGCTATTTCTTTTGTTTGGTGTTTTCTGTTTTTGCTTTTAAAAATAACTTGTATTATTCAAGTAAAAATAGGTTCATTTTTGAAACCTCATTGCATGCTGATGACAAAAAGTAAGTAAGTAAAAATTTCTATAATCCCACCACCAGAGATAACCACTTAGCCATCTTGGTATATAGCAGCAAGAATTATATACATTTATATATATATGCATGAATATACATGAACATTTTCTTACAAAAATGGATGCTTACTCTTCTATAATCTTAATTTTTTTAGCCAACAATATAGCTGGTCAGAGGTCTCCAAATCAAGGCACCGTCAAGAGATGCGGTCTCACCAAGTTGCAGCTGTGGGCAATCAGGCACATGGCAGAGCACAATGCCAGTCCTCTCACCTCTCACCTCTCACCTCTCACCTCTCACCTCTCACCTCTCCCCTCTCCTCCTCCAAGCCTGTGGCTTTTCTCTCTCCCAGGCTTATCAGCTTCTGGAGGCCCCGCTCCATCTCTGCTGTTTTTTCTGTGTCTGAAGCTTTTAGCCCTTCATTTATAAAGGACTCCAGTAAAAAGATTAAGACCCACCCTAGGTCCTGCAGTCTAATCAAAGTCCCTTAACTGAAGTGATCTATCAAAAGTGAGCTAATCAAGAGATCCCATCTACAATGAGTTTACAGGCACAGGAATGGGTTTGCTTTAAGAACAAGATTTTTCTGGGGTCCACAAAAGACTCAAACCAACACATTGTTTTTCCATTTTCACTCTCCTCAGATATATCCTAATTTCCCTTGTGATTTTTCTTTTTGACCCATTGGTTGTTTAACAAACTTCCACGTATTTGTGAATTTTCCATTCCTGTTATTGATTTCTAGCTTCATTCCATTGTGATCAGAGAAGATACATTGTATGATTTCAACATTTTTGAATTTAAGACTTGTTTTGTGACCTAACACATGATCTATCCTGGGGAATAATCCATGTGCACTAGAGAAGAATGTAAATTCCACAGCTGTTGGATAAAATGTTGTATATATGTCTGTTTGGTCTAGCTGGTTTAGAGTTTCATTTAAGTCTTCTTATTGATCTTCTGTCTAGATGCTCTATCCAGTTTGAAAGTAGTATACTGAAATCTCCTCTTAATGTAGAACCATCTATTTCTCCCTTCAAAACTGTCAATAGTTACTTCATATATTTTTGGACCCTGATGTTAGGTGCATAATTGTTATATCTTCTTGTTGAATTAACCTCTTTATCAGTATATACTGCCCTTCATTGTCCCACATAACAGTTTTGACTATTTTTTTCTGATATTATTATAGCTACCCCACTTCTCTTTTGGTTACGACTTATATGGTACAATTTTTTCCATCCCTTCACTTTCAACCTACTTGTAATTTAAGGTGAGTCTCTTGTAAAAACAGCACATAGTTGGGTCATGCTTTTTTATCCATTCTGCCAATCTCTGCCTTTTGACTGCAGAGTTTAATTCATTTAAATTTAAAGCAACTACTGATAATGCAGAACTTTCTTCTGCCATTTTGCTACTTTGTCTTTGTATCTTATACCTTTTTTTTTAAACCTCAATTCTTCTGTTAATGCCCACTTTCATATTTGTTTTTCATATTCTACCACTGAGTTCTTTTTTTCATTTCTTTCTGAATATATTTTTCATGTATGTTCTTTGTGGTTATCATGGAATTAAAATTTGACATCCTAGATCTATAACAAACATTTGATTTGATACCAGTTTATCTTTATACATACACTTTTCCTATATCCCTCCATCCCCCCACCTTTTGTACTTGTTACAAATTATATCTTTGTACATTGTAGAAAGCTATAAAACTGTAAAACTATAGATCTATCATTACTTTTTATGCATTTGCATTTTAGCACCTGTGTGAAGCAAGAAGTGGAGTTACATACCAAAAAATACTGTAGTACTGGCATTTATAATTATCCATATGGTTACCTAATCAGAAGTCTATTTCTTTACGCTGCTTTGATCCACTGTCCAGTGTACTTTCCTTTCAGTGTGAAGAATTCTCTTAAGCATTGCTTATAGGGCAGGTCTAGTGGTAATAAACTCCCTCAGCTTTTGTTTACCTTAGATTATCTTAGGCTTTCCCTCATTTTTGAAAGAGTGCTGTCAGATATAAAATTCTTGGTTGGCAATTATTTTCTTTCAGCACTTGATATATTTCATACCACTGCCTTTTTTTCTCCTTGGTTTCTGATGAGAAATTGACAATCTAATTGAGAGTCCCTTGTGCATAACATGTTGCTTTTCTCTTGCAGCTTTTAGAACTCTCTCCTTGTCCTTGACAATTTGATTATGTGACTGGACATAGTTCTCTTTGAGTTTATCCTTTTTGGGTGTTATTGGCATTCTCAAATGTACACATTCAAGTCTTTCATTAAATTTGGGAAGTTTTCTGCCATTATTTCTTTGAAAATTCCTTCTGCCCCTTTCTCTCATCTCCTTCTAGGACTTCCATAATGCATATATTGGTATGCTTGATGGTGTCCCACAGGTCTCTTAGGCTCTGTTCATTCTTTTTTCTCTCTGTTCCTCAGCCTGAATCATTTCAATTGTCTGGTCTTTGAGATCACTGGTTCTTTTTTCTGCCACTTCCAGTCTGCTGTTGAAATTTTTCATTTCAGTTATTGTGTTTTTCAACTCCAGTATTTCTGTTTGGTTCCAACTGAGAACCTCAAAGAGATTCCCATCTTGTTCATTCATTGTTTCCCTCATATCCTTTGTTATTTCTCCATTTTTCCTTTATCTCCTTGAGCATACTGAGGATAAATTTTTTAGTCTCTGTATTCTAAGTCTAAAGTCTGGTCCATTTTGTTGATGATCCATCCAAAGGAAAGAGAAAAACCCAGAAACCATCATTTCCGGTTTCTTTGCCTTGTAATATTTTATTGCATGCTGTACATTTTAGTATTTTAGAGTGTTATCTCAGGGGTTTAATCCCTAAGCAGTTCATTCCTTAAGTTTGTATCCAGCTAGTGATATGACACATTTTCTTAAATGCTAAGAACTAATCAAAACAAACAAAAGCAGGGGGAAATTGTGGGAACATGGTGTCGGATTAGGCAGATAAGGCTCAGCTCTCTCACAAAAACAATGGAGAAAGAGCCAAAACCTGCCCGAGGGACCTGCTTTGGGGGTCAGCAGACCAGGACAGTGCTTCACAACTCCCAGGAGGGTAAGGGAGAGATGAAGAAGCTGAAACAACAAACTGTGAGTTACAAAACCTCCCAGTTGCTGGGAAGGGCTCCCCTCCCCCACCCCCAAGATATTTAGTGGGGGGGTAAAACCCCTGGCTCATTGAAGCTGACTGATAGGAGATAAGACATCTTCCTTCCTGCCAGCTGTTACAAGGGAAAGGAGAAGGGGTTCCGGAGGGGCTTTTCTTAAGTGAATTCAGCCAGTGGAGCCCACTTTGAATCTCAGCTCTGGCCAGATGAAAATAAAGGAAAAGGGTGAGAGAGGTACACCTCCATGGGAAGGTGGATCAACAAGTGCCATCTGCTGGCCAGTCTGGAAATTACATGGACAAAAACTGCTTTTAGGGCTCTTTTCACTTCACCCCTGGGAGAAAGTCTGTGCCCCATTACGGAGTCCCTGGCATGATTTTGGTAACTTAAGCTGGGCAATTTTAAAGACTTAGGATAAGTTGAGTCAAATATCAAAGAGTTGTGAAAAAATAATAATAGGCAAGAGAGAGAACTTGGCTATCACAGTAAATTCACCAACATATCAGATGCCTAGACATCAGCAAAGAATTACAAGCCATACTAGGAAGCAGGAAGAGATGGCCCAGTCAAAGGAACAAACCTAATATCCTGAAAAGATTCAGGATTTAATACAACTAATCAATGATAATCACACAACTCTCCTAAATCAATTTAAAGAATTGAAAGAAAATATGACTAAAGAGATATTAAAAAGACACTGGGTGAGCATAAAGAACAACTTGAAAGTCTTCAAAGAAAAGTAACAGATCTTATGGGAGTGAAAAACAATGAATGAGATTAAAAATACATTAGAAGCACATAAGAGCAGATTTGAACTGCTTGAAGACAGAATTAATGATTTTGAAGACAGAACATCTGAACTGGAAAAGACAGGAGAACAGAAAGAGAAGAAAAAGGAAAAAATGGAATAAGGTCTCAGGGAATTGAATGACAACATGAAATGCAAAAAACATATATGCATTATCAGTGTCCCAGAAGGAGAAGAAAATGGAAAAGGGGCAGAAGGAATATTTGAGGAAATAATGACTGAAGACTTTCCTACTCTTATGAAAGACATAAATATCAATATCCAAGAAGGACAACATACCCCAAACAGAATAAACATGAAGAGACCTACCCTGAGACACCTACTATTCAGAATGACAAACAACAGATAAAGAGAAGATTTTGAAAGCAGTAAGAGAAAAGCAAAGCATCACATACCAAGGAAACGCAATAAGATTAAGTGCCAACCTCTCATCAGACACCATGGAGGAGAAAAAGTGGTATGATGTATTTAAGGTATTGAAAGAGAAAAACAATCAAAAGCACCTTTTACTCTTTGCAAATTGGCTCTGCCTTGGCTGGTGGTCACCTTCAGAGCTTAGCTCACCTATCAAGAAGATCAGACTGAGGAAAATGCCAAGTGCAGGGTCCTCTCTGCCTTATCTTAGCCTGCCTGGAGCCTTCAAACCTGCTTCTTTTCCTGGACATGTGCTTGCTAAAGGCCTTAGGAATGTCCCATTTACACTTTACAGGAGTTCCAGTGAATGCCCCTCTACTCCCTTTGAAATGGATTTTCACACCTTCCTGGGTGCTCTCTTGATTGACTTAAAACAGGTAGTCTTTTGCCTCAGGCCATTTAAACTTAATTATTTCTCATACTATCGCAGCTGCCAGCAAACTATTTCTCTGCCCTCAGAACTCTGGGAGGGTGAAACCAAGACAAGTTCCCTGTTCCGGCTTTTAGACGTCCACCCTATAGATTGGTGTTCCTATATGCACCCCAGTAAGTGTACAGGGGCCACTCTGCTCTCTGGAACAGGGTCAGGAACCCACAATGGGAGTGCAAGCTGGCTCCACTCCATGTTGTTTAAGGGATGGGAGAGGGGCCAGCAAGGGCACCAAGAGTTTCTGTGGCTTTTGAACTGCATTTTCTTGACTTAGCACTTGCCCAGTTAACTGCCCATTAACTGTTTTCCATAATTTTGAGGAAGATTACTGTCTTTTAGATTCCTCTGCTGCCTTTGCTGGGGGGTGGGGGGGGGTGGTAGGGAGTTGGGACAATGATTGTCCTCAGAGCTGGCTGGCAGTTATCTGAAGTTGTTGATCAAAAGTAGTGGTCCGTGATCAGAACACACGGCTCTGGAGTTTGGAGGACTAGGTCTTTATGCCCCATCCTGGTACGAACAAGCTGTGCCAAGAACCTGAGCTCCAGACCCCATTGCTTCCTACATTGAGGCTGGGAGAAGGTAGGTGGTAACTGCTGCAGGGAGGATAAAACACACCAATGTTTATTGCAGTTTATTAGACTCTTCCTTCTGCTCCTCTGCTGGATGCTGCACAACATTCAATAAACTCTGGAGTTTCAAAATAGTTGATTCAGATGTTCTTGCTAGTTCAATAGTTGTATTGGTGGAGGGACTGATTCCTGGAGCTTCCTACCCCACCATCTTCCCACAATCCTCTAAATGGATTTTTAAAAGACCTTTTGTTAAAGTGTTAAGGTCCTGGAAGTAGCAGTTAAGAATTTCTTTTTTTTTTTTTTTTTCTGGGTTTAGCACTGAGTAAAACATGGCCAAGTCAGTCACAGCAGAGCAATTGTCATCTTCCTGTGTATATGTTTTATAATTAGGAATAGGAGTTTTGATTGGCAGGACTTGTACATTAAGGTCAGTCGCCCTTCATGGGTGGAGACTAAGGACTGGCAAAATAGGGCTATTGTTGGGAGATGGTAGGTATAGCGAATAACTCCCTTGAGACTTTTTTTTTTTTTTTAAGATTTATTTTATTTATTTATCTCTCCCTACCCCCTCATTGTTTTCTCTTGCTATGTCTATTCATCTTCTTTGTTTCTTTAGGAGGCACCAGGAACCAAACCTGGGACCTCCAATGTGGGTGGGAGGCACTTAATGGCTTAAGCCACCTCCATTCCCTGCTTTGTTGTGTCTCTCATTATAGTTTTATTCTTGTTCAATCATCTTGTTGTGTCAGCCTCCCATGCCTGCCTGTCGCACCGGGAACCGAACCACGGACCTTGCATGTGGTAGGCGGGAGCCCAATCACTTGAGCCACATCCACTTCCTGAGAAGATGTTGAATTAAAAACCAGAGCCTCACAGTACCTTGTTTCAGGCAACATTAGCAGCATTTATCACCTTGGTTGGCAGGTTCCACAGGGGTTCCATTTAGTAGGGCCCTCCAAGGGAGCCAAAGATTTGACCTTATTCCAGGCAATGTGTTAAAGTATAAATACCTATAGTGGGGAAAATAAGAGCAAAAGTGCCACCACTAGTGGTAGCTATTTATTAAGAATTGTTCTCATAGTCATGACTCCCAAGGGCCATTCAGAGAAGCAGTGGCAGGGTCCATTTGGAGAGGCTAAGGGCAACTCTTATCATCTGAACCATATGGAGTCTCCTGCCTAGCTAGTTGTGGTTACACCCATTACACCCAGGGTAGTTCTCAATAAATTTAAAAAGACTGAACTTTATACAAAACATTTTCTCTGATCATAATGGAATAAAGCTAGAAATAATAGGTGGAGAACTGGAAAATTCACAAATATATGACAGTTAAACAACACACTGTTAAACAATCAATGGGTCAAAGAAGAAATTGCAAGAGAAATCAGTAAATATCAAGATGAATGAAAATGAGAACATATCAAAACTTATGGGATGCAGCTAAGGCAGGACTGAGAAGGGCATTTATAGCCCTAAAGGGCTACATTAAAAAGAAAGAATGAGCTAAAAATCAAAGACCTAACTGCACACCTGGAGGAACAAGCAAAAGAACAGCAAACTAATCCCAAAGCAAGCAGAAGAAATAAAATATTTGAGCAGAAATAAATGAAATTGAGAAATAAACAATAGAATCAACAAAACTTGGTTCTTTGAAAAGATCAATAAAACTGAGAAACCCTTTGCTAGACTAACAAAGAAAAAGAGAAGATGCAAATAAAATCAGAAATGAGGGGGAACATTACCACTGACCCCATTGAAATAAAAATTATAAGAGGATACTATGAACACCTGTATGCCAACAAATGAGACAATTAGATGAAATGAGAAACTTCCTAGAAACACATGAACAACCTAGAAGAAATAGAGGACTTCATCAAACCAATTACAAATAAAGATATTGAATCAGTCGTTAAAAAGCTCCCAAAGAAAAGCACAGGACAAGATGGCTTCACAGGTGAATTCTAACAATCATTCCAAGAAGTAATACCAATCCTGCTCAAACTCTTCCAAAAAATTGAAGAGGAAGGAACACTACTTAACACTTTCAGGATTGGGGATTGAACTATGGACTAAAGTAGACTTACTAGTATTCTACTATAGACTTATTGTGACTCTAGCAATACAAGAAATTTCATTGATGTGGAGGCAGTGAACACTGGAGGTTCTGGGGGTAGAGAGAAGGAAAAACAGGTGTAATACAGGTGCATTTTTGGGACTTGGGAACCATCCTGAATGACATTACAATGACAGATACAGACCATTATAAATCCTGCCATAACCTACAGAGTTGAGTGGGAGAGAGTGTAAATTGCAATGTAAACTATAATCCATGCTTAGCGGCAATGCTCCAAAATGTGTTTCTCAATTGCAATGAATGTACCACACTGATAAAAGATGTTACCAATATGGGAAAATGTGGGAGGTGTAGGGAGTGGGGCATATGGGAATCCCCTATATATTCTATGTAACATTTATGTAATCTAAGTATCTTTTTAAAAATAAAAAACAATTATTTTGAAAAAGCATATTACAAAACTACAGTGGTCAAAACAGCATGGTAATGACATATAGAGATATTGACCAATGGAATCAAATTGAGAGTTCAGAAATAGACCTCACATCTGTGTTCAAGTGATTTTTGACAAGGCTGCCAAGTCCACTCAACTGGGCCAGAACAGTCTCTTCAACAAATCGTGCTGGGAGAACCAGATATTCATGTCCAAAGGAATGAAAGAGGACCCCTATCTCACACTTTATATAAAAATTAACTGAAAATGGATCAAAGACCTAAATATAATAACCAGGACTATAAAACCCCAGAAGAAAATATAAGGAAGCATCTTCAAGATCTTGTGGTAGGCAGTGGTTTCTTAGACCTTACACCCAAAGCACAAACACCAAAAGAAAAAATAAACAAATAGAATCTCCTCAAAATTGAACACTTTTGTGCTTCAAAGGATTTTGTCAAGAAGGTGAAAAGGCAGCCCACTCGATGGGAGAAAATATTTGGAAACCACCTATCTCATAAAGGTTTAATATCCAGAATATATAAAGAATTCCTACAACTTAATAATAAATAGACAAACAACCCAAATTAAAAAATGGGCAAAAAGGACTTGAAGACATTTTTCCAAAGAGGACATACAAATGGCTAAAAAGCACATGAACAGATGCCCAATATCATTAGCCTTTTTTTTTTTTTTTTTTTTTTCTTTTTTTGAGATACAGCTTTTTTATTAGAGTTAATGATTATATGGTGTAACGAAAATTTTGACAAGAGAAACTGATGGTTAAATTTAAAAATTCTCACTAAAGCTGCTTAAAGAATTTACAATTATCTTTGTCACAGAAAACATTAAACACCATCCGTCAGAAGAGATACCTGGCCATTAGGAAGTGCACTGTTTTTTTTCTTTAACTCTATATTGTGGTAACACATATACAGCTCGAAGTTTCCCATTTTAACTACTTTCAAGTGTACAATTCAGTGTTATTAATTACATTGACACTGATGTGCTACCATCAGCACCATCCATTACTGAAACTTTTTTATCACCCCAAACAGAAACTCTGTACCCATTAAGTAATAACAGCCCAAATCACTAGCTTTTAAGGAAATGAAAATCAAAACCACAATGAGATATCATCTCACACCTACTAGAATAGCCACTATTAAACAGAAAACTACAAGTGCTGGAGAGTGGATAGGAGCACTTATTCACTGCTAGTGGGACTGTAAAATGGTGCAGCCACATTTGGCTGTTCCCCTGAAAGCTAAGTATAGAATTGCCATATGATTTGGCCATCCTGCTACTAGGTATGTACTCAGAAGAACTGAAAATAGGGACACCAACAGACATTTGCACACTAATATTCATAGTGGCATTATTCACAATTGCCAAAAGATGGAAAAACCCAAGTGTCCATCAACCAATGACTGGATAAACAAAATGTGGCCTATGTATGATGGAATATTATTCAGCTGTAAGAAGAAATGAAGTCCTGATGCATGCAACAACATGGATGAACCTTGAGGACATTGTTTTGAGTGAAATAAGCCAGACACAAAAGGACAAATATTGTATGATCTCACTAATATGAACTAAGTGAGCAAACTCATGGAGTTAATATCTAGAGTATAAGTCACCAGAAGATAGAATGAGGGTGGAGAATAGGGACCTGATTCTTAATTTGTGCAGAATTTGTAATAAGGTTGATTGTGAATTTTTGGAAAGGGATAGAGGTGATGTTAGCACATTATTATGAGTATAATTAACAGCACTGGATCATGTGTGTGATTGTGGTTTAAAGGGGACGTTTAGGGTCATGTATGTCACTAGAAAAAAAACTAGAGGATGCAACATGAGGCTTAGTGAACCCTGTTGTGGACAGAAGTAGTTAATAGTACAAATATAAGGATGTTCTTCCATGAACTAGAACAAATATATGTCACTATTATAAAGTATTAATAGGGCAGTGTATGGGGAAAAAAATACACCTAATGCAAACTATGGACCATAGTTAACAGTAATATTTTAATATTCTTTCATCAATTGTAACAAAGGCACCACACCATAATAGTAGTATATAAGGAGTATAGGGTTTTTCTTTTGGGGACAATAAAAATGTTCTAAAATTGATTGTGGTAATGAAAGCACAACTCTATGATTATACTGAAAGCCATTGTACACTTTGGATGGATTGTATGGTGTATGAATAAAACTGCTTTAAAATATATAAACAGCTCAAAATATTTAAATATATATCTACAATCCAACTATTTTTCACCCCCACCTCCATGGCTACCACATCTCTCACTTGAATTATTCTAATATCCTAACTTATTTCTCAGCTTCCATTCTTATGGAAGTGGACCATACTTCAGAGTGGTTTTTATTTTGTTAAAAGAGGTACGACCATCACTCACACACTCAAAACCCTCCAGTAACTTGTCCATCACTCAGAATGAAATCCTGACACCTAAACAGGATCTGTAAGACATTTTGTGATCTGGCGTTGCCTCTTGAGCCGTACTTCTACCCCTTTCCTCCTTGCTTCTTCCTCCCCAGTTATAGTGGCTTTCTTTCTGTTCTTGAAGCATGTGAAGCTCATTCCTACCTCAGGGACGTGGCACTTGTTGTTCCCTACCTGGGATGCTGTTCCCTACCTGGGATGCTCTCCCTCAAGTTCATGTGGCTTCCTCCCTTGCTGATGGGAGGTTTCGGCTCAAACCTCACATCTCTTATCACTGTCAAAAACACCCCTCCTTCCCCCATTACTCTGTTTTCTTCTCAGCACTTAGAACTAGATATTTTTATTGTCACCCACACTAGAACATGAATTGCATAAAAAACTAAACTAAACCTTGATCTAGTTCATTACCACCACCACCCCCAGGGCTGAGAATGGTGCCTAGCAAATGGTAGCTGCTCAATAAATATTAGCTGAATATGTGAGCAAGAGCCTGGTAACTATCTGATACAATGTCACTTGGATGGGGCAGAAGACCGATAGTCATAAGACCATAGGACCAGTGGGGGGGTTGGGGTTCTACAGGGAGCGGTTTCAACCCAAAATAAGAAAACTAAGCGTGAAATATATCCCAGAACAAACATGTCACTTGTTTCTGAAGATAACAACGTAGTCCACTTAGCAGGCATAGATACAGAAATAATTCACTTACTGTTTAGGACAACGTTCTTAAACCTGAGCATGCATCAGAATCTCCTGAGGGACTTGTAAAAATACAAATTGCTGGGCTGCACTCCCAGAGCTTCTCATTCAGTAGGTTTGGGGTGGGGCCTGAGAATTTGCATATTTAACAAGTTCCCAGGTGGTGATGATTCTGGTGGGACTGCACTGAGAACTACTGGTGTAGAAGGTTGGACTCTGTAATCACTTAGGTTCAGTTCCACTCGGAGAAGCTCTACTTGAGAATGGCCAAGTATGTCTGCACCTCCTGTTGCCGCGTGGATCCTACTTGCAATATCTCTGCCAACCCTCCCTGAGGAGCTCCTTACCCTCTTAGCTAAATTCTTCCAAACTCAACTTTCACATCCTCTGTGGAGCCTTCCCTGATTACAAGCAGACCCCTTCTTCACACCTGTGACCTGATATCACGGTTGAGACACTTGATCTTATGTCCTTATCGCTCTGTGTGCTCGTCTCATTTCTTCTCACACCAGAAGCTGAAGGGCAAGTCCAAGTTGTAGACATCTTGCGTGTCCCCTACTAGGAACACGGCTGGAACAAGCCTGCCACACAGTCTGCTGCTCATGTGCCCTTGGCGTCTCCAGAGATGGTCCTGACCTCTAGAACTCACCACTCATCGAGCAGCCCTCGGCAGTATCAAGTGAGCACAGGGACATGACTCTTTTCTAGGTCATTAAGATGCCGGATACTGCTGGAAACAGGGTAAAGAAACAACAGTAGAAAATTCATTCTTCACCCCAAAAGCTTCTAATCTGGACCTGCCAGATACATACCAAGAACAGCCTTCCCCTGGTCGCTTCTCCTGGGACCACAACAGACCTCAAAGGCAGAGCAAGTGCAGATGGGGCTCAGCCCCAGACCAAGCCTCTGTGTGGCCCGGCCAGGCACTTCTGCGGTGGGGCGCAGTGCTGGAATCACCCGGGAAGCTTGTAAAATCAAGACGCCCACACTCGGCCCAAACCCAGTTAAAGCAGACGCTCTGGGGGTGAGACTCAGGTGTCAGTATGTTTTATATCTTCCCAGGTAATCCCGCTATTCAGCCAAAATTGAGAAAAGCTGCCGTGTTCTCCCTAACCTCAGGCCCTCAGCAATGCCAGTGTGGACAAGGAAGAGTTCTCCATCTGACTTGGGTCACCCACTGGGATCTTAGGAGCTTGCTAGGTGCTCGGCTGGCCTATGTTACTTGGCTCTGAGATGCCTCCTGGACCCCATACAATGACAAATATTTAAGTAGAGATTGAATACCAGGACAATAGGCCCACCACAAGACCCAACCTCAAGATTACATTAAATAGTGGTATCTGTTTGGGGCTCTTAAAAAGGCCAAGAGCCATGCCCCCACCCTTTAGTGCTTACTCTAGTATTTGGCTAGAGACAAAATTGTAAGGGGCTGGTGTAAACTCCTCCAGGGGACAGATGACAACCAGTCTCAGTTGCCAGCAGACTTGGCACCAGGGCTAACTCTGACCTTTATTTTCTCTTGACTTCCTGGAGTTTGGGGATAAAGACAGAAGCAGAAGATGCTAGAATAGAAAAATTAGTCTTTGTGTCTTAGGGATCTCACACATCTCACTTGTTTCTTCAAAGACCAAAGTCCCAAAACGTGGATGGCAATGTAGGCGGCACACCCATCTTTGTAAACATACCTGACTTGTCTATGTCCCTACAGCATTATCCACCTGTTCTTCAAGAGTGATTCTGCTTGGGTCACTATCATTTCTCTGTCTAGCCTCCCCAGCTAGATCACAGATTTCCTGAGGTCAGTGGCTGTGCCTTCCTCACTGTCTCCTGTAGTGGTAGCCAAGCGGGGTCTCCAGAACCATTGAACGGTTGATAGAAAATATGGGCAGAGATGCTTGGAGAAGAAGGCTGTTTCTCCTTTTGAGTCTCTAACTTAAAGACCTGGCTCCCAGAAGACTTGGCTTTGCTTCCAAGATGCTAGGAAAGGGACAAACCCAAGTTCACTCCCTTCCCCAGAGTTTAGCCAGTTGGGGAAGGAAAGGCCTACTTAAGAGCTCAATAGGTTTTTGGAGACATGTAGGCTCGAATTTAAATCCTGGCTCCACCATTTTCCTAGCTGTGTGACATTAAACAATCTGATTGATTTGAGTTTCAGTTTCCTTATTTCTAAAATTGGAAAAATACCAGCCCACTTGTAGGGTTCTCTTAAAGACTAAAAGCTATTGAGCACACAGTGTACAGTGTGTAGAGAGAGCTCCATTTGGGGGCATTACTACAAATATTACTCACTACCATCCAGGAGCCTGAAGACTGGCAGGAGATATGCTCCCTCCCGTCCAATTATCCAGCAAAGAACTGCAGGCAGCCTATCCTTCTGCTTTACCCCCTGCCCGAGGGCATCTGCAGAGGTTCTGAACAAGACCTTGGCATTCATGCAGTTTGGGAGTCTGGCGCCAGTCCCACCTCCCACTCAGGACATGGCCATGAAGGAGCTGGATGCAATCCTAGACCACCCCCTCAACCTTGGAGGGAGGGAAGCAGGCTGGGCTCTGCATCTGGGGCCGGGCAACCACTCCCCACTCACTCATACCTTCCTCCCGGGACCTGAGAGCCTGGCCAGGCTTGGACCTGGACTTGGAACTGGAGCTGAGAACTGACCCTGGACCTGGTCCCGGGGCTGGCCCTTGGGGAGCTTCAATTCTAGCTACTGGGCAAGAGAGGGAAACCAGGAGGAAGAGGATCCTCGTGGGGAGCAGGGACCCCACTCTGATGGGGCTGCCTGATTTCTCCTAGCAGCAGGGTCTGAGGTCCAGTAGAGTCTCCGCCTTTTGAGCAGCTCTGGTCTCCGGGAGTGTGGTGGGGTTGGGGTTGTCAATAGCTAACGATGCACCTGTCCTTGATTATCCAATGACGGCAGGGATGCCCCCCACAGCAGAGACAGAGACGCAATCAATACTGGGGGAATGGAAGATCAGAAAACACTGAAGGCTTCTCCACAGCTGATGGAGTCAATTCTCCCCACCCCCCACCCCTCACCAGGGTGGAAAGCTAAGAGGGAAACAATACTATAGCTTCTCCTTACATATTTCTCAGGGAAGCTCAACACCTTAACATGGGCAAGGCTAAGACTGGGAATTTCCCTAGAGTGAAAACTAGATGTATGTGGAAAACTACTTGTGTCCTCAGCCTCCCCTTTTCTGTACCCCATCCTTTCCTCCTCATCTCCTCCTGCCCTCCTTCGAGATGCTAGTGCACCCCTCCCCTCCCACAAAAACCTGCTCTGGGAAACCAGCTGGCATCACCTCTGTGTGGTTTCAGCCCTCATGTCCCTGGCCCTCTGACTGGGACATCAAAGCCTCATGGCCACAACTTTTCTTGGGTTAAAAGGCCTGGAGGAGATATTGGTGGGGTGGGGGAAGAGGAACCCTGGGACCCTGCATTACACTAAGAGAATCTTGCCATTTCCGTCTCCTGCCACCCTGAAAGGTTGTTTCTCCCTCCACACTTCCTTCGGCATCATCTCCATGACACGCTGGACTTCTGCCAACATCTGTGCCCAGTGGTCTCAAATCCTTTGCTCCAGCGCTACTGTCTCCGAGCACCGTGCCTGGGTGACAGACTGGCTTCTGAATGCTTGATTTCTACCAGGACCTTTAGAGCCCCTTCCACACACTCTGCCTGCCTCGGCAGCTGCTTCTTCCACGGCCTGATCAGTGGCACTGCCATCTACCCGACACCCAAGCCTGGCCGCGTCATCTCTGCCACTTGCTTCCCATAGCTTGAGTGGTAGCTGCTGTGTCCACCTTTCTCTCTTCCATCCATCCTGCCATTGACTTAGTTGGACCCCACAATCCTCGGTTACTTCTTTTCTTCTTCTTTTTTTTTTTTTTTTAAGATTTCTTTATTTACTTTATCCATTTTAAACCCCCCCTTCCCCATTTGCTGTTTTGTGTCCATTCACTGGGCAATTCTCTGTGTCCGTTTCCTGCCATCTCTTCTCATCCTCCTCCTCCTCCACTCTTCACCAGGATTCGATCCTGGAGACCTCCGATGTAGGAGAGAGGTGTCCTGCCACCTGCGCCACCTCGGTTCCTGGTTTTCAGAGCATCTCATCTTGTCTCTCCCCTGCGTCTCTCTCTTGTTACATCATCATCTTGCTGCATGGCTCCCGGGGCCTGGCGGCTCACCGGCACACAGAGCCTGGCAGCCCATGCGCCTTCTATATATATATATATTTTTTTTTTTTTAATTTTACCGGGAGGTCCCGGGGATTGAACCCAGGTCCCTCCATATGGCAGACGGACACCCAACCATTTGAGCCACATCCGCTCCCCCCTCAGTTACTTATGATAACGTTCTAAGTTTAACCTGAGTTTTGGAAGCCCTTGTGGTTGGTTTTTCTCCTCTCTTCTCCCTCTTCCTCTCCCACCCCCGTGTTCATCCCATTTATAAAGGACTCCAGTAAAAAAATTAAGAACCACCCTGAATGAGGTGGGTCACATCTTAAGATCCTACTCACAAAAAGATCCTACTTAAAATGGGTCCACACCCACAGGAATGGATTAACTTTAAAAACATACTTTTCTGGGGTCCATCCAGCTTCAAACCATCACAACTTGTAATGTGATGTGTAACCTAACATAGCCATAGATTCCAGGGGTTAGGATGTGGACGTCTTTGGGAGACATTATTCTACCAACCATATCCATGTTCACTGTAGAAAATTTAGCAGTACAGAAGAAAGCATAAAAGAGAATTTATAAATCATGTCTAATCCCACTCCCTAGAGATAACCACTGACAGCAGTTTAGTGTGTATTCTTCTAGACTTTTGTTAGTGCCTAAATTTTGTTTTCTTTGTAAACTAAGTTTGGATGATACAACCTATTTATATTTAGTGATTTATAAAATACCATAATAATATGAGTATTTTCCATTGTAGTAAATATCTTTCTACATTTCATTGTTAATGGCTATATAGTATTCCACTGTGTGGATGTGCCATAATTTACTTAACTTAATTTAGTTAATCTTATAATTTGCCTCTTACTTTTCGATATGCCTAGTAGCCCTGCGGTATATATCCTCAAAGTGAAATCTTTGCACACATGCTTAAGATACATTTCTTAAACATACCCCAAAGGTGGGATGACTGCATCATCCTCCAGAGCAGTTCATTTCTGAGAGTGAAAAGAGGTAATCTTAAAAATTAACAGTAATCAGTAAATAACAACAAATCAGGACTGTCCTGATTGGAAATTTGATACATATTGCCAAACTGGCCTCCTGAAAATAACAATTTATACTCCCACCAGCTGCCCCCAGGTGTATCCTTGCTCTGGGCCATTGCCAACACAATGGCTGCAAAGGGCTCTCTGGGAAAAACTCTAGCTCATGCACCAGGCCGCCTCAGATTGGCCTCTGGAGGTATGAAAATGGCTATTGTGAATACAGAAGCTGAGAAAAAGGTATAAAGTCCTCAGATTTCTTGATATAGGCATTTCTGAGTCAAGTAACCTGATGAAACCATTCGTCACCTTGTCCACCCGGAGGCCATTGGGTGACTCATGCTTGTTGACTCCTATGCTGGAAAAGCAAACCCTAAGTGGCATTTGATAGCAATCTGGTTTGGAACAGTTTTAGTTGTAAGCAGCTGGCTCCCTGATCTATAAAGAATACAAACTTTCAGAAATAAAGAAAAAAGCTTAGCACCCTGACTCCCTCCCCCAAAGAATGTTCTAGGTGATATTTTGTCAACACATTTGGAAACTTTGCTCTGTTTGTTAACCTGAAAAATGAGCAAGGGGCAGAGTAGGCTCTCCTGGAACAGGAACCGGCTAAGCTTGGGCTTCCTCTCTGAAAGGATTGTTCTTTTTATTCCAACTTTGATGTCTTGGTGGAGGCTTTCAGCTGGAAATTTGGGCTATTTGATACAAGCAAAGGTGGGGTGGCAGGATCACCATCGGCCGCAGAAGGGACCCCAGCAGTTTGAGGAAGGAAAACACCAGCTCTGACAGCGAAGTGTGTCCAGTTTTTCCACATGGAGAGCTGCTTCTCTATTTAGAAGGAGGAGAGCCATAGGGTTCTGAATCCAGAATGACCCAGAGTCTCCCCACATGCTCTAGCAGAGCCTTGGCAGGTGGAGTTCTATAAAGAGAACTGTTGATGCTAAAGACAGGGCTAGCCAGGGGAGAGAGAGGTGTGGGATCTATTCTGAGGCCCTAGAATATTGTCTGACACGTGTCATCTCTTACAGCGGCATCCCCTCATGTTGCAGTCCAGAGACGACTGCCTCCAGCGCTTTGCGTTTACAGTTCCTTCTGCCTGAGCTATCCACTTGCCCTCTTTCCTCTGCCCAAAAAGGTTGTAGCTGGTCAATTACCCTATCAGAAACAGTCTTACCATTCCCCTGCCTTCTTTTCCTTCATTGTACTTATTATACCTCCCAGTATATGTTTATGCATCTAATATTTGTCTCCCCAGTTAAAATATAAGGTGCATGAACAGAGGCATTTTTATTTACAGTCATGTTCCTGGGCCTTTGGAATGTGCCTGGTACATAATAAGAGCTCAACAAATATTTGTTGAATGAATCTTCAAGTTAGGTTTGAGTAAAACACTAAACACATGTATTTCACTGAGCAAATATAGACTTGCTCAAGCAGTATGTGGAAGAGGGTGCAGAGCCTGGAGTGGTTTGCACAGTAGGGGGTGGGATTGCCTTGGATGGAAGCAAGATCCATGGCTTGAGCCCCTGCAGCTTCAGCCAGACACCGGCCAAGGGGCTTGTTCCATGACTCCTTCCTAGATTTCACATTAGCTCTAATCAAACTCTGGTAGATTGCAACCCTATAGATCTGGAAAAGTCTAGATGAAACTAAGGACCAGAGAGGCTCAGTGGCAGAACTTGGGCCCAAACCCAGGACTATCTGAATCCGGTTTACTCTTCCCAAAATACAACACCTGCCCCCTTTCAGCCATCCCCGAAGCCTTCTCTAACAGTGGGAGGAAATAGGGTCTTTACTCACAGGCCAAATGGCCACTGAATGTGGAAAGCAGGCTCTCAACTAGATTTCTTCTGAACTTCTGGTATGATGTGCCATCAAATGGCAACTCTGAACTTTCTAGAACAGTGCTGTTCACTAATACTTTCTGCAACAATGGAAATGTTCTAATTCTGTGCTGTCCAATACAGTAGCCACCAGCACTTGAAATGGGGCTTGTGTGGCTGAGCTATTAAATTTTTAAATTTAATTTTAATTACTTTATGTTAAGACGTAAATAGCTGCATGTGGCTAGTGGCTACCATTTGGACAGCGCAGATCTAGAACCTTATATACAGACATCTTAATCTGAACTATAAGGGGCTGGGAGGTGGGGGAATACTTTCTTGGTTGTAATTCCTCCTCAAGACCACAAGATGGTGCCATTTCCCACAGTGTTTAATCTGAAATGCAGGTACTTGCTCCTGCCTAGTTTGGGATCCCCCTGCCCCTCTTGGTTTTGTGAATCCTGGCTTTCTAGCAGACTTGAGCAATGCTATAGCAAAGCCCCTTTCCTGCACCTCAGAGAAACAAAGATCCCTGAGACTAATATTTGCTTGTTGAGCAGGATTGGGAAGGCTTAGTCCACCTGCTTTTTCTTCCCTGGGGGCCTGCTGGGATGGCCCAGGACCCGGGCGGCCTGGGAGGCCTTCAGCGACAACCCTGTCTACCCTTCCCTCCCATGACCCCACCTCTTCCCCCAACACACACAGATCTGGAACAATCCTGTGGTGACTGCGCTCTTCCCAGATCCGGTTCTAGTGGTCACTGGAATGTCTCTTGAGAAACGATAAACATGAAGAGAATGTCTCCTGGCAGGGGTTCTGAGGCCTTTTCCTCTCTTGTGTTTTAGTTAGGGAAAAAGAAGTCAATGGCTTGGGGATGGTGGGTGGAGCTAGCAGTATTTTTCTAAGATTTTTGTAGATGGGGAAATGGGAACAGATCTCCAGGGATGGGGCAGGGCTGCATGCTAATTCTAGGACAGTTGGCTTGGGGCTATGAAAACAGCATGCAAAGGAAACTTCAAAGCTCTTCCTGGAGTCAGAATGGGAAGGGGGCGCAGAAGGGGTCAGGGGTTACCTTTTGTACCACCCACCCTCTTGCTTTCGGATGACCTTGCAATCCTGCAAACACCTTAGGTCTGGCCTCTCCCAGGGAGTCTGTGGTGGAGCAGGATGGACAGAGCCTCTCCCAACCCCTGGGTTGGAAGGAAAGGCAGGGAAGGGAGAGCCCAGAAGCTGGAGTCTGGTTCTAAGTGGTCTCTGGCCATAAGAGCAGAGGCCAATTTCATCTTGGCAAAATGAGGCTGGGACTGACCCCGGTGGTGATTACACCCTCCCGCCACCTCGGTCCTGGCCTCCTACCCAACCCTGATGCAGCTACTTTGCAGGGAGTGGTGAGAATTGCTAATGCTCAGAGGTCACTTAAAGTTATAATTAGGACAAGCATTAATTTCTAGGGCCAAAGAGTGCCTCATTTATCCCTGATAAGCATAGGGATCAAAGAAATTACCATATGGGAGGCCCCGGGTTCGGTTCCCCTGGGCCTCCTGGTGAAGGCAAGCCCGCCCGCATGGCGTGGTTAGCTGACCCAGCGAGTACAAGCAGCAAAGGGGGGATAAATGAATAAATAAATAAAATCTTTAAAAAAAAAAAAAAAAAAAGAAGTTTATTCATGGCTTAGAAACACACCTCACATTCTTTCTCCTGCTTTAATAAATAATACAAAGTTCCCAGGCCTCTGTTCCCCACCCATCTCTTCCCTGGTCTGTTCTCTCTGCCTTCACTAAACTTCCTTTCTTTCTCTCTGTACTATTCCCCTTCTCTCTATCAGAACTGGGTCAGGACAAGCTGCTCTCACTTGGCTCTGAGAATCTTGGCTGCAGTTGTGCCATGGAGTGAGTGGTGCTGAACTCTGTCCCCAGAGGAGGGCAAGGACCCTGACCTCGGGCAGGGCCAGGGCAGATGTCAGGCTGCCCCTGGGATTTGCCATCTTGCTTTGCCTCTGTGCATCAGTGCCCAGAGTCAGACCAAGAAACCTGGCACTATCACTTATAGGCTGTGTGACTTTGGGCAAGTTACTCGACCTCTGTAAGCCTCAGTTTCCCAATCCATGACATAGGAACAATCATAATAATACCATTGAAGGCTGGCTTGGGAGAACTGCATAAGATAAAATATGCAAAGTGCTTAGCACAGAACTGGACACCAAATAATACCAATACCTAAAAATCCTTATTTCATTTCCAGGAACTGTGGCTGGGATGCAAACTGAGTCCTGCATGTTCTGTTGTGGTCTCTAGGAGATGCTGAAGTGAGAATGTAGGGGGTCCCACCAGGACACTGCCCACCACTGAAACAGGAATCAGATGACCCTGGGGCGGGGGGGGGGGGGGTTGCAGGGGCATCTCAGCCTTAAGGATGTGGGAGATGGGTCCAGTCAGGGTTTCTCAACCTGGGCACTATGGACATGTGGACTGGATAATTCTTTGTTCTGAGAGGCTGGCCTGTGCATTGGCCTTTACTCACTAGATGCCAGTAGCAGACTTCTAGCTGTGACCATCAAAAATGTCTCGGGAAGCAGATGTGGCTCAGGCAGTTGAGCACCTGCTTCCCACATGGCAGGTCCCAGGTTTGGCTTCCAGTGCCTCCTAAAAACAAACAAACAACAAGCAAACAAATGAAAAAAACCAACTCAGGGGAGCCGAAGAGGCTCAGTGGTTGAGTGCCAGCCTCTCACATATGAGGTCCTGGGTTCAATCCCTGGCCCCCGATACCTCAAAAAAAAAAAAAAATTGTCTCTAGACATTGCCAAAAGTTGCCCTGGGTTGCGAGCTCCTGGTCTGGGATAGGGAAGAGTGGGAGCAGCCCATTGAGGAGGCAGGAATGAGCATGAGCAGGGGAGACCCTCCAGCCCCAGGCAGACCCTCAGCGCTGAGTACTAGGGGTGAGCTTGGAAGGTGAGCCACTGTGGCTTCGCTTAGTAAGGATGAGGCCTGGCTCCCTCAGGAGGCGATTCCCTGCGTGATGTAAACCCCAGGTTCCCCCATAGTCAGAACCCAAATAACCCTGTACAGCCCAAGAACCCAGGCCAAGAAACAGTGCCCCGGACACACAGAATGAATGGACACCAAATCAGTTCTCTCCAAGCTGCCTGAATGAATCCTGGTTCTGCCACTTATTTGCTGTGTGACCTTGGGCAAATTGCTTAACCTCTCTGTGCCTCAGGATCCTTATTTGTAAAATGAGGATAACAATAGCACCTACCTCATAGGGTTGTTATGAAGGTTAAGTGATTTAACAGTCCTGGCACATTTTAAATAAACCAAAACTAGAAAGGAAACTGCTACAGACTAGGAGATGCAGCTTTCTATAAGTCAGAGGTTGCTCCTGGGTGTGACCTAAGGTCTAACAATTATGTTTCTCTGGGTGCCTGGCCATCTGCAGCAGAGAGATGGGGATGGGGGTGGGGGTTGAATCCCGGGGGCATCTTCCCTACAGCAGCAGTTGTACTGAGGGAGAGTTCACCTGACCAGAGAGAAAAAACTCAGTGCAAAGAACTTCCCACTTGACAGCCCCTGGGGATTTCTTTAATTTGAGGGAAGTTCCTAGAGAGGGAGGAGGAGTGAGGGAAGGAACAGGGAGTTAGTGGCTGTGACCTTTTGGGAGCCCTGATATTTCCAGCCTGACAGATGAGGCAAAACCCCAGTCAGAAAGCTTCCCCTAACCATGCATCAGGGAAAGCTTCTTAGAGCTGTCAGGCTTTATATTGGTTATCTACTACTGGTAACAAATAGCCCCCAAATTCAGTGGCATAAAACAATGAACATTTATTATCTCAGACAGTATTTGAGAGTCAGGTATTTGGAAGTGACGAAGCCAGGCAACTCCTGGCTCCGAGTCTCCCACGAGGTTGCAGTCAAGATGTCGAAAGGGGCTGCTGTCATCTGAAGGCTCGACTAGGCTGGAGCGTCCACAACCAAGATGGCTCTTCACACGCTGTTGGCAGGAGGCCTCACTTCCTCACCAACTGTATCTTTCGTAGGACTATGTGAGTGTCCTCATGGCATGGCAGCTGGTTTCTTCCAGAGCAAGTGGCCCCATACAGAATCTAAGGCAGAAGTCAAAATGTCTTTATTGAACTATCCTCACTCACACACCATCCCCTCTGCCATTATTCTATTGGTCACACAGACCAACTCTGATAACAAGGTGAGAGGAGATGACACAAGAACATGCAAACCAGGAAGTGGGGGTCATTGGGTACCCTACATTTGCTGGCTACCACAGGCTTTCAGTTCTCCCTTCCAGAAGAATATTCACTGGGGACTGGACCAGGTATCAGCCAGACTCAGGCACACTCTTACAGAACCTCTCAGATGGAAAACCCAACGGCCTGGGGTAGGAGGCAGTATTGCTGTCCACTGTCTCAGTCTGTTCCTTGCTGAATCATAAACCTGCTTGAACTGGGTGAGGCATCCATGGTGGAGAGAAGCCTATGTGCAAGGCATTGGGTGGGAGGAGCCTTTGGCTTATGGGGCCCTCTTCAAATCTAGACTGGGAAGTGACACTTTCAGTCAAAAAAAGGATACTAATAGGAAAACATGCAATGCTAAATGAGTGGCCCAGGATACTAATAGGAAAACATGCAATGCTAAATGAGTGGCCCAAGATTTCAGAGGAGGATGAATGTGCAGGGGCAGTTGCTTCAGCCTTCAGGGAGGAGATGGGACATGAGTTAAGTCCTAGCACCCAAGGCCTTTTGTTGAGCCCCACTCCAGATAGGATGAACTACTATTTCCTGCCTCCCAGCCATTGCACATACTCTTACCCCCAGTGGGAATACCTATCCCCCATTATCCCTTTTCTGGTTAATTTCATTTGTCTATCCAGACTCAGCTCAAGGAACAACCCCTCCAAGAAGCCTCCCCTGAAACAATGTAGCTGCCCTGCCTCTGTGGTCTCATGGCACCCTCACATCTCTCTCTCATGCTTGACCACTAGACTTTAATCTCCTTGAGGGTAGGCAGCAAAGGCAGCTCCCAGTTGTATTGAGCCTTGCACAGTGCCTGGTGTGTTCTTGGCACTGAATAGAATATATGTTTGCAGAAGGCAAGGCGGGAGGATTGCTTCAGGAGACAGCAAATAACCCTTCATCTTTCTCTCTTTCTCCCCTTCTTTTCCCCAAGAATGGGTTTCAAGAGTCATAGAGCTGTTTGCCTGAACTGCTCTCCTCTTCCCCTCCACATCCCAAGAAAAATAAATTGCACACTTGCCGTCTTTATCGGTATACCATGCTGTTTGAGAAATGGCTTTTGGTACTGATGGCAGGCAAAAAAGGGGGCTAGGGGAACCTTTGTCCCCAGGAGATTGTGATGCTACTGGAGGAGCTTGGTGCTAATAACAGGCTGAAACCCCTGCATCTGTGGGGAAAGCTCCCAACCCAGCAGATTCCCCGAGATCAGCCAGCAGTGCTGGCGGGAGGCTGAAGGTCTGTACTTGAAGTGCCTCGAGGCGTCCATGTGGGATGGTCCCAGGATGACCCTGGAATGAGATCAGCCTCCCAAGAGGCTGCCAAGGCCACCATCTGCCTCAACCCCAGGCAATCATCCCCTCTTACTTTCTGGGCACACATTTGACTCTGGTTATTCGCAGCAACTCACTCCAGTTTTCTTTCCACATGCCTTGGGTTAATTTTTAAAATATTAACTGATGTTTTGTTTTGGTTTCTTTTTCTGGCTGGTGAGACCTCATGCACGCAGAATGAATTGGCCACACTCCTTGCCTCAAGGCACACCATCCTTATGGGAGTACACAGTGCCCACTTATATTTTACTTACTTTATCTTTATGATTCCTTCACTTCTTCCCAATCCCATTTTTCTTCTCTTATCACAGAGCCTGCTCCTGTGATCTTTTTGTGGCCTCCCAATCTGTAGTTATATTTGTTTCCATGCCCAAGATTGGTATTATTTGTCCATATTTTAAAATATACACACGTGACCTTTTGGTGTATTCCTTATTCTGCTTCTGTTTTCCAATCAAGATTGTTTTTCTTGTTGCTCCAAATTGATATAAGTAGAAGTGGACCCGAGAATCCCTGCAATGGCTGAATAGTACCCACATGTGCATTGTTAGAGAAAAATGGTGCTCACTGGGACACAGAGACTGACTGTTGCAGGTAGGAAGTTTATTGGGAAGCTCTCCCAACAGAGGGGGTCTGAAGAATAGACTTCAGCCCACCTGTGGAAGGTGGTGGATACAAATTTATACAGTACATCAATAGGTGGGGAAACCGAGTACAGCCTGGGGCCAAATGGCCAGGGGGGAGTGGGTTAGTATGTCTTGGAATGTGGGAGCGGTTGGGGAGAGAGTGGTGGCCCTTATCTGCTCCATTTTGTTTATTCTTGGGAGGGGATGAGTTAGGTGGGTTATGGCTGGAGGCTGCCTTTGGGCATTGATTCACGGTCCTATGACCTGCCAATCATTGCAAACCTCATAAGGGGGAACTCTAATATGCATATAATACATGTTCTCTACTGCCCTATTAACAAACTTCTAGTTTGTTTTCAAACCTTCGATATTACAAGCAATTCTCCACTGAACATATTCACACAGTTCTCTCAGGGGATCTGGGCTTGGCATTGGGGAGTGACAGATTCCAGACAGAGAGCACTTCCAAGCTGCTACCCGGAAAGTTTACACCAGCTGACACTCCCATGAAAGTCTGTCTGCCTTTATCTTTAGCAGCACTCAGTATCATCCAACTTTTCAATAATTGTCAATCAGATAAGTATCAGGCTATATCTTAACAAAACTTTCCCCTAGTATACCTTTCTCACCTCCCATCTGATCATTTCCCCATTCAAAGTACCAGGTTGGGGGAGGGGTGTCTTTTTCTGGCTTTTGAGTTTCAAACCCTGGACTCTTAGGGTCCCAGAAAGGATTCATAACACAGAAAAAAGCTTTGGGAGAAAAAGCATTAGGAGAAAAAGAGGAAGGGCAAGCACCCCCTCTTGTCCCAGACCCAGATGAAAAATGGTCACTGGACTAGGTGGAGGTGAGTGTTAGAAGGAAGGGAAGGGAAGGTCACATCAGGGGTTGTCAATGTGAATGCTTACGGGCCACAGAGGGCAGCAGAAACCCTGGAAGGGGGTCACAGCAGTGCAGCAGGGAGCAGGGAATCTGGCTCGCCAGCCTGTGCCTTCCGTGTCACAAGGGAGAGACACTTCTCAAGAACATTGCTGGTTCTTGCAATGTGGAGAGCTGACCTGGTGTTACCAGACCTTTCCATTTACAAGAGACTCCAAATGCAGAATTGTTACTTGGAAACTCTCCTTTAAAAAAAAAAAAAAAAAAAAAAAACAACTGCATTAAAAAACTTCAAGCCTATTAAAAAATAGACAAAATAGTATAATGAACCCCTGTACCAATAGCCAAGCTTCAACAATTATCAACTCATGGCCAATCTTATTTCACCTATAACTCCAACCACCTCCCCCATACTGAATTATTTTGAAACAGATTCCAAACTCATATCATTTTCTTTGTAAAGATAAGGATTCTTTGTTTCTAGCCAAAACAAAATATCATCACACCTAAAAATAAAACTCCCAATAGTTTATTAATATCAGCATGTCATTGTTAGAATTTACAATTTTCTCATGAAAATCACAAATGTTTTATATATTTTTTAAATTTTTTACATTTCATTTGAAATACGATTCAAAAAAGGTCCACACATTGCAAGTGATTGATGTGTTTTTTTAATCTTTTTTAATCTATAGATTTAAGTTCTATATTTTTTTCCCTGCAATGTATTTATTAAAGAAGCCAGGTCCTTAGTCCTGAAGAGTTTCCCACATCTGGATTGTGCTCATTTGCTCCCCCTGCTATCATTTAACAAGCTCCTCTGTCTTCTGCATTTCCTAAAATTTGGTAGTTAGATCTAGAAGATAAAACTCAATTTTCAAAAAATGTTTACAATCTTGCAATACTGTCTGAACCAAACAAAATGCATCTTGGACTGAATTTGACCCCCATGCTATTTAGTTACCATCCCTAGCTCAGATGATAGTGGATCATGGAGAACAGACCCGGGGAGAGAGTAAAATCCCAAATGAAGATAAGGGATCTGACAGCCAGAGGTCCTATGCTTCTCTTTCCAAGTAGAACCCCACTCAGAGAGGTGGCAAGACCCCAGAGAAAGAAGGGAAGTGTCTCTGCAATATGTGGTGGCAGATTGGTTCACAGGCTCTCGACAGCACTACAGGTGTGGAGAGATGCCCAGTTAGGGACCCTGCAGACAGAAATAGGGCTGTCTCCATAGCAACCAAGGAGCATCTGCCCTGCCCTATCTCCATGCCCATATAAGTCCTCCAGGACTTAGACATCCTAAGGAAAAGGGGTTGGGAGCCCCATTGGCCTAGATGAAGTTCAGGACAACTCAATGGAAAAGGAGCTGAAATAGAAGTTAAGTTGCATTAAGGAAAACAGAGAAGCTTGTATTTCTTCCTCACTTGAGTTTGTGGACTGAGATTAGTACCTACTATAGATAGGAGCCTCCTGGAATCCCTGTGAACCCTCCTGCAACAGAAATGAGTCATTCTGAGACAGTGGCGCCTCCCTATGGGAGAATTGGACTGAGGAGATTAGGGGTGCAGAGGTGACGGATGATTCTAGAAATCTTCAGTTCTCTTCCTTCTGTTTGGTTTTGGTTGAGATATTTGCCTTACTTTCTGGGTTTTTTCCTTTTTAAAAATATTTGTGTGCATTCCTTATAATTAATGTACTAATGGAATTTGTTTTTCAATCTTAACTCAGGCTCTTTGTTTTTAATAGATGGATTTTGACAATATCCATTTATGATTGTTTAGTCATTTCCTGATTTCATATTTTATTTTAATTTTTTTATATTTGCTTGTCTCTTTTCCATTTTGTCTTTTGTTTCTTTTTATCTTGTAAATAAATATGTGTGGTAAGTCATATCTTTTCAGCAGTAACGGGCAATTAACTTAAAACAAACAATGAAATTTTTCTTTTTCTATATTTAGTCTTAACTAATAACAATCAGAACTTTCAACTCTTTACTATGAGAGAAAAAGAAGTTTTATTTTTCACTGCAGACCAAATAAAGGCAAAAACCATTCAAAAGAATGAAAAAGGTCATATAATGAAAAAGGCATGCTTAATAATAAAGTATTAACAATATTGATTGTAAAATATAGAGACAAAATACATAAAGACAAAATTGGTATAAAGACAAAGAAATTTTTTTAGGAAAACAAAGTGGTCTTCATTTTAACTGACATTAAAATCAATTTAGTTAGACTTGAATTAAGTTGCATAGAACAGAAACTCAAATACAGCCCCTTAATTAAATGAGATATTTTTCCCAAGTAACAAGTCTGATGGAAGACCTAAAGGGCTGGTTCAGAAGTTGAGGAAGTTATCAATGACCTAGGTTTCTCCTAACTTCATGTTCTACCATAGTGTACTGTTCTTGTCCTCATTATGCAAGATGGCTGCCGTGCTTCCAGGCATTGACTATGCATTCTGAGCAGGAAGAAAGGGGAAAGTTAAGGGAGAAGTCATGTGACTACAGTCTGTCTCTCTTAATTAGGAAGACATCAGCTTTTCTGAAAGCCCCACCCAATAGCATTTTAGTTCTCATTGGACCTCAGCTAGGTTACATGCTACTATTGGTCACAAGTGAGGTATTTTTTACCCGGGTATCTTGCCATCCTGAATAATATCAGGGTCCTCTTAGTACATAAAATGGAGGAATCTATATTAGGTGGTGAAGTAGCAGCATCTGCCCCGCACAGATCAATAAACAAACAAAAAACAAATAGGGAAAGACAGAAAAGTGGAGACATTAAGAATATGGAGTCTTGGGAAGCTGATGTGGCTCAAGCGATTGAGCTCCTGCTTACCACATAGAAGGTCCCAGGTTTGGTTCCCGGTGCCTCCTGAAGAAGACGAGCAAGACAGCAAGCTGGCGCGATGGGCTGGCATGGCAAGCTGATGCAACAAGATGACGCAACAAGAGACACAAAGAGGAAACACAGGGAAGCGGCTGTGGCTCAACCAGTAGGGCTCCCGTTTACCATATGGGAGGCCCCAGGTTCGGTTCCCGGGGCCACCTGGTGAAGGCAAGCCCGCCCGCACGGCGTGGTTAGCTGACCCAGCGAGCACAAGCAGCAAGGGGGGGATAAATGAATAAATAAATAAAATCTTAAAAAAAAAAATAAAAAAAAAAGAGGAAACACAATGAGAGAGACAACAAAGCAGGGAGCAGAGGTGGCTCAAGCGACTGAGAGCCTCTCTCCCACATGAGAGATCCTGGGTTTGGTTCCCAGTGCCTCCTAAAGAAAAGATGAGCAGACATAAAGAGAACACAGCGAATGGACACACAGAGCAGACAGCGAGCTCAAACAAACAAGGTCGGGGAGTAAATAAATTTAAAAATCTTAAAAAAAAAAAAAAAAAAAAAAAAAAGAATATGGGGTCTGGCTCCAGCCTCACTTACTGTGTAACTCGGGGAAAGTTTACCCAACCACTCCAAACCTTAGATATCCGGAGTATGAGAGGGGGATAATAGTAGCACCTACCTCGTAGGATTGTTAGACAGGTTGCTCTGACTGCTCCTAGCCCACCACCTGGCACAGAGTCGGAGCTCAGTTAACAGCAGTTGCTACTTATGTTTATTCAGGCTTGTGTGCCTGCTCTGCTTAAAATGAATTCAGACTTAACTTTCTAAACCACCCCAGGCTAATTCAGTAAATATTTGTGGAAGACCCCTAGTGTGCCTGGAATTGGGAAGATCCCGGAGGGGCCTCAGGGAATGTGGCAGAGCCTGCTTGTTGTCTACCCACTGTCTAGTCTCCCCTTCTCCCTTAGTAACAGATCCCTGAATCGGGTCTGGTAGTGAGAGCACTCAGCTAAAAGATGACATTTCCCAGCCTTCCTTGCGGTTAGGTGTGGTCATGTGATGAAGCTATGGCCATAGGATGGAAATGGAAATGGGGAACTTCCAGGAAGACTCCTTCCAGGGAGTTGACTCAGCTGCAAGGTGGGCTTTTCTGTTCTTTTCTCACTTTTTCCTTTCAGGAATGTGGATGTGGTTTGCTTAGCTCTAACAGTCAATTCTGAGACTGGCAGAGGAGAAAACTGAAAGAACCTTGGTGCCTGGTGATTCTGTGAAGTCAGTCTTCCAGCCCTGGACCGCCTTCCTCTTTTACATGAGAGAATAAACCTTTAGCTATTTAAGCTACTCTTATTTAGGATTGTCTGCTGCATACAGCCAAATCAAATCCTACCTGATAGAGGGATTTTCAGCAAGGTCCTTACTCCTCTCTTTATCCCTTCTTTGATTTCTCGCCCTGCAGGGTGAAACTCTCTTTCCCCATCGCTCAGGCCTGTCACCAGCTGTTCTCCTATGCACTCCCTCTCCCGTTTCAGTCATACACGCATAGGTTGTTTGAGTAATGCCCCTCCCTGTCCAGCCTGGATCTAGGGACCCCCCACCAACTATACTCATGGATACCCCTCAATGCTTACGCATGCCCGAGCCCACCCCACGTCCTGAAAAAAAAAAGTATATTTGAGATGGAATTTAAAACTATGAACTTGCACTATGTAGTTTTCAACTGTCCATGGACTTGCCCTTGTGACCTCATGTTTCACATGCCAGACTACAAACATAACCTTAACTAGTTCAAAAAGAAGGGAAATGATACGTGGTGTGTTCTTTGGCCAAAACAGAATGAAATATAAAGTAAGCACCAAAACAAATAAAAATAAGCCAACTACTTGGAACTTTAAAAAACACTTATTGAATCAACAATTGAATTGGAGAGGAAATCAAGAACACAAAAGGAGTTTATTCAGAAAACAATGACGATTAAAACATGCCATAGGAATCTCCTTGGAATGTACTCAAAGTAGCACTTGCAGGAAATTTTACAATTTTAAGTTTTTTTCTATTTTAGTGCTTGATAAAGAAGAACACTTTATAAAGAGTCCAACTTAAGATATTGAAAAAAAAGAATGAAAAGGAAACCAACGTAAAAAGGAAGGAGAAAATCTTGACCATAAAAGCAGAAGGAGATAATTTTGAAAAGTAAAAATTATTTCAATGGGCTTAATAAATAAAATCAAAGCTGGGTATTTGAAAAGTAAAGCCATAGTTAACAGAATTTAAATTGAGGAAGGAGACACCAACCAATATATGAATTTAAAAATAAGAAAACACAACACAAAGTATATGCTAAAAACATTTGAAGAGCTGAATTAAAAGAAAAAAATTTAACAATATAAAAGCCCAAACGTAACCCAATAAATATTAAACTATTCACTTGGGATGGGGGAGTGGGGAGACATTTAAAAAGTTATCAGCTACAAGGGTCCAGATATATATATGCATATTAATTTTCTATTTCAGTGTAACAAATTCCTGCAAACTTATCACATATCTATTATCTGACAGTTTCTGGTCAGGCCTCTGGGCACAGCTTAGCTGGGTCTCTCTTCTGGGTCTCACAAGGCTGCAATCAAGGTGTTGGCTGGACCGTGTTCCCATCTGGTAGGTTGACTGGGGATGAATCTGCTTCCAAGCTCAGTCAGCTTGACAGACTTCATTGCCTTATGGCTCTAAGGCTGAGGGCCTGGCTTCTTACTGGCTGTGGCTCTTGGCTCCCTTCAGGTCCAAGAGGCCACCTGCAGTTCCTTGCCATGTGCAATTCTCAACATGGCAGTCAATGCTTCTTCAAGGCCAGCAGGAGAATCTCTCTCTCCAGTCTGCTAAGACATTATATAATGAAACCTAATCAAAGGAGTGACATCTCATCACCTTGGTCACGGTATATTGGTTAGAAGTCAGTCATAGGTTCCACCTGCACTTAATGGCAGGGGATTATATAGGGGTGTGACCCATTTGGGGTTGCCTTAGTGTGTGTCCACCACAATATGGGTGAATGGTAAACCCTCCCAAACTTTCCATGAACTAATTACCTCCTTTGAAAAATGGCAACCAAGGAGTTCTGCCTCTTTAAGATAAGACAGAAGCTCCAAAAGAGGAAGTACATGCAAACTAAGCAGTGGACCCTTGCCTTCCTGCACTTTGGTGCCCATTCCCGCAACTCAGCTTGTGGCCCCAACCTTTGTCCTTACTTCTTCTCCCCACCCTCAAATCCAGCTACTGTGCTGGCTGTCCTCTGGCTGCACCTTCTTGGTTTGCTAAGCAGCTATCCCGGTTGGGTCCTGCTTGCCATGACTGTTCTGCCCTCCTGCTATGGCCAGAGACACAGAGCAGCCAGCTTTAGGACTGGTGACATTCTAGGACCTCGTCTCTCAGCTCTGTCTCCTGTCCTATAACCTGTCCCATCCATCAGTGTTGCAAATATTCTGAACCCTATGCCGGAGGGCCTCTCTGTGACTGAGGCTGTGAAGAAGGGGGTCATCTTCCATGTGTTGGGCCTAAAGTATCTATGCTACTCCATACATTGTTTCTGAACCTTGAAAAGTGAGGCCTGTTGCATAGTTCATTCAATGGAGTAAAATATGGCTTGATCCTGAAATCTGGTAAAGATAATGCACAAATGAATACTCTTGGTCACAAATTCTCAGTGGGGTGATATTTCCCCAGGGGGTCCAAAACTGGTTCTTCAGGGGGAATAAAAAAATTCTTACTCTTTTTATGTATAAAGTACAGATATACATACAATACACAAGGAGATACAGTTATATCTATGATGTTAGAATTTCATGGAGGGCAATTAGGAAAAAAATGTCTAAAAAGTCTCCTTAGGGGGGTTAATAATGAGGAAAAAGTTGAAAAATACTGCTCTTGGGAATCCTCATCTATGGATATAAAACACCCACAAATCTTTCATTAAAATATACATAAAGTGGGTTTCATTAATATATTATGAGAATAATACACCATAGCCAAAGAAGCTTTTTCCAAGAACGAGTGAAGGGCTTGATACAAAGGCAACTATTAATAATAATAATAAATTACCACCCACATCACTGGATTAAGCAATGAAAAATGTGATTATTTCAACAGGTGTTGAAAGAGCATTTGCTAAAATTCAATAGTCATTTCTCATTTTTAAAAAAGAGGAATAGAAATACATTGTGGTAACAAAATATAGAGCTATTTAAAGCAGAGCTGGTTCTACCTCTAATGCAAAGCAGAGCATTGTTATTAAAAACAGGGGAAAAAAACAGGAAGCCTGGCCAGTCCCACCTTCACCCCAGCACCCTATAATGATGGACCACCGCAGCTATGTGGCGGCTTCATCCCCTGCAAGGAGGTCTGCGGAAAGTCTTCTACTGTCCTTTGTCCAGATTATGCCACCTCAGTCCTAGGGATATTTCCTGCATGGCAGCTTCCTGACTCTGGCACCTGGGCATACCCATGTTTCTGAATCCTTCTTGAATCTTTGGGAACCCTGACTTCTCTTGCTGAATTCTTACCAGTCTCATTGCTCTGGACTCTTGTTTTCAGCCTAATGTGACTTGGAGCAACACCCAGTTTCCTTGGGGATACATACCACCCCACACCCTTCCGACAGGTGTCATCCCTGACCTGGACTTGGATTCACCACACTCCCTTGTTCCCATTTGTGGCACATTTCTGGCTCCCTGTGGGACAACAATCAGACATTACCACTCCCACTTCATTTCCTTTTACCCTCGCTTCTTTGTACGTACCCCTACAGGTGGTGATTTGCCAACACCCCTCTGGGAACCTGTACTAGTCATGGTTCTTAGTTGCAAACAACAGAAACCAGAAAAGAAATTTACAAAAGAGAATCATAAAATCAGCAGCAGGACCATGGTCCCAGGCTCAAACAGGAGCCAAGGGAAGAAGGCTCAGCCCAGTTGATGCCCCAGGAGCAACGGCCTAGGACTCCAGGGCTCACCAGCACAGCACATCTGGGCCCACTGCTGCCGGCCAGGATGGCTGCCCTGCTAGGCTCTGGTCCCAGGACTCCTCCTGCTGGGGCCTCAGGCTCTTGACGTCAACACAGCCACGTACAACACAAGTCCAAGCAGAGGCTGAGACTGGTCAGGCCTGGGCCACAGCTCACACTCTGGCTGCTAGGGCAGGGGCGGGAAAAGCGAAATCTTCCCCTCCTGCTTCTGTGGTGGGAGGCAGAGTTCTGCCGCCCTAATACGCAGAGATTCCCTCACGTAAAAAGGGTGTTGGGATGCTGGGCAGACAAAAAGACAAATGCCACTACAGAGCTGCTTGCCATGTCCTCTACATCCGTGGTTCTCAGATGTGGACCCCCAGCACCAGCATTTCCTGGGAGCATCTTAGAAATGCAAATTCTCAGCCCCAGTCCAGACCTATTGAATCAGAAACTCTAGGGGGAGGCTCAGCAATTTTTCTTTATTTTTAAAGAAATTTTAGATTACATAAAAGTTACATTGAAAATATAGGGGATTCTCATATACCCCACCCCTCCCCCTTCAGCAAACTTCAAAAAGTCTTCCAAGTGATTCCTTTTTCTTTCTTTCTTTCTTTTTTCATATAGCTTAATTGAAGTATAATGGACATGCAAAAAACTACACATAAAGTGCACAATTAGATGAGTTTCGACATATGTACAGACCCGTGAAAACATCACCACAGTAAAGATAACGAATATATCCATCGCCTCCAATATATCCATAAGTTTTCTTAAGCCCCTTTGCAATCCCTCCCTCCTTCTCCTTCCCTCACCCTGATGACCACTGCTCTTTTGTCACTATAGATTAGTTTGCAATTTTTATAATTTTATCTAAATTGAATCATACCGTATGTACTCTTCTTTGCCTTGCTTCTTTCACTCTGCATAATAAATCTGAGATTCATCCATGTTGTAGTGTGTATCAATATTTCATTCCTTTTTATAGTTGGGTTGTGTTCCTTTATATGGATAAACCACAAATTGTTTATCCATTAACCTGTTGATGAACATTTGAATTGTTTACAGTTTGTGGCTCTAATTTTTAAAAGCTGCTATAGGCATTTATGTACAACTCTTTGTATGGACATATGTTTTCATTTCTTTTGAGTAAATACCTAGAAGTGGAATGACTGGATCATATGGAAGGTATATGTTTATCTTTTTAAGGGACTGCCAAACTTTTCCAAAGTGACTGCTCCATTTTATATTCACAGCAGCCAGTGTATGAGATTCCAGTTCCTCCACATCTTTGCCAACACTTGGTATAGTTGGTCTTTTTAAATTTTAATCATTCTATTTAGCCTGTAGTGGTATCTCATTGTGGTTTTAATTTGCATTTCCCTAATACCTAATGATGTTGAACATCTTTTCATGTGCTTATGTGCCTTCTACATATATTCTTTTTTTTTTTTAATGATTTTTTTTTTTTTTTTTACTTTTTTTCTTTTTGGTGTACAGTTCTAGGAGTTTCCCTCTTCTGCCACCACTTGCTGACTGATGGGTGATCTTCTGTGTCTGTTTCTTGCCTTCTCTTCTCATTTTTCTCCTCCACGTGTCACCGGGATTTGATCCTAGGGATCTCTGATGTGGTAGAGAAGCACCCTGTCACTTGCGCCATCTCAGTTCCTAGTTTCTGGCGCGTCTCACCTTGGCTCTCTCCTGCGTCTTTCTTTTGTTGCATCATCATCTTGCCGTGTGGCTTGGTGGGCCTGGCTCCCCATGCTTCTGCATCGCCTGTGGCTTGCCACGCAGACCAGCTCGCCTTTTAAAAATTTTACCAGGAGGTCCCGGGGATCGAACCCAGGTCCTTCCATATGGTAGACGGATGCCCAACCACTTGAGCCATATCCACTTCCTCTCTACATATATTCTTTGGTAAAGTGTCTGTTCAACACTTTTGTCCATTTTTTTATTTGGTTATTTATCTTCTTATTGTTGAGGTATAAGACTTCTTTATATGTTCTAGATACAAGTCTTTTGTCAGATATATATTTTGCAAATATTTTCTCTCAATCTATGTCTTGCCTTTTTATTTTTGTAACAGTGTCTTTTGAAGAGCAAAAGTTTTAAATTTTGATAAGTCCAACTTATTGAATGTTTTCTTTTATAGTTTGTGCCTTTTGTGTCACATTTAAGAAATTTTGCCAAATCCAAAGCTACTAAGATTTTTTGGCTAAAATTTCTTCTAGAAGTTTTATAGTTTTAGCTTTTAAATTTAGGTCTATGATCCACTTAAAATTATTTTTTAAGAAAATTTTTATTTTGAAGTAAGTTTAGATTTACAAAACCGTTGCAAAAATAGTACAGAGTTCACAAACACCCTTCACTCAGCTTCCCCTAATGTTAATAACTTATGTAACCAGAGTATAATGACCAAAACCAGGAAATTAGCACTTAACTAAGCTACAAACTTTATTTGTTTCACTAGCTTTTCTCCTAATGTACTTTTATGTTCTAGGATCCAATCCAGGATCTCATATTGCATTTAGTTTTATCTCCTTAGTCTCCTCCAACCTATGACAGTTCTCTGTCTCTCCTTGTCTTCCATGTTAATTTTTGTTCATGATGTGAGGATTTTTGTTTTTTGTTTTGTTTTTGGCATGTGGCTTTCCAGTTGTTCCAGAACTATTTCTTAAAAGGATTATCCTTGATTGTAAAGTTTTGGTAATGGATGGTGGTGATGGTAGCACAACATTGAGAATGTAATTAAAAGCATTGAATTACATATATGAATGTAGTTAAATGGGGAAATTTTAGGTCAAATATATGTTACTAGAGTAAAAATTAAAAGGAAAAGCATAGGACTTACAACATAATGAATCCTATTGTAAACAATGGATTATAATTAAGAGTACAATTATAAATATGTTCTTTCATGAGTTATAACAAATGTACCACATTAATGTAAGGTGTTTGTAGTAGGATGGTAAATGGAAACACTGTATTTTATATATTTTATGCATGATATTTCTGTAAACCTACAATTTCTCTAACAAAACATTATAAATTAAAAAATTAAAAGATTATCCTTTCCTTGAATTGGCTTGACAATTTGTTGAAAATCAATTGAACATTCATGTGTGGCTCTGTTTCTGGACTCATTCTATTTGTCTATCTTTATGCCAATATCATATTCTCTTGATTTCTGTGGCTTTATAAAATGTCTGAATTCAAGTATATTGATTGTCCAACATTGTTTTTCTTGTTTAAAGCTGTTATGGCTATTTCAGGTCTTTTGAATTTCCAGATTAATTTTTGAATCAGCTTTTCTATTTCTACAAAGAGCTTGTGGGGATTTCAATTGGGATTGAATTGACTCTATAGGTCAATTTGGGGAGAATTGACATCTTAACAATATCGAGTCTTCCAATCCATAAATTTGAAATAGCTCACCCCTTATTTTGGTCTTCTTTAATTTCTTTCAGCAATGTTTTGTAGTTGTCAGTGAATAGGTCTTGCACACCTTTTGTCAAATTTATCCCTAACAAGCCTTCCAGGTGATTCTGATACACAATAAAGTTTAAGAATCATGTCTCTACTCCACCACTGTAAGTTAAATCTGGTGCTGGAAAAGTAAATATTATGAGGAAATATGCAGAAAATATCATTCTTGCAAACATAATTGGGAACTTAGAAAATACAAAAGCAAAGGTTCTAATTTGTATGAATTAATAAAAACAGTTGAGTGAAGTGGATAAGTATAAGATACAGTGTATACACAAAACCTAACATTATTCCTTTAAATTTCCTGATTAGAATTTTAATAAAAAATGAGAGCCAGACTCCAGGCTGGTTACTAGGAACCAGCAGTGGTGTTTTCCCTGGGCCAGTAAAGTTGAGGGTGGGCCTGATTCTATCATGCCCGCCTCCACCCCTCGGAGCCATTTTGGACCGAGGGCCGAAAGTTCAATTTCATAGTATTTGAACACATTATCTAGTGCGCTAAACTCCGACGTGTATCTGGAATCCCATGGCTCTTCATGAGGTTGGTTCGTCATTGAGTTTCAGTATTTTCTCGTTTTTTGTCATTTCTTCCTTGACCCTTGGCTTATTGTGTGACCCCTAGTTTGAAATATTGTGGTTTCCTAGTGATCTTGTTACCTGAGGTCATTTATGCCAAGGAGATATGAGGAATTCCCGAATAGAAAATTGATTCCAGGAAAGAATGATTGCCTCAGGGGAAATTAAGCAACTAAAACAAAAATTTATTTCATTCTTAGAAATTATGATGTCTGAGTGTTAGAGCTGGAATATAATAATTAGAATTTGGTTATAATTAATTTCCATTATATTAGAAGTATTATTTCTTTTTATAAATGTTTGTTGTCATACTATCTCTTTCTTATAATGGATTACATTCCATCTAACCTAAACTTACACTCTCTTTTAAAATTCAGTCTAATTTTTATTTTATTTTACAATTTTACAATAAATATCTTTTCAACAGCTTTAAAAAAAATGAGAGCCCATTCAATATAGTAACAAAAAATAAATAAAATTCTGAATATTTTGATCTTATTCAGTATGATCTAATTTATGTTTAAAATATCATATATGTTTCTATATGCAGATATACATGTATATGTATATTTTCTTTAATAGAAAAAGACCTGGAAGTCTGTGACAAGTGCTTTTCCCAGGAGAAGGGAAGAGGATAGAGGGAGGATGAGCACAATGCTTATCTGCTTCCTTTTATTTCTTTCAATGATGTACTAATATAGTACTTACATAATTAAAAAACTTTACAAAACTGTATATATGATCTCATGTTTGTCAAGTTACAGATGCATTTATGTATATTTAAAAAATATCTCAAAAAAAGGTCACACAAACTTAATAGTGGTGAAATTTCAGCTGATTTTCATTGTGATTTTTATTTTTAATGTTTTCAAGTGAGCATGTGTTATTTTTATAATAAAAAATAATACAGATATCTGCATTCCGAAAAGAAACAGAAACTAAGGAGTGCTGTATGTGATATGAACAAGGACATTTTAAAAACTAAGGTAGGAGAAATAAGAACATAAACAAATGGAAAAATAGATCATGTTCCTATTTGTAATTTATAGTATATTAACATACAAATATAATAAAAATAAAAACTTCTAAGTTTTAAATAGATTTATTATAATACCAATTAACATTCCAAAACAAGAAACTTCCTGTTAAAATATTTGCCCTACTCTCTTTTTATTAAAAAAAAACAAAACAAACAAACAAACAAAAAAAAAAAAACACCACTGAATATAGTAAAAGAAATGAAAACTAGAGAAGAGGGAGACCTCCATTTTCAATGAGACAAGAGCCACAGCACCAAATTGGAATCCATGAAGCAAACCTGAAAGTTACTGTGAGCTTGGAACAGAAATAGGAAAGAGAGACAGCAGGTACCTCCATGGACCAAGATCTCTCCAAAGACCCATGGTGGGAGGTTGGCTACTGGAGCTTTGACCCTGTCTATGAGATATGGTAGCAAGGGCTGGTCTCTAGAGATGGGGTCTGTTCCATGGAGAGCTGGGACCAACACTGCAGAATGGCAGGGCAGGTGGTGTGGAGGAATCACCCTTTCCTTGCTGACCTTGCCTCCAGAGAGAGATGTGCAGGAGAAAATGTCCAGGGAACCGGGGAAGGAGGAAGTGCATGTAGGAGTCACCAGATTCCACCATAGGGCACCTATGAGTCTGAGCCACGTTGACTTCCTGAACACCAAATGCTGAGAGGAGAGATAACTGTACTTCATGTGTTTACATAAGGGAATATCCCTGTCTAAGGAAATATCCATGGAAGTATCAAGGGGCATGACCTATGCAACCACTCTCAAATGTTTAGAAGATAGAGCTAGATGATAGATAGCTAGACAGATGATAGATAGCTAGATAGCTAGGTAGATAGATAGATAGAGACAGATCAATGATAGAATGATATAATAAATGTGACAAAATGTTAAAAGTTGGTGTCCTGGTTTGAGTCTTTTGAGGACCCCAAAAAATTATGTTCTTAAGCTAACCCATTCCTCTGTGTGTAAGGTATGAATCTAACCAGAAGGTTAGATTCAATTAAGGGACCTTTTGATTAGCTCGGTTTGATTAGATTGCTTCAGTTAAGGACTTTTGATTAGATTGCAGGACCCAGGGTGGGTCCTAATCCTTTTCTGTGTCTTATATAAACAGAATACAGAGAAAAAGAGGTGCCATTTTTACCCTGTCATGTGAGAGAGGACTCTAGCAAATCCTACAGCTGCAGAAAGAGAAACCCCAAGAGGCTGAGAAAGAGGTTGGAGGCTGGAATCAGCAGAGGAGCTTGAAGCTGAAGAGATGAGGCCCCAGGGAGAGACGAGCCATATGCCTGATCGCCCACTGCTGAGCATGAGGAGAAGGCAGAATGCAGCTGCCATTTTACCTTGCCATGTGGCAGGAGTCCAGGATTGGCTAACAGCTGACTTCTGGTGAGACAGCATCTCTGATGATACCTTGATTTGGACATTTTCACAGCCTCAAACCTGTAAGATTTTACCCTAATAAACGCCACATCATTGTGTGGGCGTTTGACTCCCAGCGTTACCATGTCTTCTCATAAGACTCATAATCAAGTGATTCCTGGCCAAGAAACAAAAACAGAATCATCCCATCCCTCAATGAATTTAAATGAAAACTGGCAATAAAATCATATACAAGTCCAAGAGGAGACATTGGACTGTAAGGAATCTGGGTCTGAAAGGAATTGCACATGTGATGGCACACATGTTTATGCTGTAAAATAAAGTTCACTGGCACCTTGCCATATCAAATTGAAAAAGCCATCTTTTCTGAACAGTTGGACTTATTTTATTGGGGAATACACTGGTTTTTTCTTTGTTTTTATGCTTTGGCATAAATTATTTGGTTCAGTAATAAATATGTAAGACCTTCCATTTGAAAAAGAAAGCCAACTCATTTCTGGTATTTTTGCATTGGCAGCATTTAGCAAAATAAAACAAAAGTTAAATCTGGGTATCTGGCTATGGGGCATACTGGAGTTCTCTATATTGTTTTTGTACTATTTTTTGCAACTTTCCTGAAAGTTTGAAGTTATTTCAAAATAAGTTTTAAAAGGAGGGGAGGGCAGGGGCTGAGGGGAGATGTTCCCTAAGGAAAAGGAGATAACTGAGAGGGTGTTTGAAACAACAAAACCTGTTAAAGCTGCAGGATTCCCTAGGTTCCACCAGTACCTTCACCTGCTTCTCCACTCCTCACACTACCAGTATTCAGCTAGTGATTGACCCTATTCATTGATAAGGAATAATCACAAGGAACCATTATAGGATTTACATAACCAAACTACAGAGGAAGGGAATATACACAAAAAGCTGACAAAAAAAAAAAAAAAAAAAAAAAAAATCCCAAGAGGAATTGCCCTAGGAAAAAGAAAAGGTGTTTGGACAAAATTTCTATATTATCAAAGATATATCAGAGGGAAGCGGCTGTGGCTCAATTAGTAGGGCTCCCGTTTACCATATGGGAGGCCCCGGGTTCGGTTCCCAGGGCCTCCTGGTGAAGGCAAGCCCGCCCGCACGGCGTGGTTAGCTGACCCAGTGAGCATAAGCAGCAAGGGGGGGATAAATGAATAAATAAATAAAATTAAAAAAAAAAAAAAAAAAAAAAAAGATATATCAGAGAACGCTATATAGAAAAAATGACCATAAAGAAAAATATAAGAAATTCAAAGAAGAGACTATAAAATGACAGGAGATAAAAACCAAGGTGGTAGATTAAAAGATAAAAATGGAAGAACAAATGATGAAATCTACATTAGAAGTAACAGGAAATAGGATAAAAATGACAGACTAGTCTGACACATGGTAGGATAGACTCTAGGAAATCACACAAAAATGAAATGAACAATAACAAAAAAAATACAAGATTTGTTAATGATTCTAGAAAAAATTATTGCTATAGATGACCAATAAAAGAAATCCTAGGCATTTCTGAAAGAGAATAGGCATTTTAAAGGAGAATAAAATGAATAATATTAAATTATTTTCAAAGGTACAACATGAACATAATTAACAGCATTAAATTACGTATGTTTGAATGTGGTTAAAAGGGAAAATTTTTGGTTGTATATATGTTACCAGAATAAGTTTTTTAAATGCATTAAATAGAAAAAAAGAAAATACAACAGAAATTCTTGAAATAAGGATGACTTGAATCTACAGATGAAAAAGGCAAACATATTGCAAGAAAAACTGATATAGAATGTTCAACATCAAGATATATCCTACTGAAGTTATTAAGCATCAAGGATAAAGAAAATCTCACATGGTGGTCATGTACAAAAGTAAATAATGTGCAGAGAGAAAATCAAATTGCCTCAGAATTCTACACAGGAACATTCAGTACCAGAAGAAAGAAGACCAACACTGAAAAAGTTCTGAAGGAAAACATATGACTCAGGAATTTATACACGCCAAGTTATCTTTCAAATATAAAGGAAATGGAGAGGCATTCTCAGGCATGCAAAACCTCAGGGAATAAAGCACACATGCACTCTTCTTGAAAAGCAACTTATGAATGAAATCTAACCATCCAAGGGATGAGTCAAAATAAATTCTAGAATAGAGAACCTGGGGTAACACAGAGGTGGTGTAGCCGTTTGGCAGTTTGATGTAATTATGAATTCCAAAAATATATATTGGATTATGCTTGTAAACTGGTCTGCTAATCTGAGCATGATTAAGTTATGATTAGTGCATTGACTGGGCCATGTCAGTAGGACATTGAGCCCCACCTCTTGATAGGTAGGGGAATCAAATATAAAAGGCAAGGCAAAGGACAGAGGGAGCAGTTTTTGAGTTGCAGTTTTGATGTCGGAGAGAAGGCCCCGGGATAGAGACGAGCCATTCGCCTGAGAGTTCACAGCTGGCCTTGTGGAGAGAAACAAAGCCCAGAGAGCCTCATAGTCTACAGCTGACCTTGTGGAGGAAACAGAGGTGCTGAGCCCGGAGAGAAATGCAGCCCTGGGAAGAGAGGAATCCAAGAAACCTGAACCCTGGCAAACATCGGCAGCTGTCTTGCTCCAACACATGGCAATGGACTTTGGTGAGGGAAGAAACTTATGCTTTATGGCCTGGTAACTGTGGACTTCTACCCCCAAATAAATAGCCTTTATAAAGACCAACCAATCTCTGGTATTTTGCATTAGCACCCCTTTGCCTGACTAATACTGGTGTTTAGCACTGAGTCTATTAAATATAGAGCTAAAACTAAACAACAAAGAGAAGTATGATTAGAGAAAATGAAATGAGGTAAATATTGATAATGGAATACAATATAAAGCAAGAGGCAGAGGCAGATAGTGGGTAAAGAGTGAGTGTGGGTAATTCCTCATCTTTCATGGCAAGAAGGCAATAGATAACATTTCAAATTGAAACTTTAAAAAAAAAATCATAACAATTTAATTTCTTAAGGTTTTTTTTTTTTTAAGATTTATTTATTTACTTAATCCATTTTAAACAGCCCCTTCCCCATTTTGCTGTTTTGTGTCCATTCACTGGGCAATTCTCTGTGTCTGTTTCCTGCTATCTCCTCCTCCTCCTCCTCCAGTCTTCACCAGGATTCGATCCTGGAGACCTCCGATGTAACAGAGAGGTGTTCTGCCTCGGTTCCTGGCTTTCAGAGCTTTTGGAGCATCTCGTCTTGTCTCTCCCCTGCATCTCTCTCCTGTTATGTCATCATCTTGCTGCACGGCTCCCGGGGCCTGGCGGCTTACCGGCACACAGAGCCTGGCAGCCCATGCGCCTTCTGTATATATATATATTTTTATTTTACCAGGAGGTCCCGGGGATTGAACCCAGGTCCCTGCATATGGCAGACGGACGCCCAACCATTTGAGCCACATCCATCCCCTTAAGGTTTTTGACAGTCTTTTTTCTTAATTCTAGAATTAATCTTTTAAGAACCATTATATCTTGTTTTAAAAATCCATTTTAAAACCCCTCTCCTCCCCCTACAGTTTTGCTGTTTTTGTTTTTGTTTTGCCCATTCATTGGGCAATTCTCTGTGTCTGTTTCCTGCCCTCTCTTCTCATCCTTTTCCTCCTGTCTTCACTGGGATTCGATCCTGGGAACCTCTGATGTGGGAGAGAGGCGTTCTGCCACCTGCGCCACCTCAGTTCCTGGTTTTTCAGTGTGTCTTGTCTTGGCTCTCCCCTGTGCCTCTCTCCTGTTACATAATCATCTTGCTGTGTGGTTCGGCAGGGCCTGGAGGCTCACCCACTTGTGGAGCCTGGGGGCTCACCTGCTCGCAGGTGACAACACGCGTGTGTACTTCTATATTTTTCTTTGTTTTTACTGGGAGGTCCCGGGGATTGAACCCAGGTCCCTCCATACAGGAGACAGATGCCCAACCATTTGAGCCACATCCGCCCCCCCTATTATATCTTATAGTAAAGAAATAACCACCCTTTCATGAAGATCCTCCAAGATGGACTTTTTCACCAGGAAAAGCATCTGGGCCCAGAAAGCGAAGAAGGGAGACCCCGCCCTTCCCAAAATCGAAGCCAAAGCAAAAGCTTTGAAAGTCAAGAAGGCAGTACTGAGAGGTGCCTACAGCCACACACACACAAAAGAAGATCCACACGTCACCCACCTTCAGGTAGCCTAAGATGCTGCATCTCGGAAGACAGCCCAAATAGCCTCGGAAAAGCACCCCCAGGAGAGATAAGCTTGACCACTAATGCCATCATCAAGTTGCCCCGACCACTGAGTCAGCCATGAAGAAGATTGAAGACAACAACACACTTGTGTTCATTGTAGATGTCAAGGCCAACAAGCACCAGATCAAACAGGCTGTGAAGAAGCTCTATGACATTGACGTGGCCAAGGTCAACACCCTGATCAGGCCTGCTGGAGAAAAGAAGGCATATGTTTGACTGGCTTCTGACTATGATGGTTTGGATGTTGCTAACAAAATTAGGATCATCTAAACTGAGTCCAGCTAGTTAATTCTAAATATAAGTTTTTTTACCATAAAAAAAAAAAGAAATAACCAATTTAGTAATTTCTATGTTTCACTTCAGTTTTTCTATCATGACATTCAAGTAAAGTACCATCAAAAATTTTTCATCTAACATAATATAAAAAGTATGATCCTATTTTTATAAAATTCTATCCACCTATCCACCTACCTATAGAATCTCTACTGATGTTTTTCAGTTGTTGGGGATGGTTGTCTAGTTGTCTCTGGGCAGTGGAATTTTTGGTGAATTTTTTTTTTTTTTAACTTTCTTTACTATACTTTTCTATATCACTTAAATTTTTATAATGAATATGCCATTATGAACAAAAGCAATAAATTCATTGCTTTTTAAATTTTTTCCCTAAAGCTTTCTTTATAGACTTTGGCATGGGACCCAGCTTCAGGTACTGGGAGGAGGTGGGTCCAGCTGTCCCAGTGGTAGTCAGCAGGAGGTATCTGGGCTGTTAGGAGACCCTTCCAAAACTGGGGAGGTCATTCCTCAAAGCTGCTGTGGCAAAAAAACACAACAAACAAAACTCCTTCCACTGAGGAAATCCATTGCACGTAACTGGGACTTTCCACAGTCAGACCCAGCTCCCTATTTGCCAGAGAAACCACTGGCCTCCAAAGTTAGCAAAGTGGGTCAGAGTTGCCTTCTTACTTTTGAGGAAGTCCAATGCCTGCTTTATTTTGGAATCAAAGAAACCAATGTCCCCAGAAACCAATCCGGAGGCTGGCCTGCTCTTCTCAACCCCCGACTAAGAGAGTTGCCTTGTGGCTCTCCTGGGCCCACCAGCTGTGGGACCGAGGCCCCCACTCCATCCTCCAAGATGGACTTTTTCACCAGGAAAAGCATCTGGGCACATAATAGTTGTTAAAACAATCATATTTTATTATTCCTCTTCTTATATCTGGTTGTTTCCAAATGGTTGGCAGGAAATTTATCTTTTATTACTTCCCTTCCTGGATTTTAATGGGAAATGATAGCGGTTGCTGTGAATTCAGCCAGCAGGCAGCCGAGGTTTGGTGAGACTTAGCACATCACAAAAGGGTCATGGGCTTTCGTTCTGTTCTTCCTGAAAGGTTATGCTGGTCCTCACAATGGCTCTTTCTGGGCTACGTAAGGTAACAGATGTCCCAGCAGGAGACAGCAGCTCAGCGGCAGTGGGTACAGTGGCCTTGGCCTGGCAACTACTTCCTGTGGGGCTGAGGCACCTGGGTGTTAGCTAATCCTGAAAGCAGGCAGATGTAAGTGTGGCCTGTAGGACCCACTTACTGGGCTCTTCCAAAGGGCTGGGGAGCAGAACTATCCAGTCTCTCCAGAGGACAGAAGGACTGGATAGGTTGCCATCGTAACAGAGCAGCAGAGGCAGCGGTGGCCTCTGTGAGTGCTGAGCTCAGGGAGACACAGCAGGAGCCTGGAGGGCAGCACCTGATGGCAGGCTGGGGGATCTTTTTAGAAAATATTCGCTATACTCACTATTTTTTTTTTTTTTTAACTAGAAAGAGTAATATTAAACATACAGGAAATTATTCATTAAAACATACCAGACATCCATTTATTTCAAATAAGATAATACCACTAGCCATAGGTCCTCCATGTTCTGAATTTAAGTCCTAAAATTATCTATTGCAATTTGTCCATCTCCTCTTTGTTCTCTAAATACATCTAAGAACGGTGCTAAATACTTGGGGAGGCTGGGTGACTCAGAGGTCATATCCATTTAGACAAGGGAGCAGAGACCGTCTTACCAGCCACCGTTCCCTGGCCTTTGGGTTATTTGTCTAACCAGTTTGGGGCTAAACTCATCCCCTTTACCCTTTAGTCCTTTGATTCATGATCAGCTCCTTGTATTTCACTGTGCACTGCCAAGCCTTTTTCTTCTCTGATAGTTCTAATTCCAGGGAGATGGCTTTTGCTCTCCTTAGTTGCATCTTCTCTATGCAAATGTTTACGTATTTAGGAAGCTACCTCTCTGTTTATTAAAAATATGATTTTATTCATCCAGTGAAAATAGATGATGAACAAACAGCAAAATGAAAATGACCCTTTCACCACACACTCTTCAGCTGCCTCTAACTCTATTGTTCACCATAGGTCCTGATAAAAATCTCTGCTTTATCAAATTTCAAATCTTGGGTGAATAATTCCAGCCCTTTAAATGAACCATTTACAGGAGCCACTTCTTCAGCACATTCACTCCTTAGCCCACTCCAAGCAGGCTTCTGCCCCCTCTTCTCCACTGGCACACTCTTCCTCAAACCACCACTGAGCTCCCTCATGCTAAATATGATCGACATGCTTCACCTGCCATTCGCCTAATCCCTCTGCTTGTATTTGAAACTACTCAATACACTGGCCATCTTTAAACTCCCTTGTTCATTGATTTTTCTCACGTCTTTCTCTCTGAGTTCTTCTCACAACCTCTCTGATCACCCCTCCCTCCTTAGTGGGCTTTTCTTCTTCCCCCAATGAGCAAGTTCCTTTATCTACATTTTTTAACTACCAAAGGTCTCCAAACCCGGAGTTCTCCCTTGAGCTCCCTCCCCATATATTCAACCCCTATAAGATGTCTTAAGTGCTCCCCAAACTTCATTTGCCCCAATTATGTCCCAACTCTCCCAACCTGTTTCTCTTCCTAGGTTACATTTGCTGACACACTTGACCTTTCCTGAAACATCCTCTGCAGCCCAGGGAAATGTGCTTGTGAACTGAGGTGAGAACCACTCTGGGGTCCCCAAAGGGGATGTTAACTCTGGGAGCTACAATTGCTTTCCTTGGCTTGATCAGAAATCATGACCCCAAGGGATTTAGAAGATACTAACCACTGAGAGGAAGGTAGATTGCTCTTACTCCTGTGTCCATGTCCCCTTAGAGGTCTTTGTCTCCCAGGTAGGAAATGGTGAGAAATCACTATGCTTCTCCTTTGTACATGGTGATGTCAGCCTGGAGAGGGGTGTATGTGAAAACAAGGATAGGGAAGGGGACCCAAGTGGATGAAGAATGAGTTTAGTAGGATTCCCCAAAATGCCCCAGTGTGTCCTGAGAATATGAACCAAGCTACCACATTTGGTTCTGAACCCTGGAGCTTTAATCTTTTAAGAACACATTTCCTTCCTGTATTTCTAGTAATTCCTGTTTCTGGCTCTTCTTGAAATCCCACCAAATCCCCTGATTCTCTCTGCTATAAGAATTGAGTCACAAAAATAAACCATGAGAAAAGTTAGCTTGACCCTTTTGCCCTCTGAAATGTCCTGAATGGAAAGAGCCTCGGGGGTGGGGGGGGGATGGGGGGGTCTTCTTAATTGCACCGGTTCTTCTATCTCAAAGAAAAATAAACTGAAGGAAAGGCTAAAATTGCTTTAAATTAGTTATCCAAAGGAAAGGGATTTTATGGGAAAGAATTCACACTCGGACTATTCTGACATTTAGAGGAGGTTTTTTAACTGGAATCCATGAATGAGCTTTCCTAGGATATATGATCCTCCAGAGTCTGTGAGCTGCATGTTTTTGTTTCTGTGCATTTTTCTGAGGAGAGAATCCATAGCTTTTATCAGATTCTCAAAGGGGTCCCTGACCCCCAAAATGGTAAGAACTACTCATTTAGAAGTTAACCTAGTTGTATTAGTTATCTATAGCTGTGTAACAAATTATCCCAAACCTTAGCAGTGAAATACAACAAACAGTTATTATCTCACAGTTTCTGTGTGTCAGGAATTCAGGAGTGTGTTAGCTGGATGATTTGGCTCAGGGACTCTCATGAAATTGCCGTCAAGAAGTCGGCTGGGGCTGCTGTCATCTGATAGCTTGACTGGGGCTGGAGAATCTGCTTCCAAGATAGTTTGCTCACATGGTTATTGGCAGGAGGGCTTGGCTCCTTGCAGACTATTGGCCAGAGGCCTCAGCCCCTTATCACATGGACTTCTCCACTGGGCTGCTTGAGTGTCCTCACAACATGGCTGCTGGCTTTCCCCAGAGTGAGTGACCAAGAGAGAGAAGAAGGAAGCCTCAATGCCTATTTTGACTTACTCTCAGGAGCCATACGCCGTCATTTCTGCCACATTCTATTCTACAAGCAAGTTCATAAGTATAGCCCACACTCAAGGGAGGGGGGTGTTAGTCTCCCACTTTTTGAAGGGAGGAGTATCAAAGATTTTGTGGACATATTTTTAACTATCAAACTAGTAAAGAGGACTTACTTTACACTTTGCTGGGAAACAAAGTTCTTTCCCCCTGTACCACCCTCTCCCTTCTTCTACCAGGCCACTTTGCAAAGTTTGGAATTTCCCCCAGGGTGGGGCTACATAGTATAATAAAGAGTATGGGCTCAAGAATCAGACTTCATTGGATCAAATACCAACTTTACAACTTCCTACCTGCACAAACTTGGGCAAATTACTAAACCTCTCTGAGATTCAATTTTCTAGGGATAGGAATAGTACTTCATAGGAAGTACTATGAAGTATACGGAGGGTTAAATGAAATCTTTTAAGTACTAAAATGTTAGCTATAATAATGGTGACTGCAACTTCAGTCTAGTGGTTGCCATAATTGTACACTTCTGGATTGTAAGTCATTTAGGTGGGGTCAGAAGTGATTATTTTCTGAGAATATACTTTGTAAGTCAGGTGCCAGGGGAGATATAAAAGAAGTAAAAAACAGACTCTGTCCTGGATAGGTCTAAAATTTAGTTGAGGAGAAAAGATGCATATGTATGAAACAGAGGAATGCTTTGGAAATCCAGTGATACCCATATCTTTGTTGAGTGCAGGGAGAGTCCCTTCATAGGGTGTGATTTTGAAGGTTAAGAATCAGGCTTTGAAGTAGATTTGTAAACCCTGGTTTAAATAAATATGTAGCCATCACTTCATGATGGATTATTCACAAAATCAAGCCTGTCTGTAGACCCTTCTCACATTTGAAATCATTTTATGGAGCACTCCTTAACTACCCTCACCAGTCAAGCCTTGCAAGTAACAGACTAGGATACTGGGCGGCTCAGAGAACTGAATTTCTGCCCAAATTCTGCCTTGGGATAAGATGACATCTCTCACTCAAAAGACCTCATCAAAAGACATTAAAAAAAAAAAAAAAAAGGTGAAAAGACAAACCACAAAATGGGAGACTATATTTAAACACACACACATATATAACTGCAAAGGATTAGTATACAAAACAATAAAAAGACCTTCTACAAACCAGAAGAAAAAGGCAATCAACCCTATAGAAAAATGAGCCAAAGAGATGAACAGGCAATTCACAAAAGAATAAATAGAAATGACTTACAAGCGTAGGAAAAGATGTTGAACTCCACATTAATCCGTAAAATAAAATTAAAACCACAATGAAATATCATTTCACATATCATGTTGGCAAAATGTTGCAGTCTAACAATACCAGTAACAATAGGAGCTCATGTGCAGCTGAGAGAACAGTTTGGAATTCTCTGAAGAAGCTTCCTATCCAGAATTCAAGCAATTCCACTCCTGGAAATTAACCCTAGAGAAACCTTTACAGAAATGCACAAAGAGACAGGTATAAAAATATTCATAACCACATTGTTCGTAATAGCCAAAAGTTGGTAACAGTCCAAATGTAAGATAGAATAGATAACAACAGATAAAGTGTGGTATGTTCTTGCAATAGGGTAATATATAGTACTACACGCATCAACAAGAATGAGCCTCAAAACACATGAGAAGAGGCGATCATGGCCGCGGCGTGGCTTGGGGCCCTGGGACTGTTCCTGCTGCCCAGCTGAGGCTTGCATGGAGCCCCAGATCACCCCTGCCTATCATACCACCTCGGGTGCCTTCATCTCCACCGGGACCTCCTTTATCATGGAACTCTCCCTGATGTGCAAGAACAGGGTCCAGAACGTGGCTCTTCATGCCGACTTCAGTGGGAAACAATTTCCTGTCACCCGGAGACAGGATGTCGGGCGTTATCAGGTGTCCTAGCGCCTGGCCCACAAGAGCGCCCATGGGGGCACCTACGAGGTCCCGTCCTTCAATGAGGAGTCCTCCAGTCTCCTGCAGAAGGCTAGCGTTCCCTGGACCCCTGCACCCATCCTCGCCCTGCAGCCCCTGCCCACTTCTCTCCTCTAACTCAGGGATTCTTAACCTTTTTTGTTCCATGGACCTCTTTGCCAGTTGGGTGAAAACCACGGACCCCTTACTAAGTCCACACTACACTGTGTATTATTTAATAAATATATCACACCTGCATTAAAAACAAACATATCAGATTCATAAAGCAAGTTGCATAAGAAAACATACACTATGGCACCATGTATATAAAACTGCATGCAAAGCAGGAGTACAGATTGATTGGGGATACATGTATAAAAATGCATGGGGATAATAAACACCAAATTTAGGATACTGATTTCTTCTGAGAGGAAGAAAAGGGAATGAGATTGGGGCTGGGTGTATGTATCAGCCAGGGTCTACCAGAGAAACAGAACAAGTAGGCAAAAGAATGCAGACAATTAATCCTAGACTTTCTTGGGGACTTAACTTCGCTTGCTGGCTTCACAGCAACCTTTTGGGGGCAGAGGTTGCTGATCCCCATTAAAAGTTAAACAGTTATTTTGGGTGTGGTCTCAAAAAAGAGCCTTATCCTGAGGGCAGAGAACCTAGGATTCCAAGGGCTACACATGAGGAATCCTTTGCCCCAGGGGCTCCTGTTAAATTGTGCCCTTCACGGGGAAGGGCCAGCACCACACACCTGGCACCCGGCTGCCAGAAAGGGAGCCAGATGGCCCTGGAAATGAGGAACGGCCCAAGGGCAAAAGGCAGCCCCCTGTCAGCCCTGGTAGGACAGGCCAGCTCCCAAACAGACGACATCGAGACCCTGGAAAGTTTCCCTCTTGTCCACCCCAACCAGGGGTGTCTAAAGGCAGGTGAGGCAAAAAGCTAACACACCACAGAAACTTGACCCAATCTCGCCAGATGATCAGTCCTTTACCTAATTAGAAGGTATAACCGAGGCTCTGGAATCCTCTGAGCAATGTTGGAAGGACAGAGAGGCAGAATCCCCCAGGGCTGAAAGCCAGTAGCTGCTCTTCCCCAAAGTTCCGAGTGGTTCCTCCCGGAGCTCCGCATTACAACCTCCCAGAGCAAGCCCCAGACACCCACCCCAAGCCGCCCTTCTCCGAGGCAGTTTCCCAATTTTGGTCAACCAGGGACCACCTTCTAGCACACTGTCTTATTCATCTATTCTTTGTATTATTATTCACGTAATATGTTCCTTAAATCATATGTTGTTTTCTCTATAATAACAAACAGCTTTTCTATGTAAATCATATATGTTCAATTTTTAAAATGCAAACACACAAAAAAACTATAAGGAAGACAAAAATTACCTGAAATCCCATCACCCTGAGATAAGCACCATCATCCAAATGCACACACATATGTGATTTTACATTATGTAAGGTGTACTTTTTTGCTCAAGTGTGTTAAGAAAGAAAACTTTCTATTATTATCATTAATGGCAAACTGCCATCATTTGCCAGACTAGAAGATAACCCCAAAAGTAAAATGAAAATGAAACAATGAGATTCAATTTCTAGCCGGATACCATAGCCAACCCCGCTTCCCCAAGGCTCTAAAGCCCAAGGCCCAGTCTCTCAGGGCTAAAAGGGGGGATTAGCTAGAGAGGCTTTACAGGTAAGACCAATACAGTTCCATACTGTATATTTTCTCCAAAATATAACTAGAAGGATGAAAGCAAATTAAAAAGGTATGACCTTTCTCTGCTTCCAAGGTTGTGCAGTAGCCATAAGCTTCTTGGGTGCCACCCCCCCCCCCAAGTACGTCCCACATTCTGTGGAGAAGGCAAGGGTAGAACCTGCAAGACCAGACCCTGCAGGATCAATTCACAGCAGCAAGGAGAGGAGAGGCTCTGTATGCATGAGCCTGCTGCCTCAGAGAACTAGTAAGCTCCAGGAGAAAGGGTGTAATGAAAAGGCACCCAAGGGGCACAAGGTCCCTAGAGGGTCCCCAAAAAACCTTACCCCAGCTGCCCCAGTCCTGGGCATCCCTTGTTCCCCAGCTCCAGCCCCTTCCTGGAGCCTACAGGAGACTCTGTGGCTCATTTTCCTCCTACACAAAGACTTTACCTGTATCAGGAACCAACAATCATAAACAGGAGTCCAAAGTAGTGTGTGTTGCATATTGTTGGTGGTGAGACAAATTTTCCCATCATGGGCTGGGTCCCCTGGAAGGATAAGGGGGATAAGTGAGGCATCTGGGTGCAAAGTGGAAGAAGGTGCTCACTCTCAGATGCTGACACTGTACCTGGACGACCCTGGGAATGGGCAGCTTGCTTGTCTCACCCTCATCCTGGCTGGCAGTGTGAAGCTATGAACCATTCAATAAGTGGTGTGGGGCCACTGGGTTTCCAGGCAGGAAAAGATAAAACTGGATCCTTACCTCACGCCATACACAAAAATAAATTCAGTTAGCTCAAAGACCCAAGAATGAAAAGGAAAACATTAAAACTTTTACAAAAATTGGAGAATAATTTTATAATTTGAGGGTAGAGAAGGATTTCTTTAAAAGACACAAAAGAACAAACCATAAATATTTTGATAAATTCACCTATGCTGCAATTCTCTATGATTACTTTTCTAACATCAACCTAAACAAAGGTAAAAGACAAACTACAAACTGGGAAGATACCCCTGTATTGCATATAACTGACAAAGGAATAGTATGCAGAATTTGGAACAAAAAAATCAATAGGAAGGAGGGAGGGAGGGACGGAGGGAGGGAGGGAGGGAGGGACGGAGGGAGGGAGGGAGGGAGGGAGGGGGGAAGGAAGGAAGGAAGGAAGGAAGGAAGGAAGGAAGGAAGGAAGGAAGGAAGGAAGGAAGGAAGGAAGGAAGGAAGGAAGGAAGGAAGGAAGGAAGGAAGGAAGGAAGGAGAAAAAAGAAAGAAAAAGAAAGGCAAAAACTCCCAGGGATGAGCCTCCCTGGCAATGAGGCATGACAACCAAGCACCAACTAGCAATGTAACTGGAAAAAGACCTTGACCAAAAGGGGGAAAGGGTAAAGACAAATAAGTTTATATGGCTAAGAAACTTCAAAGTGAGTCAGGAGGTCATCCCAGAGGTTACGCTTGTGCACATCTGAGCAGGACCCCATTGACTGCCATAGTGAATATTGCCCCAAAGAGTGGGGCTACTGAGGGCTCTGGAGACATCCAGACACTACAGGCAGGGCTGACAGCTCAGGAGTTTGGCACCCTGCCAGTGGGCCCTACTTTGGAATTTATGCTCCCCAGTGTGACAGAGTTGGACTCAGTTGTGGTTTCCCTACACATGGCTCTTCTGCCCCTTCTATTTGAGCCTATAGTTAGTACTAGAGTTGATAGGTTTATGTCCAAGAGACTTAAATCTTTGGGCTGTCCATGTGCCAGTTGGGCTCTGAATCTCAACAGAGTTGCAACACCTACTCTCCAGATCACTGGACTCACCCAGGACAACCAAAAAGGAGATGATGATGGACAACGATCACCTCAAGGAACAGAGAGAGTCTGCAACTGCAAGCAAGATAGTCCCATTCATCTGCCCCATCGGATCTAAGCCCCTCTCAATTGGAGGTGGAGTGGGCATCACTATCCCAGAATCCTCAGGATTGGGGAATGAATGATGGACTACAGTAGATTTACTGTTATTCTGCTATAGAATTATTGTTATTCTAGCAATAGAACTTTTATCATTGATGTGGAGGCAGTGGCCTCTGGTGGTTCTGAGGGGAGGGAGAGGGAAAAATATGTGTAATTTGGGGGCATTTTCGGGACATTGGAATTGTCCTGAATGATGTTGCAATGACACATACAGGCCATTATATATCTTGTCATAGCTTGCAAAATTGTGTGGGAGAGAGTGTAAACTATGATGTAAACTATAATCTACACTTAGCGGCAATGGTCCAATATGTGTTCATCAATTGTAGTTAATGTACCACACTAATAAAGGATGTTGTTAATGTGGGAAAGTGTGGGAGGAGTAGGGAGTGGGGTAATCGGGAATCCCCTACAATTTTTTAATGTAACATTTATGTAGTCTAAGTATCTTTAAAAAAATTTTTTTTAAGTATTAAAAAAAAAAAAGGCAAAAAACAGCAAAGGAAACTTACAGAAGAGGATACATCAATATCTGATAAATATACAAAAGATGTTCAACCTCACTATTAACCAGTGAAATGCAAATTAAAATGACAATTGAAATACCAATTCACGCCTATCTGGTTGACAAAAATGTAGAAGTCTGACAATGCCGAGTGATGGTGCATTATGAGGAAATAAGACCACTCTTAGCCTGCTGGGGGATGTGTGAATTAGGATATCCCTTCTGCAAGGCAGTTTGGCACTGTCCAGTAAGAATGGCGGTATGGGGGGTAGACCCTTCACTGGCTTCTTCTCCATCATCAATCCATCTGAGACATGGCAACCTACTTTTGTCTTCCTCTTTACCACTAAAGAGGCCTCCAATGGCTCCTCATTGCTTACCAAAGAATCATCAACTTTCTAACTTGGTCTAGGGAGAATGGCTCCTGCAAAGGAACATGGCAAGAAGGGGCATTCTGCCATCAATGAGGTGTTGAACAGGGAGGACACCATCAACATGCACAAGTGCATCCATGGAGTGGGCTTCAAGAAACATGCCCTTTGGGCACTCAAAGAGATCTGGAAATTTGCCAGGAAAGAGATGGGAACGCCAGATGTGTGCCTTGACTCCAGGCTCAGTGAAGTTGTCTGGGCCAAATAAGGAATGTTCTGTACCATATCCATTTACGGTTGTCCGGAAAATGTAATAAGGATGAAGAGTCACCAAAGAAGCTCTATACATTGGTTACCTATGTACCTGTCACCATGTTCAAAAACCTACAATATGGATGAAAACTAATAGTTGATTATCAAATAAAATTATAAAATAATTACCTTCTCAAAAAAAAAACAAAAAAAAAAGAAGCATCAAACTCCTTAACTTGACGTTTTAGCCTTCCATGATGTAACTCCTATCCACCTTTCAGTTTCTATGCTCATGTTCCTAATCCTCTTCCTATAAAATAACCGTATAAATGGAAATATCTCGTTTAAACCCTTAATAGCATTGCGTACTAGTTACGAGTTCTGAGTCCCTGTTCAGGGCTCTTGATCCTGCAGTGAAGATACTGCACAGCCCCTCCTGGGCTGAAGCCTTACAGTCCTGGCCATGGCGGTACAGGGAGCTCAATCCCCTTGGCTCCCTTCATGCCATCTTAATTGACAGCACAAGAGTGACAAAGCAAAACTATGCCAGGGAGCTGGAGTGGGAAAGCACTTTCTGGGCTGGCGGCCTGCTGGCCCTGAAGGGCTGTCTCCCTGAACTGGAATGCCCTTGTGTTCACCTTGTCAGCAGGGAGCAGCCAGACCTCTCTTTGACTGTAATTGAGTTAGCCTTGTGGATCTACCCTCCCTCCCGGTTGTCAAAAGAGATTATATGGAAATGTACTGCTGCATTGACCACAGTCCAGGTGCAGGCTGAGGCTGAAGCAAAGGAAATTTCCAAATGTGTTCATTAATCCCCCCAAGTGCCTGGGTGCTGCCGCTGCACTGCTTTCTCCCTGCTGCAATCATTTTTGATCCAACCAGAGCTCAGTCTGTCTTTAGCTGCAGCCTCGTGCGCCCCAGCACTGGTTGGGGGAGCATGGTTGGAATGCCAGGCCGGCTTCTGCTGGCCAGGGAGGGTCTGCAGGACCTTAGGCCAGTGTCTGATGGTCCACCTCAACCAGGACATCATGCTCCTGGGACCTCTTGGAGCTTCCTACATCCTGCTCACACGAGCTGGGGGATGGGGGGCATGCTGTCACTGAATGTGGGGGTTGGAAGGCATCCTAGAAGCCCCCCTGCCAGAGCCAGATTCATAGACCTAAGACCAGTGCAGCTGCACAGGGCCCAGTGCTCAAAAGGCTTGGGGTTTCATGTTCTGCAGTAACTGTCTTGAAATTCTTAAGAATTTTATCTTCTACTTTGTGTTTTGTAAGTGAAGCCCAGTGGGACAATGGAGCACGAGCTGGGGGCTTGGAGACTCCATTCACCTAAGGCTCCACCTCCAGCCACCCACTGCCTTGCCCCTCACCAGGACGGTCTTCCCACACACCCCACCCCAAGCCCATGCCTCCAGTCCAGTGACTGCTGCCACCCTCCACCCCCAGTGGGGGCCTGGGCACAAACACCAGGAGGCCAGGGTGGGGTGCACGGGCCCCAAGTACTGAGTTGTGGCAGTGAGCTCTAGCTGCCCGTGAGGGTCTGCATGTGCCCTGTGAGGAGCCTTGTGCCCAAAGGAGCATGACATTTAGATAGCAAATTAGAAAATACTATGGTAGCTCAGGGAGACCATGGAAGAAAGGAAGAAACTTTTTCCTGCTTTTTGAAAAAGGGACCTGCATTTTCATTTTGCACTGGGCCCTGCAAATGAGGTAGCCGGCCTTGCTCCCAGCCCAGCAGTTTCTAAACTCCAATGACAGAGGTGCGATGTCCATTTCCTCAGAACCCCATAGGTGCCTGGAGAAGTGGAGCTGCTCTGGTTGAGTCCAGCAGTGGCCCAGGCTGGGGGCACAGGAAGAGCAAGCCCCCAGGCTTCCTGCATCAGTGCCTGAGAGGGTCTATGGAGCAAGATCTGTGAAGACCTCTGACAGTGCACCCCAGTGGTTCTCAAACTTTAGAGGGCAAAACATAACCTAGAGGACAGGCTAGAAGTGCAAGTTCTCAGGCTCCAAGCCCAAAGATTCTGGCTCAGTAGGTATGGGATGGGGCCCGAGCTCTTGCACCTCTATCGTGCTGCCAGGTAATGCCAGCCTGAGTATCTGTGGTCTGTGCCTAGAAGGACTCTGGTAACCCCTTCATGTCACAGACAAGGCAACAGAGACCCGGGTTTGGGACACTGGGGACAGATATCCTAGCCCCCAGGTCTCCATACCCCAGCAGCACCTTCCCCTGGCATCCTACTATCTCTTATGGAATTTGAGGAAGGATGGGTGTGAGTTAGGGCGATGCTCCAAAGTTTCCATAAATGCTTGTTGAACAAATGAGTATCTCCACCTCACTTCTCCCTCTGACCTATGAGGTCAGGCAAGTAGCCCTGGGGAGCAGAAAGTTTGCCCTTCCATCAGCTTTGAGCCTCAGTTTCCGTAAAAATAGCTAATATTCATTAAGCACTTACCAGGCTTTTTACATGTGTTATCTAATTTAATCCTCTCCACCAACCTATGGGGTAGGTGCTGTTATTATCCCAACCTTACAGATGCAGAAACTGATTCAGAGAGTTTAGGTAAAGTCTCCACCCAGTGTGCTGAGGCAGGATTTCAACAGATGCAGTCTGATTCCAAAGCCCAAGCTCCTCACCATTCTGCTCTAAAGAAGTTACGTCTTCAGAAGCCAATGACTAGGTTCTGGCCACCTTGCTGGAGGTCCTCCCACTCTCCATCTCTCCAAGTCTTTCCACTTCTATGGTCCAGCTTAACCTGCAATGCCCTTTGAAGAGTCCCCTCCTGTCTGCTGCAGCACCACCCACCTCCTCTCCTCAGACAGCCCTCTGGGTCTGAGCCAATCTGCCTGGCCCTCAGCTAGCATCCCACAAGGGCAGGACTGCCCTTAGAATGGGCAAGAGCATCCCATGGCTTTGACTCTGTGCTTTAGAGGGCCCCGCTCTGGCCCTTCTCTAGCCATGACCTTTCCAGTGGGGAAAGCCAAGGACCTGAAGGCCCCCTTCTAGAATGCTCTGTACCTGGGACCCTGGAATTCCCCACACAAACAGCTCTGAGTTATTCCCAGGGGTTTCCTTTAATTTCCTCTCTCCTTTGGAAAAACTCATTTTTATCTCCATTTCTAATACAATCCTTTACTCCATTTAAATTTGTGTTCTTTTTACTTTTCCTTTGAACCGGCTATAACACCTGCAAATTATTAACTACCCTCCCAATTAATTTTTTTTTAAAAAAAGCTCTCACATTATTTCTTTTTTATAGCTCCATAGTGTATTTGGATGTACTATAATTCATTTTATCAGTCCTCTTTTTCTTAATTTTTAATTTTGAAATAATTTCAAACTCATAGGATAGTTGCAAAAATAATACCAACCTCATACAGAGAACTCCAACATTACCCCCTCCAGACACCCAGATCCACCAATTTTAACATTTTGCCATCTTTGCCATATCATTCTATCTATCATCTATCTATCTATCTATCTATTTTCTGAACATTTGAGAGCAGGTTGCACACATCATACTCCTTGAACGGATTTCCTATGAACAAGGATATTCACCTTCATAATAAACTTAAGGGTAGTTACCAAGTACAAGAAATTTAATGTTGTTATAAAACTTGCATTCTCTATTCCATTTTTTTCTTATGTCCCAATAATGTCCTTTTGAGCCTTTTCTCCTCCATTCTCAAATCTCACCCAATACCATGTATTGCATTTAATGGTTATTACCTCTTTAGTTTTCCTTCCTTCCTTCCTCCCTCCCTCCCTCCCTTCCTTCCTCCTTTCTTTTCTCTCCCCCCCTCCCTCCCTTCCTTTCTTTCTTCTGTAGAGACATATATAAACATAAATCTTCCCATCCCAATCCCTCTCAAGCATACCATTCAAGTGGGATTAATCATATTCACAATGTTCAGTGCCCTCACCATGATCCATTATTATAACTTTCCTTTCATCCCAAACAGAAACCCTACACTCATTTTGCATTAACTCCCCATTGCCTCTGCCCCTCACCCCTGGTAACCTGTACTCTTAATTTCTCTCTCTCTGAGTTTTCATTTTCTCTGATCTTTTTCTTTGTGATTACCATAGGGCTTAAATTTAACATCCTAAATCTATAACAATCTCATTTTCTTTGATACCCACTTAACAACTTCAATAGCATACATAAACTATGTTCCTATACTGTTCAGTCCCTAGACCTTTATGAAGTTCTTGTTATAAATTATATGTTTATACATTATGAGTCCAAAACCATTGATTTATCATTGCATTTTATGCATTTGCCTTTTAGATCCCATAGGAAGAAAAAAAAGTGGACTAGTAAATAAAAAATACAATAGTACTCATATTTATACCTATCCATGTCATTATCTTTACTGGAGATCTTTATTTCTTCATGTGGTTTCAGTCAGTTGTCTAGTATCCTTTCCTTTCAAGCTAAAGAACATTCTAGAATTTCTTGTAATGCCAGTCTAATGATTATATAGTCCCTCAGCTTTTGCTTATCTGTGATTGTCTAGGAATGTATTAACCCCTTCCTCATTTTTGAAAGACAGTTTTTCTGGATACAAAATTCCTGGTTGGCAATTTTTTGCTTTCAGCACTTTAAATATGTCTTCCCACTGCCTTCATGCTTCCGTGGTTTCTGATGAGAAATTAACTTTATTGAGGATCTCTTGTATGTGACAATTTGTTTCTCTGTTGTGGCACTCAGAAGTCTCTCTTTATCTTTGGCTTTAGACCATTTGATTATAATATGGTATGGTGTGAATCTATTTGAGTTTATCCTGTTTAGAGTTCATTGTGCATCTTGGATATATATATTCATGTATTTTTATTAAATTTGGGAAATTGTCAGCTATTATTTCTTTGAATATTCTCTCTGTTCCTTTCTCTTTTCTCCTCCTAGGACTCCCATGATGTGTATATCAGTGTGCTTGATGATGTCTCACAGGTTCTTCAGGCTCTGTTCATTTTTCTTCATTCTTTCCTCAGACTGGATTATTTCAATGGTCTTATCCTCAAGTTCACTGATTCTTTCTTCTGCCAGCTCCAATCTGCTGTTTAACCCCTCTAGGGAATTTTTAAATTTTAATTACTGTGGTCTTCAGCTATGTTCAGGTCTTTTTCTTAATTACCATCTCTATATTGAGATTCTCTTTGTGCTTATCTTTCATTTTCCTAATTTCCTTTTGTTCTTTGTCCATGTTTTCCTTCAGCTCTTTGAGCATATTTAGAACTATTTTTTAAGGGTCTTTGTCTGGGATGTTTCAGGTTTGATACTCTTCATTGATGGTTTATAATGCTTTAATCTTCTCCTTTGCCTGGGCCCTTGCTTCCTGTTTCTTTGTGTTTTGTAATCTTTTGTAGAAACCTGGACATTTTGATATTTAAGTGTGTAATTGCTGGAATTTAGACTCTGAGGTCCTTAAGCTTTTCTTGTCAGTCCTAGTATTAGTGAGACAAAAGGGGTGCTGATGGGAAGTACCAGAAATCTGTTGGCTTTTATAAAGGGCATTTATTTGGGGTGGGAGCTTATAGCTACAAAGCCCTAAAGAGTCCAGTTCAAACTTACTTCCTCACCAAACTCTGTTACCACATGTTGAAGCAAGATAGCAGATGATATCTGCAAGGATTCAGTCTTCCTCTTCCTCTTAAGGCTCTGTGGGTCCAGCTTCTTCTGCTCTCAGCTGTAGGCTGACATAGGGCTCAACTCTCTTCCCAGGGCTTGTTTCTTTCTGAGTTTAGCTGCTCTGGTCTCTTCACAAGGTCAGCTGTAATCTACCAGGCAAATGGTTCATCTCTCTTCCTGGGGCCTCTGCCGTGTCTATGAAGGTGTTTCTCTTCCTCTGTGTATCTTTTCTGTGTATCTACTTCTGTGTTCTTGATTGAGCATCTGTTTATATAGCCCACCAAGGGGGCAGGGTCTCAATCCTGTATGCCCTAATCTTGATTCAGTCAAGTAAATGTAAAGCCTTTGAATTTAAATCAGTCAAAGGGTATTATGCCCAGAGGAACAGTTTACAAATATAATCAATATCTCTTTTTGGAATTCATAAATAATATCAAAATGCCACAGTCCTCTTTTGATGATATTTATTTACAAACTTTGCTATTAAAAATAAGCAAGACTGAATATTTACTTTCACACTTCATAGCAAATAGGAAGCTGAGGTCTTTTTAAATCTTTTCAAATCTTTGCAGCTGAAAATGTAACCAACCCCCCAGATTTTTTTTAAAAGTTTCTTACAGTTAAGTTGAGCTGAATTGGATGGCTGGAAGTGCGGCAGAGGTCTGAGGATGTTAGAAAAGGTAAAATTTAGTTACCTTCATTTAATATTTTTATATTCTCCTTTATAAACGTACCCAATCCGTGAGCCTGTGCACATTTTTACTAATTTACAAAGATATAGCTGTCTTGCACAGGAGAAAAAAAACTTCTTCCAAGATGGGAAGGCATGTCACTCAGTATTCTTAATTCATACAATGGAAAAATGTCTGAACTAGAAATTGGGAGTCCTGGTTCTGCTACTGACAAGCTCTGTGACCTTGGAGAGACCATTTTCTCTCTCTGGTCCTCCATTGTCTCATCCATGGAATGCTGTTTTGCCTCCCAGCTCTCCCCTGTGACTCTCTGTTCTCCAGGCTGGGCCATGTTCCAGCTGCCTCCCATTGCACTCATGCTCAAATGTGATATCAAATAAATCAGGATCTACTCGAAGGCACAGGTCAATATGAGTAGCAGATCTGACTGGATGTCAATGTGTGGGAGGTCATGTACATAAAAAGGGCATTGGGCTGGCTGTGAATTCATGCACTGTACTGAGAGGGAAAAGCAAATCAAAGCTGCTGTCATCATTTCCAGAAATGACTCCAATAGCACCTCCCGGGCTGGCAGGCAAACAGAGGCCTGGGTGGCTCCCAGGTGACTCCTAAGGTCCAGAGACTCCTGTGGGAGCATCAGGCACAGGGACATTAGGACCTAGCCACCCAAAGGTCACTCTGGCATGACTCAGGGAGGCTGTCGTGACATTGAGCTCTCTCTGTTGCTCTTTCTCCTACTGCACCAGGGGCCCAGAGCATCCCAGAAGACCTGTCCCTGAGGTCTGAAGAACCTGACAAAACACAGGCTTCCCAGAATGACTCTGCCCTGTACTGAAAATAGATCCACAGGGAGAAAGAAGCTGATTGGTACAGATTCATGGTCCCTAACACTTGCAAGTGCAAATGGAGACCACATACATTCTGATTCTTTGGCTCTATAATTAAATCTTCATTTAGTAAAAAAAAATACAGCGTTTCAGAGATTTCATTCAAACTGTTCAAGTTGATGAGAATTTTCTTGCTCAATTTGAGTTTTGATCTGTGATTAAAGCTGCCTTATAATGCTTAATGGATACAGAGTTTTTGTTTGGAGTGATGGAAAAATTTTGGTAATGGGATGGTGGTGATGGCAGCACAACATTGTGAATATAATTAGCACCATTGAATTGTATACTTGTGGTTGTTAAAATGGGAAATTTTATGTTTTATGTATGTTACCATGATTTTTTTTTTTTTTAAACTTCAATGATTAAAGAATCCGCAAGAGGGGGGTGGCGGATGTGGCTCAAATGGTTGGGCGTTCATCTGCCATATGGAGGGACCTGGGTTCGATCCCCGGGACCTCCTGGTAAAATAAAATATATATATATAGAAGGCGCATGGGCTGCCAGGCTCTGTGTGCTGGTGAGCCGCCAGGCCCCGGGAGCCATGCAGCAAGATGATGACTTAACAGAAGAGATGCAGGGGAGAGACAAGACCAGATGCTCTGAAAACTCCAAAAGCTAGGAACCGAGGTGGCGCAGGTGGCAGAACACCTCTCTCCTACATCGGAGGTCTCCAGGATTGAATCCTGCTGAAGACTGAAGGAGGAGGATGAGAAGAGATGGCAGGAAACAGATACAGAGAATTGTCCACAAAACAGCAAATGGGGAAGGCAGGGTTTAAAATGGATAAAGTAAATAAATAAATCTTTTAAGAAAAAAAAAAAAAAAAAGAATTCGCAAGGTTTTCTGTTCACAAATTTTGTGAATCATGTTCAGCTCTCAGTGTTTCTAGTTTTTAAAAATTTAAGCAGACTGCCTTTTAAAATATTTTGTTTTTTTGCTTTTTTCTCTTCTGAGGTGCCATATGGTCTAAAGTGATCACAACTTGACCTGTACTCATTCCTAATGATCTAAAAGTATGCAAAATAAAATTAATCACATGCAAATTGCACAAATTTAAATATATTTTCTTAAAAAGTGTCTTTAAATCTTTTTCATATGTTTTCTCCAAACATTATTTTTCTCTTGAAACATTCAAAATGATTAATATCACAAAAACAAAATATAAAACAATATCAATCAAAATTATTTAAGTAAAGCTGAGTTCTTAATTTATTTTTTTGAAATTTTGTCTTATTAAATCTTGTCATAAAAATAAAACTTCACTTCCTAACCGGTAATCTAAGCACCTCTTAAAATATGTGTATATATATATATAAATAACATTTTTGTAAGCAAATACACATATATGCATATATATTTATATATCATTTTGCAAATGTTTGTATGTATTGTGAGAATTTTGATTTTTACCCATAATAAAATAAAAAAAAAAAAAAAGAAAAAAATAAATAAAGAAAACTTCACATTTCTGTGGTTTAAATGTTCATTTAATTAACTAAGGGAAGAATCTGTATCATACTTTATTTTAACCCTACAACTACCTGTATACAAATTTAAGAATAACACAGATTCTTTTTTTTTTTTTTTTTAAGATTTTATTTATTTATTTATTCATTTATCCCCCCCTTGCTGCTTGTGCTCGCTGGGTCAGCCAACCATGCCGTGCGGGCGGGCCTGCCCCCACCAGGAGGCCCCGGGAACCAAACCCGGGGCCTCCCATATGGTAAACGGGAGCCCTACTGATTGAGCCACAGCCGCTTCCCAACACAGATTCTTAAACATGGCAAAATGTTCCTCAGACACTGTGGTAGATTGTTACATAATGGCCCAAACACATCACACCTTCCTGTTTCTAACCCCTTTGCAGTGTGAATTTTGCTGTGTCTCCCAACAAAAGAGAGACTCTATTTCCCAACTGTATTAGTTGGCCAAGGGGGTGCTAATGCAAAATACCACAGATTGGTTGGTCTTTATAAAGGGTATTTATTTGGGGGTAGAAGTCCACAGTTACCAGGCCATAAAGCGTAAGTTTCTTCCCTCACCAAAGTCCATTGCCACGTGTAGAGCAAGACAGCTGCCGACGTTTGCCAGGGTTCAGGCTTCTTGGGTTCCTCTCTTCCCTGGGCTGCGTTTCTTTCAGGGCTTAGCTCCTCTGTTTCCTCCACAAGGTCAGCTGTAGACTATGAGGCTCTCTAGGCTTTGCTTCTCTCCACAAGGCCAGCTGTGAACTCTCAGGCGAATGGCTCGTCTCTATCCTGGAACCTCCTCTCCAACATCAAAACTCGAACATCAAAAACTGCTCCCTCTGTCCTTTGCCTTGCCTTTTATATTTGATTCCCCCACCCCACCAAGGGGTGGGGCTCAACACCCTACTGACATGGCCCAGTTAACGCTCTAATCATAACTTAATCATGCCCAGATTAGCAGACCATTTTACAAGCATTAACCAATTATATTTTTGGAATTCATAATTACATTAAATTGCCCAATGGCTACACCAACCATTCATTCCTTAAAGCTTAATTTTACCAAGAGAAGGAGGCAGATATAACACTGCAACTTTCAAGACCAGGCTTTAAGAAGCCTTGCATTATAGACATGGAAATAGAATAGCAGTTATGTATGGCAGAAGAGGAATAGGGAGACTGAGAGGTGACTACTGAGGGGTAGAGCTTTTTGGGGGGTTTTTGTTTTTGTTTTTGCTTTTTATTTTGAGTAATGAAGTGCTGTAATATTGATTGAACTGATAAATGCACAACACTGTGATTATACCAAATGCCATTGATTATACATTTTAGAAGGTATGTATGGTTTATGAATACATTTCAATAACATTGATTATCATTTAAAAGGAGCAGCAGCAGCCTTGCAGCTTTTGCCTTCACCCTTTTGGAACACTTCTGCCATTGTGTGAAAAAGCCCCGTCGAGCCTTCTGGAGGTTGAGACGCCATTGGGCACCTGAGCCAACAGCCAGCTTAACTGCTTGCCTGTGAGCAAAGCCATCTTGGACCATCCAGGCTCAGCCAAGCTGCCAGCTGCTTACAGCTGCTTACGTGACCCCAGATGAGATCAGCAGGAAAATGGCCCTGCTGAGCCCAGCCCTAAACGGTGATCCACAGCTGTGAGCAACTAAACGGTTGTTGTTTTAAGCAGCCAAGTTTCAGTGTGATTTATTACACAGAAGCAGATAAATGACATAAACACCATGTACCACCACTGTGAATACTGGGCTCATTTGTGCATCAGGAATCACAAATTACAGAAAAGAAAAAAAAAAGAAGGAAATGACACCTAACACTTTTGGGAAAGACTATTTTGTTATGGAAGGATCTGTTGAATTCATGCTGAGAGGAGGGATGTAACCAGTTAATTTGTCTTTATTCTTAGCTACATATATCAGCCAATCAAATTCTTTCTCCCTCCAAACCAGTGTCCATATCTAAGGTCAGCAAGGGCACAACCCACAAACCTTCATAGCATCTGGCCTCAGCAGCCTTTTATTTTGAGGATATGAGAGTGAGTGTTTAAGGTTGCACCATGCCAGTACTGAGCTCACATTCTCAGAGGACAAAAGCTCCCATGTGAATTTAATAAAGTTAATATTTTGTATTTATGATATGTGAGGGCCCAAGGTGGAGGCCCCAGTTTGGAGGAGATGGTTGAGGCCTTGCTTTGGGATTTTCCCACTTCAGTTGGAACTAGATGTTATGATTCCTGAATTGTGACTCAGGAAATGTGGCAATGGCTATTAAAATTTAAAATATACCTATTTCTTGATGCAGCTATCTCACTTTAGGGAAAATATTCTATAGAAATAGAAGGAGCAATATGTAAAGGTAGCTGTGTAAAGATGCTTTTCACAAACATTGTTTAAAGGAAGGAAAATAAAGGAAACAACTTAAACATCACTAATGGGATGGTCAGTCAGTTGTGGTCCATTCATATGATTTATTCATGTGATTCATATTTATTCATTCTTTTATTCATTAAATATTTACTAGGCATTAACCATGAGCCTGGCACTGTCCTAAGTGCCAGAGATACAGCAGGGAACAAGACAGGGACTTACATCTTAGTGTGGGAAGGCAGAACATAAACAAATAAACAAAGATATAGGATGTCAGGTGGTGGTTGGGGAAGAGAGTCCCAAGGAAGTGTGAGAAGGAACCAGGTAGCTATCAGGAGGAAGGACACTCTAGAGAGAGGGAGGAGCAAGTGCAGAAGCCCTGATTTGGGAGGTGCTCAGTGTGATCTAGAAACATTAGGAGGCCAGGGTGGCTGAGGAGCAGAAGGCAGGGCACAGCGGTGGGAGATGTGGTCAAGGAGGAGAGCGGTAGAGCTGCGGGCAAGTGGCAGCCATGCAGCTCATGTAGGGCCTTGCAGCCCCTGGTGAGACTTTGGATTTTACTCTGAACGGGATGTAAAGCCACCGGAAGTTCTGAGCTGAGGAGCAACACAATTTAACTTTTGTTCTTAAAGCATACCTCTTGCTGCTATGTGGAGAACAGACTGGAGGGGCAAGGCTGGAAGCAGAGAGGAGTGAGGAGACTATTGTAGTAACTGGGTAAGAAAGAGAAGAGAGCACTCTCCCTGAACCAGACATGGGACATCAGTGACAAGATCCCCTCCCCAGCACTGGCAGGCAGCTTGGGGCAGATGGAAGTGGCTGGAAGGAAGCCTGAATGCCTTCCAGCCAGTGAGGTAAATGGAACATCCCCTTCCCTCCTTGTGTTGGTAGGTGGGGGGTCAGCAAACCCATCAGGTGCTATAGGAGATAGTCACCAGGTAGGCTGGCCCAGAGGCGCCTGGATATGGCTTGAGAAGACTTGCTCAACCTCAGAACACAGTGCTGAAAACTGCACCTTTATTGATTTATGCTTTGCTTGGAAATTCTCTGGCCTTCCCTTGTCATCTATCCCACAGCTCAGGGAACTACTACTGGGAAGCCTTAGTTCATTCCACCACCTTTCACCCTTCAAGATTCAGAGCTGGGCTATGCCTGCGACTCTAGCTGGACCTTCTGCACTCCCCACCCAAGCTTTGGACTTCTTGAACTCTGGTGAGCATACCAGGTTTTCCTGGTCCACCCATTTAGAAGGGAAAGGGCTTGTGTCTTTCAATTCTATAGATTCTCCCAGCACCATGGGTGAGCTTGCTTCAACTCAGCACTCACAGATGCTAGAGTAGGGGCTTTGAACCCCAACTCCACCACTTACATGCTGGGTGACATTGGGCAAGCTGCTTAATTTCACTTATCCTGAGTTAGTTTTTTATTGGAGATATGAATATCTACCTCATAGGAATGTGATGAACATTCGATGGAAGAATGGAGGCAATGTGCAAGTTTCTTCCACCATTGAATTGGGATAAAAGACCTGCCCTCTCAACATGCTCCAGCAGCAGTGGCGGCATTGTCACCTGGTAGCAGAACCTGTCTTGTCCCAAGGCATTGTACACAGAGCTCCAAGCCCGCTCTCTCTGTAGCCTCCTAGAGTTGAGGATCCCATTTTACAGCTGAGGAAAACTAGGGATCAGAGAAGAGAGGCAACTTGTCCAAGATCACACTGCTCTGGAGGAGTGCAGCTGGATTCGAGCCCCGATCCTCCCACGCCAAGGCCTGAGCTCTTTCACCAAATGACGCTGCCCTCATGGGGCTGCTGAAAAGCACGCAGGGTTTAATTTGTGTGATATCACCTTGAGGAGCACAGATACTCGCTAAACACGAGGTATTGTTGTCTCTCTCTTCTACAGTTCACCCCTGGCCTGGGATGGCCCCATGACTGGTTTGTGAATTCACCAGATCCCGACTTTCATGCCTAGCTTAGTTTGCCAGGGCTGCTATAAAAAACACCATGGACTAGTTTGCTTAAACCACAGAGATTTAGATTCTCACAGTTTTGGTGGCTAAAAGTCCAATATCAAAGTGTCAGCAGGATCATGCTTTCTCTGAAGACTGTAGCATTCTAATGGTGGCTTGCTAATGTCAAACAAAAAACAAATCTGGACTCAGTAAGGAGAGACTAAATTTGAAAGGATTATTGCAAGGTGGGGGAAAGCTATTGCAATAGAGAGAGGGGACTATGGCAATAGGGAGAACACTCTGACCATAAGGCCCACAAATGTCTCGAGTTAGGCAAAGAGGGGTTTTCCTTTCTAGATGGAAACAACCAAGTGTAGGGAAGTGGATGAAAAGCTGCATGATCAGATAGATCTGAGAATATTTTATGCTGAAGCAGAACAAACATTTGGTTAACAAGCTTCCATGAATAGGGAAAGGTTGTCCTTTGCAGTAAGCCTTTTTCTGGAATACAAAGGATGGGGGAATTCTTAAGGGTCACTGTTTCCCAGGATCACAGGGCTCAGGTAAAATTTAACATCTATGCCAGCAATCCATAACTCAGTCTCTGCCTCCATCACATGGCCATCTCTTTCTCTGTCTGTTTCCTACCAACTGTGTCTAGATTTCCTCTGCTTATAAGGACATCCAGTTTGGCCTCATATTAAATAATAACATCTTCAAAGATCCTATTTACAAACCAGTTCCCATTCACAGGAGCAGGGCTTAGGACTTTGAATGTGTCTTTATGGCAGGCAGGATTCAATCCATAATAATGCCCCATCACTGGCCTAACAGTCCAGCCTGCCCACTCAGTGGGCAAAGGCCCACACAGGCTTTTGCTTCCATATCCCGGGTACACATTGAGGGTACAGCACACCGTGAGGTGGGTGCTGCTTTGCCTGAGGCAATAAGGAAGCCTGGCAGGCCCCACAGCCAGAGGCTGGAGCTCCATCCAGATGCTCACTCACCGGCCATCAGACCAGTCACCTCTCAGACCTTGGTGACATAGCTGTAAAATAAAGGCAGAACGATGGCTTGAGGTCCTTCTGGCTGTAAAGACCTGTGATTCCACAGAAAAGCTGCCTCAGGCTTCCTCCACTGTGAGTGAAGGGCTCACTGAGAAACCTAAAACCTCAGTTTTTCTAGGAAGTCCATCACAAAATCCCAGAGATCACAAATTACTGCCAGGAACCCCCAGACCTAGTTCCTGGTCTGTCCCTATCTTCCTCTTCAACCCTTCTCTTACTACTCTGCTTGTTTGTCTTTTTGTTTTATTTTGTTTTTTTGAGGTACTGGGGGCCGGGGATTGAACCCATGACCTCGTATGTGGGAAGCTGGCGCTCACCCCTGAGCCAATCAGCTCTCCTGAGTTCATTTTTTTCATTTGTTTGCTTGTTGTTTGTTTTTAGGAGGCACCGGGAACCAAATCTGAGACTTCCCATGTGGGAAGCAGGCACACAACTGCTTGAGCCACATCGGCTCCCCTGCTTGTTTCTTATGTTCCAGCAAGAAAGTGGTTTTCTCCTGGACCCTCTGCTCCTGCTGTCCCCTGACTGGAAACCCTCCTTAGGAATCTTCAAGTGTGGAGCTGGCTCCTCCAGCTCCTTTAGGTTCCCCCCTGATGGTCACTAGGCTCTTCCCTGACCACCCTATCTCAATTAGGCCTCTTCTCCCTTTTTGTTTCCCATAGCATTTATCATAGCATATTTTATTTTATTGCCTGCTTATTAGGTTTTTGTCTGACCTTCTCATTAACAGGTAAGCTGCCTAGATACAGGGACCATTTTTATCTCATTCATCACTGAATACTCCAGCCATGGTGCTTGGCGTATAATAGGAGTTCATGAAATATTTGGTGAGTGAATGAAGAATTCCATCCCGAGCTCAGGTATTTACCGTTGAGTCTACAGTTCAGCTCAACACTCATTCATTGAGCACTTATTTAAGTTCTGGTGAGGTAGGGAAAGGTAGGAGAAGGGAGATAAATGGAGGAGGACCAACAGAAAATCAACATCAGATAATACTCAAGGCCTAATGCCAGAAGATGCCAGATGTCAAGAGGCCCTCCCATCACCTGACCACCACAAGCTTCACCAGCCCCTCCCCTAGACAGTTCCCACTCAGGCAGGAATATGGAGCCAGTAAAAAGTTGTGGTTTTCAATCCCTCTTTGGCATAAGGCAGACCAATGACATTGGGACTTACAAGTCCTCCTTTACATGGAGGGAGAAGAAGTGGGGAGCTCAGCCTCAATTTAAAACAGCACCCCCTAGCCCCAGCAGGTACTCGTGCAACTCATAGGAGCACGCCTGCATGCCCATCTTGAGTGTGTCCTTTCACGTTACATTAAATTCTCCTGCTACTATATGACTTGAATTCCTTCTCGGACTGTGTCAAGAACGCTCCTACCCTAGGCTGAGGTCTTTCTCCAAGACCTTCCGGGGCCTCTCTGACATTACCATCATGGTGCTCAGTCTTAGAGACATACTTCAGACCCACTCCCTGTCCTCGAGGAGCTTACAAGAGAATGAACACCTATGCTGAGCCCTGTGAGGGGCAAATATGATAAAGAAGACACAACTTCTCCCTCAAGAAGTTTACTGATTGGGAAGTGGATGTGGCTCAACCAGTTGGGCACCCGCCTACCACATGGGAGGTCCCAGGTTTGGGCCCGGTGCCTCCTAAAAAAGATGAGCAAACAATGATCAGACAGATGAGAGAACCATTTGGGGAAGAGGAGGGGGAAATAAAAATTAAAAAAAAAAAAAAAGTTTGCTGATACCCAAACTAATGAGAGGCAGAGAAGAGAAAAAGAAAAACATGTGAAAAGGAGCTTGGAAACAAACACAACTCTGAGTACAGTTATTTAGTACACAAAGAAAACAGATGATAAACTTCTTTCTTGGCCTTTGTTTGGGAAATAATTCACGTCATTCTTCGAATTACAAAGTTGTGAGAATAACAGCAGCCTTGGTTGTAGCTCATGTGATTTCTGCTAAGTTGAGACAGTAGTGCCAGAGGAGACCCAGTCCCTGGGCACACAGACCAACTGGACAGGCTTCTCTCCTCTTGGCAGCTCCTCAAAAGGCAGGCTCCTAAAAAGCCCTGCAGAGCGGCCTTTTGACTTGGTCGGGACCCCTTTAGCCACACTCAACAGAGTCAAGTTGACCATCTCCTCCCTCCAAATAAGTAAAAGGGAGAGTTTATTGAAGTGATTTGAATGCACAGGAGCCCAAGAGAATCTGAATAACCAGGCCAAGCCTGGAGTTCTCAACATCCTCAGTTCTTCAGATTCCAAATTTCCAAATTCCCATATCCCCTGTTAGGCCTCAAATCCTAAGTGCTGGCAGGCCGATGGGTTTTCTGCTCTTTGGCTAGGTGTCCACCCCCTGGGCAATCACCTTTCCCTGCACAGGGATGTGTGGGCATAAAACAAGGCTCCTTGGCCAAAGATGAGCCCAGAAGAGAACTCGGTAGGGAGGGTGACCTGTCTTTGCAGTTTGCCTGGAGTTTGCTGAGGGGTTTCCCTGGACATGGGACTTTTAGGGACAAAAGTAGGAAAGTTCTAGGCAAACTAGGATGAGTTTCGTGCCCTATGGGTAGGTGGGGGGGGGTCTCTGAAATAATTGTAGCACACACATTAAGTGCAGTCAATATCACCTCTCTGCTTCACGCCCGTGTTTTATTAATAAGCACACATTTCTTCACATTTCAACATCACTCACGTGGATGGCGTCCCGCAGTGGCCCAACAGCAGGGATTGAAGCTAAATTCTCTCAGAGAGGACCTGTGTTTCGCAATCACTTCTGGGCCACTGCCAACCTGAGACCATCTTAAATTAATTTCTGCTTTAGGTTTTTCACACCACACTGACAGTGTGAACTCAGACCGCAAACATGCATGCAGACAGCCTTGTGGTTCAAATTCTCTGGAGAGAATTCTTTTTCTCCCTCCACACTGCCAACCAAAACTGTGACCTGCACATTTCTAGCCACTTCTGCAGGAAGATTTATTTCCCTATGGTATGCCAGCTTTTACGGGGATTCTTCATATATTTCAATCCTCACCTTGGACTTCTTTTTCCTTTGCTGGTGGTACATAAAATAATGGTGCTGTTTAGTGTCTTAGATGGGATAAAATTCCTTTCATGAGGGGCGTGGTTGGTGCTGGAAGGAGCTCAGCTCTGGAAGCTCTGGTCTCCCTGTGTAACTGGGAGAGAAGGTGTGATTCTGGGCACTCAGGGCTAGCTCCATAGAACATAGAAACAAATTCTCCCATCCAAGGCCTCTATCTGAACCCAGGGGCCACTTTACCAGCTCGCACAGCTTATTCGAAATGCTCTTCTAGGGGGGCGGATGTGGCTCAAATGGTTGGGCGTCCGTCTGCAATATGGAGGGACCTGGGTTTGATCCCCGGGATCTCCCGGTAAAATAAAAAAGTAAATAAAAAGTAAATAAATCTTAAAAAAAAAAAAAAAAAAAAAAAGAAATGATCTTCTGGACCCACAGTCTCCAAATAGGTGAGTGTTCAGTGTTCTTCCCTGAAACACACCTGAAGACGCAGCCTGTCTGTTTCAAATGTTGGTAAATGCCACCTCATCTCTGTCTTATGTAGAAAATCCAAGGAAGCAGAATTGGCAAAGAGAGAAAGAAGGACTTAAAAACCTATATCTAGGGTTTCCTTCCTTGACCCTGGCTTTCTCAGTACTTCCCAGATCCCATCATCAGTTCCTTCAATCCCAATTCCCCAGGCGCCCTCCTGAAGCTGGAGCTTCCTCCCTGCATTCCCCCCCAACCCCACCCTCACCCACCACCCTCGTCCTCAGGGTGGCTCACCCCTCCGCACCACCCTCCCCCACAGCCCCCCCACCCCCCCACCCCCGGTCATTTGTCTTTCCTGGACTCATGCCCCAGTTTGCTGGGCTAAATCCCCTCCATGCTCAGGCTGGGGCAGGCCAGAAGGTCGGCCACACTGAAGGCCTGGGGAGATTAAAAATGAAATCCCACCATGCACAAAATGCACAAAAACCCCTCCAGAAGCAAAAGAGAAAGTATTTTATCATTGGGTGAGCATTAAACCAGTATGGGATGCTCACAGGCAGTCTGCGAAGGAGACTGCAAGACAGAAAGGAGTCTTACTCTATGATACAGCTTAGTGGGTACATCTGCTTAAGTTACTGTTTTCAATATAAGATTGATTTTTTTTTTTTTCTATCTTTATGATCAGAGGTAGGTTTGCAATTAGGAGTCAGGTGACTACTGATGTTAGACCCACCTTCCCCAAGAAACTGTGAGATAGAGCATTATCTCCTTGGTGATTACATTTCAAGGGCTGTCAGGCCCTGCAGAAAATATTCCTGAGTTGTGAGACTGGCCAGGGGCTTATTAAAGTTTTCGCCTCACAGCATGCTGCACAGGCATCCTACTAGAAGGCCTTCCCAGCTCTGCCCAGCCCACCTGGGCAGCAAACACTGGGATGCCAGCTCCAGGCTGATACAAGGCATAAAAATCTAAGATTTGGGGGAGCGGATGTGGCTCAAGTGGTTGAGCACCTGCTTCCTACACAGGAGGTCCGAGTTTGGTTCCAGTGCCTCCTAGAAAACCAAACAAACAAACAAACAAGCAAAACACACGAAAAAACCAATTCGGGGGAGCTGGTGTGGCTCAGTGGTTGAGCGCCGGCTTCCTACATACAAGGTCCTGGGTTCAATCCCCAGCCCCCACTACCTAAAAAAAAAACTAATATTTTTGAGAGCACTTTTAATCCAGCATACACAAAAAGAGCTTACTCTGACTAGTTTAAACTCAACCATATCATAAGAGCATAAAGTGGGACTTGAAGAAATGAGCACTGGATTTGAGTCCAGAAGTTTGCATTCTCTTTCCCTTTTTGGTTGCATGACTTTGGGCAAGCTGCTTTAACTTTTTAGATCTCAGTTTCATCATCTGTAAAAAAGGGAGTTGTTCTTCCCATTTTAGGATTGTGTAAGGATTAAATGGGATACGATATGCTCTAAAACCTGCTTTATAGTCATCACAACCTTACACCATTGCTTATCTCCTGGGAGGGAAGAGAGGGGAGTATTACATTTCATGCAGTGTTTTGTTTTGTTTGTTTAAAAGATTCAACTTGCTTCTGTTTTAATTAATTAATCAATTAATTAATTTTTACGTTTTATTCTGAAAATACTTTCCAACTTGTAGGACAGTTACAAAAGTAACACAAACCCCATACAGAGAACTCCAACATACCCCGAGCCCCCAGATACCCAGATTCACCAATTTTAATATTTTGCCACATTTTGAAGCTGGGGAAGTGTTGGATTCTTCTAGGTTCTTGGCTATGTTGCATAAAAGCATTTAAGAACATGCCAATTTAGTTAGGCCAGTAAAAAGAATTTATTGAGAAATGAGGGAAAAGAACGGAGCTTGCTGAGAAATGGGAGAGAAGGACTGAAATATACACCGAGATGTGGTGCGGGCTTTGGCTGGTGTGGTGACCTTTTAAGCTAGTTATTATTCCTCCCCTTGCTAATAATGCTAAGGGGAGGGGCCCCAGCTGTTATTGGTTATCCCACCAATGGCGGGGGCCAATGGTGAGGCCTTTTGTTTGGGGTTATTCGGGACCAATGGGGAGGCTTGTTTGGAATTATCCGGGGCCTCCCCTCGGCCCCAGAGAGAGTCCCAACTGGGACCTGAAGGTCAAGGTCTCAGCAGGGTCTCGCAGCCATGTTGTCTGTCGGCCATGTTGTGGCTCATCTTCTCGTTTCCCTGTACTAGCCTGCCTCAATTTGCCATATCATTTATTTATCCATCTGTTTATCTGCCCCTCTACCTTTCTATTTCTGAATGATTTTCTGAACACTTGAGAGTAAATTGTATATATCATACTCCCTGAACACTTAATACTGACATATACATTTCCTAAGAACAAGGGTATTCACTTATAGAAACCCCTTAATCATAGTTATCAAGTTCAAGAAATTTAACTTTGATATAAAGCTTACCATCTGTATTTCAATTTTTTCATCTGCCTCAATAATGTCTTATTGATCCTTTTCTCCTCCCTTGTTAGAGCTCATTCAGGATCATATTTGTTTTTTAAACTTTATTTTTAAAGAAGTTTTAGATTACAGAAAAGTTACATAAAAAATATAGGGGATTTCCATATATCCCACCCCCTCCTTCTCTCACATTTTCCCCTATTAATAGCATCTTTCATTAGTGTGGTACATTTGTTACAATTGATGAACACATATTGAAGCATTGCTATTAACATGGTCTATAGTTTACATTATGATTTACATTTTGTACTACACAATTTACAGGTTTTGAGAAAATGTATAATGGTCTGAATCCATCATTGCAATATCATGCAGAACAATTCCAATGTCCCCACCTCATCTTTCCTCTCCCTCCCCTCAGAACTTTTAGTGACCACTATCTTTATAGCAATGTTAGAAGTTATTCCATTACTAGAATAATAATGTCTACTTCAGTCCATAGTTGCATTCCTCCGCTCCCAAGTTTGTTCATTCCTCAATCTTGAGGATTTGGGGATGGTGATGTCCACTCTGTTTCTGACTGAGAGGGGACTTAGATCCCATGGGGCATGGATGAAACTATCTTGCTTGCAATTGTAGATACTCCCTGTTTTTGTTTTTGTTTTTTATTATTTTTTATTTTACTGGGAGGTCCTGGGGATCGAACCCAGGTCCCTCCATATGGCAGACGGATGCTCAACCATTTGAGCCACATCTGCCCCCCACTCCCTGTTTTTTGGTATGAGCATTGTCCATCATCAGCCTTTTGTTAGTTGAACTAGGTGAGTACAATGAACTGGAGAGTAGGTGTTGGCTGCAACTCTGCTGAGATTCAGAGCTCAACCAGCATATGAACAAACCGAAGGTTTAAGTCTCTGGGACAGGTATTTAATGAATATAGTGCTAATTAAAGGTTCAAATAAAAGGGGCAGAAGAACTATGTGTAGAGAAACTATAATTATGCACATCTCAGGAGGATCTCACTGACTGCCACAGTAAACAATGCCTCAAGCAGGGGTACTCCTGAGGACTCTAGAGATACCTGGACCCTTTAGGGAGGGCACACAACCCCAGGAAATCAGCACCCTGTCGGTGGGCCTTACCTTAATGCAGTGTTTTTCAAAGTGCTGGTTCGGATCCATCAGTAGGTCATGAAAAAAATTTAGTGGGTCATAATCACATTAAAAAATTTGAATAGAATGAAAAATATCAATGTGTGTACCAAATAATAAAGTTTGGTATTGTTTCATGAAACTTTCATTTAAGTTGTGCCTTTATCTGTGTAAAATTTCTTTTACATCCCATACTAACACTTTCTGTGGTCAAATAGTGGGAGTAAAAATAAAGGGAGCTGATTTTGCTGTGGTGTTTTTTAACTGCAGCATTTCCACATTCCAAGAGTGGGAGAGGAATTTATCTTGGGAAATAATTTCTTTTGTTTAGGAAAACACTTATGGGCCCTTTGGTTATACAAAGGTAAGGTCCAAGGCCAGGCTACAGTGAGCCTCTCAGAACTGCAGGGGCTAAACTGCTCTGTATAGTCAAGGCATTTGGGGCCCGGGGTCTCAGAGAAGAAAGGGTTTGGTCTGGGCCTAAGGTGGGAGATCCTCTAAAAAGGCTTCCCTGGGGACAGTGTGATCCAAGGATTCGGGGAGTTCTCTGCACTACGTGACGTAATGTGACGTTCTCCTCACCTGTGTTGTAAACCATTAAAAGGATCTTCAGGCCCTCAGTGAAGATGCTGATGTTATCTCCAGATAGCCCTGCCTTGGGAGTGATGGGAAGGAAAATCCCTCAGAGGGATCAGGGCAGCATGGAGAGCCTAGAAGTGGGGGTAGGGGGACATGCTAGAGGGATCCAAGAGAGCAGTAGGGCATGAGAGGAGATAGAAGACCCCTGGGGTAAATGTGCAATATTTGGCAGGGGACTGGAATTCCTGTGGTTCTCAGAGCATGAGCTATTTTCTCTGAATATTAAAAAAAAAAAGGGGGTGATTCTGGAAGACTGTAAAATGTTGGGCACCCAACTTTGATAAGGGGTGATGAAGGGCAAACACACTTCAAATAGAGAGGTGCCGGCCCACCGCTGCCATGACTGTGGTTTTACCGTCTCCTTTCCCGGAGCATGGGCTCCTGACCGTGGGAGGCAGATGATGGCCTCCCAAAGAAGTCTGGGTCCTGATCCCTGGACTCTGAGGATGTGTTAGGTTACATGGCTGAGGGGAATTTAGATTGCGGATGGATTAAGGTTGCTAATTATCCGATTTTAAAATAGGGAGATTATCCTGGATTATCGAGGTGGGCCCAATCTAATCAAAAGATTGTAACCAAGAGTTACGAATCAACAAACTATCATGATTACTGTATCATTATATAGATGCCTTTTTACTTTCCAGTATATTATAAAATAGCCAAAAGTTAATCTCTGAAATTACAGAAACTGGCTAGATGGACCTCACCCTTTGCATATGGTCATTTCTAACTAAGACCTACATTGTAATGATTATTCCAGACCGATCTTAGCTTTGTATATGATCATTTGAAACTAGAACCTGCTATTGTGATGATTATTCTGGACTGACCTTACTCTTGTATATGGACATTTCTATTTCAGTTGTAACCATTCCACCCTCCCCTGTTTGAAATTCAGGAACCAGTGACTCAATTTTGGGCCTGGTGGCTGTAGGAACAATAGTAATTAATAATCTCAGAAAGCTGCCATTGAAGAAAGCTGGAAAGGTAGAGGGATGGTTTGGGGACTCCATGGGTATTGGTGCCTTCAGGGGGTTCAGCCTCTTGGGGAGGCCTTCAGCCTGAGTCTGGGCCCATGATGATACAGTGAGCCCACAGGCCTGCCCAGAGGAGCAAGCAGCGGCAGGCACAGGAGCTGGCCTTGCCAGGAAATGAGTCAAGGAAGTTGTGTACATTGATGAGGCTGGGCAAAGCTTTCACCCAGACTTCCTTTCTAGAATGGGCACTGCTTGAGGGTAGGGCCTTGCTGACTTCTGGATTTGGCACAACTGCTCTGGAGTTCCTGGCAGACCACACCCAGCAGGATTTAAAACAGCCGCAGAATCAGCAAACATCACTTAAAAATGGCCTCCAGAAAGTCTCTGCTCATGGTCCCTAATCATGCCCACAGCCCTGCATTGGTGTCCACCTTTTTTTTTTTTTTTTTTTTTAAGGTACCGGGGCCAGGGATTGAACCCAGGACCTCACGTGTGAGAAGCCGGCGCTCAACCACTGAGCCACATTGGCTTCCCTGAGTTGGATTTTTAATTTGTTTGCTTATTTTGTTTTTGTTTTTGTTTTTAGTAGGCACCAGGGACCGAACCCAGGACCTCCCATGTGGGAAGCAGGCGCTCAACTGCTTGAGCCGCATCTGCTCCCAGTGTCTGCCTTTGACAGAGGTGCACACAGGCTCTAGAACTGGTACATGGGCATGCAGTTAGTTAAGAGGCAGAGCCAGGATGTAAACTCAGATTTGCCAGTCCACAAAGAATCCTGCATCTCATGAACCTAGCTGGAAGGGAACTTGGCAGTCAATGAGTCCTGCCTCTAATTTTTCCAAATGAAGAAAGTGAAATCCAGAGGAGAAAGATGCTTTGGCCAAGCTTCCTTAATTAGGTAAAGCCAACCAGGGTTAGAACTCATTTCTTGACTTCTAGGATATTATCCTTTTCATAAACTTTTGGGAGTCACGGACTTGAGAAACCAATTCAAAGAGTGGATCCTCCTTCTACTAAAATGAACAACGATACACATTGATTTGACCTACAATTTGGAGGGATCTCCAAACTCTATCCATGAACCCAAGTTAAAAGCCTCTTCATTCTGTCAAAATAAATAAATAAATAAATAAAATACACCTAATGCAAACTATGGACTGAAGTTAACAGTAATGTTTTAATATTCTTTCATCAATTGTTAACAAAGGTACCACACCAATGCTAAGTATCAACAAGGGGAATATAAAGCGTATGGGATTTTTCTTTTTGGAGTAATGAAAATATTCTAAAATTGATTGTGGTGATGAATGCACAACTGTAACTATACTAAGAGCCATTGATTATACACTTTGGACTGTATGTTGTGCGACTTTATCGCAATAAAACTACTTAAAAAAAACAAATCTGGACTTGGTAATGGGAGTCTTTATTAAAAAGGATTATTGCAAGGGGTTGAGGAGGCTATTGCAATATGGGGAGGGGGACTATGGCAATAGGGAGACCACTCAGACCATAAAATCAGCAAGCATCTCAAAGTTTAGACAAAAGGGTTTTTCTTTCATAGAAAAAGCAGGTGTGGGGAAGTGGATGAAAGCATGGCGTTGTCAGATAATAGATCCGACAGTACTTTATGCTGAACCAGCCTATATAATGGGAAGCATCCTTAAAGTTCAGGGACCTGGAGGAAGGAGAGAAACTTAAACCAAAGTTTGTTAACAAACACTTAATTCTAACTGGTCAGTGGGTCAAGAAGTTTGGCTAATTTATGAAATTTAAGAATGGGAATTTGCAGGGTCTGTGTCTGGCTTTGACACAGGTAAATAAGGGGGCATCCTTGAGTCTTATCTACATTACATGGGGAAAGGTGATCCATTTTTCCAGAACACGAAGGGTGAGAGGACTTCTTAACCTTCACTGTTTTCTAGGATCACAGGGTTTGGGTAAAATTTAGCATTGTCAACCCTCTGCCTCTCTCTAGTCCAGGGCTATGAGTCAGTTGGGAACCCAAAGGTGCATTTATATTAACCAGCTTGGCAAAAAGAGGATTTGTTTTCCCAATAAGCCATACAATGCCCCTCATGTTTTGCCCACCTTTAATTTGTTTATAATAGCGTTATTGAGGTATATTTCACATACCATACATTTCACCCATTTAAAGCATATAACTCAATGGATTTTAGTATATTCACAGTTGTGCGACTAGAATCACAACCAATTTTAGTACATTATTATCACCCCAAAAAGAAGCCCCATGTCTGTCAGCAGTCACTCCCCATTTCCTCCCAATCTCCTCCAGGTCTAGGCAACCACCCATCGACTTTCTATCTCTATGGATTTGCCTGGTGTGGACATTTCCTATAAATGGAATCATGTAGCATGTGGTTCTTCATGACTGGTTTCTTTCACTCAGCAAAATGTTTTCAAGCTTCATCCCTGTTGTATGTAGTATGTTTCAGGATTCATTTCTTTGTATCGATGATCCACTTTTAATTTTGTTGGAAAAACAAAACAGCTTGCCAAAATTTATGGAGCACACCAGTGAAACAGGCTGAGTCAACCAGGACAGGAAACCCTAGTTTCCCTCCTCCCACACACATATTACTTTGTCTGTTTCAACCTCAGGGCTTATGTTCTGAGGAGAAGGTGGGATGGGGCTGGAATTTGCAGAAAGACCAATGGGATCTCTTCTCGTTGTTTAGATCCCTAGGAAAGACACTCAGGTAAGGAGGGCAGGCAGGTTTTCCCATCTGTCTCACACTCCCCAGCAGTCGTCTCCCCCTCCACCCCCCTTCCTTAGTGCTACTAACCACATCTGCATCTCTGGCTGTAAACTCTCCTTTGCCTTTCTGTCCCTACCCCAAACTCCCTTCCCTATTGGCTCTCCCTTCCAGCTCCAGAACGGAAGGACACATATTACAGTCGAGACCTCTTCTTGCTCACAGAGGCTGGCCAGCCCCTTCTTCTGTGACTCAGGGTCTGCTCATTCCTCGCCTCCTAGAAACTTCCTCAGAAAAATGTCCTTCTCACTTTCCCTGGCCCCGAGAGGAAATGTCCTCCTATTGTAGAGGGCCATTTGAGCCCTGCAGACAGGCCAGCTTTCTAATGACAGCTGCTCTGAGAGGACCTAGGAAACTCCTGGTACTGCCCATTGCTCAGCAACCATTGTTCACACTGCCTCTCAGGGGCTGGCAGAACTGTCTTAGTTTTCCAGGGCTGCTATGAAAATACCACAAACTGGTTGGCTAGAACAAGAATTTACTGTCTCACAGTAGTGGAGGTTAGAAGTCCAACATCAAGGTATCGCCAGGCCATGCTTCCTCCCAGAGCCTGTGGCATTCTGGTGATGGCTTTCCAGCAATCCTCTGTCACGTGGCAGTCTGTCAACTTGTCTGGTTTCCACTGACTGTCCGAATTTCCTCTGTTTACAAGGACTTCAGCCATATTGGATTAAGGACCACCCTAATTCAGTTGGGCCTCATCTATAACAGGCTCTTCAAAGGACTATTTATAAATGAGTTCACACCCAGGGTATAAGACTTGAACATATCTTTGTGGGGGACTTGATTCAATGTCCTACTCAGAGCATTCTATATAAAGTTCAAAACGCTCACTGCATAAAGCTCACATATCCTAGGTTGTAGAGCTCTGTCCTTCTAGGATGAGGGCTCCAGACCAACTGAGGACTGCTCCTGCAGGGAGTTCCAAAAAGTAGAGGCATTCAGGAACTGCTTAATTAAAGTAGGCAGCTCTTTTTTTTTTTTTTTTTTTTTTTGATGTCACCAAGTAATATTTAATGACATGAAATAATTTTCATAATATATTTCATAATAATTTTCATAATATATTCATGATTGTTTTTAAAAAGCAGAACACAAAAGAGATGTATATACAGTCATATACTGTCTTATAATTTCTTGACCATTTTAATCACAGAGGCATATCCTTTTTTTTTTTTTTTTTTTTTTAAAAGATTTTATTTATTTATTCATTTATCCCCCCCCCTTGCTGCTTGTGCTCGCTGGGTCAGCTAACCACGCCGTGCGGGCGGGCTTGCCTTCACCAGGAGGCCCCAGGAACCGAACCCGGGGCCTCCCATATGGTAAACGGGAGCCCCACTGATTGAGCCACAGCCGCTTCCCTAGAGGCATATCCTTTTGACTCGAACCAGGGATTAAACTGACTTGAAGCTGAGCTCAATCTTTGCGAGGGCAGATCTAGTTCTCCATCTGCCTCTAAGGTACAGTAGTTCTTCTGGGGTCCCAGCTGAACATTGGTTGTTTTTCAGAGAACTTCGTTCTCACCAGGCCCTGAACTCCAATTTCTGTCTCCCTTCCCCCGCCCCCCCCAAGTCCCATTAGACTGGCAAACGTCTCTCATGTGCCACTTTTGAAAGCTTAAATACCCTGAAGGAAAAAGTAGCACCAAAAGTGGGACTTATTTCTCTGTGCATCCCTTCTGGGATCTTGGCCCATCGAGTCCTAACTGCCCTGGTAGTTCTTCACCACCTTCGTACATATTTTTAACATATTTTGCTCAGCTTTTCTAGAGGCACTCAGTGGGAGGCTGGTTGAAACAAGCTATTCTGCCACTGCTGCCCCCTTCACGCTTTTGGAAAGTGAGCAAAATTCCACAACTGCATTATGTGGTAATCAGTGTTTTTGCCAAATATTCATTTCAATTTTACCCTCTTCTAGCACACAATATGATCGCACTTCTTGGTGTCCTGCGGTTGGGTCGCAGCTTGTAATCGGTTCTGGCCAATGGTTTTTTTTTGGCTGGAGAATTTTGAGCAGCAGTGATACATGTCATATTGAAGCCAAATGTTTAATTGCTCACTAAGACCTACCAAGACATTGCATGATCACTAGCAACATTTTGGACATCAGCTTGGGTCTCAGTGCCAGGAGGAAAAAGGCATGGGAACAGAGTACCTAACACATGGGCAACAAATACATACTGTGAGCAAGAAATAAACCTTTGTGGTTTAAAGCTACTGAGATTTATTTTTCTTTCACAGCATAGCCCGGCCTATCCTGACGAAACCTATGCGTGTTCTCTGAAAACAACCGGGCACTTAGGAATATTAGGACTAGTTGTTACCCCTAAAATTGTATTATTGCTGCCTATTTTCCTGCCATTGCCGAATTCTTCGCATTGAGGCAATGCATATTCTTTCTAAATGGATAATTGTTCATTCAATGTCCTAATGATCTGTGATAGGAGATCGAGAGACTGTTTGTCATAGTCCTCACGAAGACATTTCAGAATCCTTTGGAGATGGCAGCAGAACTGACCAGTGACTAATGAGACATCCTTTGCTTTGAAGGACTTGAGTGGTTTCATCCTACGAATAAAGCCCAAAATGGAGTTCTGGGTCGTTGTACTACTCATTTTACCTTTTCCCTAGATACTTAGCAAACCACCCTTGATGCAGTGAGCAGCCTGGTAAAGGTTAAAAGCAGCCATCCTGGAGGAAGTGTTTGGGGTGCTGTACTGGAGAACCAAAATAATGAATCACAAGAAGCAGAATGGCACAGAAGAAAGACCTGGGGCCAGGCAGTTCTCTTAGATTCAAATCTCAACTTAGCCACTTGCTGGCAGTCTAATCTTGGGCAAGTTACATAACCTGTCGGATCCTTGATTTCCTCACCTATGGCAGCTAGCTTCCAAAGATACCCTCCACCCTCAAAGAACATTATCTCCCAGTAGTCACACTCCTGTGTAGTTCCCTCCCACATTGATCTGGGCTGCAAGTAACCAATGGAATGCAGCAGAATTGATGCTAGGTCATAAGAACTCTTGTTCTCTGAGAACAGGTGCTCTGGGGAAGCCAACAGCTATGCAAGAAGTCCAGCTACCCTGACACTACCGTTCTGTTAGGAAGTCTCATGTGGAGAGAACATGTTGAGACAGAGATGCTCAGCCAGACCCCAGCTATCCCAGCCATTTCAGCCGAGGCATCAGATGTGTGAGTGGAAAGACCGTTCTAGATGTCCAGGCTCGGCAACTCCAGCCCCAGCTGATCACAAACACATTTGAGATCCCAAGAAAGAACCACCCAGCTGAATTCATCAGCTAACAGAACTGAAAGCATAGAATAATGGATAGCTGTTTTAAACTACTAATGTTTGGGGGTGATTTGTTACACAACAATAGATAACCTAAGTACAGCCAATATGGAAATAATATGGCAGTTCCTCAGAATGTTAAATAGAGAATTATCATATGATCCTAGGTATCTACCCAAAGAAACCAAAAGTAGAGACTCCAACAGATACTTGTACACCAATGTTCTTGGCAGCATTATTCACAACAGTTAAAAAAGTAGAAACAACCCATGTCCAATCAACAAATGAATGGATGAACAAAATGTGGTATATACACACAATGGAATATTAGTTGGCCTTAGAAAGAATGAAGTTCTGAGATATGCTGCAACATGGAAGAAACTTGAAAACATACCCACTGAAATAAACAAGACACATAAGGACAAAAATTGTGTGATATCGCTTATAAGAGATGACTAGAAATAGCAACTTTGCAGAGATAGAAAGCAGATTAGGGAAGCGGATGTGGCTCAACCAGTTGAGTGCCTGCCTACCACATGGGAGATTCCCATTCAGGTCCCAGTGCCCCCTAAAGAAGACGAGCAGACACTGCACCGCCGCAGTGAGCAGGTGCTTAAACCAGCAGACGCCACAGCCCACAGGATGTGGCTCAGGCTGTTTGGCACTTGCCTCCCATGTGGCAAGATTTTTTTAAAATAAATCTTTAAAAAAAAAGCAAACAGATTAGAGAATGGGGCAGGGGAGGAAAAAAGGAGAGAGTGTGTTTGTAAAATAAATTAATTAATAAAGATAACAGAATATCCTCTGAGAAATGGGAACAATAATAATACCAAGCTTACAGGGTTGTCATGAGGATTAGAGATGTGCATAAAATACCCAGCACAAAGCTTTTGCACTTAATAGTAGCTATTTGTAATAAAAATGGTACAGCTGTGTAAACACACCACAATGGAGCAATTTGTCATAATTTAAAAATACTGGTAGCCACAGTGAGCTCATTCAAGTAATACAAATGTGGCAAGGGAAGAAGGTAGAAATAGGTTCAGCTGAGTAAAAACAGACTGTCAAAGGTCATGGCAGGGCTGAGAAGTCGTGAGACACGATAAATCTGTGAGAACTCGGAAGCTTCAGGCTTATGTTCCCTGCATGTCAATAAAGTAAGAGGAAAATAAATAAAATAAGAAAGAAAACCAATGCAATATTTATTTTACTGTATTCTCTGTGAAATATAGCCACTTAAGCTTCAATTTGGTTCTCCGAATAAATTAAGAAGGCTCTTATATTCTACTTGAATCTTCTACTGCTGTGTAATTGAAAAACAGGAATGAGCAATAACCCTAGGGTGGGTTCTGAAACTGCTCAAGTTCAACAAGGTCTATCAGCCTCTAACAGATAAGGTGCACCAGATAAGGTGCACCTTATAAGGTTTATAAGTGCACCAGATAAGGTTTGCACTTTCAAATTCAAGGAGACTGCTTGCTCAGGAGCTCCTGAGTTAAAATTCAGATTTTTTTTTTTTTATGGCTAAATGTTCACACTTAATTACCCTCTGAACTTGAGAAATTTCATGAGTGTCAGCTGCTTCTCTCAGGAATTGGGCTGAAAGAACAAGAAATGTTTTGTCCCATCACCCATCAATACGAATAATTTAAACATAGGTGTGGAGAGATGACTGAAAGATAGGAAGAGAGGAAAGGGGAGAGAGACAGGCTGTGAGTTTATACCCTGGTCGTGAGGCAGACAAGGCAGATTTGACCTAGATCAGAACGACCCCTTTAAAATCTTTTAGGCCCCTTTTCTGCCTTGTTCAACCTCTCAAGCGCCCCTTACTTGAATTCACACTCTCCCTTACATATTCCCTATTAAAGCACTTCTCAGGATAAAATCTAACAAGCAGACTTCTGCTGAGAGGAAGTGACCACCATAATTTGAATAAAGACCTCTTTGAGATTTAGGAAGTTACTGAGCAGAGAACAAGCCTCCCACCAAATGGCTCATTTCTCACCTGGGTTTAAAGGTCAGTGAGCAGGCAGAAGAATGTTTTCAGAGGTGGAGTTTGGCACCTCTGAAATGATTGGTGTCCCATTTCACCCAGGAAGAGCAGATCTTACTCTCACTCACTCTCTCTAGTCATAGGATGCCTAGTTATAATACTGTAATTGAGTTCGTTACTGAAATATTCCATTCCTCTATTATTTTATTTTATTTTATTTTTGCCTGCTAGACCTGTCTGATTATAAGGCAGTGTTTTAAAATCTCCCATCATAATTGTAAATCCAAACATATAGAATAAATTCCTAGTCACTCTCTCATTATTCATTTAGATTTAGGCATATAAATGTATATTAGTCTATTTCTTACCACTTCTGTTGCCGTCCTTCTTCATCTTCTCCTATCCTGAGATTTTTGCTTTGATTCATTTGTTGTTTGGATAGAGGCCCTTTTTGAATAAATTCCTCAGATGAAACAAATTCCACAAACGATTTTCTATCCCCCTGGCAGGCGAGAAATACGGTGACTAGGTATAGAATTCTTAGGTGAAGTTCCTTTTCTCTCAGTTGTCATTAGAATTTTCTACCATCTTCTAGCTTCCAGGTTGCAGATGAAAAGCCTGATGGCAGTCTGATTCTCCTTCATAAGTAATTTGTTCTTTTTGTCTGGAAGCTTATAAGAATTTCTCTTTATCCTGGGAGTTGAGGAATTTTATAGGGTATTTCTAGATGTGTGTCTTTTTTCTTCAGTCCAGCCTGGAAATCAGTGAGCCCCTTTAAACCACAGATCAAGTCTTCTTTCAGCCCAGAGATGTTTTCTTTGGTCATTTATTTAATGCTTGGGTGCCTCCTCCAACAATTCCTTTTCTCCTTGAACTATTATTTCTCATGTTAAGTCTCTGGATCTATCCTTCAAGTCTTTGATCACGGCAGAATGGCATAGCCAGTAAGAAGCAGGCAATGCTGTTAACAGTAATTAACCACACAGTTGCAGAAGCCAGCCTACCAAGGTTTAAATTCCAGCTCTGCCACAGCTGTTTGATGCTGGCTTAGTTAACCCCACCAGACCTCAGTTTCTACAGCTGTGACAAGGGTTAGAGAATAATAGTAGCTAACTCATAGATTTAAATAACAATTAAGTATGTAGATATATGCTGTTAATATTTGCTGTTTCTCTCTACAAGATACTTATACTTTCCTACCCCCACTGACATAGGGCTTGGCATTGCTTTAGCAAATGAAAGAAGTAGAAGCAGCATAAGCTGCTTCTGAGAAGACATTATAAGAAAGAGTCTTCATGTAGTTTTCCCATCTTTTTTTCCCCTATTACATGAGCTGGAACATCCCAGATAGGGAGCTGCTCCTTTAGTTTAAGTCCCAAAATGAAAGGAAGATGGAATAGAGCCAATATCAACTCATAAAGGACATGAACTATGACTGAGAAATGAACCTCTGTTTTCACAAACCATTTAACTTCTGGGGTTGGTTGTTATAGCATTTTCTGGCAAAAGCTCACTAATACAGCTCACTTTTTTTCCAAGTTGTTGCATGTATTCTTCAGCAGCTGTTACTAGGTGTTCTCCTAGCTTCCATTCTGCCTGGTTGCTGAGAGAGCAGCAGGTCTCCTAGAACCACTCACATAGTCTGATACCACCACCTCTTATCCTTCTGGATCCTCATCATTTGTCTATTAGAGCATTTGTTATTGTCCTATAACTCTTGGATGCTCTGTCTTGTTTTTTTTCTTTCGCTCTTTATTCTCTTTCTGTTTCGTTATCAATAATTTCCATTAACCTATTTTCAAGTTCACTTTTTTCCTCAGTTGTGTCCAGTTTACTGCTAAGCCTTTTGAAGGAATTGATCTCTGATATTGTTTGCTTTATTTCTAGCATTTCCATTTGATTTTTTTATAGTGTGTATCTCATCTCTAAAATTCCCCATGTATTCATGTTGTCCACCCTTTCCACTAGATCCTTGCACATATTAATCTTAGTTACTTTTTTTTTTAAAGATTTTATTTATTTATTCATTTATCCCCCCCTTGCTGCCTGCGCTTGCCGGGTCAGCCAAACACGCCGTGCGGGCGGGCCTGCCCCCACCAGGAGACCCCGGGAACCGAACCCGGGGCCTCCCATATGGTAAACAGGAGCCCCACTGATTGAGCCACAGCCGCTTCCCAATCTTAGTTACTTTAATGTCCCTGTCTTTGATAGTTCCAACCTCTATATCATTGCTGAGTCTTGTTCTATGGATTGATTTATCTCTCGACAATGGTTCTCTCCCTCCCTGCCTGGTCTTCACCCCCATTTGGCTGATTTCTTGTGTGTCTACTAATTTTCTATTTTTTTTTTTTTTTTAAAGATTTTATTTATTTATTCATTTATCCCCCCCTTGCTGCTTGTGCTCGCTGGGTCAGCTAACCACGCCGTGCGGGCGGGCTTGCCTTCACCAGGAGGCCCCAGGAACCGAACCCGGGGCCTCCCATATGGTAAACGGGAGCCCCACTGACTGAGCCACAGCCGCCCCCCTAATTTTCTATTAAATGTCAGACATCATGTATAGGAGAACAGTAAATATAACTTCCTTCCAGAAATGGGCACACATCTTCTGTCAGGTCATTATTGTGGAGGGTAGAGTCAATCTAGTCAATAGCTGATCTGAGTTTAGGTCTTATTGTTGGTATTGTTACCTCAATGCACCACAGACTTTAGATTTGTTTCACGGTAGGCTACTTTCTCCCTTGTGCTTTAGAAGGGTAATCCAGTGCCTGTGTCCTTTCTCTTAGGAGGGCTTGTCCCTCTTCAGAATTCAGTTTATTTGGCTGCCTTGTGACCTCAACTCTCTGATGGGTTCAAGAAAAGTTGTGATTTGTAGATTGTCTTTTTCTCATTGTTTGGATGGAAGTAACATTCTCTTGCAGCTTTCTACATCCTAAGCAGAAACAGAAATCTTTCTGCTAGAATTTAATTTGGGGCCTCAAAAGGAAGTAAGGATGATGTGCTTGTCTACAGATTCCCTGCCAGGGGGTAATTGGTACAAGTAATTATCTCTAGATGTTGTGACTTTTTTCCCCCCTACTTTGTATTTGGCTGTATTTTTCCAAACTATTTTTACAATGACCAATCATTATCTGATAAAAACAACTAAAGCAGCATTTCTTTTAAACATTTTTTTTTAAGTGACAGTGAAACAATTCCTGAGAGCTCCTTCTCTAGACTTCACAAGGGAAAACAGCATATTCAGGAGCTCTGAGGGATATTTGTGGAAGGTACTCAAAACAAATCAACAGATTGAGAAATGTATATATTCATTCATCTGTGTTTACTTTTTAATTTTTAATTGTTTATATTTTCAATTATTAAATGTACAAAATAAAGTTAAAAAAAAAAAATTTAACAGAGTGCTGCTGTTCCAGGACCTAGCTCCTTGGGTCTCTGGCCTTTGGTTCAGGTGGCAGGAAGGCCACTCCCTAGATATTTCCTTTCAGAGCCACCACTTCCCCCCAGCTGGTGAGGACCAGGTTCTAGGCCCCTTTTCTTTTGTGTCCTTCCTGCTTTGTTGAGAAAGGGCCAGGTGCCAGCCAAGGGGTGCAGGTGACTGGTCCCTGCTGAGGTGCATGCTTTCCTAGCACTCCCTCTGGGAATTGCCAAGATCTTAGTGGAAAATAAACAGCTTGATATAAGAGCACTGGACACTGGACAAGGAGTCAGAAATATTACTCCCAGCTCTGCCACTAAATCTGTGATTCTATATAGTCCCTGAGCCCTCTGGGTCTGTTTCCTTATTTATAACATAAAAGTAACAATCACAACTACCACACAGGGTTTTAGAGGAGGACTAAATGTGATGATGTTATACAGAAACAAATTATAAACAACCACCATTACTTATCTTGTATTTAAGGGTGGGGGGGGGGATAGGTCCCTATGGTCACTTTCAAATCTCACATTTTGGGACAAAATTTGGAGGCGATAATATTTCCTTGCTGTCTTTTAACTACCCCTCCCCATCTCACACCCTCCCCTCAGTGAAATCTCTATGGAGGATTCATCAGGTACAGCTGCAGGTGCAAAGCTTGGGGGCCTCCTTCCCTCAACTTCCACACTGGCTGGGCAGCCATGTGTGTTGGGGGAGGGCTTCACATGTGTGAGATCAAGCAAAAAAGATTAAGTACCTGGCAAGCGCCTCTCTAGTGCTGAAAGGGAGGACCCCTTCATGGCAGCTCCAGTGAGGTTCTCTGCCCCTGCCGTCGCAGTTCATGTAGATGCTGCCCAACTCCCTCCCTGGGTGGGAGGGTGCTCCTCCCTCCATCAGGAGTTGTGTTCCAGTACCCAGGCCGCAGACACAAACACTTCCTCTGCAGTCTTCAACCAAATGGGGCCTCCCAGAGGGCAAGGCCCAAGTCCTGCAGGGGCAGAGCCAGTTATCCCACAATAGGTTTGGAAGCGGACTGGGCCAGGGGTGGCCCTACTGACTGGTGGGCAACAGAGCACATTTAAAAGGTGCTTCCCTTCAACTAATTTCTCTTTGTGTAGTACAGCCTGACCACTGATATTTCCTTTCATTTTTTTTTAAAGCATGGCTTTCTTTGATCTAATTCATTGATTTGTTTCAAAATTATATATATATATATATGAACATCTATGAACATCTGTGAACACATCTCCCAACCCAAGATCTAAAATCATAATAATAACTTACATTTGTGCTTCTCCCCACCTCTTTATCCTGCATTTTGTATTTATAATTTCCTTCCTTTTAAAAAGTAGTTTTGTCATATATATGTAGGTTCAATTAGGTTTAGTTGGTTTTGTTGTTCTTGTTATTAGAAAAGTTGTAGCTTTATAGAAAAGTCATACGTAAAATACAGAGTTCCCATAAAAATTAGTTGTTTTTAAACTTTGTAGGAAAGGTATTAAGTTATATGTATTCTTCTGGACTTGATTATTTTTTTCCACTCAGCATATGAAAGTACATGGTAAGAACTATGTTACACACCATTGTAGCACACCATTTAGTATTGCATTATGTGAATATACCACAATTTATTTATTCATTTACCTGTCAGTGGGCATTTGGTATATTCCCAGTTTTTTTGTTTGTTTTCTTTTGTTTATTTGATTTTGCTATAATGTACAGAGCTGCTAAAAAATAGTCTTGTATATGTCTCTTCATGCACACGTGCAAGAGAGTTTCTCTGTGATACATATCTAGGAGTGGAATTGTTGGGTCGTGCAAAATGTGAAATTCAACTTCACAATATAGTTAATATAGTCAAATTTACCAATCTTTTTTTCTTTTTGGTTGGTACTTTTTTGCATCTTATTTAAGAAATCCTTCCCTTCTCCAGTCATCTGTCATTTCTACTAAGATAAGCATATAAAGACATGCTTTTGACATTGTCCTTAATCCATTCAGAATTGATTTCATGTGTGTGTGGTGTGAGGCAGGGATCCAATTTCATTTTCTTCCATCTGGATATTTTCCTAGCTCCAGGTAAGGAATTGTTACTGGATTTTGTCTAGGTTCTTGATTATGCTGCAGAAATGAATTTCAGAGCACATCGAGTTAGTTAGGCCAGTAATTTATTAAGGTAGGGAGGGAAGAGAAATGGGAGAAAATAACAGATCATAGGTCCCAGGTAGAGAGTAAGGGGCTGAAGAGTGATAAAGAGGACCAAATTACAGGCTACAATTTCCCATTATAGTTTATAAATACCCAGGTTTTAGTTGGGTGTTGATCCACATGGGGGGTACATGGTGAGAGCAGGGTGCAGAAGGCAAGAGAGCTATTCGGCCTTTGCACCTGCTTTTTGAACCATTAATTTTCCCACCCCTTTGCTAATGGCATGGGAGGAGTCCCACTTGTTTATTGTTTTGATTGATTACCCCACCCATCAATCCCCCAGGAGGGCACAATGATAATGTTCCTGGAGAATATCCGGGGCTTCTCCTGGCTTCTGCAGCAAACCTCATTCGCAAGGGCAGAATCTTGTGAGGGTCTTCCAGCAGCCATGTTGGGGGTATTGATATCCACGTGGACTTCTTGCCAGGTTCCAGATCTGTCTGTTGATTCCCTATTTTACTAGCCTGCTTCAGAATGGTCCCTTTTTTCCCCACTGACATGATATAGCTATTGATATTTTAATCACATATTTCCACTGATTATTCAGAGAAGGAAAAACATTACTCTCAATGGTCTTGGTAAGGGGCTATGTTTACCTTTAAAACATCACGTCACAAAATTACCCTTTTAAAAACGATTGGAAAGTTATCACTTCTGGAGAACATATTTCCCATTAGCTATGCTGCTGGCCTTATACCTGCTGGGCTTCCCAGCACCAGCATCCAGCAAGGAGTGAGTGCAGAGCCCGGAGCCAGAAGAGAGGTTCTGTTATTGGTCAGCAGGGCCAGCTCTGCCCACAGCTTGATCTAGTCGGAGTCAAGACCACATGGAGAGGTTGGGGGAACCTAGCCTGGGAATGGGCAAGCTCAGAATCAATCTGAGTAATAGCACACCTTCTCCTTTACCAGGTAACAACAGTTAGTGGGTGGGGCTAAAAATGACGGACAGAGTCCCAGCCTTTCCCATCCCCTTCACCCCTAAAGAGGATCCTGTCTCCACTTGACTGAGGCTTTCTCCGACTCTACATGCCTAGGCAAGGAGCCAGCCCTGCAGCCTTTTTTTTTCTCCCAAAACAAAGCATCTTTGTTCATATATTTTTTAAATCAATTTTTGATACATATTAATAAAACATAAATCCAAAGTGTACAATCAATGGTATTTGGTATAAGCACATGGCATTCATATATATATTTTTCAGTCCTTATTTTCTGGTGTAATTGAATTGCTGGATTAAAAATAAAATTATGTATTTGCCCCTTAAAAATTCTACCCAGCCACTTAACAGATGGGGTGATGTAACATACTTGAGATTATACACAGATAAGTAAGGCTGCGATTGAGTTTTGAGCTCCCTGGGGGCTTTCACTATTACCTTTTATTATCAATGGGAGGTGAACTCTTAAGTTAAATTATTCTTTTTTAAAAATGGTATTTACCTTTCCTCTGCCAACCATTCTTGAGATAAAGAATCAAGGGAAAGGAGCAGGGGATGGAAACAGCCAGAGGCAGGATGCTCTGAGAGCCATACTATAGCACCTGCAGCTGTGGGAGAAGGCAAAGAAAGAAATGGAAGTATTGTGAATCTCCACACTGCCACTGGGAAAAAAAAAATGGCTAAGAGCAAGGTGTTCCCATAGTGATATATGAGAAATACAAGTGAAAGACTTGAGTGATTTTGACATTACTTTTGGTTTCATGGTCCTTTGATTGTACCAGAGCTCCAGAACACAGCTGAGCTATGTGGGCTAAGGGTTCTTCCCCTCCAACCCCCCCCCCACACACACACTGAACGCTTTCTGGCCCCCAGACCCCTGCTAAGTGTTTTGCAGACTTATGTCCTCTTATTCTCACAGCAAACCTATGAGGGGAGCTCTGTTTGAGATGATATAACTGAAGCTTAGCCAGGGTAAATTAAATGATCAGTGTCAAAGCTTAGATTGCCTTGTACCTGGCTCAGAAGGAGAAGTGTGAAGGAGTCTCTGGGCAACACCTGGAGCTGGCAGCCAACCTACTACAACTACTGGTCTGCTCCTTAGGATAATCCCAACTTTGTTACACTCAGGGAGGAGACTGGATCGAGCATATGTTTCTTTTTTTTTTTTTTTTAAGATTTTATTTATTCATTTATCCCCCCCTTGCTGCTTGTGCTCTCTGGGTCAGCTAACCACGCCGTGCGGGCGGGCCTGCCTTCACCAGGAGGCCCCGGGAACCGAACCCGGGGCCTCCCATATGGTAAACGGGAGCCCTACTGATTGAGCCACAGCCGCTTCCCTCGAGCATATGTTTCTGACATAGAGGGCATGGAGGTGGCTGCTATAGAATGGGCTCGGAGCCAAAGTGCCAGGCTCTTTCTACCACTTTCTAGATGTATGAAACGTGCTATCCCACCTCCCTGGGCCTCTGTTTCCTCATCTGTAAAATGGGGACAATAATAGTCCCTACTTCATAGGATAGTCATGGGATTAACTGAGTTAATATATGTGACACATTTGGAACTGTGCCTGGCACAGAGTAAGCACTCAAAAAAAGCTAGCGCTCATAATTATTAAAAACATGATCATCTAATCAGACCTGACAAGACCTTAGCTACAAAACATAAAAATCAAGAAGACTCATAGGCGGATTTTCATTCAGCTATATATTGTGTCTTAAAATATTAGCTAATGATAGTGCTACATATATATTCCAAAATGTATTGATAAATCTCCTGTGCAGAAAAATTCCAAATAATTTATGTAGATACTCTGCCCTCAAGGACGGGACTCATAAGTCTCCATGCCTTAAATGTGGGCTGTGCATAGTGACTTTCTTCCAAAGAGGATAATAGGGAAGGAGGAAAAAATAGAGTAACTTTATAGTGCAGAAACTTGACAGACACTTCCTTGGCCAGGGGATCAGGGTCAACATCAACAGTGAGAAGTCATGTTGGCAGCAAGGACCCTGGATAAGATGTAATGAGAGGGAAGTGGATGTGGCTCGATCAATAGGGCTCCCGTTTACCATATGGGAGGCCCGGGGTTCGATTCCCGGGGTCTCCTGGTGAAGGCAAGCCAGCCCGTGCGGCGTGGTGAGCTGACGCAGCAAGATGATGCAACAAAGGGAGACAAGCAGACACAGAAAAACGCACAGCAAATGGACACAGCGAGCACAAGCAGCAAGGGGGCATAAATAAAATCTTATTTAAAAAAAAAAAAAAGATGTAATGAGAATAGCATCTCACCTCTGTGTCTTCCTCCCAAAAACCCATAACCCTGGACTATTCATGCAAAAATAACATCAGGCAAACCCAAACTGAGGGACATTCTAATAAAACAACAACAACAACAAAACCAAACCTGACCAATCCTCCTCTCAAATGTCAAGGTTATTAAAAAAAAAAAAAAAAAAAAGTCTGAGAAATTGTCACAGCCAAAAGCTGCCTAAGACAACATGACAACTAAACATGGTGCAGAGCTCTGTATTTTCTGCATGATTTTTCAGTGCTTCCTATGTGCCAGCCACTGTTCAGAGTGTCTTACTTGAACTAACTCATTTAATCATCACCATGACCCTATGAGAAAGGTACTAGTATGATCCCCATTTTACAAAGGAGGAAATAGTTCATATTTAAAGTCCTTCCAGCTCTAAAGTTGAATGAAACACAAGACTTCTTTCCCTTCCTCTGAAGACATCTGTCAGGATGAGTGTTACCAAGAAGAAATTGCATGCGCTCAGGAGTCCAACAGTCTAGACTTGGCTCCCGGTTTGACCACCAGCTGAATCACTGCACAGTCACTAGCCTCCCAGTCTGTTTCTTCTTCTGTTGAGTGGGGATCACAATCTTACCTCACAGAGACTTTGTGAGCATGAAGAGCACAGCAGCAGGCTTGCAGCAGGTGATGAATACGGTCACCGTCTTGGTTAGCAATGGCCAAGCTCATACACCCTAAAATAGGCTCAGGGGGTGAGGAGATGATACCGGTAAATGGGCAGAAAGGAACAGGTGGCTGAGGCCAGGCACAGAGAGGCCCTTCTCTGGTAGGTGTTCCCTTTCCTTCCTCAGGGACATGCTTAGGAACAGATGATGGGAGAGCCAGCCGAGAGAGGGTTAATCCCTCCAGGAGCACAGAGGTCTGGGAAGGTCTGTGATGGACATGGGGATCCCATGGCTAATTTCTAACCAGTCTTCTAGTCAGTTGAAAGGCTGGACCATCCAGCTCTGCTGCAGGGGCATAAAGGTACAGTGGGGCCAGATAGACACACTGGCACTCCCATGCCAGGCTCATCACCTTCTGGGGGCCTCATGTGCCTCACCTGTAAAAACCATGGAGCCTACCCCTTAGAGCTCCACGGAGGACTGTGGGAGATAAGATTTGG